>CP149062.1:3681215-4920572 GCA_038024825.1 Polylopha cassiicola
AGGGTAAAAGGACCGAAGAGCTGGTGTGTCGCCTTATGACGTATGCGCCCAACAGCGGCGCTCTTCCCTCCAGGCTGGAGCTGTTCTCCCGGCAGCTGATGTTGCGGTCTGTTACCTACTCCCCGCTCGGCATGTGTACGCTCGACCGGCCTCTAGTTGCTTCTGTAAGTAGACTTTAGTAGGTAGACAAATTAAAAATAAGCTAAATATTTTCCTCTTTCTTCTGAATGTTGGAATGAAATAACTATAACGGATTGCAATGAAACAACTATTAACGGAGCTCGCGTATTTTTATTTTATTTTATTTGGTGACGCTTCGGATTCTTTACAGTTTCCATAAATGTAGCACAGCTGACAATAGTCTAACGCGAAAGTTAAATCCGTTAATAGTTGTTTCATTCCAATGTGTAATAACCGCGAAGGCATCAGAAATTATTAATCATAACGGATTTAACTCGCGTATTTTATGACTCTGTTAACACCACAGTCAGCATTCGTTGCAATAAATAATACTGTGTCCTCATAAAATTATTATACACGAGTTTAATCCATTGTAATTGTTACCTCTTTTTGTTTGTCTTGGTATTATATCCTGGCGCGTGCAGTGGGGTGAGCGTAAGTATGGCGCCAGGGTCGGCATTCCATACATTGTGCATGTATGAAATGCACACCCTTGTTAATACCTAAGTTAAGTAAATCAAGGATACTTACTTTTGTTTCTTTGTGTTATGACATTGGCTGTATTTCAATTAGATATTAGGTACTGCCTTATTTAGTAAAATGACTATAATTTTTATACCATATGTTTTTATAAACTACACAATATTATCGTCTCACGTCTTCTTTAGTTAACTAAATTGGATAAGTGGATAAACTTACCGTACCGAATACATAAACTCTTTCATCGTCTGGAACTTGTTTATTTAACTTTGAATCGAGTTTCCGATAACAATAATGATTTCTCTGAATTATATAATACCTATCTTTAGAAGTATCTAAGATAGAAAGCGATACATATATTACTTAAGGAAAAAAATGCTGTAGGTGGTGGATCAATGACCGAATAATGTTAATATAATTATCCTAGTGTTTATGAATGTTTCAGGTAATCGGTGCAGTGACAACCTACCTAGTGATCCTGATACAGTTTCAAAGATATGACAGTTAAAAACCTACACTCGGCATCACCGATACCTGACCTCTAATGACCTCTTATAACCGCATACAAGTCTTTGTAAATTTTGCAGTATGCAGATAGATCGTCATAGCCCCTTGCTACCCTACCCCGGCTACAGATATTAAGTGTTAAGGGGACGTAGACAAGGTGAAGGTCACTAACATTCGCGGATGTCAAATCCCATACATTTTGGTCGTTTCGATTAACGTTAACGTTGAACGTTGGCACCTTGTCTACGCCCCAAGACTCCAACCTTACGAGTAAATTCTAGTCAATATTTTATTAAGATCTGTATACGAGTTTTTATACTTAGGTCTATAATTGTATATGATAGGATAGTGTTAGTTTGTTAATATTAAATAAAGTTCCTATAGGCGTAGATGTATATAGTTTCAAATTGAAGTCGTTATGATTTTATATGTATTATCTGTAAATTTAGTAAATATGACTAATATATAGCAAAATCTGTATTTTATCATACAATAATAAAATGTAAATAACAATACATATGTTTATTTATCTCTACTTATATACCTACCTGGTCTTCAAATGAACAATAAGAAGGCGTTTTAATAAATTCAAAAACGTAAGTGGATAAAACGGGTGAAGGTTTGTATGCAAATATCATGATGAAAACCTTGAATAAAATTGGAATGGAACAGTATAAAGAATATAACTCGTGTATTTTATTATATTTTATGACATTTCGAAAACTTTACACCTATATATAAATAGCTAAACTGACGACAGTCTAACGCTAAGCGTCAGCAAATGAAATCAAATACGCGAGTTAATTCCGTTACAGTTGTTTCATTTCAATGTACAATAACCGGAAGGCTTAAGAGTCTCTTTTCAGGAGGCTCGCCACCCGTCCGGTTTTGCAGTGAAGGCCCATTAGCTGGCCAACTGCGCTTCAGTATTCAGTTCGAAAAAATAATAATAATAATAATAATAACCGCGAAGGCCGCAGAAATTATGAAATTAAAGTAGGTACCTAATTGTTGTATTCCAACAGTGTTTACCGTGTAATCAAGTCCATTCACCAGGTATCAGATACTCCGCAACGCCTTGATGAGAATTTAACAGCGAAGTTGTGTGCTAGACTGCGCTCGGCCGGAGAAGTTTTAATGTATGCTCATCCCTAGCGGCTGTAGTTGCCAGCTCTGATTGGAATGAAATAGGGGCAGATGCTAAAAGGGATTCAGTGTTTTAGATCAGAAAAAATGGGTAATTTTTTGCACTAATTGTTATGATCTTAATCTTATATATTTAAAATTCTCTTTTCGCGGTTTTTGTTGCCAAAATCCTCCGAAACGGTTGGGATAGCTTTTAAAAAAAATTATGTACCTACATATCAGGTAGATCTGATAATCGAGGAAACATATAATTTTAACGGTGGTCCCAAAGATTTTTTATTTTTTTTGTTTTAATATTCGGTATTAAAAGATACATACAGCCCTTAAATTTTTACTATTCTAACCCCTCTATAAATACAAAAATATCAAAAAAATCGCGAATTTAGTTGGTCAACTAGTTAACACTATTAATAAAAACCAATAATTAGATAAAAAAAATTCGTACTATAATTTTCTTCAAAACTATGCACTTATTGGCAATGTCATTTATTTTATTTTTGTCTCAATCCTGGTAAGTGTAATAATATACGATTCAAATACCATTAACTATTGTCACAAATACAACGTATACACACGTTTACTACCTTTATATTGCAAGTTGTATTGCACATTACTTATCCGTCTAATAGGATAATACTGCAGTACAACGGAAGCCAGAAGTGCAGTATAAATTAGTAGGAGAACTACTACCACGGACTTAAATAGTTGAAGCCGAGTCGATGCAAGTTCAAAAGTCTACTATTTCAGGGACACAGTGCCGTTTGATTCAATTATTATTAACTTATATATTATTGTACGTTGAAGAAAATCTGATATCTACAAGAAAATTATTAAGATCTTCCAAAGAGGTCTGTGATGTCTGAGATTGCAACAGTGAAATGGTACAGGCTGAATAAATGTTTTATTTATCTATTCTTTGTAGTTTTGTTTAGAGAATATACCTAATAATATAAAATATTTGTACTTAATAGATAATATATATAAAAGAATGAAGAAGTAATGTTTTAATGTCCAGGTTTTTTTTCGGGTTTTGCCTGGCCTTTGGCTACCCTCATAGGAAACCCAGTGCACGCCCCTGTTATATTATCATATACTTTGTCCGCGACTTCGCCAGCACTGATGTGGTAATTCGGGGGTATTATTATCGAAGCCTTAATTAAAGTATAATTGTTATGATAAAAACTAACCATAATTTTATTTTTAAACTTTCTAAGTTGGTAGAACTCCGGCCGTAACTCAGTCGAGCTTAGAATCCCTAAAGGTTCGCTATGTCAAGAATTTAAAGGTCTAAGATAAAGCTACTCAAAAATAAAAGGCTCTAGGTGAAAATCCCTTGGAGATTTAATTTTGTTGTATATTCTTAGTGATAGTTTTATAATCGGCCTAGCCGGAATTACCATTAAATGACGATTACGACAATAGTACATTACGCACCAAGGCCAGTAAAATAAAAAATGTCTCAGATCACATGTAATTGTCGTCCGAGGCAAAGCCGAGGTTGACAAAAATGTGATCTGAGGCTTTTTTATTTTACTGGCCGAGGTCAGTATACTATTTTTCTGTTCGACGAAGCCGGAAAGCGGAAATTTCATTTAGCGAAGCGGCCACAAAGTAGCCGCTTTCTGGCCGGAGGACGGAAAAATATAATTAATGTTACTTTTTAAAAAAATGGTACCTATCTCATTAGTGAGTAGATCATAACCTAAGAGGTTATTGAAATAAAGTAGGTAGCTACTACACCCGAACATAGCACATGTTGAATGAAAATCTGAATTTAGTAACATAGCTACAATATGATAAAAAATATATTATTTACAGAGCAGTATGTCACAAAACGCATCCGCCATTTGCGGTGGCGAAGTAGACGGGCGATAAATTTTCGTTCAGTTTTCTTCGTCTCGTGGATTAACGAAAATCCGGCGCCGAGACGCAAGTGCAATTGTGTTTGGAACCGCTTCTGCATTTGGATTGCTTATTTTAGTTTTAAAGAAGATTAAGAACTTTATTTTACAACGTACTAATGAGATTGCTTACCTGTTTTACCGTGGGTTTTACTTTAATTTGCTTACAGAAGGTACAGACTTGATCCAAGTTTTATTTTGCAGAAAACCATTGATTCATAACATTTATAATATGAGGGGTTCGCTAATTAGGCAAAAAATATGTCGACTTTTGCATTATGCTACGTTATATATCGCACACCTAGATCTAAAGAGCGATAACTCAAAAAAGGTACTTTTTCAGGAGAGGCGAGAAACTGATTAATATGTCCATATGCACGCTTGAGTTTTCTGTATAAATTTATGCTTTTTATAATAAAGCTAGCAGAGTTATATTAGCTGAAATCAGTTTTAGTATAGGTGGGTTTTGCTGGAATCCGATGGTGTGCATAACTCAAATCTTCCGGTTTTTGAGTTAGATCCCTTTAGATCTAGGTGTGCGATATATAGTTTTGCGATGAGTAAAAGTGCGACAATGACATCTGTCACTGCATGTCCGCGACAAAAACCTTATCTGCTAGCCAATATACCAACTTTTCCGTTTCCAAACTTAATATTTATACCTGTTTGTTTTATTTTTCTAGAAGCCCTATGATTAGGAATAAACAAATCCAAACGTTAATTTGGGTTGATATAGTCTATACCTCAACCTTTTCAATAGTTCATCAATCATTAATTTATTCTAATATAACCTTTGTTCATTCTGAAAATGAAGCACAACATGTACAATATTATATGCATTGCGCTTATTTCATGGATTAAACTCAATTGAGCCGGGGCTTTGAGTATTTAAATAGCGCAAAATACATAGATATAAATACGGCTCATTTTGCGCTTTGTTGATCATTGATCTGTGTAATGCCGCAGTATTTCTGATATTCTGGTAGCTATTGTTTAAAACTTCAATAGTTGCCGGTCATATTAGAGCTTATTTATTATTAAATCCGAATTAGGACTTTGCAAAATTGCTTCTAAAAAATACAAAGACAGCGAATCCCTACTAATATTATAAATGCGTTAGTAACTCTGTCTGTCTGTCTGTCTGTCTGTCTGTTGCTCTTTCACGCCTAAACGGCTGAACGGATTTTGATGAAATTTGGTATGGTAATAGATGATAACCTAGAAATGGACATAGGCTATAAATAATCACGCCATCGTTCTTAGGGGGTAGACAGTAGGCAGATAACTAAATTGAGATAGTGATTTTTAGTCGTTTTGGTTGGGACTTTTGCTCTTTCACGTCTAAACGGCTGAACAGAATAGCTTATAAGTACATCAGAATAACATATAGGCTATGTTTTGTAACGACGCGTAAAGTACTCATCGTGCGCAGACGAAGTCGCGGGCAGAAGCTAGTCCTTGTATAAATGGATAACCGTTATAATAAAGATCACATTAGCCCCGACATAAATTCTTGTAATGTTTCGACCGCCATTACCTAGAATACTTCTGTTTATGGTTCGGCTTTACAAGTTTACATCACAACATATGTCCCCATATGACTTCAGCACAGACCAATAACAGGGGCCCAGAAATGGCTTCCATAGTAATAGGCTATAAACCCAGTACTTTACGTTGCCAGCTTGTGCTATATTAGCTGCCGTACTGCAAAACGTCGGGTTGGCATGACAAGACACAGTCGTGAGACGTTATGCAAATCCGATACCTGTTTAGGGATGGACCTAACTCTTCATTAATATGTTTCCCTGGTATTTCATGTTACAATTGATAGTAGCTGTGCCTTTGTCCTTAAGTTTCCTTTGAACTATATAACTTATTATTAATATAACTTCTTAAAATCAATAAAATTGTCTAGTTCCTCGACTGTTGTAGTTCCCATGTACCTATATTGCATAAATATAAGACAGCCAAATAAAGATATAATTCTCGTATCATATTACCACACTAACATTTTCTCCTAGCAGGATTTGAACCCGAAACCTTGAGGCTTCGTAGTCAGCTATTGTTGTTAAGAATTAAAAATCAAATACACAAAACCCATTGTTATTTTAAAAACTTACCGTCGCTAAACTTTGTGTATAACTCAGAAATTAATCTAAAAAGTTTATAAGAAAAAGAAGGAAGGAAGATTATTGAAAATGTGATAAGTGAATTTTGCTCCAAAACTCAGATTCAGTATTTTAAATTTTATGGAGAATGTTCTACAACACTATAAGTGTAAAGTTTTTACGTCCTTATTTGCAAAATAGCTTTCGGGTTACGACCCGCTATATGCTGAAATTTATCAACATAATGTAGGTACGTTTGAAAGTTTTCAGTTTCCGCAGAGCTGGTAACTTGATGTTTGGACTCCTTTGAACATTCGATAGTTTTAGAAACTCGCTGCAGTGAACAATTTCAAAAGGGAATACGTTTATATGCTATATCATCAGTTTATCATGTACCTAGTTCACGCGTTATTTTATGTTAATGTTAATACATTTAACTCAAAACACGATATGTAAGTTAACAATAGATATAGGTTACTTATATGATTATCGGGTTGGGTAACAAAATAATATCGAAATTATCTTAATTATTAGTTTTGCCGATATCCGTTTTGATCACAAAACTTCGAGAGATGTGAGGAATAATGAATCAGGCTGAAATGGATATGTTTGAACTAATAATGTAAAGAAGATAAAAAACAAAAAAATATCATTGGGTATAAAATATAATATAGAACAAAATTTTATACCACTTCGTTGATCAAACAGCTTCTTTACATAATAATATGTTGTTTTAAATAAATAAATATCTACCTAGAATACTAGTTTAGTGTGACGTGTAGGTACATTTACAGTGCGAGCGACTCGCGCGCACTTTTCCCAAAGGAGATCCAGTACAAACCGAGTCTATCCAACGACAAGTAAATAACATGTGCGGAGAGGAAATTAAATAAATTGTGTAAGCTTTAAAATTGCATAAGGTACAAGAAAATTTAATTTAAAAAATCAGTTACTGTAACTATTTATTAAATTCAGTGTGAAATCATAAAGTTATCATACAACCAAATTATGAGCCTTGTTTTTGCTCCGAAGTTGGTTAAATAATAATTTCAGATGCCGTCGCGGTTAAACACATTGATATGAAACAACTATAACGTGTTTAACTCGCATATTTTATTTTATTTGCTGACGTTTTTAAAACTTTAGAGTCCCCATATTAGTAGCACGACTGAGCTGAAGATAGTCTGACGTTAACTAGCAGCGTTAGACTGTTGCTTCATTCCAATAGTTAAAAATTACTTGGATTCTCTTCAGTTACATAATCCTTGTTTTTGGCTGTTTTCGACTTGCAGTTAGATATTACTTAAATTCTAACCTAGTTTTGGTAAACTTGGCAGTTAAGATGATTTACTTTGTATATCACGCTATAAAGTAAAATGCTGACCGCTGGTTGCTTAGACCTTTCATAGCTTGGCTAAAGTTAAGAGCGCTATGTAATATGTATGAAATGCTTGGTCCTCGTTGGTTATAGCGTTTTATGACATTCAGTCAACATCAACACTTCTTAAGGAGTTTCATCGGGTTCCACGATATACTAAAACTATTCAAATGAGAAGTTATTTTTTTAACGCCCTTCATTATACTCGTAAATATGTTATAATTGCTTCATTCCTTTATCCTTTTATAATACGAGCAATTCTTGTATATTTACTTACTAGCGGTTCGCCCCGGCTTCGCACGGATCCCCATTTTTTTTCAAAATATTATAATATATTGCCTATAGCTTCTGCCCGCGACTTCGTTCGCGTGCGACTCCTCCTTTTTTACAGTCGGTTAACAAGTAGCCTATGTCCTTTCTCAGGCTACAGACTTTCTTTGTACCAAATTTCATTTAAATATAGTAGTTTTAGCGTGAAAGCGTAAAAGACAGACAGACAGACAGAGTTACTTTCGCATATATAACATTAGTAGGGTAGTTGGAATTTTCAAAGAAGATACATATCAATATCAAAATTCGATGGATTTTATACAGGTTGTTCGCCACGTGAACTGTCAAACATTTTAGTCGTGCTGGTAGAACCTTTCCACCCTTTATAACCTGTTAGCAAATTGAAGTTGTCATTACTCAACATCCTTTCTAAATTTTAATTATTCATTTTCGAGAGTGGTTCCGTATTTCAGCTAGTTTAAATCCTAAATGATATAGCAATTAAATTCAGTTTGTAATCAACATGTTATGTTACATTTCGTAGCATTTAAAAGTAAAATTATATTTCTGGGAAATACTTTTGATACAAATACATAGGTAAAACGTATGTCATTGGTATTGTACACACACATTAACAGTTTGAAAATTCACACGTAGGTCGTAAGCCCATAAATATGTCGACAGCTTATATATGTTAGTGTTAAATTCAAAGTGAGTGTGACTAGGAAGGCAGGTTAATGAGAAGCACACACTAACAAGACAACTCAAGCCTTACCTTCCTCTTACGGTCCCCCCACTAGGGGTAGGAAGTAAAACTAGCATGGATTGTTTTCCTCTAGGTAGGTATGTACTACAAAGTATATAAATAAGTTCCTAGTTGAAGTTTTAGTAAATCTGCCGCTATCTTTAAGAACGCACTGTTCTAGCCTATAAGTGCTATTACAGAAATGTATTAGTGTCTCGTAACGTAAGTGTTATATGAATTGATTTTACTTGGGCCAGTTAGGGAACGTGAAATATATACGTATTTAAAACAAACATATAAATGGAAGACGATAGACATGAAATGTATTATGTGCCTTTTAAGCTACAAACATACATTTCAAATTTACTTCAAAGATGAAATAAATTAGGACGTTAAAATATCCCCTTGAAGTAAACAATTGTATCGATGACAACTACAAATGCTTTAATTTCTTAACACAGTTTAAGTCCGTAGAAATCCCTAACTGTACAAATTTTAATAAACAACCTATTCAAAATCGAGCAAAATCACAAAATTATTAAATTTATATCTGAGAACTTTAATGAATAAAGTTGAGCCTTTGATATCCTTTCGTATTGTGCTCAAAATAAATAAAGGCCTGTAAACCCTGCAGGCTCGACGTTGCCGTCGTTGTAACCAGGACGGCATAACAACTGCGGCAATAATATTATTTTGGATCGATACGGATAATAGGAGACAAGTAGGAAGTCGATAAGCTCATTATTTCTGAAGGCTTAGTGCGGACAGCGGAGGAGCGCAGCGGTACTCGGGAGTGCAAATATGGCGGCGAAGTAATCTCTAGCTCTAACGAAAGCCTTATAGTATTTTTAAAGCCGACACTGGATTATTTTTATCGCTTTAAGAGCTGTATTATAACAAAAGATAATCTAGATCTTCTTATAATTAAAGATTTCATTGTTAGCACAGACAAAGTTTTAGCACAATTATATGCGTCTACGAAACATTACCTACAACTGCACGAGCGTAATAGTAGTGTTAAATAATCATAATAGACAAGGAAATTTATACTCTGACGTCTATTTAAATTGAGTTGAATGTAGTGTGTAAGTAGCGGAGCGTTTGTAAAACGACAGAACGATTTATATCTCAAGACGAAGAAGGTCAAAACTGTTCGCGGAAATTAGACGAATAGGTATTTTATTACTGGACGTGAGGGAACAATTGCAGGCTCAGTGCAGCGGGGTCGGTGCCTCCAACCCTCTGAATTTCCAAAAGCCACTTCAGTCTTCGTCAGGCCACGACGGCGAGCGGACGCGTGCTCGCGCTAGCTTTCTCCCGAAGTTTCCTACAGATACCACAGTCAAAGAAAGCAGTGCTTCTAACAGAGGAGTCAATGTCTTAAGCGCTTGCGGTGAGTTTTGATCATTTAATTATAACTAGATTACTTGAGCAATTACGTATTCAAATGCCGGTTGTTAGGGGTTTTTCTTGTTTTACGGGCAAAGTTTGCTAGTTAATCTTGCCGTGTCCGCCGGGCGGGCTTATTAAAAAAGTTGAACTTGAGACGGACATTTAAAAAGGCATCGGAGTGTATTTAAATGTTGCGGTCGGTTCCGTCGGCTTTATTACGCCGCTTCCGACGCCGTTTTAATATTCATTAGGTTAAATGTCTGCGTTTAGTATTGTTTTATCATTTTACTGAAATGTGAGCACCAGAGTTAATTCGGGTTTAATGGAGTCGCGGTCGCCATTTTTTACACGTTTTTTTGTAGGTAGATATGTAGGTACTCGTAAATTTCATACTCCGATTCTAAAAGGGGTGGTTAATTATAAAATACTGTGTCCTGGTGTACCTACTATTAATATCTAGGCAGATGAGCCGTTTTTGATGTGATTGTGTGACTTTATTAATTATTAAGAATAAGGGAGCCAAGTTGATTTCAATCTGATTATTTTAGGTGATCTTTAGAGAAATATAATATAGTTTAGCTGATCAGTTTAGTTTTTTTCAGTTTGTCATAAAGAAAATCAGTTCATATTTGAAACTACATACTCACACAAAAAACAATATAGGTATTTATTTACAACTTACGAGTAAAAAATATGTTTCCTTAAGATTTATGGCTAAACTTATAATTACTCGGTATATTTTATTCACCAAGTTTATTTTCAGGTCCTAAGCGTTAAACCCAGTTTCGGGGTCCGTAAGTGTATCGCCTCGGAAACCTACCCTGGGGGGTCGTTAGCTGAATAAGCTAGTTAGAGCGGTGCTATATCACCGTTATGGTTTCTGAGCCATTTACAAGTACCATTATCTTAATCTGAGAATGACCATAACGTATAAGTATTATTTATCTTATAAAGACAAATGTGTGTCTATAGGCGTAAATGTAAGAAGATAAAGCCTTTAGCCGTATTACATTCTATTGTTCTTTACCTGTATGGTAGGTTGGAATGAAACAACTATCACAGATTTAACTTGCGTCTTTTATTTGCAGACGTTTCGAAAACTATGCAGTTCCCGTATTCATACCACGACTAAGCTGGCGATACTGTAACGCTAAAGTAAAAGATTATGGGCAACTGTAAAGTTTTAGAAACGTCATAAAATAAACAGAATACGCAAATTAAATTCGTTATAGTTTTTTCATTCCAACGTGTAGTACTACCTAATAACCGCGAAGGTATGGATAACTTTTATAAAACTACCCATTTAAACTTATATTTTTATTTCACACTTAAGTAACAATGTATATTATTTTAGAATCTGGTGGAACGAAATAATTTTAATGCACTAATTAAAACTGGAATTGGATGCATCACATTTCATTAACGTAATTACAGCGCGCGCATCTAAAAATTAAAGCGCCATATTACAATCATATTTTCCTGTAAGTTTTATAAAATAGTAAAATAGAATTAACGCTGGAAGCAAACATTTTTCGTTACGAATATTAAAATCACATTAAATATGATGAGTAAAAAACATCAAGATAACAAAATGGTTCCCACAACCAGTCGAGGGTGGCGTGTAATATATCAAAAATATCATATATACTTACAATTGAATATTCATGATGATTATAAGTAGGTAATTAGTCATCATGATACTCATAGGTATATTGTACATTTTGTAAGAACTTATATCTACATACCCGCGATCATTTTAGAGCACTTGTCACCGCGGAATCCACCCAGTTTAATGAGCTATTTACGCCTAGGATAAAAAATAACTAACATCAAAGATAAGTACGATATCTTACCTGGCGTTACTACACAATAACCTCTATATAGTCGCAATAAGGGCGACAATGGCGTGCAATTCGTCTAACAAGGACCGGAGTGGCCGGTCGTTATCTCATTGCCAGAGGTCGTCTCTTCATTAAAGCACACAGTTTGAGTTTTGACCTCTCCATCGTCACATTATATTTTTATACACCGCCGAGGGAAACGAAATTTTTGATGAAACATTGCCCAAAAATGAAACATTTCAGACATTCATGAACGACACGGTCGTAAATTTAAAATAAATGCGTTTTCCGGGAATAGGTTTTTGGTTGGAGTTTGTAAGTCGCAGTCGTAAATAAAGCTTGTTTGTTTAACAATGAAATTTTGAAAGTTATTTCTGCGTAATCCCCGGTGAGTGACGGCTCGCACCGCCGCAGATATGAATTATTTAAAATGCCCCGCTCGTTGATTGGAAGATTACTTCTGCAAAATTTTCCTACTATCAAATTTGAGGAAAATATTTTTATAACTTTCCATTTCAATAAACACTAATTGTTGTCGACTCTCTCCCTCTTTGTGGCTTTTTTTTACTTTTTTTTTTGTCCGCTGGTAAAGTAAAATAGTAAGAGACAAAATGATGAATTCATTCGTAACTATGGTACAGGTATCTTAAATAAATACGGTAATGGTACCAAACTGATTCAATAGAGTAAGTAGGTATATAAAGGTAACAAATCATATAGGTATATAAGTACCTAAGTGTTGAATAACTCAGGCAAATAGAATAAAACCATTACCTACATAAATACCTCGCACCCAAACAATAACAGTCAATATAAACAAACAACTGTACTAAGCAATGAAGCGAGCCAATTTCTTGGCAAAACTAATATTCGCCGGGGACCGAGTCGAATTTAATCAGGATCGCAGGAGATGGAGGAGATAAACTGTCTGGCGTCCTGGTATATAAGGCGGTAATGGAAGAAGACGCTAGCTAACGGGCCTGCTTCTGCCTAGCTCGCGACTAAGATCAATGTCACTTTTTGAAATGGCTTGCTAAAGATGTTGTAAAGTTTGGTCCTTAAATACATAAGTATTTAGTATTTGGATATTACAAAAATATTGTTAGGTACTTTAGCGTTAGGCTATTATCAGCTCAGTCGTGCTACGAATATGGGAACTGTGCTTTCAAAACGTCAGCCAATGTAATAAAGTACGCGAGTTTTATACGTTACTTACTCGTACCTATAGGACAAAGACGGAGAAACTGATTTAATGAGTAACATATCAACGCAGAGCCTAAATTATAAGGGTTAGAAACCTGAAATCTTGCTTTGCGGTTTCTCTTGTAGGGAAGCAATAGAAAAGGATTTTTGAAAATTTACCTAATTTTGCGGGCAGAGGCTGTATAGGGCATTATCGATAAACTAACTACCCTATTGAAGTACAATAAATTCAAAAAGTGATCGATAGCCAGGACCCTTTTTATAAAATTGAAAGGAAACCTCACAGATAAAGGTCACCGACTACGCGGGTCCGACAGACCCGTGTTTTCATATGAACGACCACATTTTCTTGTATATCGCAGCAAATCCCCAGAAATAATAATCCCAAAGAAAACAGAAGCTCTTTTATATTACGAGCATGGCGAATGGTGAATGAAATTTATGTGCAAAAGGCCTACTTCGAATTACAAATGTACCTTCTATTACTTAAATAGATAGTCGTTTGCAGAACATAGTAATTTATTTAAAAGCAATTTCTAATACAATGACTACCCATTTGGGTAACTAGTTTGTGAAATTCGAGGAATATTAAATAATACTGAACAACGCAACTCTCGAATATTTACTATATATGAGTAAGTTAGAAATAGCGTGCACATACGTACCTTTCTATATAAATATGTGTGTTACATAAAGTTACATTTATAATCTCCTTGGAACTAGTGCATTATTATAGAAGCGTCCTTACCTTTTCATATAATTATCAACTTTAAAACTGGATTATTAATTATTGCTGTCTACCGTAGTGAGCTAATCCATATATGACTGAAATCTTAAATATATCATCATAATATATCATTTGTAAACAAAACTGGTGTTTAGGTAGTATAAACTCAAAAAAAATGTCTTCATGCTCAATGGACATACATAAATAATTCTAGACTTACCAATATTTTATGTTGTAGGTATACGTAGAAACTAGGCGAGCATATTTGAAAAGAGTTATTTTTCATGTAAACGAGACGAAATGAAGGTGGTACCATATTTTACGCGAGAGCTTTTTGCAGTTCAAGCGGACAATAGTGGAAGAATAAAGAAAAAACCACTTGGCATGCGCTGAAAGGTTTTTTGCAGTATGCAGATGTATACACAAGATTCCTATTAGATAAAATAAATGTAGGAGAATTCAGTAAAAAAAACATGCAGATGTATTTTACTTAGCTACTTTTGCGATAGAAAAAAAAATACAACAAATTTACCTCGCGAATATTATTTTTTTATGCTGTTTCGAAAACTTTACAGTTTCTATATTCATAGCCGACGAAGCTAACGACGACTTACAACTTACAAGTAACTTGTAATTAGTTGTAGTCACTTTATTCCAATTTGTAATAACCGAGAAAGCATTAGAAATTACTAAGTAAATTGATAAAAAGTAAATTAAAGTTCCGAAAAAAAATACCCCCATCTCGAATTTAAATTCTGAATCGAATGCAACAATCCCCATATTTTTAAAATCAATGGTGTCAATGGAACTATATTACAATGTCCGAAAACTTGCTAGTGATCAAATGAAAATACTCCCTATAAAATAGGAGTTCCAATATCGTTCA
The DNA here is from genome assembly GCA_038024825.1 of Polylopha cassiicola. Taxonomy (NCBI): domain Eukaryota; kingdom Metazoa; phylum Arthropoda; class Insecta; order Lepidoptera; family Tortricidae; genus Polylopha; species Polylopha cassiicola. The sequence continues at coordinate 3,695,980 of CP149062.1, forward strand.
GTATTTCCAAAGATATTAGAAATATGATCGAAAATTCACATCAACTTTACCTACTTTTAAAGACCTACGCATCATTAGGCGGGTCAGTTTGAAACTCTTTACATTTATGCCAACCTAGTGTATAAATAATGGTTTGAATGGGTATTCATATGTACGACTGAAAATTTACTGCAGTTCCAACGTAGTGTTCCGGTACATTAAAATTCAGGAATTCATTACCCGGTGGCAAATCGCGCATAAAATTGTGGGTGTTAAGTTTACGCTAATATATTAATGCTATATTGTTCTTTGTAACCACTAGGCTTAGGGGCCGTCCAAGTATTACGTAAACAGTATGGGGGAGGGATTTGCTTTGCTAATTTTGATAACATGGGTTTAATTAGTGATTACGTCAACAGTAGTTCTTCACTTTTTAAGAGCTTTACTTACTCTTGCTGATAAGGACGCAGGTAAATAAATAATTATAAAAAACCTGTCTAGAACTAGCAATTTAGTAATAGGTAGCTATAGTTATGAATTAGTACATTACGCACCTAGGCCAGTAAAATAAAATATGTCTCAGAACACATGTAATTGTCGTCCGATGCGAAGTCGAGGTTGATAAAAATGTGATCTGAGGCTTTTTTATTTTACTGGCCGAGGTCAGTATACTATTTTTCTATTCGACGAAGCCAGAAAGCGGCAATTTCATTTAGCGCAGCGACCAGAAAGCTGGCGCTTTCCAGCCGGAGGACAGAAATAGTACATTACGCACCGAGGCCAGTAAAATAAAAAATGTCTCAGATCACATGTAATTGTCATCCGAGGCGAAGCCGAGGTTGACAAAAATGTGATCTGAGGCTTTTATATTTTACTGGCCGAGGTCAGTATACTATTTTTCTGTTCGACGAAGCCAGAAAGCGGAAATTTCATTTAGCGAAGCGGCCACAAAGTAGCCGCTTTCTGGCCGGAGGACGGAAAAAACTATTTAATTTAAAAACGTAATTTAACTTATCGTTTCTGTATAATACAAATGCATATAGATAATAAAAAGCAGAGAGTATTAATTAAAGTTCCGAACTGTCCATCTGTCGTTAGCAGAATTAAATCGAAACAAGTGGACGTCGAGATAACGAGGTTCAAGGAAAATAGTTGCAAATGAAAACAGCTTCTTTTTAATTAAGAGCCACGAAGTTTAATTACAATGCGGTCTGTGGGGGCTGGCTGTCCCGCCCAGTCACGGCTAGATGTTGAATTACTCTAGATGTACAGTTTTGACAGTTCATTTGCATCCTTTTCTTGGCTATTCTTCTATTGTAAACGAGCAAATAAATAGAACGAATATTTGATTGAGTGGAGTCAACGACGGTTTTTGTGATTCAAACAAGCTTACTTTAAAAGGGCATCGCAATTTCTATGTATTTTTTTTAGATCTCCAAGACGTTTCTAGGTAATCACAGACTCAAACTGAAACACACTCCTAAATTGCATTTTAAATATTCCTACCAAGTTTGCAGTAATGGCAAGGAGTGCGTGTCCAAGCTTTCTACTAAGACTGCATAAGAAATGCAGCGGTCAATTTGAACTACTCGAGACTGGCACTTCGCCAATTTCGAACGTCTTCATTACTTGTGGCACTTTATATCACAAACTTCCACCAAATAGCTCTAATAGCATAGACAGTTTTATTGTTGCAAACTTTAAGTAAGCGATAAAGTTACCCGGACTTACATAATTCAAAGCAAATGACAATGTCCTACTAAAGTGAAAAGAGGTTTGTCTTTAATCTAAATCAACCTACAAAACTACGTTACCACTTCGCAGCCACAAAGACCATACATAATTTAATATTCTATTACTAAGATTCACCATCCCTTATCAAGGGAATTGTCATCATCTCAAGAAACGTGGCTAACGTAACGTGAACCGTGTCAGACGTTTGCGTGTTCTAATAAATTCGTATTGTTAAGAGACAGTTGAGGTCACGCGGCGCTGGCTGTGGTAACTTGACATCAAAATATGGTAACCGGAGAACAGAAAGGCTGAGGGGTTAGTCCCTCGCGAACATTATTTATGCACTACATAATATCCAATATGATATTGGAATAATATTTACTCACGCCGCTTTTGATGTTCCTAAATATGGAGGTTCTTTACTAGTTGAGTGTCTATTTGAAACCCATTTTGTCCATAAATCTGTTAAGATTTGGTTTCATTGTATCCTAAATACATGAAAATTTATTTATGATTACTTACTTACTAGGTATATATATTAAGTAATACGTCAATAGAACGATTTTGAGTGGCCCGTTGAGCATTTATAAGTAGTCCGCCTGCTAATCTTTCATAGAGAGTGAAATAGAGACCCATTCGTTCCGGCCAATTTCGCATAGGTATTATCCGTAACTGAATCGATTTTGTGGCCTGAATGAAATAAGATTAGAGTATGGTTGACTTAAAATTACAAAAAAAAGTTTCCAATATTGTTTATAGAAGCTAACAGGTAATGGTGCCGTACCTAACCTATATTTACCTGATTATAATTACCGAACTGTAGAAAAAAGTGAGACAATGCTTGTTAGTTGGTGCCGTTAGTGGGTCTCCAGAGGAATTCAATAGCTTAATAAACTTATTTGAAAACCAGTCAATCCCTCTCCATGATCCTGTCAACACTAATATACCTACATAAAGTCATCAAAATTGATCAACTTAAACGTGAAAGCCTAAAAAATTACATTTTCCGTCCTCCGGCCAGAAAGCGCCAACTTTGTGGCCGCTTCGCTAAATGAAATTTCCGCTTTCTGGCTTCGTCGAACAGAAAAATAGTATACTGACCTCGGCCAGTAAAATAAAAAAGCCTCGGATCACATTTTTGTCAATTACATGTGATCTGAGACATTTTTTATTTTACTGGCCTTGGTGCGTAATGTACTATTTGCTTTTGTAAAATAAGTTTGATGATAAAAGTTGGGTCCTTACATAATTTAAATGATTTTATAAGAAATTACACTAGGGTACACGGAAAACATAATAGCGTAGAATAAGACACCCTTTTCTGGCGTAGCAAAAAGGTCTAAAGGACGGCGCGCGGTGAGCCAACGTCCATAAAAGAACTTTTGTGAGGTTTTGCTGTATTTTAATTAACGGGGCAAGAATGGACAAACGCTTGCACTTTAAAATTTTGGGTGAACGCTTATTTTGCTTTGGGTATCGCTTTTAAATGTTTAAAATATAAATTGGTGGGGTATTATAGAAAGGTGAAAATGTAACTTTCGTGGGGGTTTTAACAAGTCAATTCTTAGAACGGAATCATTTTGCTCTGCCGAACTTGGAAATTTACAGTAGGTACCAATTTTACTTTATTCCAAATTACATTCGATACAGAACAAAAAACCGAGTTATTAACGGTGATATCACTTGTTTTCACTTTTCGTTTCAGAAATTTCCAAAAGATTAGACCTAACCTCACGTTGGTCATATACGGGTTGGCAGTAGGTACAACGTTTATAACCTAAGTATATCTATACTAAGCTATACTATAAAGATGAAAGGGTTGTTTGTTTGTTTGGATTGAATAGGCTCCAGAACGGTTGGACCGATTTCAAAAAATCTTTCACTGTTGGGAAGCTACACTATTTCCGAGTGACATAGGCTATAAAAAAACGATGATCCGTGCGAAGCCGGGGCGGACAGCTAGTATTTATATAAGTAAGGTATATGATTAAACCACGTATCCAATTATTACGTAAGGCGATAGAGCGGTATGATGTGGCGGAAATCATTGGCAATAACCACTGGAGTACGCTGGAACTAGATAATATGTACTAGTCCAATCAACGATGTGTTAGACTCATGCATACTAGCGGCCCTCCCCGGCTTCGCCCGGATCCCTTTTTTTATAGCCTACTAGCTTCTGCCCGCGACTTCGTCCGCGTGGAACTCCTCCTTTTTTGCAGTCGGTTAAATAGTAGCCTATGTCCTTTCTCAGGCTCCAGACTTTCTTTGTACCAAATTTCATTTAAATCAGTCCAGTAGTTTTAGCGTGAAAGCGTAACAGACAGACAGACAGACAGACAGAGTTACTTTCGCATTTATAATATTAGTATGGATGTCACTCGGAAGCTTTCTAACACTAAAGATTTTTTCCAATCGGTCCAGTTGTTTAGGAGTCTATTCAAACAAACAAACTTTTCCTCTTTATTATATTAGTATAGATGACCTCAAACTACTTAAGATATAATTATAGAAAGCCTAAATTAATTATGATAAAAATACCGGAATGAAGTGAGAACTGCATTTAAAGAAGAAATGAAGGAAGATAATATAATAAACACTTCGACGCGATTAAATGAAAAAAGTACCTATGTGAATTGGTTTGTTATTTATAATGCAATAGGTAATTCGTTGATATATGTAAAGTGTATCAATATAATGTCTACTAAGATCGCTAAATGATCATACCTAACGATATAGAAAATTTTAGTTTCTGTGATAATAGTTTGTGATGTTAATTGATTTTGGAAAATTATCACCTGATTTAGCCAAAAACAATAAAAAGATACTAATTAAAGTTGTTACAAACGTAGTTAAGTAATATAGTAACTATCGTTTGTGGTGGTTATTTTATTTATTTAGGCTCACTAACAGTTGCTTATCGAATGGACTATACGTATGTATGATAACGTTTGGTTTATGAATCAAATTACGCCGGTTCGTGTATATAAGCCGTTCATGAGGTCGGTACGACGTGCGTTGTAATAGTCTCGAACGCTACAGATATGATAGTAATACGCTTTTCATGTTTGCATGTAACAGGCTAGTATTATACTTGGGTATTTCATAAATATGTTTTTTCTATTAGGGAAATCTCAAACTGAAGATATATAACGAATAAGCAAATAACCAGATGAACGAAGGCAAAATGGTGACCCTAATCTATTTGGTTCTATTTAGAGAAAGTATTTTAATCGTCGATATTTTTAAGTGAAATTGAAAAGCACAAAAATTAGGAGAAATAAACAGACATGACGACCTCGTATTGTTTAAATAAATACTGGGTTCTTATCCGTCTGAATTGTGAATGAGGATTTTTTATTTATTTTTTGAATCACGACGTTGCGAGGTGTTTTGTTTCGATAAATATAACCATAACAAAAACATAGCTCATCAATTAAATCATAAAATGCCTTCGTAAAATCCAACCGCAAGTGAGCTTACCAAATTTTAAACTACAGAGGATATCCAAAATTTTCCTTTCTCCTTTTTTGGAAGAAAAAATAAGTCAAATATTTTCCCAGCTAGCTTGAGTGAGTGTGGATTTTTCCCGAACCTACAGTAATGGCGGATTGGGGGTGCATAAATCGATGGCACATGTCCGATGGAGGATTCTAAATCAAAGGCACCTAACGCGTCTTTTGACATAATGTTCTTCCTTATTCTTTGCATATTCGAAGTTAAAGAGAGCTTTTCCTCGATTTTTTTTAAGTCGGACGTACGAGTATCTGCTTCTGTAATGGTTTACTTGAAGGTTTTTTGCGATGTATGAATATTCTGTAGTACTTACTGTTACGTTTAATAAGCACGTGATTTATTTACCACCTGCCGACTATATTTCTTACTTCTACTCATTTTAAATGGCAATTGCGTCTGTTTGAGTAATACAGGTCTATAAATAATGTGCATCTAGAAACTCTCTACTCATTTGTTTTACTATCAGTAAACACAGTAACTGCTTTCTCAATTGACCTTTAAGAACCGATTCCGTTGCAATTTTCTCCAGACCATTACGAGTATTGTTTCCGCAAATGCTGGCAGCCGAGGATGTGCGTCCGGAGTGTACTAGGGATGCAGAGCAATACGGATGTTAATGTAAATGAGGAAATTGAAAATAGGCTGTTTATGACACGAGGTTGAATCAGATATGCCTATAGCTTTGTTACTTACATGGAATTTTTACAAAAAGTTCATAGTATAAATATGTACTAGAGAAAAGGAGTTCACATAATAAAATAATCCGTGGTTATGCTTATTCTTATATAAAACAGTCAACACGAAATAGTATCAGCAAATAAGAATAATCTTCAGATTGAATTAAGCTTTACTTTAAAATGAATATGCTTCCTGAACAAAATCACCTACAAACTAAGTAGGTAGGTATCGGATAAACCAAATGAATTTCAGTATATTAATATCAGCTGACGGTTTGGATTTTTTTCCATATTAGTAGCAGACTGTGCTGATAGTTAAACAAAAATAGATGAAAATATCTAATGTTAAAATCCCTACTTCCCTACTAATATTATAAATGCGAAAGTAACTCTGTCTGTCTGTCTGTTACGCTTTCACGCTAAAACTACTGGACCGATTTAAATTAAATTTGGTACAAAGAAGGTCTGGAACCTGAGAAAGGACATAAGCTACTTTTTAACCGACTGCATGCGGACGGGCAGAAGCTAGTAAATTCATAAATACATAACGGATATAAGTATTCTAAATTAAAGAGTCAGACTAATTATTTTTTGAAATCACATTATTTATGAATTTATTTTCACTTTATGTAGGTAAGTATACTCGTACAATCTGAGTACCTATATCCTAGTAGTCATAGCTACCTTCGTTTTCTTCGTCTCTGATACCGGCACCGTCTTCACATTGAAGTTTTTTTATTATGTTGATTTTACGGCTACAACCCTACGGTTTTGTTTTCACATGAAGGCGTTTTGTTTCCCATTGCCGGCAGTTTGCGCGGTCACACGTCCCGGCAGTTTCACCGCTGCGGCGCGTTACGACTTTCCCAGTTAATCTATCTAATACTACACTCGGCGTCAAAAATATCGCCCCTACTCGTAAAATCGTTTCAACCAACTTTAAACCCTATTTGATCAAGGACAACAATATGATTGTTAGGTATTATTTGAAAGGTAAGAAAGTGTATTTTTCAGAAAAATAACAAAATAAAAAGATTTTTCATTAGGTTCAAAGATTAAAGGAAATGACATTGTAGACAGTTCATTCAAGTTTATTCAAGTTTAACTTTGCAACAATAAATGGATACCAAAATTCAATAAAATGTGCCCAAAACTGACTTAAAATCTAGTGTTACCCCCTCTGGCCCTTATCACAGCCTCCAAACGGTCTTTTATTGATCGCACCAACTTCACGATGTCTTCTTGTGGAATGTTGCCCTAATCTTCGATGACTGCGTTCTGAAGATCTTGCAGGGTGGTAGGGGCGGCATATCGTGACCGAACCCTTCGCTTAGGCTCGTCCCAAAGGTGTTCAATCGAGTTTAAGTCAGGACTCCTGGCTGGCCACGGCAAAATGGGGATCCCGACCTCCTCCAGATAATCCCGAACAATTAATGCAGCGTGGGAGCGAGCATTAATGTGAACCTAGAGCCGACGTAACCCGCATATGGCATCAGATGCTCTTCCAGGATCTCGGCAATGTATCGGCGAGCAGTCAGGGACCCTTGGCCGCGAGGTCCTCCAGTCCTGGAGACGCAGACAAGGTCGGTTTTGCCGTCTATAGATATGCCCCCTCAGAACATGCAACAGCCACCTCCGTAGCCCACTCTCCTTAATCGTCTCCTTAATACAGGCTTGAGCGAATCGTTCGCCCGATGTTCTGTAGACTCTGGCCCGCCTATCGTTGCAATAAAGACGCACTCTCGTCTCATCGGTAAAGAGAACCTGCCTCCATTGCTCAAACGTCCAATGAACGTGATCACGGGCAAATTACAAGCGATCTCTGCGATGCTGTGTGGTCAACACTGGGCCAGTAGCAGCCCTGTGAACCTCAATATCCTTCTCCCGTAGTCTGCTTCTAACCGTAGAGACACTAACTGATGTTGTCCGAGTTTCTCTGAGGCGTTGTTGCACCTCAACAGCACTGGCGAAGCGATTCCGTAGCAATGATTTCACAATGAAGGGATCATCTCTTTCGTATGTGCAGCGTCCCCGACCAGCCCCATGTCTTCTGATGTAGCCCCCAGTCTCCTGGAACCGCTGAATTACTCGGCGGACAGCATGACGACTTAAATTGAGTTGCCGAGCGACATCGCACTGTCGAACTCCTGCTTACAATAGTGCGACCATTTGAACTCATTCAGCAGCGGTGGTCTCCATGTTCGAGGGTTGGTTTCTTGCTTGAGTTCCTTAGATGTATTCTCTTCGATGTCTGGATAGCGAATAATTGACATTTGACATCTTACAGGCATTTTATACCCCTGAAAACGGGCACAACTAGCGACCCTTCAAAGGAGCATTTATGCATTTTTTTTTTGGAAACGCTCTAATTCACAAGCCATCATGTTGAGTTTAAATTAAACATTGTTAATTTAAAACACATTAAAGGTGCTTTTAATTGATACCAATATTAATTAGGTGACATAATTTCGCTAACGTCTAGATTTGTTTGAATTTGATTTTCGCTGAGGGGCGATATTTTTGACGCCGAGTGTATAAAGCTGAAGAGTTTCTTTACTTGAACGTGATAATGTCATGAACTCCTGGTCCGATTTGGAAAATTCTTATATTAGATAGCACATTTTATTGAAAAAGCAATGACCAATAAAAGCGGAGCGGTAACAATTAAACGGGGTCAGAAGCAATACATATTAAGTTACTATAAAAAAACCTTTGTCCTAACTGACTGATGGTTATACGCACCGCCTTAACCGCTGATCTAAAACTTGGAGGGTGTTTTTTTGTATGGTGTAGGCATTCGATAAGAAATTCTTTCTACCCCTAAAATGATGAATAAGAGAGGCAAATTTTGTATGGGACAACGTGATTCATTATTTAACAGAATTTACCTATATACTGCAATGTCATGACCTGTATGTTCTATGTGTAACAATAATAGTAATATTATACTAATACGTGTATAGATTTCATACCTGAAATTATTTTATTTACATAAAAATGAGATTAATTATTTACTTATTCCATTTTCTGTAAAGTTTCACTTGGCCTTAAGTAACATACCACATTCTCGTTATGCAAATTAACTAAAATTCAATTTTAATTGGGTATAAAGTAATTATGGAAACTATCATTGGAGACCTTTCACCTCTCGTGCTTCATTATACAGTAGTGACCCCGGTTAAACAAACTTACCCTTTCGGACCGTGCAGTTAGGATAATCGAGGAGACCCGGGGCACAGAACCAATAAAACAAAGATTTATATATAAGCGAATATTACCACTGCGTTAGGATAACTCTGGGGCCCTAGTGAAAGAGCCTAGGCTTTTCACTGGGACATCAGAATTATAAATTTACTTCACACTTAGATAATAAGAACTCTTTCTTAAATTCAAGTTTACAAACATATCAAAGAATGTAAACATGAGACACTATGATATCTGCAGTCGGATTTCGGCCCAAATCAAAAGTTAATAAAGTTAGTTTAGGTAGATAATGTTATCTCTAAAGTCTCCCTCCGACTTTACGGATAATATCTTCAGTAGAACCGAGTCTGTAACAGAAATGTTTCAGTATCACATCTTAGGTACAAATAACTGAAATATTTCTTCCTTATTTGAAACATTCACCCCTCTCGGGAACAACGAACGAAATTTGACAGAATTGACAAGCTTACAAAACAATGACTTGGTCAGTTTCGATTATGTCAATTTCGTACAATTTTGCATTATTTTCGGTCGTTCGCTATTATCGATTGTACTTGACTAGGGGGGCAGGGGTATCAAGAGGTAACGCGATCAAAACAAATGACGTGCTAGCGGTCTCGCTGGAATCGACATCAATCACGGCCTGGGATAGTACTCTCGTTTGTCTTGACTTTAGCACATAATAAAGACTAGCCAGCCGTTTATAGGGAACTAGCTTCTGCGTAGAATAAGTACCTACTTAACTTCAGTAATATTATCGCAGTTATATAGTAAATTCCATTTTACTAGGTGATTTACGATAAGAACTGGATATAGATAATTTCCCGTGAATCAAACTATCTATGTCCATAAAAAATAAACTAAATCGATTCAACGGTTTCACCGTAAAGAGGTAACAAACAGATACATAGACACCTCTATAAATTCATTCGTATAGGAGCTTTTACGTCATTTTTTATTTTTTTGCAATAATTAGTGATACTTTGTTAGTCAATCCTCATAATTTGCTCAACTAGGTACTCTAAGTGGAAAAGATCTAGGTATTTAAGGGCCAATTTCGCCTTTGTACCTGTTATCGCCTGCTGTAACTGTGTTTATTGTCTACTTAGTACCGGGGCACGGGTAATTTTAATTATAAAACGAGTAGCTGTTTAGGTACTATTTAAATATGTAATCGTACAAAGTGCAGTAAAGCCAAAAGGGATTACAAACCCACTTAACAAATCAACTTACACGGAGAATCCCGGACAAAAACAATAAGAGCACACAAAGGGTTAAGCTGCGGTAACGAGAACAGCAAAACATAAGATAGGTACTTGAAACATTTCAGCACAAATGAACCTCGGATGCGCAGAATAGCCCACGGTCTTTATGTGAATTATGAACCTGGGTCGCTCTAAATATTTATATCATTTAGGTAAAACAGTCTACGTTCGGTCCGATTCGTACACTAATTATGAATAACGAGGGTTGCGGTTACACGATATTAGACTGTGATATAACGTATTAGGGTTGAATGTGGAATTGAGTTAAGGTTGGAAATTAAATTATGCACCGACGGCCGGCCGTTGCGGCAAGAGAGGCTAATCTCATGAATACGATGTGGAGACCTACACGTGTGTAAATAGCTCTTTGCGAGGTAGACACCGAAGACAGGTAGGTACTTGAAAAGTTGTTACTGCCAAGGCAATGTTTGTTGTAAGTTCAGATGACGTGCTTGTAGCAGACGATGTAACATTCAAATTAGACTATCGCTCAGTCGGCTACGGTTATGGGAAGTGTAAAGTTTTTGAAATATCGGGAAATTAAATAGAATATCTACGCGAGTTAAATCCTACTACTATTATAAAGGCGAAAGTTTGTAAGTATGGATGTATGGATGTTTGTTACTCTTTCACGTAAAAACTACTGAATGGATTTGAATGAAACTTTACCACAATATAGCTTATACATCAGAATAACATATAGGCTATGTTTTGTAACGACACGTAAAGTACTCATCGTGCGCAGACGAAGTCGCGGGCAGAAGCTAGTCTTTTATAATTGCGTCATTCCAATATTCAAATGTATACCTACCGTAAAAAATTTAAAACGTGAAATTTGAATCTACTTCTGAAGGACCATCATTGGCCGGAAGATACGTCGCAAGAAACTCAATAAAAATATTTTTTCAAATGACAATCTGAAAAAGAAAAATATATTTTCATGTGGTTGAGGTATTTATAAACTTTATAAACATTTGGATTAATTAATAAGATAAAGTTATCTGTAAACATTTGCATAAACTTAAAGACACTTAAACAAACAAGGCGAACTCTAATATTATCGATATTTGGTTTGTTTCATTTGCTGTATAATTATAAAGACCACGTGTAAAAGCATGAACAATTAATTCCCGGACAGTTAAAAACCCCTCCCCGGCAAATTCGTCCTCTAATTAAGTTCATTTCTCGAGGGACAGCTTTCCCTAACGAATGCGATTTGAAATAATAATTTCGCAAAACAATTGCAAGCCTGTCCAGATCTACCGGACAAGGGTCCACAAAAATTGTTCAGTGTTATTCTCTTCAAGAATTTTTGTTATATCACACAAAAAAACAAAAGACGTGCTTTCACAGTTTTTTTACGCTTTTCCAATAACTTCAATAAACGAGTTTAATAAACGCTGGCTTCTTTTCTCATCGACTTCTATATTTAATATAATATTGATTATTGAATATATGGACCAAGTCATCCCAGACTTAGACAAGGTGTAACTAAAACGACTTTCTTTTATACATAACTAGCAACCCGTCCCGGCTTCACACAGGTGCTATAAACCTTCTTCCTAAATGACTCTATTAGAAAAAACCGCATCAAAAACCGTTGCGTAAACTTGCATAATTTTAAAGATTTAAACGTACATAGGGATATAGGGAAAGAAAAGGCGACTTTGTTTTATACTATGTAGTGAAGAAGGTCGTTTTAGTTAAACTTTTATAACTCAAAATGGCTTAATCGATTTTGCTAAATATTAGTGGGGAGGTAGCATACTCAAATAGAACCAGGAGACGTAAATATGATTTTCTACTTTTTATTCCCGTGGAAAAAGATGGCATGTTTTTTCCACCTTGGATACCTGCTACCTGTAAAACGGTAAAACTACCGCTTTCAACTTAGCGAGTATCCATTCCTTTTTAAGTTTATTTAACCGACTCTAAAAATTTCGTCTTTTAAATACTGAATCAACTTAAGTAAAAATACTAACATTAAACATTACTAATATCTAATGTAAATTACAAATATCACATGAATATCATATCCTTCAAATTCCTTTATTTCCTTATTTAATTTTGCGTTCACATTTTTAAATAAATAATTTTAATAATCATAATATACAAATAGTTACAACAATCCTTACAATCGTGCACAATTTTACTCTAGTTTCAGTGCATTTAGTATAAAATAAATAAACACCGCTGACTAAGTCCTTAAATCCTAGTACCGGACAATGGCGTGCACGGCGGTTTCTGTTGGAGATAAACAGCTAATCCCCGCAGGCCAGCTAAATATATAACTGCAGATATAGCTGGGAATTATACCCGGCCTTCATAATAAAGAGGGGCAAAGCTCTGTAAAGGTGGTTACAGGCCGCAAGACCGAACCGTTTCAAAGGCATGTTGGTAAGCGCAGTTATAAACTGAAATCAGTTACGAGTGAACGGCAGGAGAGCTGAAATTATGATAAGACTTTGGGCCGATTTTATTAGTGTCTGATGAAGTCTCACAGAAGATATTAAACGTGGTTACGTTTAATAAACGGTAGTTTATAATAATGCTATGTAAAGGTTAGGGACTTTATCCGGAACTTGTGTATTCATTTAATTAGGGCTATTTTGAATGAATTCAAAGCAATTAAGCAAACACTAAAACAATACATCTGGCACACAGCTGCAGAAACTAATGGAGGTACAATCCCAACCTGGACCCATTTACTGTACTGTTGTACCCACAATTCTACCCCACTATGTATCTAGTGCAATGCTACAGCTTTCGACAATCTATTGTCTAAAACCACTTGAGATTCCCTGTACAGACGTACAGTTCGTTTAACGAAAGTACAGTCAGCCAAGAAAGTTTACCTATTCGAAACTGCTAGCCGAGAGCTCAAACATTGTATCCGTCTGTCCTGGAAACCATGTCAATAAAATAGTTCAAATCCTAGAACGTACGTAGCAAAGTTGATTCTTTCTGATTGCATACGAAACCAAAAGCGTATTGTGGAAAATTTGAACGGTAAAATCGAAGTCCAATTCGTTCATAACATCTAACTCAGTGTCACATAGCATCTAGGAAACAATTCCAAAATTCATAACACAATTTCGCTTCCGACGGTACGTGTTTAGTCACCCCATGAATGCATAAGTCGCTGGCTCGAAGCCAGCCGCCCGTATCTCTGATTCGTTAATAGATAAATCGTATACTGAGACCCTGGTAGATAGTGCTTGTCAGAGCGCCTGGGGACGCTGACGTTGCCGTTTCGTGAAACGAAACCTCTTGGGTCATGCTGCTGACTTGGTGCATGATTGATGCTCGTCGATAGATAAATAAACAAGCATTACGGTGCGATTTCACGCACTGCTGCAAATCACAGAACGCAACGCAGAATAATTAACCAGAGAGTAATCCATAGTGATAGTCCATTAAAATGATGTATAGTCATGATTAAGATGTGTCGATTACATACATATACAGTAAACTAGCGGTCCGCCATAGTCGTCTTAAAAGATTAATTTAACTTTATAGTCATATTTAGTAAATAGAAGCGGCCGCGGAATGAGGTCCAGCTGTCATGTTCCACCAATCACACTTCATTCTACGCAAGTTCATCAAGCGGATTTTGACTATCATTGTCTGCTGCTCTTACCAATCTCGTAATGATTTAAATTATCTTAGGTACTTTTTGTGTTGACAATTTTTGTCAAGTAAAAATGGTTTAATACCTATTGTTTTTATTGAGTTTCTCAGTCGTAATTTAATATCCGTAATGATGAAACGAAACAAACTCATTAAAGAAGGAATGTAATTGTATTGGAAAACAAGACTTTATTGGAGTTTCTTTTCAAAGAAAATAATTGCGTTCAACTTAAAAAGAATGCTCAAAGGAAAATACGATCGGTGTTTATAACGAATAAAGGTAAGGGACCACCTTCCGGCAGGATCATAAGAATTCGACAAGATATGTAGTAGACGTTGAAAAAAAAACAAAAGATCACTTATTTGGAGAACATCTAGGTATGTCACGTATGTGAAAATAATTTTATTTATTATTTCCATTTCTGTACAGTGTTCTTTCCTTACGCATGCATACACATACTTTTGTAATGTAAATTATTTGCATAGGTACTGAAAAAAATCCGCTTAAAATCGAATTCAGCAATAGTTCCTCCTATTCTGTTCTCTAAATGCAATTACTCCTTCCGAAGTCCTAATAGACTGAAATTTAACGTTTAAAATTAAGTCGATACATTTTAAATTTGCGTATAATTATGATAACATTTCAAAGCACTGTCGTGAAAAGGTTTGTTTATTATAATGTTGGCAACACTGCGCGTATTATATACAACAACAGATAATTTATATATAAGTTTAACCACAGACTAACGCATAAATACTAGAGTAACAGCCGCGATAAGACCTAGTCATTAGATATGGCTCCGGGTGGCTAATTGCACCGCGCTCTCGCCGGTGCATTAGCGGCTGAACAGTGCTTCCGAGATGCAATCCCTCTTTGTTCCTGTTCTCCTGGTAATGGGATATGTACGATACATGTTTCTGGAACCCTGATTTTCTGAGATTTTTTTATTGAAGCGTTGATAAAAATAATCGATTTAAGGAATGGACATAGTTTTATTAGAATGCTCTGTCCTTTTGTTATAGAAGCACTTTTAAAACATTAGGTTGTTATTACATGATGTAGGTGTGTTATTTAAATTATGTTATTACTTAGTAGGCACCGAATACCCGAATTTATTTAGGAGCGAGATCTAACCCTAAAGCTCTCTCTTAGAATTCGCTCAAGTTTTTAGCATAAACTAGGTATTGTAATATTATCTCTAGAATTTCTACATAAAGGGTTTAACATTTCAAGTACATTAACCCTAATCGTATTTTAGCTGTTTTCATCTCAACATTTTTGAATGTCATACCATGTAATTTATAACATGATAACTAAGTTAAAATTACTTTCGTATATACGTAAGTGTATAATTACATTTTACTGAACACATAACTTAAAATAAATTTTGACGTGAACTCAATCCGGTGTGTAACCAAATCATAAACTTTTAATACAAAATGTTCACACACAAGAGCACAATTCGAGCTTATTGCCGTCAACACAGGTCCAATATCGGATGCCTCACATTCGCGTTGGTACTTTGTTTACAGCCGCGGTTCAAATTTATATTCGCTATCGGAAAAACGGCGCAGCGCGCAACACGGTTATGCCTTCATAAAATACCTCCACCCTGAAATATTTGCCGATATTTTGTAATTACTTTTTGGTAGTCAAAACATAACGGCTAGTCTTTGTACCACTAGAAAATGTATGTGCCAATTGTCGGGTGTGGCAGGGAAAGGGTTTTTTAGTGCTTGATTTCACTTTACAACTTATATTTTGGAATAAACTAACAAAACCTTTGCTTTGCCAAGTTTGACTGTTCGTATATCTATGGTTTTTTTCTGAGTTTATATTGTTGATATAAATGTAAATAAAACTTTTCTAGAGTACGCGATATGGATAAATTCAACTTAGTCTTATAATGTGTATAATTATATGGAAAAAAATATATGCAGGCAATAATAATATCTCTCCATTAATATTTTTTACGCTCTTTCATGTATAATAGGACCAGGCCATCATAAAAAGTAGTCATAAACAATATGTACATATTTTTTATGTCGATATATTCCAATTAAAAGTACAAGCACAGTTGTGTCGGAGCGTCATCAATATGCAGCGCGCCGCATGACGCCATTAGGCTGTACCGCGACAGGCGGCGCGCGAGCGCGAACAATGCTCCTTAGTGTTATACTGTCCTGGTATATTATTTCATGTTAAACTAGCAGAATATAGGTCAGTCACTATTAAGTTATCATAATATGTTATGAGACTTATATAATTTCGGCCCAAAATTAATATTTACCTACCTACGTACCTAACTAGATAAGTCTTACTGATGGTTCATTTCACTAAAAAAATAATAATATCAACAGCATTAGAAACTATTACATGGGTATAGTATAGAAACAATGCCCCAATTTCCAACAAAATACAGTTAAGAAGATTTGACTCGTCTATGTATGTATACAATAATGGATCTATTTAGTCTTAATATTCGAATATAAGAGACACATATTTTACCACTGTACTATAGACAACAAACATAATAATAATAAACTCTATTATGAAATTACGAAATTTAAAGTGACAGTCTGTAGAACCTATGGCTGTGCTACGCGCGTATAGTGCTACGAGTTTCGTAGCACCGAACATGTGCTACGAATATTATAAAAGTGATATTTTTACAGATAAAATAAATCCAGAGTCTGTGTCAAACAAAATATTTCAATCTACTAACTACACGATATATTATTATTATCTACTACCTACGTACAAAAGCTTGTCTTGTCATAATAATATAGTCTGTGTAATATTTGTACCAACATAAGACAAACAAACACTAAGGTGTTTATGCTTAACTTTTCGGTACTCTGTGGTATAATTTTTTGCACAAAGTGAGAGACGTGACTGAGCATAAATTTAAAACAGGTTAAACAATGTCAACGAGTTGTAAAAAATCATACATGAAGTCTATTTAGCACGTCATAATATTAAAGTTTTATTTTTACTCCTTATAAAATACGTACGTGTTAACTGTTATTTTATTATTTTAAAACTACTTAATCTTACTAGAGACTTATTGTCTCATTTTGATGGTTTTTACGTTTTTTAGTTAAATTTTAAAAATACACAGCGTTGAAATATGTTTTTTTATTACTATATAGGTACGTGTAGTTTTTTGGTAATAGTGACTTTCAAAAACGTAGTTTCTGCTGAATTTCTTCTCGGCCATTTACCTTGATGTGTTAAATTACCTAGTCTTTTTCTAATAAGTCATTATTTAAAATAAATATTGATTATTTGTAAATGAGGATGAGTACGTAAATGTAACTCGTATTGAATGTTAGAATGGATGTGCAATAATAATACAATATTCAATGATACAGAGCGAATTATTGGAATAGAACAATGAATTACTGTTCATTAATTTCAGGTAGATAAGCAAGCCCAGTGTAGTATACACATAGCAACCAAATCATTTCTAATAGTGTTAACTGAGTTATTTCAAAATTAATTTATGTTTTGATGAATGTGGATTATTAAGCGATATGATTAGTGCTGAGACATTGAAATAACCCGTATGATAGACAACGGTAATTGAAGTGCGCTCCACGTAATATATTCTTATTGTTCGCAGGTCCTCGGGTTTCCAGTAAAATTGAGCTGTCAAAAGAAATATTTTGGTAAGTAGGTATTCTCTACCTATCTCGGCCTATTATGAATTTTATCAGCGCCCGGACCGCGAGTGTAAGGAGCCCGACAAAAGCAGTTCAAAATACCTGGGAAATTAATTTTAAAAGCGAAATTTACGGGCGAAAGAACATATTACAGGCTATCTCTAAAGAAAATTAAAATTGCATGTTCTCGCAATTTATGAAGAAATAACTTTGAAGTGCCTTAGAAGGTGCTTTATTCATGGCCTCGTTGTCTTTTGTAATAGCGCCTCGATATTACGGAATATCTTTCCTTTGCCATCACATTTTTAAACAATGTAGGATCATTTTTTCCCTAAAATATACAAGCAGATACGTAATGATAATAAAGCGCTCAAAGCACGGGTAGTTTCCGAACATAATACATCTTCCCTGTGTTGCCAGGGTATGAATGATGATAGATGTTGCCAGTTACGTGGGGGAAATTACCTACGTGGAAAATGCACTTTCAAGATGGAGACTATGAAGATTTATGTATAACCTACACGTTAGAATTTACCTTTACGGCTTGTGACGTTGGCGTCAATTTCTAACCATACGTTTATATCCTGTTTCTTTTCACTCCCTATATAAATAACCTCAAGCACATCCACTGTGCTTTAAGTAAGCACAAGTTATTTCTCCTTACAACTTACATCATAAGATACTTAATTTGTACCAGGAGAGCATGTACTACAAGAAATATTGCAACCAAAACGCCACTTAGGTGCTACGAAGCGAGCAAGGAGACAGTTTCATAACACGCTACAATCCAAGATGGCCGATTATTAAACGGGCGCATTATAACATACGAAGCGCTCTCAGCCCATCCACTATGCATGCTGTGCTGCTATTATTAAAGTTGACTACTGTTATAAACATGATGTCCTGGTAACTATCATTTGATGTTTTGAATTTACCCTAACGTAAAATATAGTTGTTTTTTTATGGTAATGAGATTCTAATACCTTAATGATAACTGCAGGAATTAATAAAGCTATATCTCCTAATACGAAACATATTAAACGTCACACGGGACTACTTTGTAGCTTTCGTCCGTTTATTGGTCAGAACGCGGCAACAAATAGCAATTCACTGGCCACGTACAATGGCTCGCCGACGAATACAAATGAATTTTTCAAAAGCATGAAACAAAACGTTATTTGTCCAGCCATATTTGCTGACCGTCTGCCTGTGCAGTGGACATGTTAATAGGTAATAATATTACCTTTGTACTTTCATTTCACGGCCCGGGTAGCTTTTTATTTGATTGGTAATCATTTTAATAGTTCTTTATGAATGAGCTACTTGCAACTTACTGCCAATAAAGATATTTTAAATATAGACGAATGACTGCTATGTATGTGGCAATCCACGTAACATACAATCTTTGTAGAAGTCGTAGAAAGGTTCTATAAGTCTCGCTCTTATAGCTTTTTGAAAGCTTATATATAACTTTTGTTGTTATGATTCGTTGTCGTAGTCCAGTAGTTAACATTAAATTCCCTAATAAATGTAATATTGTATTTATGGCATATGCAATGCAATGTATGAATAAATAAATAAAAAAAATATATATCTTTGTATGTACAAAATTTCCATTTAACATCTGATTATACTTTCCATTCCTATCTTTAAAACAATTATAAATTCATCGCAATATCAATATCGTTAAGGATGCCTTTATTTATACAGCCATGTCAAAGGCATTGCGGTTTGAATTTTAAAATGGGAAATTTTTGCTGGCTCATGAATTATACATGGAGTTCAGACCACCTGTCTCGAAAAACAGAACTGTAGGTTTCAATCATTGCATCTCTCTCATTTGAAGCTCACATAAACAAGAGTGATAAGGACAACACTACTAATTGTCTATAATAAAACTCTGACATATAACAGTACGTACTTGTATACTGAACATAATGTAAATGAAACTACATTAAATTTAATACGAGAATTTATTTAGTGACTATCTGTGTTCCACAAAATGACTGCTATCATATTGTCTGTTAATCGGAATTTATACTCGTAATTATAATAATCATTTATTTATAGCGTGGTTTGTTTGTGGGGAGCTGAAATGTTAATTAAATTGTTATTGAAGTACATGGAATTAACTGTATTAAGTCTATTTAGAAGAGTAATTTATATAGGTAGGTATGTTGTGCTTTTGTGTACCTGTCTCATAATTTCTGGGAATCGCTTGAGTATAATAGTCCCTTACAAGATGGTCTGATAACTTGGTTGAAGTTGCAGTACTTGCTTGGTTGAAGACTGGTCAACTATCATATGGAGGTCCTTGTGGGAGACCTATGACCAACAGTGGAAGTCTGACGGTTGATATTATGATGATGATGTAATATATTTTTTATGACAAATTCCAATATATTTAACACTAGCTTCTGCCCGCGACTTCGTCCGCGTGGAACTCCTCCTTTTTTGCAGTCGGTTAAAAACTAGCCTATGTTCTTTCTCAGGTTCCAGACCTTCTTTGTATCAAATTTAATTTAAATCGGTCCAGTAGTTTTAGTCTAAAAGCGTAACAGACAGAGTTACTTTCGCATTTTTAATATTAGTAGGGATTGTTTACAGTTATATATGTGTTAAAAGTAAAACAGTATTATATGTTATCCTCAGTAACTTTGTACCTCAACATCAATTGCCCGTTAGCGCGGCAGTGCTAATAAGGCTGCAATCCCGGAATAACGCTAATGAAAACCTCGTTCTAAATCCCTCAACTCACTCGTAAAGTTAATTACGTAATAACCTGCTTGCGGCTTTGTTAGTCTCAGGCGTTCACCTACCTCGATCAAAATACAGAAGGCTCCTATAGGAGCCAGTTTCCTGTATAAAATGCGTATGACGGCACATTCTTTGACACTATCAACATGTTGGATGCCTGATGGCTTTATCGATATAGAAATACTTTGCGTGTTGTGAACTTGCATTGATATGATATCGCTGACGTTGTAGTTTTATAACTTGTTACTTCTATTTGGGTCTGTAATCCTGGTCATTAATTTGCCTGAGCACAGAATGTTTTCTAAAAAACATAGGTTCGGTTTTCTACACGTATTTTTTTCTTTATTTTACCATTAATCATCGCATAACGTCCGCGCGGCTGATTCTCTGGAATATAAAAAATCGGTAGACTATTTCTGTACCTAACCTTTTACGCAAAATTGTGAAGTGTTCAACTCTTTTAGAAGAAAAAATGTACGCTATTTTACACTAACGCAATATGTAGCTACAGAAGTACGTTCAAGCCTTTTGAATTTTCACGAACGGTTTAACAATTTCGAAAATATTTGCAATGTAGAAGATTTTTTGGGTAGGTAATTGAAGAATCCAATCTAGCTAGGTCTCGTCTCCAGTCTATATTTTGATCATCAAGCTTTGATTTATAGATAGTTGTAACTGCACAATTTGTGTGGTCCGTTCTGTTCCGTAGGACTTTAGAGATAGACACAATATTTTATTTTGGAATAAAAATCTGACTATAGATGTCATAGTCTCTTATGTCTTTATACTTGTCATAATATATTGAAATATATTTTATGATATGTGAGAACAAAAGGACATCCTCTATCCCTACTAACTAATATTATATATGCGAAAGTAACTCTGTCTGTCTGTCTGTCTGTTACGCTTTCACGCTAAAACTACTGGACCGATTTAAATGAAATTTGCTACAAAGAAAGTCTGGAGCCTGAGAAATAACATAGGCTACTTTTTAGCCGACTGCAAAATAGGAGGAGTTCCACGGGGACGAAGTCGCGGACAGAAGCTAGTAAGTAATAATTCTAACAATCAATCCACTCGTCTATTGATCATGTACCTACTGCATTGTATAAAACATTGACCCAGAACCCAGTGCAATTTTGAATGCGGATCCAGCTTGATTGGCAATAATGTATGCATTGATTGGTTTACCGGGCACAATGCATGCTGTTAATTAATATCCCAGGCCGCTCTGTAGCGAGTTGTAATAACTCCTTTGACTCTTGTTATCCTGGTAAGATTCATCTGAAAGCCTAGTAATTACTCTATTTGTATGTCCCTGATAGAATAGAAGCAAAATCAATTTTCTTTTCCTCTGTATATTTCCGTTACAAAGTATAGACTTTGTAACGGAATGTCCAATGAGTTGATTAAGGTCAAATTGGTTTATGTTGACAGTTAGTTCAACAGATTCCCATATTTAACAGATTTCCATATTTCTTACCCTAGGTACGCGTAAATCCGTTATACTCATTTATCCTATTCCAAGGTGTATAACCGCGACGCCATCAGAAATCATAATATTAAATAATCAATTTCGGGAACCTTTCTTCTTCTTATGTTTGCCTAATACAACTTTACCTTAAGATTATTAGTGCATTTCTAATTAGCGTCGACATTCTATCAAGTCATTTAATGAGTGAAAACCCGAAGGAATCTCATTATGAAGAAAGAGGCATCAATCACGTAGCAGGCTGCGACGACAGCCCCGGCGTCTCGCGCTCAATCCGCACAATAACACTGCAGATGACAGCTGCATAGAAGCAGCATAATATAGACATTATGAACTAAATTATCATAGATTTATCTACATATGAATAAGTTAGTCTCTCTTCAACTTCACTTTCTAAATCGCTTCGGGAGCAACCAGTCCAGTCCAGATGGTATAAAACAATTATAACGAAATTAACTAGCGTAATTTATTTTATTTGCTGACATTTTCACAAGTTCACAGTTCCCATATTCGAAGCACGACTGTGCTGACAATAACCAGCTAGTCATATAGATCTTGTATTCTTATAAATAGTTATATCCATCTTTTCTATCACTGTTTTTTTCAACATTTTATGCTTATTATTTTCAGAGATCTTCGGGTACTGTTGTCTTAATTATATTTAACTAGTTTCTGCCCGCGACTTCGTCCGCGTGGAACTCCTCCTTTTTTGCAGTCGGTTAAAAAGTTGCCTATGTCCTTTCTCAGCTTCCAGACTTTCTTTATACAAAATTTCATTTAAATCGGTCCAGTAGTTTTAGCGTGAAAGCTTAACAGACAGACAGAGTTACTTTCGCATTTATAATATTAGTAGGGATTTATTTTACATTAATTAGGTACAAGTCCTGCTTCGGGTCTTAGATATACATATACTTGTACTCGTACCTATATGTATATAATGGGATCGGTCTAGTAAAGAAAAATATAACTACTGTGACAGACACGTCGGGGTTTACAAATCACTATTAGCCTCTTAAGTTAACACAAGTAGTGGTACATTCGCTCCTAAAGATAATTGACAATCTGTCTCCGAGACCGTAATCTAAACTTCTACAAAACTACCAAGTCACATTGCTGACACGTCCAAACTTTTAATCCAGTTAAGCTAGTGTTTGCTACGAGTGCTACGTCCCTTCATGCTACGGCGTAGACCGTCTACGCCCCATTGCGTAGCGAAGTTTAGATTTCTTGGGCTACAAATCTAATTTTCTCAAACATGCAATGAAATATCGTCCTTACGTGCGTCAAAACACGCCAGGAAATATATCATTCCTGGCCTAGGCCGGGAAGTAATTTCTTTTTAATTTGAATATCAACATGGCGTTGATCTTCATAAACAGTTTAAGCAACCGTTTTTTTTTTAATAAGTTAGAACTTTATTGTACCAAAAACATTCGCGTTAATGCCTATATTATACACGAACTGAGAATAAAAAAAGAATCTGTATTATTTGATTAATTTCAATTTTATACTTGTCATGATTTTTAAAAAGTATTGTTATTTGTTTAGTTTTACTGGTATATTTAAGTTACGAATGGCAACATTCGCGCTGATCTATGATTGGCTATTGTATATTTTGACCAATGGCGGACGAGCGAGCGTGGCCAATCAGCGGCAAGCAGCAATCAGAGCTGTCATGGTAGAAGTCGCGGGAACGAAAAAGGAGATGGCTGTCTTTGGACAAATATTGTAAAATGAATTCGCAATGTTTAGAGGTTGGAGGTTAACGGCCTGTTCAAGACTTATACGCTAATACGATTGATAACTAGAAGTTGTTGAGTAAAGGGATTTACTGGTACATGTTAGAAGTTGTGATTCTCAAGAACGGAATAAAGTAATCAAGTTGTATTTGGTGTAAAAAAATAAAAAATCCTGTTATTCAAGTGTAATTTATTTTATTTGAATGTTGTATTTATTTATTTCATTGCATTACTTTGAGAAAAGCACTATACATGCCTAGCCGGGAAGGGGCTTGCAAGCCTCGTAACAATATCCGGCCTCCCTTCGGTCGGCCGTCTATACTGTATACTCGGCTCGCAAGCCGTCACTTCCCTGCGCCTGCAGTAATGTACTATTACTCTTTTACTGTTTTTTTTAACGCTTTCTTTTGTAACAAATGCTTATAAATGAACCATATAATAAGAGAACTAAGAACTACTTCCTGGTCTTAAAATAAATACGCTCATAAAAATAAAAGCGACTAAAAATGCTTTCGGTAACATAAGAAAGATTTAACGTTCACAGTTGACGGTCATAACTTTAACTCAAACACGAAATTGTTGTCCGTTTTACTCGTTCAGAATACAAAAGTAAACTTTAATTTTTAAACTTGAACGTTGAGAAATGCAGCGTTTTATAAATTCAACGGTGAAATCCTTTGTGAGATTTGCTCACAACAGTGCGGTCACACGCTAAATGGCGAACTATTTTTACGGATTTTCAGACTTGTCTCACTTTGCCGAGCGGACGTTTTAAGTCTTTCGCTTTGTCAGGACGCGCTGACTTGATATTCTTCGAATTTAAAGAAAATTTCTTTCTTGATGAAGTGAGCGACGTCAGATGGCCTTTTCCACGTTACAAAAATCATCGTCCTTTGTAAGTTCAGAAATGTATTCGACATAGAAATATAAAATAAATTCTTTTGCGCTTAATATATTTTTTTGTTAGAGGATGATTGTCATTTATTTTTTGCCTAAATGGGCTGGGGCACATCTATATCTATACTTCTATACTAATATTATAAAGAGGAAAGATTTGTATTTTTGTATTTTTGTATTTTTGTATTTTTGTATGTTTGTAATGAATAGCCTCCGAAACTACTGGACCGATTTCAAAAATTCTTTCACCTTTTGAAAGCTACATTATCCCCGAGTAACATAGGCTATATAATATCACGCTAGGTCTTATAGTTGCGGAGCAGTAACCGAAAATGTTTCAAAAACGGGGGAAAAGTATCGTTTCTGAAGCCTTCCGTGGCGTGCGCTGAGCATATAGTTAAAGTTATACAAAAATGCTTTATGGGTGAATTGTTCATCTTAACATTATCTTTAAAAAAGTCCGCGAGAGCATATGTCTATCTTTTATAGTTTACCCATAACAATCGTAAAACTATGAAAAAAATCTTAAGTCCCCCGTGCGAAGCCGGGACGGGCCGCTAGTTTGATATAAAATAAATCGATGGCATTTTGTATAAGAAGTGCCTACAAATATAATGGACGCGGCGTCTCTTAATGCTTATTTAATTACACTGTTACTGGAATCCGACAATCGTTTCGTTTTCAACGCGTGCTTACGCGCCAAAATAGGAAATTATTCGCATAATTTTAATTCGCAATCTCCCAACTTTAAAAGAAGCTACAAGGAAAACAGAAAAACGTCCGAGTTATTTCTTAAAGACGATGCTAATCTCGTCCGGTGCCTGCTCACAAAGCCTGAAAGACATTCCAGCCGATTTTGCTCTCGCTAGCGACAATTTAATTACTTTGATGACACGCAAACCTTCGACGCTATTTTCGGTCTACCCTTGTTTACACAGTCACCCTTTTCGGGTAAGCTGACCCTTCGCAGACAGTGCAGGTGTGGCCGAATATATTGGCGTGTTTCAATTGTGAACACCTGTGCTCACATGTAATCCTGGTACTCGAAGCTTTATTTATGATGCTTAAGGAGAACTGCTGTTTATTAGAAAAGAAAAACTTATGCTTGTCGAAACGCATTTTTTGGTAGATTGCAAAATTGTTACTTCGCTTATCTAAAACAGCCAACAGCAAATATTTACTGTTTGATTCCATTATTTATCGTTATACCAATTAAAACTCCAATATAATTACTATAACCAAGAACGGGAAAGTCATTATTTATACATACCTACCAATCGACCATGCTCAATTGTAACCTTCAATGACGTGGTGATTGCCATTGATGTCAGTCGCTATTGACAGCGCTCATCACATCGCTTAACGGCTTACACGGGATAATCCGGATTGTGTTGACTTGAACACGAATTACCAACTTAATAACGAGGATTGTAGGAGCTATCAAGAGTTTTAACTTTACTCAGGACTTGAAATCATAAGTATCTGAATATTACAGTACTTTCGGTAACAACCCACTTTTGCAGATGAGCTCTACTAATGATTATTGTTAGGTAAACTGTACACTTACATACTCATGTACTCCTGGTAGGTGCGCGTTATAAAAATACCTACGTTATAAGGATTGTGCTCACCGGCGCCACGCATGAGCGCTGATCAAACGCGATTATCCGCTAGAGCGTGGGGCGCGGGCGGGACACCTCGGCGAGCACGCCACGTTAATGTGTACACACCTTTAATATTTTCAAAGTATCATATTTTCAGATTAAGCGTTTTCTTTGAGATTGTGCTGGATTTTTATTGAACTTGTTGGTGTAGAAAAATATGCTCAGAGACTTACTTTCATCTGTAGATGTACAAAACGCTTTGTAATAAATTATTAAAACTAATGTTACCGTCTGGAAAATACAACAAAAGCATCAATCGTTCATCAATTAGTAAGTAAGTTTCAATGGAAATACTAATTTTTGTTGTTATTTATTTCACACGACGCGCGAGGCTACTTTTATGAGAAATATTCAAACTTGTAAATAAGCGAGCTACGTCCGTCGCGTCGTGTCGAAGAGGCGTAAGAGATAATATATAATGCATAACCAACTCAGTTTTAATATGCAGAGAGAAGTGGCTCGAGATGTACTCATATATTTATGCCTAATTAAATGATTATGTAAAACACAATATCCTCTGGTATGTACCATACCAAAGCGCTGACATAACTACGATGTCACAGAGCGTATCAAACACCATTCGTCTCTGATAAGTCCGCACTAATACATCCAGCATTTTGAACATTTGTCACAACGAACGGTTGTAGGTAACAATTACTGGCACGCCGCCGCTACACGGCTGGCATAACTGGCAAGATAAGCTAAATTTGCCAGCGCGAGATAACGCGCCGGCAGCGCAATGGCCGTCCCTTGCCAATTAAATTCAATCACATCGCAAAATTTAATTCAATTTCGTATTTCTAATTTGTATCAGAGAGAAATCCCACACGGTGAAATTCGAAATACGAATAGGGGAAAGAATATTTTGTCCCTCTGGAACCATGATTTTACGTACATGTGAAGTTGCAGAGATGTGTTTGTACTTGTGTTTTGGTGCGTAATTAAAAAAATGACTACAACCGGGTACATTTTTTATTACTTACTTAAAATAAAACAAATCTACAATTGAAATCTCCCCCATAGTCGGTCCTCGCTGAAAACGCTTCATACAACATTTACAAAAAAATAAGCCGTAGGCTTTGTGAGCTGTCAATTTAATCTGAAGATAAAACAATAAATTCCTGAGGAACTCTTTTTTCCAATCTTTTAAGATCCCATGCCATGTATAACAGAATTAATAAAATATACCTACCAGGACTACATAAACAGGCAATATCGTGATGATCATAATTTCACCTGCGCCAGCTCTAAACGGCAAATTTGCATAATATGATATCGCTCCATCGTAAATATTTGACTAGAGGCGATATATTGAGCCCATTCGTGCACACGATACAGTAATACAATATAATATTTATTATTCAGAGTGATGCTATTTTTGTACGCGTTGGTTGGTATTGCATATTTTAGATGTGTTTAAATATTCATACATCCTCGATCCATTCACAAATTTAGACTTCTTTAGGTGTGTATGGATATAACGTAAATAAATCATTTAAATCTAAATCTATTAGATGTAAAAGACTTCTTTCTGCCTTAGTTAAAAAGTCCATAAAATCAAAAAGAAATAAAGATATTTTAATAAAATAAAAAATACGCGAGTTAAATCCGTTAATAGTTGTTTCATTCCAATGTGTAATAACCGCGAAGGCATCAGAAATTATAAAGATATTTTATTACAACAAAATGTACGGCCGACTTTAGAGTCATGTAGGTATGAAAGGGATGCAAGATTTTACTACCGTTTGAAATATGCATGTATATTACACAGGTAGGTAAGTCAATGTACAAATGTACAAAACCTATGCTAATGAAAGAAACTTCGTAATTTTCTGCGGCATTAGGACTGTTTTTTTTTTAACTAGCTCATAATATGTAATAATTATGACTACAATACCTACGTACCTACAATTAATTATTAGCCCCATTAGCTGTAAATTAACTTCCTACAATTGGAAATTTGCCCACAAATTTAAGAAGAACACTATATTTTACTAATTACCTACAAAATTATTTGTATTTTTCAACATTATAGTTAGGTACAAAATATTAGGCGCTCTGACTATACCTAATTTTATTAGTAACTAGCTGTCCGCCCCGGCTTCGCCCGGATCCCTTTCTTTTATAGCCTATGTCACTCGGGAATAGTGTAGTTTTCCAACATTGAAAGAATTTTTAAAATCGGTCCAGTCGTTTAGGAGCCTATTCAATCTAAACAAACAAACCTTTCCTCCTATATGTATCCTATATTAGTATAGACTACAAAACTGAATTGAGTCACATTTTTTTACAGAAAATAGCGCTTTTTAACACCTTAAGCAGCTATTAAACATTGTATGAATTTCCCACTGGAAATGGCTTTATCACGTCACTTTTCAGCCAACCGGTGGCTATCGACAGTCCAGATTTATCGACACTTAGCACAAATCTCCGCAATAAATATCGATACTTTTCACTCCTCTACGTTGCTGAAATTTTAATTGCTTTGTTTCGTAACGTTTCTACTTTTTTCTAATGCTTTTACTTTTCTTTTGAATTGAGGATCAAAGTGGAACAACTTGGAAGTAGAATGCTAAAGTCGAATTACTCTTCAGTTTGTAACTGGATTGATAGGGGTCATCCCTCAGATGTTTATTACTTTTTTTTAGTAACTGTGTTCCGTGGTTATGTTTGCGTGAAATAGTATGAAGATTGGGTAAATAAAACGAAATTCTATTAAGTCCTACAGTTAGATTATTAAAAAATACGGGACACGAGAACAGAATGATTTCTCTTCTTAATCTAACAATAAATGATATAAATAAATGCTTCTTATGTTGGGGAGTGGGGGTTTGTGACGTCACTTTATGGTAAGAACGTTTAATACGTAACTTCACGAGCGATAATTCTGAATTTATAACGTCAGTAAGGAGTAAGGATTCGTTTCAATCGATAGACGTTCCCTGAAAGGGATTACAATAATATTATTGCATTATCTCCAGATTTGACCATTAAAAATAATTCGAAATACCAATAATTATTTAAATGGCTAAATAATAGAATCGGAACTTAAATATTTCAATTTTGTGTAAAAGTATACTTCACCCACCCAGTGTCAATTCCGACCCAATGGCTGTAAGAAGATAAGGGATTTTCATTTGTACTGAAAAAAAAACTGGAAACTTATTCTCTTGCCAAATAAGTTCGTTGACATAAAATACAATATATGCACTTATGTAGTTATGCATGAGATAAAATACCGACTTACCTCGAACGGTAGTACCTATGTACTTAAACAAAATAGAGACAGATAATTATTTGAAACAAAATCGAATGTTCCAAAATTGTGTATCGTAATACATGCATTTTACATCCTACTACTATTATAAAGGCGAAAGTTTGTAAGTATGGATGTATGGATGTATGGATGTTTGTTACTCTTTCACGTAAAATCTACTGAATGGATTTGAATGAAACTTTACCACAATATAGCTTATACATCAGAATAACATATAGGCTATATTTTATAACGATATAGTGTAAAATACTAATCGTGCGCAGACGAAGTCGCGGGCAGAAGCTAGTACTTTATGATTGCGAAACGCAAGTGATATTTTCATTTGCTAAACCAATTACTTCAATTCAGGACTCAAGGCCCCTAATTAATTAATTGAATTGGTTTGAACACATGCGTTACCAATTGCAAAAATTCGGATGGCTTTCAAACTAAGTACGTTTCACAATCGTAGGATCTCACACTCTGTCCTATCTATGTACCTATATTGTATGTAGGTTGCATTAGTGTAAGTATACATATAAATACTAGCGGCCCCGGCAGACGTCGTCCTGCCCGTCCGATTGTTTCGTCAAAGATCTGTCAAAGTCTTCTGTTACTTACCGTCAATCACTTTGTATATGGGAGTAAGTATAGAAAGATGTTGATTTTACACTTTTTCAAGATGTTTTTTAAATTTTCTCTACTTACAAACCTTCCCTGGACTTCCACGAATAATTCAAGACCAAAATTAGCCAAATCGGTTCGTGCGTTCTGGAGTTATAGCGTCAGGAAGGAAAACCCGACTTATTTTTATATATGTATTAAGATATATGTCACGTCACAGATCAGAGAGCATCGCGTGTCATAAGGACGCTATCCGTTTAATGGCAAATCCCATGAAAGTAATGGAGTTGTTCTTAGTTTTGTTCGTTCATTAATCACCCGAGCGGGAGACTGTGCGAGACAAATGTGCTCTCGACGAGTGCCGCCGGACAAATGTATGGTATTTCCCTTTGTACTCCACCTATTGTTGTTGAATAGGTTTGGAATACGCGTTCCTTAGTTCCTTACACACGTGACGGTGAAAGCAGAAAAGTGCTCGGTGGTAAATTAGGTGACTAAGAATCCTAACTAATATTATAAATGCGAAAGTAACTCTGTCTGTCTGTATGTCTGTTACGCTTTCACGCTAAAACTACTGGACCGATTTAAATGAAATTTGGTACAAAGAAAGTCTGGAGCCTGAGAAAGGACATAGGCTACTTTTTAACCGACTGCAAAAAAGGAGGAGTTCTACGTGGACGAAGTCGCGGGCAGAAGCTAGTAGTAACATAATTTCTGATGCCTTCGCGGTTGTTACAGATTGGAATCAGCTGTAAAGGATTTAACTCGCGTATTTTTACTTTTACGCGATTTAACCACGGGTCGACTGAACTGGCGATAGTCATCACTTTAGCGTTGACTATCGTCAGCTCAGTTGTGCTACGAATATGGGAACTGTAGAGTTTTCAAACATCAACAAATAAAATAAAATACGGGAGTTAAATCCGTTATAAATAGTTGTTCTATTACAATAGTAAAGCATTATTCAATTAATGAAGGCGTTTTTAAGAAAATGACAACTATTAAGAATATAAAAGGACGCCGTATTTTAATATACACAGAAGAAATGACAAGCGACACGCCTTCAAAGGAAATAAATGGTTTTATTTTTCTAAATAGATAATGGAAAATCGAGAAGGACACCGGAAGGGCCCTGGTCTAGATCGAGGTTAATAGGTCCGTCAGAATACCACATTTCGTAGCGGAAATCGAATTCGCGGAGCGTCCCGACAGCTTCCGTCCCTTTCCACCCGTTACTCAAACCCGCGACAGACGACAGCAAACGAATCGCTGGTTGTTTTTTAATTACGGCCTCGGTCGTTTTGTTTTTAAAATTGGAACGCTGGATTCACTGAATTTTCGTTGGATATATTCGGCCAGTTTCAGAACGCCGTTCTTTCTCGTTTCGATTGTTTAAAATAACATGTTTGAATTTTGAATGTGGTTTATAGTTATCTCTGCCCGCTGCCAAAATTGATTCAGGAGTTATTAATTATATCTTTCAACCCCTTTTTACCTCCTTAAATAATGTTTTTTAAGGATCAAATTATCTTATTTTGTCCCTAAACTGTCACCGAACCAAATTTCATCTGAGTAGATTAGCGGTCAAAACGTGAAAATGTAATAGACGTACATAATTTCGAATATATAATATTAGGACTACTAAATGAATTTGTAGTCTCTGCGGAAATCACCTTAAAAGTTCTGTAAACCTTAATTTTGCCTTGCTCCTCAAAAGGTCAACAAGAGAAAGATAAAATCTTAGACCGTTGTTCCAACTTTTGATGAGAGCACTAAATCCCATCTCTCAACGGCGCAACTCAATGTATTTTATAAATAGATAGGTGCT
Organism: Polylopha cassiicola; assembly: GCA_038024825.1. Classification (NCBI taxonomy): domain Eukaryota; kingdom Metazoa; phylum Arthropoda; class Insecta; order Lepidoptera; family Tortricidae; genus Polylopha; species Polylopha cassiicola. The sequence goes on from CP149062.1 coordinate 3,727,908, forward strand.
CACAGTTCACGAACTTCTACTAGAAATACAAAATTCATTACAAAATTCACAAACAAAACTAAACTCTTTGTCTAAAGGTTAAGTCTGGTCACACAGTAAATTGTCTCTAAAAAGTTTGCAAGATTTCTTGAAACCTTTTTTCTATGGCACTCTTGGGATACGAAGACACTTGGAGAAGTCTTAAGTTGGCAGTGTTGGCACTATTGTTTTAGGATAAGCTCTGTCGGGACAGCTGTTAATGGAAAACCAACAAGGCAAGTCATGTTTTTGATTCGCCAAGCAACACATGGTATTGTGTAGTGCCAACTGTTTTCACCTTATTTATACGATCACTTTTAGCAACTCCCTCTAACTTTTTTGACATATAAACTTTTTAAAACTTTATATTTTTAATATTAATGATGTATTTTTCTTTTGTTAGTTATCTGTTATCATTTAAGAACCTTGTCCCGGCAATTACCAATTGTTTTCTTTTGTCTCCGTTACGGCGGTCCCCAACATTCACTACATGAGATTTTGCAGAAACCCGACAAAAGTAAAATTGGTTGATATTAGTAGTGAAAATGATGTGTATAATTTGCAACAATTCTACAGCTTATATAGAATTAGGTATATATAGAACTCGTATGCTTTAATTTTGCAATTCCAAACAGACATGTCTTTCGCATTTAGATACCTATGCAAAATTTGTTGTAAATAAGTTAAAATAATATTCACCATTCGTGATCCGACCCGAGCTCGTGGAGATTTACTTAAAAAAGGCCATAAATTATATAACTAAACCTTGCTCCCGAAACACTCATTAGCGAGAACCCGAATAAAATTAATTACCCGTTCAGTTTCGGAGATAATATACGAAATATAATCTCGGGCAAACATAAACTTCTAAGTGACCATGAACATTTTATTATGCACATTCCAGTGAAGAAAATTTTCCGATACAACCTGCGCACCATGACTGAAGAGTATTCCAACTTGCATAAGACCAGAGTGATGGAGTAAGTTGGATCCTCTAAAAAGCCTGTGACTAGCAATAAAACGTATTAAAATTGGAATGAAACAACTGTAGATCGGAGCCTTCACAGATTCCATAATCGAAGCACGACTTAGCTGACAATTTAGTCTTATGCCAATGTATAATATCCGAAATTATATTGTATGAAAAGATAACAAAGAACACATTTACAAACTTAATTCATAAAACTGAAGCACCTTTGGTTTATGAACTTTTGGCACCAAAATGGTTCCATAAAGTTCCTAACACTGTTATATTTACTTGGCATCAGAGCACACATAAAACAAATCAGATGCATGGAGTATCCATATAAACTTTACAAAAGCCTTAGTCACTGCAAATGGATCATAAAGCGTCGGTAGTAACGCAAGCAATAGGTACTACGAAGATGCTTAAGATCCAACAGTTTTTGTGAATGGGAACTCTCTTATAAACTTTACTAATTGGAATGAAACAACTTTAACGGATTTAACTCGCGTATTTTATTTTGAGCTGACAATAGTCTTATGCTAAAGACTTGCACTTTAGCATAAGACTATTGTCAGCTCAGTCGTGCTACGATTATGGAATCTGTAAAGGCTCCGAAACGTCAGCCAATAAAAATAAAATACTCGAGTTAAATCCGTTAAAGTTGTTTCATTCCAATGTACAGGGTGGGCCATAAATTATTGCACTTTTGAAACATTAATACAAATTATATTTTATTGATTATTTATTAAATGTTTTAGATATTTATTGAAATTTATTTTTTGTAAATGACATCGTCGAGATGTGCCCCGTCTCGTCGATGGCACGCCTGCAATCGACAACGCAAATTTTGAGTAACTCGCCGAGACATGCTGCGGGGGATCGCGGCTATTTCCTCGCCGATATTTTCTTTTAATTGAGATATTGTCGTCGGTTTATTGCGGTACGCTCGACTTTTTAAGTATCCCCATAAGAAGAAATCGCAAGGTGTAAGGTCCGGGCTTCACTGAGGCCATGGAATATCACCTCTGCGAGAAATCAATTTGTTAGGAAACATTTCTTTAACTACCGGTACACTGACGTTTGATGTATGGTATGGCACTCAATCTTGGTGTATCCAAGTCTCTATTATATCCTTTAAATTCATATAAACGTGGGGATGAAAACTCTTGGAACATGTTGACGTATTCCACCGAATTAACAGTTACGTTATTTCCTCGATTTTTTTCAAAGAAATACGGGCCGGCCCTTTGCTGATATGGTAGCCCCTACTGTCGTTTTAACGTCTTGAACGTGGCCGCAGAATTTATTTGATATTCGTTGTCGAACCTGCTTGTTCAAAATCCAAGCCTTGATTAAATTAACACTTGGACAATCATTGTCACGGCGCAATCCGTAGACAATACGAAAAAGACGTCGTACAGTGGCGTACAAATCATTGTTTTTGTAAAATTGTTTTACACAAAAAGCACGCTGTGGTCCCGTAAAACGCTTCATCATAATTAAAATTGCAAGAAACGATGCACTTTTCCCCGCCATTAGCGCCTTTCTCCGACTATGGTTTACAAAAAAAAATCTATGTTGCTATTTGCAAAAATTTATGGCCCACCTGTATAATAACCGCGAACGCATAAGAAATTATTAACTTTACTAATGCCTACATAGGCGTTATCTAAGGTGACATCAGACTTTGGAGCTATACATGTTGCTGGTATAGAAGCTAGAAGGCTAGCTTCTTCCACACTCGTGCAGAGAAGTGGCCGCGTGGGAAGAAGTGAGGAAAAGAGGCAGAACATCAGTGTTAACTTTACTCTTAATGCCGCACGTCATACTTCTCGTCATGCCACCGCTCTCCTTGTTGCCAGTTCTTTGGTGCGAGTCAAGGGATTGACAATGCGAAGCGTCAAGGCAGCAGGTTGTAAAGTTTATGATGGGGTCATATTTCTAACGCTGGCTGTTCCTAGTTTGTTAAGACATGTACAGGCTGACACCATGATAACGTTCTGTGACGTGTGTACACGTAACGATCACAAACTTATGTGACACTTGCATTTTACCTACATTCCTTTTATGAAAAAATTGTAAGTATCTTAAAGTAGCTCGATTATAATAATTACTCGTAAATAAGTATTTGTAGAAATTGTTAGGAATCTACGAACCAGCAAGACAGTGTTGCCACCCCGTTATTGATGCAGCCCACTTTTAATATAATCGTCCCTACTCCCAAAATCTTGCCAGCAACAAAAACTCAGTAAACTGTAATTTCACACCTGGCTGTATCTGAAAATCTGGTCGGATGAGTTTTATTAATGCGTTCCGAAATACGTAATTTCATCCACACCCGCGTTTAGGAGCGAAGATCCATCTGAATTTTCTCGGAAGTGGCAAAAATGCCGTTGCGTAGAAGAGTAGGCAGGAGACTGATTAAATTAGTGACATGTCATTTGGTTGTGTTCAAGCTGTAAAAGGGTAGATATTTGAAAAATAACGAAATTATGTTAGGTATGAACAATTGAACATATATATCCCTAAAACTAACGCCAAAATTCAAAGGATCAGATTATGCAAATTTGACCCTAATGAAAAAATTATTGGGATCAAATCTGCTTAATCTGATAGTATAAGAGTTGCTTTATAAGTCCTTTGAGTTGTAGCGATAGTTTTAAGGACATTTTGTATAAATGCCTACCATTTTCTGTCCTGGAAACATTTAGTTTTCTTGTGGTATCAATGTAGGTAGGTACCTTAAAGCCTTCTTCGCTAATCTTTTAATTTTACTAAATTGTTATGTATATACTAAACAATATCTTATATAATAACAACTAATTCCAATACAAATATCCAACTTTAACCATTAAATAAGTACCGACCTTACTCAATACTCTCCAAATATACTTATGTGCTTATAAATATAGATGGACCGAGATCCGTCCTGAGTCCTCGAATTCCTAGAAACAGTTGGACCAAAAGATTCGCAAGTAAAATAAAAACTGATTTAATTTTATTTGCCTCGTGTTTCTGCACGGAGCGAGTATTATGCATAATTTATAAACACAGGCGTAGTTTTGTGGTTGCATTTGTAATGTTTTCCAGCTATAACGAGCACTGGATGCGGCACCGTTGGTTTAAGCTTATTTTAAGTTATGTTAAATAGAAAGGTACGTCATTATAATGCTAAGCTGAACTCTTCTGTCGCCTAAAGAGAAAAACATGATATGTGTTTAAAAAAGACGAATAAAAAAGGATTGTAGGACCGAGATACCTATAATCTAAAATTAAAATCAGTAATGAAACCGGTTAAAAATTATCTTATGTTCTGTCGTGATACAAATCTTTAAGGTTAATTAGGAACCTTTATTTTGATGTCTTATAAATACTGCTGATCGAAAAAAAAACAATTACAATTCATTAACAAAAATATTTCTTTTGAAATGTAATTTTTCTGTCCTCCGGCCGGAAAGCGCCAACTTTGTGGCCGCTGCGCTAAATGAAATTGCCGCTTGCTGGCTTCGTCGAACAGAAAAATAGTATACTGACCTCGGCCAGTAAATAAAAAAGCCTCAGATCACATTTTTGTCAACCTCGGCTTCGCCTCGGACGACGATTACATGTCGCACCTTCGGTGGCACAAGGGCACAATTGTCAAAAAATCCAAAATTGAGTTAAGTATACAGAAATGTTCTAAAATTTTTTTGGAACATTTCTATATACTTGGCTCATTTTTCGATTTTTTGACAATTGTGCCCTTGTGCCACCGAAGGTGCGATGTGATCTGAGACATTTTTTATTTTACTGGCCTCGGTGCGTAATGTACTATTTTAGTTAGGTGCCATTTTTAACCAGTCCATAAACTATAACAGCTACCAGGAATTCATATCGGTCAGGAGCCCTCAAGCGAGTACAGTTCGAGGCTCGCTGGTGCAGCCGCACTGTGTCAAGGGTCTGCACTCCTAGTCGCACCGCACTCCTCACTCGGCGATACCATTCGAATGGCCGGGCAAAGAACCTTTGTCTCGAGTTTTATGTTTTATGCTCCGGGTTATTTTACAGCGGGATTTTGCAAGAGGTTACTGTTGGTTGGATCTAATTTTAACTAACCACTTTTAAAGTCTGGAGGGTGTTTCATTTGATGTGTTTGTGTGTTCTTATAGACATGAATGAATACGGTCTTAGCTTTGTATATAAGGTTAGGCAAAGCAATGACCACTTTCTTGTACAACATTCTAAATGCTGTATCTACCGAAGTTATAGTTGTAAAGTAGATACATACATGGAATATGAACAGTAAAGTTTTCCAAACATAATACGCTAGATTAACCTTGTTGTAGTTTTTTTCATACAGTCGAATTTGCTAGTGTTATGTTCTATAATGTACTAACCCTTGTGACCAGGTTCCTACTAAAATATGATATACACCAATGAACAAATCTACTGTATTCAAATCGAATACTCATGGAACATATCCATAGTATTAAACATACATATGTATGTAGTGAAATTCATACCGATGTTAAATTATTCTTAAAGCCGGTACAGGCGACGCGGTTCGTAGTTTAAAGAGCTTCTCTCAGCTTTACCGGTTTTATTTTACTGCCGGATTTCGTAAGAGTAATTGGCACCGTAATTTACAGTTCGATTCGTCGGCCATTTTATTTTTAACAACGCTTGTTCGAAAAGGGTCTACAATTAAGTTGTCGATTTTATACTCCGGTGTCGAGCGTTGTGAGGGTTATTTTTATTGGGCATGGTCAGCAGTTTTCTAACTGGTGGCTAAGTAATTTAGGTGTCAAACGGCAAATTGTTCGTGTTCGCCTAATCCCAAATATTGAAAAAATAGTAGTACAACTTGGCCAGAAAAAGAAATGCGAGCTTCAGGATTTGTTATTTTTGCGGCAACAGAAATAAATCCTCTGTAAATTAATAAACTGGTTAACTTTATGAGATACAGCGTGGTGAAGGCGGACGGACAGCGGAGTCATAGTAATAGGGCTCCGTTTTACCCTTTGGGTATGTAACCCTAAAAATCTTATACTTCCTGAAGGATAGAAAGGAACCGCTATTTTGTTTTGACTATTCCTGTTACTGACCAAGGCAACAGTTAGAAATAGAAGCAATCGATATATGCCGTCACAAGTCATTGACATGCAGCTCTCGATAGCTCTGTTACAGTTATGTAGCTTTGGTATTTACATAATAATACAGTAGGTACATATTATATCTAATAGTAATTATTACACATAATTATTATACATGTTCAGTGTACATTATCAAGAAGATATTATTACGTTTAGTACTGACTAAAACATACACTTCTAATAGTTAAGATATACTGATATCTTAACTATTAGAAGTGTATGTTTTAGTTTGAAAGTTATAATGGTAAGAATAAACTGTTATCAAGTGTTGATTAACCCGATATTATATAATTTGTACGAATATTTTGGAAAGGTGTATTTTTCATAAGCCTAGCATTAAGCATATAACTGTATAATAATAATATAACTGTATATAAATCTAACTTTTTCCAGCACAATAATTAAACTAGTTTTTTGCATTTTATCAAATTGAAGTCAGTTTCGTATACGATACTACTCGTTAAACCTCTGTTCTGCTGTTATTATAAGTTAGTTTTAATTTTTTTACACCAAAGTATACTTTTATACATAGCTGTTTTATAAGTTATGTTTCAAAAAGACAGACAGTTTAATTACATTGCAAGCTAAGTACCTACTCATTCATTTATCTAATAGATTCTCGTAGACGGTGCCGTGAGCGTATCTACATTGTACAAACAACGGTAAGGACCCGTGACGTTATTTGCATATCAAACACAACTCGCGCGTTACTCGAGATAAAATATATTAATACGAATTATTATTTATGGCAAAACATACCTGCTTTATTGTCCTTGTAAGCTTTGCTTGGTAAATACTTTATGTAGGGAGAATACGTTATCAGTCTTGTGTTCTTGTACCATTATATGAGGTCTACCAAATTACTACTTTGCTATTGTCTACCAAAATTAGGTGATTTAATTTTACAAACAAGGTGTTGGGTATATGGAAATCGTTCAAGTACTTACTCAAACTAATCCAACTATGTTATCATAGAAACTGTAAAATTTTCAAATTTTAATATGCAAAAAATATTAAAAGGTACTTTTTCATCGACGTAAACATAAAAATAACGGTGTTTGTATATTACAATTACCCTGTTACATAACATCTAATCTGGGTACTGATTTTAAAGTACAATTTTTCCATACTTAAGTAAAACAAAGACAATGTTTCACTAAGAAATAGAACTCCAGCCGGACGGGGCCGGACGAGGCCGGACGGGACCGGACGCCCGTCCGACTGCCGGCTCCTAAAATACTGCACTCTGCAGGAAATTGCACTTTTGCAATAACAGCGCCTTCCGAAAGCACGGAAACTGCAAACTGAGAGCTTTGTGCATCTTATGACACTAAATAAGCTTTGATTTAGAAAGATGAATGGAAAGGCGAGAATGTAACATATTACCTCATTTTATTGACTGATTTAACATTGATATTTTGATAACGTTATCTTTTATAGGTAGGTATATAATATATAAATCTTCTGTACGTGTGTTAGTCATTGAACTCCGTTTAGGAGGAGTTTAGCTGGACCGATTTTGATTAATTTTTTTGTGTGTATTCCAGGGGGTTTGAGGATGGTTTACATTCACAATAATGGCTGTTAAAGTTTACATTTGGGACGTGGGACAGAACAACGTCTGTCGGGTTCGCTAGTACATTAATATTATCAGTTAAATTATCGACCTAGTTAGGCCTGCAATATACAGCAAGGACTATATATTTTTATATAGGTACAAGCATAAATCTCTAAACAGTCTGAACGACCAGGGAGATATATCGAAAACTTCCTGTATGAAATAATTTTTCAGTATGTAGGTAGGTACATCTATACTAATATTATAAAGAGGAAAGATTTGTAGGTACCTATTTTTGTATGTTTGTAATGAATAGGCTCAAAAACTACTGGACCCATTTTAATAATTCTTGCACTGTTGGGAAGCTACGTTCACCCTGACTAACATAGGATATAGAATATTTTGAAAAAAATAGGGATCCGTGCGAAGCCGGGGCGAACCGCTAGTACTAAATAAACACGAATAGTTCGCAAAAAATAGAACGAGCAAAATAAACAACAGTTTTAATAAAACGTGCTAGTAGGTGATCGATGGGGTACTCCATTATAATCGCTCATCCGAAGCCTAAAGATTTGTTACTTGTATGACAAATAAAAAGTTGACAACTTGACATTTTAATAACTGGAATATTGGTAGCAAATTTACACGGTGGACCACAGCACTATGTACTTGCCATTATGTACCTGTATATGAATAAATTCATGAGTAAACTCATTTTCCGTTTTATATACTATACTAAACTAATATAATAAAGAGGAAATACAATATAATAAAGAGGAAAGATTTGTTTGTTTGTTTGGATTGAATAGGCTCCCAACTGGACCGATTGGAAAAAATCTTTCACTGTTGGGAAGCTACACTATTCCCGAGTGACAAAGGCTATAAGAAAAAAGGGACCCGTACGAAGCCGGGGCGGACAACTAGTCAAGTATAAATTTTATAGCTATAAGATCCACGATGCGGTACTAGATGTCTATGCCGATCAAAAGATATTTTCAAAAGTGCTTCAAAGACTTCTTTGAACCAAAGTGGATAGAGGGTTCAGTGAAATTAAAAAATAATATTCTTTTACAAGTTTCTGAACAGTACAATAACTTGGCTTCGGAGTTGAGCCCTAACTTACACAAGTTCGTCTGCCTCGAGGATCAAGTACAAGTTAAAAATTGTTTGCTCCCTCAATTTAAAAATATGGCTTGAATTTTTCAGATCGGTCCAGCCGTTTTGTAGCCTATTCAATCCAAACAAACAAACCTTTACTCTGTATTGTATTAATATAGATTAAGTCCAAAAAGATTAGTCTAATATTGTTACATTTAAACAAAATTCTTAGTGTACTGATTCTGAATTGAACTGACGACGGTTGAAACGCCCGTAAAATCATCCAATTGTCAGGTCTATGTCAACAAAAACGAAAACAAAATCCTAACTAATATTATAAATGCGAAAGTAACTCTGTCTGTCTGTCTGTCTGTCTGTCTGTTACGCTTTCACGCTAAAACTACTGGACCGATTTAAATGAAATTTGGTACAAAGAAAGTCTGGAGCCTGAGAAAGAACATAGGCTACTTTTTAACCGACTTCAAAAAAGGAGGAGTTCCACGCGGACGAAGTCGCGGGCAGAAGCTAGTGTTCAATATTTTTCAATACCAACCTAATCAAAGTGATGGACGAAAAATATTTTTTAATCCAGGCAACATCCCTGAGCAAGTTCAATTTCGCCGTTTCGATTAAAGCGCAATCGAGGAAGATTTAAAATAATTCGTCGATTGCAATGATAACCGGAGGGACGCGGTGTCGACGGACGTTCGTTTACCGCCGTTTCACTGACCACTGTATCGATAGCATAAAAATGCCGCAGATGATACTATTTCTTAGGAAAATAATTAACATTGAATGGAACTTTAAACGGATTTAATTTGCGTATTTAATTTTATTATTTAATATATTAATAATAACTAGGCTGGTAGGTAATATATTTTCGGGCTGACTTGTAACCTTTCTTGTATACATTTATGTTTTTATATTCAAACTGTGAAATAATTTAAGGTCTCTGTTTGACTCCGAGATGAGCTATTATATTCACCGTACATGGATGAAGAATATCATATGCATGGGACAATTATTTTAGTCCCAAAATAAGCAAAGCTTGTCCTATAGATACCTACTAGACACAAAAAATCTATACAAATATATATTAGACATCCATGAGTCGGGCACAAATACTTGTGATTATTACAAAACATCTACCCTCGCGGGTTCAAACCCACAACCTAAATCTTCGTACTTTGAGGGTATATCTAGGTAGGTAAACGCGTCGAAGAGAACATAGGCCATCAGAGAGAGAGTCCTTCCCTCACCGACCAGCTCTCTCTATGGTGGCCTGCGTTTAGGACTTAAGACTCTATATTACTAGCGAAGCCTAGACCATTAAGTCACCAAAGAGAGAGTTGGTCGGTGAGAGGACACTCTGATCTGATCTGATGGCCTAATGGTCGACCATGCCACAATATTTCTAAGATTTCCTTGCTGACCTTACGAAATTGGCTCATTGCCGAACCGGCTAATCTCCGAATTGAGCGAATGGACGGACAGACGGTATTCCATTAGTCCTCACCCGCGACCGTGGCTCAGCCGTAATAATCTAGGCTTTGATAGTAATCTAGACTTAAGTCCTAAACACAAGTTATTGATAATAACCGATACATATTTGACAGGTTAGCTTAACTGATTATTGTTATTGATGGCAAAAACTATACTATGTACCTATTTAAAGGATAAGTCGACATGAATGTATTCTATGTCTGCTTATTCGGCAAAAAGTAATAAAAACAAAAGAGATATAGGTATGAACATGTCAAAATTGATAGTACCTAACGATAAAAAATGGAGATATACGATGTAAGTATTTAGGCTACATTGGAATGAAACAACTATTAACGGATTTAACTCGCGTATTTTTATTTTATTTTATTTGCTGACGTTTCGGTTAGCGTTAGACTATTGTCAGCTCAGTCGTGCTACGATTATGGAAACTGTAAAGAATCCGAAACGTCAGCAAATAAAATAATATAAAAATACGCAAGTTAAATCCGTTAATAGTTGTTTCATTCCAATGTGTAATAACCGCGAAGGCATCAGAAATTATTATTTAGGCTACTTTATTTTTTACTCTAAGTACTTTTATTATTAAGTCACTAATTAGTTACCTATATTTTAAATTCTAATCGTATTGGAATAAAACAGAGATATTAATGGACACTGATGTACTAAGTACCTACCTACTTATTTTTATATTTTAGCAGTCTGAATTACAACAGAGACTGTAAGGCATGTTAAATTTGTTTAATTATAATAATCGAGTAAAATAATAATTGTACCTAATCACCTAGATAACACATCTACGAGTATCGTGTTAAGCAATAAAGAACATGTAAAGCAAAAGAGGAAATTCTGGTGAAAAAAACCTTTTAGTTTTCACATTTAAAAAAATGCAACCTTCTTTCAAAGCCCGCCCTTATCATATTCGCATCTCGCCAGCCTTGTTGAGGCATAGAGTTGGAAAATAGTAGCAGAATAGGCCTTATTAAAAAGTATTTTTATACATATTTTCCTATATAATTATACTTACCCAGCAGCAGCCTAACTTACTTTAAGTCAGATTCACTTTACTGTTGGACTTTCACCTCAGTCGGCTATGGATATAAAATCTGAGAATCGGAATGCCAGCAAATAAAATAAAATATGTTTTAATTGTTTCATTCCAGTCGCGAAGAGTAAGGTATATTCTTTTTCATAACCGGCTGTTGCCGTTAGGAACTATTTGGTTTCATGTTTTAATTGTTACTGGCTGTTTTTAGTTTTTATGTTTTTTTTTATACCTATGTTTTAAATTTGACAGTTTTAGGAGTTTGGTTAGTTGATGCTAAAATGTTGTAAATTTTGCTTGTTTATTTGATTACAGTAAATTTTAAGAAAAGTGACTTATTTTTAACACCGGCAGTTTACTGTTGTCCATTATAGGTACAGAAACTCAAAACTGCCTATCAGTGTGGTCGTATCTATACAATTCAAAGCCTACGTGTTGGGTCTACGTTGCCTGGGTACACTCACCAAGAATACTTTTTACGGTTTTTTAAATTGCTCTTGTATTCTTGTTACTCGGATTTCTTGCCCGGCTCGTGAGCTTTTATGACCGGCCGAGCCGTTACGTTTTGTTTTTCATAAGTATTTTAAGTAAAATTTAACTGGAACACAGTTTGTTGAAGGTTCGAGTTTAAGTGATGATGATTAAGAGTTATATCGTCTAGGAGGAAAGTTATACATTAATTTTATATATTACTAGCTGTCAGCCCCGGCTTTGCACGGATCCTTTTTTTATATTTATTTCACTGTTATTTCACTCGGGAATAGTGTAACTTCCCAACAGTGAAAGAATTTTTCAAATCGGTCCAGTCGTTTAGGAGCCTATTCAATCCAAACAAACAAACCTTTCCTCTTTATAATATTAGTAGGTATAGATTAGTAAAATTATACATTCGAATGATTTTATTTGTTTTGTATGTTACACTGTTACTGCTGAACTGCTTTTTGCGGACTTCAGTATAGAAATATAATTTAGTGGAGGAAGTAAGCAAGGTTGTAACTCGGAAAAATAGAAAGATCCGCGGGAGATGCCAAAATGTATTAAATTCCACGCGAGTGAAACCGCGAGACACAGCGTGAAATAAAGGCTAAATATCATTTGATATGCCTCTTTCATTAAAACTCTAAGCACCACAACTATCGTGAGAGAAAACTCTTTTATAAAATTTTCATGTGAAATGTTTGCACATTTTCATAGAACCCTAAAAATATGAACCAGCCCATTGGTATGAAAGGTCAACGGTCGACCTAGCACACATTTCCCCTGGGGCGCCGGATATGCCCGGATCATATCGACACTACCACGTGATATAAAACCGGCTAAAATGGACGGTGAAATTTTAAACCGGAATTTTGTCATGCACTTTATATCGGTAAATTAATTGGTTACTTTTTCATTTTCACGTCGGCTGGTTGGATAGCTTTTGTTAAAATAGTATATATTTTAAAGTCTTATGTATTAACTTAGTTATAAATACAATCAATCCAGTAAGGTCTAGCTGTCAAGTTCTGCTAATCTCTTATTGATCACACTTGACTCTAACGCACCTGTTGACGATTCTATATTTTTTATTTATGTTTTACGTTTAGAATAATTAGTTAATTAGTTTTATACTTTTTATTTATGTTTTACGTTTAGAATAATTATTTATATTTGTGTTTTGTTTTTGATTCCAAATTGTCAGTTGTTTTTTAGTTGGTAATAAATAGTGATAGAAACCACTCGCTTTGTTTTAAATGTTAGTTATTAATTAGATACAGTTCACAGCACCTAACGGATTTTCAACTTATATTAACCTCAATTTCTTAGGTGTCTTCAAAATAACCGTGATAAAGGGAGTTAAAAACGACTTCGTAGTAACTCTGTACATGAAAAAATAATGTAAATTTATGTCGCTCGTATTTCAAAGCCCTGTCGTGATGTCCTAATGCATGTTTCATATTTTGCATAATTTCTACACGTGTCGATGAGCAATTTCCATTTATTACAGGATTGTAAGGATCCCCTACGTTGCTTATGATCGCCTGGTATATGTATGTTGGTGATATCGGGGTTTTTAATAATTTCCCAAAAGACACGCGCAAAATTTGTATCAAACTTTCTTGTGGAAGGGGAAATATTAAATAGTATTTTTTGGACTCTTCATCAATGCCGATTTTACCAAAAATTGACAACTGAACACATTCAATGGGTTTACTTGAAAATGCAAATCAAGGGATGAAAAAGCGAAATTTTCGTGATAAGCGTTCAGAACCTCGTTAGTAGATATGGATTATACCTAAACAGTTTATTTATTACTTACTTATTCATCTATTTTCGGTGTTCAAATTGCTTCAGACAAGTTGGTCCCTCCTTTTATAGCAGGATTTTAGATAGTGCTTCCATTTTATTATTCTCTAGGCTTCATACTGTACTAAAAGGAATCCCTAGGAAGACAGTTTATAGGCAGTTTATTTCCCATTTTACAAGCTCTTTCATGTTCAATATTGTCATTAATTGCACGCAAAGGTTACGCAATTTAAAGTCTCCTATAGAGAATTGCTCTAGGGAATAAAGTTAATACTTTTCCAGTTATCGATATAATTTCAGTGCTTTTTGTTGCTTGATTGCCAATCGTGTACGAACCTTTATTTTATATGGGAAACTCTTTGTATAAATAGACTAGCTTTTGCCCGCTTTTGTTCGCGTAATTTTTAACCCTGTTAGGAGGTGATTTTCAAAAAACGGAATACGTCTTCCATTAATTCTGCGGGGACCGATTCACAATGGCGATTGCCTGGAGATATCGTCAGCTCGGTCGTGCTATGAACACCACCCGCGAAATCCCTACTAATATTATAAATGCGAAAGTAACTCTGTCTGTCTGTCTGTCTGTCTGTCTGTTACGCTTTCACGCTAAAACTACTGGACCGATTTAAATGAAATTTGGTACAAAGAAAGTCTGGAGCCTGAGAAAGGACATAGGCTACTTTTTAACCGACTGCAAAAAAGGAGGAGTTCCACGCGGATGAAGTCGCGGGCAGAAGCTAGTTTAGCTATATATTAGGCTCTACTTTGAAGCTCTGTGTATATTTTACTTACCCACTATTTACCAAACCGCACAGTGGAACCACAAACCCGGCAGATTAAGATAGGATTCGTCATAACCGCGACGCCAGGGTCAATAAACTCACATCGGTCAAAGGGTCGGACCCAAGATATCCTGGAATACACAATTTCCCGTAGATTTACAAATGTGTTCTGCGGTTGCAAATCTTTACTACAAATAGGATCATAAAACGGTTTTTATGAAGATCAAGTTATTGAAATTGGTTTTTATTATAGTTTTTTTATGTTGCTGAATCATTTGAACATTAGTGAAGGTTGGAATGAAACAACTATTAACGGATTTAACTCGCGTATTTTTATTTTATTTTATTTGCTGACGTTTCGGATTCTTTACAGTTTCCATAATCGTAGCACGACTGAGATGACAATAGTCTAACGCTAAAGTTGCTTTAGCGTTAGCTATAGACGTCAGCAAATAAAATAAAATAAAAAATGCGTTAATAGTGGTTTCATTCCAATGTGTAATAACCGCGAAGGCATCGGAAATTATTATGTATTAGTGAAGGTGATGCAAACACGTACGACACAATATGTCATTACAATTTGATCCAAATATTAATATAGGTAATTCTAAGGGCGGATCTACAAGAGTTTCAGACGCTGTCATTGCCGTCTAGAACTATATCTATAACGGTTGCAACTAATATAATTAAGTATCAATTTAAACAGTATTTATACCAGAAGATAATTTAAGTTAGATTTTGCTTATTGATTCTATTTTTAAATATAGTATGAGGCAATGACATTGTTTTAGATTCACACTCTAAAAATACCCACCTAGTTAACTATTTATTTTTAAAAATACCTAAGTGTTGTAGTTTCATGAATTACTACATCCATTCTAAATTATATCACTACAAAAATAAGGCTTTTTTTAGTAATTTCTATTTATCATATCATATAGATATATGATCGGATACCTAATGTTAATCAAATTGAAAAGTACGCAAACATTTCCCAAATTGCAAATTTGACGTGTGATTTCTACGGAAGGACCTGAATCTAATATAGCGCAATCGGATTACACGCCTACACCTGCCCCGAGTCCATCATGTAATTGAGTCTACCCGGGTTCGCTACGACCGACTTCCGAAATATACGGTTTCATTATAATGAATATGAATTATGAAAACTTATGCTTGTTGTTTGGAGTTTTTTCAGACTTGTGAGATGAAGATAGCGAGTATTGGAAAGATAAATTATGTAACAGTGTACTTGACGTGAATTTAATGAGAAGTAAAAATAGCAACGCACTCTTGTAGATATTTCTTTTTACTACTTATATGTGTTTTGCTTTCGGTTATGTCAGTTGGTATTAAACTTTACCAAAGAAACCACTTCCTTATTAATAGCAGTAATTATTGCATATAAAAGATAGACGAAAAATTGTGTGACCTAAAATATCACGAAAATATGACCACATTAATTCTAACTTTAATTCTAACTATGGCCTCAGGACATAAATTTTCCCTAAGAGTCACCAAAACTAGCGGTCCTCTGAAATCTGGTCTTACTTTCACATCCATATACTATAATGCAACCTAATTATCTATTTCTACTACAGTAAAATGTGAGGATGTAACGAAGTAGGTATATTCTTATCAAACAAAGCGGTCTCGTGTGATTCGAAGACACGAAAAGTAATTCATCTCTTGTAAAGTAGTATTCGCGGGATTCGTGATGGATGACCGAAATAACTCTGTTCCATTTAACTTGCCTTTTTATTTGCTCGTTCATCCCCGACGGGAAACAAATCTGCCTGTTCCTTTTACGGCGATCGGGTTTTCTTCAGATATCGATGTGATCTGGAGATTGTTAGCGAAAATAAGGGCGAGATTCTCACTTAGCCAGGTTACCTAATAGGTATTGTGTGCCTTTTATGCTGACATTTCGAGATCTTTCCAATTTATTTTCGCCGATGACTGACGTCATGGCAATCGTTTTCTCAGTCAAACTTATGTTGCTATACGCAGTTAGTATTAGTACCTACTAACAGCGTATACTACTATTTCAACGGCGTACAAAAAATTATAATTGATATTATTTTGAAAATGTAGGACGCAACTTATACTTGTCGATTTTATAAGGTGCTATTTTAAAGGTGGTTTCTTTCCGGTATAATTTTAAATATTTTTTGCTTTAAAAAAAAACAACTTGGTTAAATAGATAAATAATAAGTTCTTTTACATCCATCAACAAGATTTTAAGGTAGCTAAGATTAACCACTTAAAATTAAACTTGTTTACGAAGTGTGTACCAGGAGAGCATTTTGGTCTAGGAGTTAATTTTCCGTCTACTGCGCTAATTGCAGAGGCGTCCGCGCACTCAGCCGTGAAAATGATGGTTTACTTCGTTACGAAGCTATAGGTACGCCACCTCGTTTCCTATTTGTGTGCGCGTTAGATATCGTAATGCAATTAACGAATTTCCATAAAAAAGAACATAGCAGGACTAAATCTTTGCATGAAATTTGATTGCATATAGACAACTTATAATAAAGTAGGTAGGTACATATAAAAGATTGTGTAATCGTCAGGTAAGGTAGTTTAGAATTTTGTATCGTAATTTTACTCGAAAATCTGCAACCATTCATCTCTTGATGAACACGCACCATTAAACCGGGATTGCTACTGCCCCGAGTAATCAAAGTACCAGAGCAACATAACACAACAAGAGCTCCATTAATCAAGTACAAATCAAACACGGATCAACGGGCGGCAGAAGCGATAAATTTATCTCCGCATCTCCGTAGTACATATCCAAGCTTATATTATGTACCGACACGGCGTTCCTCGTTCATACATATTTAGGGGTATATTTGCTCTGGGTGCTTGTGAAAAATTACTTCTTTTGCCACCTGTTGCCCTTTGAATCGTCACTTATTAAAAACTCAAGTTATAGGTAAATATTAATTTAATTTAAGAAACTCCGAAAATAATCATATTGTAAACAAGGAAATAGGTAAAACAAGAAGGCTTGCCAAATACTAATAGACTATGGGCCCATGTTAAAAAAATGATGGGTCATTTGAACCACCAGATGACCTATGTAGAACGATATAAGAGCATAAAATAATAAGATTTAGCATTGTGCCGTCACTTGTAAGCTGTCCAACTGAGTGCAGGTGAGAATTCAAAAGTACAGGTAGAGTGAGTACATTTTGGTCATATATTTTTGAACGGCATTGTTACCATCGATAGATCCATGAAAAATAATACTAAAACGCGTAGTGCCGTAAAAAAATGGTGATCCAAAAAGTCGGATTTTTTTTTTGATTTTCCGACAATTTCCAGGGTGAATTTGGTCATTTGATACAGTACGGCATCAGTTTCATACTATTTCAATACTGCTTCTAATCCATCATTCCGCAACGCCGTAAAAAAATCAAGCGACAAGGGGAAAAAACCGAAGGTTGCAGCCCCCTCTCTTGCCGTGGTCCAGGGGGTGATTTGACACAACATCAAATTAATTTATTTTGAAAGTATTTTATGCATAGATAATATTTTTTCATATGCCGTACATTTTCGTTGGTTCAAAGGGGTGTGTAATGATCGATATAAAAATATCTAATATATTTTCTATTGATATATCAACATTTGATATAATTTCAAATAATTTCATTTGATATAATTTAATATAATCATTCATTGTGTATAATAAACGTTTGGTATAATTTTAAAATATATAAATTTATTTCGTATATTTATCGTTCGGTATAACGCTTATTTCTTATAAAGATTGTATGGTATAACGCTCATTTTATATACAAATCATAATGAATTATTAGCTGAATCTAACATAATTCTTGGAAATATACAATCATATATGAATGGGCAACCGCCAGAAAAAAAAAAGAAAATACATATGGAGCAACAAAAAAGAATTGATAATATTATACTTAATCGAACGAAGGTGAATTTTTACGAGCAATTGCTTCAAATTTAAATCTAAAGTAATGTGCCTGGGATTTATGTACTTCAATACATAGTATAAAACAAAGTCGCTTTCGCTGTATGTCCGTATGTATGCTTAGATCTTTAAAACTACGCAACGGATTTTGATGCGGTTTTTTTTAATAGATAGAGTGATTCTTAAGGAAGGTTTATAGCCCCCGTGTGAAGCCGGGGCGGGTCGCTAGTACTTAATAATATATTTAATTTACTTTGCACATTGTATTTTATTTACCTATCCTAACCTCCTTTTGTTACCCATTCGTTTTGGTAGGGGGACGCAGTTCAAACCTAACCTAACCTACTTTTTGATAGCAGTTCGTTTTGTGATTATGTCTCTAATACATTATATCAAGAATTATATTATACTAGCTTCTGCCTGCGACTTCGTCCGCGTGGAACTCCTCGGTTAAAAAGTAGCCTATGTCCTTTATCAGGCTCCAGACTTTCTTTGTACCAAATTTCATTTAAATCGGTCCAGAAGTTTTAGCGTGAAAGCGTAACAGACAGACAGACAGACAGAGTTACTTTCGCATTTATATATAAGATATGGTCTACATTAAAATGTACGGCAACATTTTTTCCTAATTTATTTATGTTAATACTATTTAAAACATGGGATACAATGTAGAAAACTGCTCTATTTCATTAATTTATGATATTTAAATTTCTGCAATAATTTGCAAAATTTCAGTTTTTGTATTTCTCCATAGCTTTTTTCAGAACAGTTTCTGCTGAACGGCAATACTATATAACAATTGTATTTTACAATATTATGTTAGAAAAATAGTTCCCGTACAGGGTCAAATGATTTTACAGCTTTATAAATCAAGAATACGATGAAATTAAGATAATTATTGATATACATTCAAATGAACAATCATTTTTTGACGGCATTATTTTCAATAGTACTTTTAAGTGCTAGATAATGTTGTGGAACCGAAGCCGTACTTTATCAAATCACCCCCTGGACCACGGCAAGAGAGGGGGCTGCAACCTTCGGTTTTTTCCCCTTGTCGCTTGATTTTTTTACGGCGTTGCGGAAAGATGGATTAGAAGCAGTATTGAAATAGTATGAAACTGATGCCGTACTGTATCAAATGACCAAATTCACCCTGGAAATTGTCGGAAAATCAAAAAAAAAAAACCGACTTTTTGGATCACCATTTTTTTACGGCACTACGCGTTTTAGTATTATTTTTCATGGATCTATCGATGGTAACAATGCCGTTCAAAAATATATGACCAAAATGTACTCACTCTACCTGTACTTTTGAATTCTCACCTGCACTCAGTTGGACAGCTTACAAGTGACGGCACAATGCTAAATCTTATTATTTTATGCTCTTATATCGTTCTACATAGGTCATCTGGTGGTTCAAATGACCCATCATTTTTTTAACATGGGCCCATAGTCTATAATTAAATATAACAGACTTTAGCAAATGAATTAATTAAGACAAGTTGTTTCGTAGCGTGGACAAGAACTAATTTGTATTCCGGCGAATTTCAAACAAGACAAGTGTTCACAATTATTTCCGTAATCCCAAGGTTTCAAACTATATTTCTCAACTGAAAATCCAGGAACTGCATGAAATATTGTACGGCATGTTTTCATTATCGAACAACATTTATTTTGCAATCTTGTAGAACCTTTCAACCCGTTAAGGGCGCTCGTATAAACGATTTATTGCGTATTATTACAAGATATTTCATCGAAGTATAAGCTTATTTTGCTTGAACAAATGTTGTATAGCAGCATTAGGGGTGTTGCAAATATCTTTAAGTGGAACTTCAATAAATGCTTTCGCATTTTCATCCTCAAAAAACAATGCGGAATCATGCAAATCATGCGAGCAGGTGCGTGATGAGCTGATGAGACAGATAAAAACGTGTCATCAAATATAACCCGATATGACTCAACATTTGACATATTCCTACACCTACCATATTATAAATGTATATTCGAACAGCGGGGGTATATTTATGTAGTATTTATCTATACTAATATTATAAAGAGGAAAGGTTTGTTTGTTTGTTTGTTTGGATTGAATAGGCTCCAGAACGGCTGGACCGATTTCGAAAATTCTTTCACTGTTGGGAAGCTACACTATTTCCGAGCGACATAGGCTATAAAAAAAAGATAATCCGTGCGAACCCCGGGCGGACAGCTAGTAATATATGTAAATAGACACCGTGGCGTCTCTACTCTCTATGATATGGAGGTCCGGACCTATCTTGCTAATCATAATTCTTCTGACAGGTAGTGATAAAAAATAATAAGTTTGTTTTATTTTGATTTTATTATTGTGAAATAAAACTAACAAGTAATATAGTAATGAAACTAACGAATTTAACTCGCGTATTATATTTTATATACTTACCTACTGACGCTTCAGAAACTTTACAGTTTCCGAAGCGTCAGTCAAAACGACATCCGCGGAGTTGACACCTGTCTTACAAAATCCGCAGCCGAAATCGCATCCTCAACCTCGACATCCCTGTTCTACATCGTGAATATAAAATGCCGTAGAAATATATTATGACGCTTACGTCCGTCCCGAGAGAACGGGAACGAAAAAGCAAACAGCTAAAAAGTATTTACTCGGCGCGTGATTATGACTTTTAATATGGGATTTGAATACGTAAAATCCATATAACGCACACCTAGATCTAAAGGGAGCTAACGAAAAAAAGTTATTTTCTCGGGAGGGGTGAAACTGATTATGTCCATATGCGCGGAAAAGTTTTCTGTACCTAATAGATTTATGTTTTATTTATCTACTAGCTTCTTCGCGCGACTTATTCCGCGTGGAACTCCTCCTTTTTTGCAGTCGGTTAAAAAGTAGCCTATGTTCTTTCTCAGGCTCTAGACTTTCTTTTTATCAAATTTCATTTAAATCGGTCCAGTAGTTTTAGCGTGAAAGCGTAACAGACAGACAGACAGAGTTACTTTCGCATTTATAATATTAGTAGGGATACTAATATAATAAAGAGGAAAAGTTTGTTTGTTTCTTTAGATTAAATAGGCTCCTAAACGACTGGACCGATTTGAAAAATTCTTCCACAATTGGAAAGCTACACTATTCCCGAGTGACATAGGCTATAAAAAAAGGAATCCGGGCGAAGCCGGGGCAGGCCGCTAGTAGGTATATTATATATGCAATTAGAACAAATAGCTTATAATATAAAACCTGGTTTAAACCACAGTTTTCATTCAATGCGGATGCAACAGCTACTGAGCAATATTTTTGTACAAATCAATAAATATTCTCACAACGACAAAAATGTCGAACACAGAAATTGTGAAATATCATGTGAAAGTATTTCAGCATCGGATATGTTACAGTAAGCCTTTATAGATCGCCTGCGAGTACGTGTCGTATCTCGAACGATGGGCGGATGTGGAGTGCGGTGTTAGGTATCGACGGGATCTTACAGAAACTTCTAGATAGGTATACATGATACAGGGTCGAATGTCCCAGCCTAAGCGGACATACCTACATGCAAAGTAGTTCTAGCTACCTATATACTGTGATATACGTGCCTACCTAATTGTAAACTAATATATGATTATTTCATTCTATAAGCGATTGTGCTTAAGCTGCATTTATAGGAATATTATTACTATATATATTTTATTATGTTATGAACTGATTCAGCTGTTTATTAATGCGCGAAAATAACAAACACCTATCTATTGAGCAAAAACAAGAGGCACAGCAGTACTTAGGTACTATCCTTTTTTCGAAGCAGTTCAGACCATTTTCCACCTCCCTACCCCAGTGGATATTATTAGAAGCCTAAATTTTTCATTAACTAAACTGGCATTGTATAAACAAGGTATATTTCAAATTTCATTACATTTCAATTAGTAGAGTAAGAATTCATGCTTACAACTTTCACGTTTATAATAATAACGCATACCGAATGATCCACGAGTAGACAGGTTAAATACTAGTAGATGTGTGTTTTTGACGGGTGCCCCTTAAATAGCATAACATTAATTGTCATAATATATTGAAATCGCATAACAGACTTGGCATAACAATATTATGCATAACATACAATATGCATAATCATAAAATGGCATACTGCTTAAAATGCATAATAATGAAAAAGCATAATTTTAATTAGTATAACTTTATCTGGTATAACTTTAATATGCATAATAAAATAAATGCATAAATAAGGGGGCACCACAGTTTCCATAAAATGGAAAAGTCGATTATTGAGATACCGAAAATTATCTCAGATAGTTTTTCATCATAAATTATTACAACAATTCTAGAAACTTTCAATAGTTATTCTTAGACATATCATTTAGTGTCGTGTATAATATTAATCATACTTGTCTTTATTCCAAAATTATCAGAAAAGTAGGTTAGGTTAGGTTAAAACTGCGACACTTGCAGGATCGATTTGCTACCAGAAAAGTAGATCAGTTCTTAAACATATTTTTTCAATTTATTGGCCCCAATAGATGAAAATAAAAGTAAGTATATGTATGAAAACTTTTTTTTTTTTCATATTGAATATTGAAAATTTGGTATTTATGCACACAAAAAACATATTTAAATCAGTTGAGGTTGTGAACAGACTCTTAAACTTTTTATAATTTTTCATATTTATAAAAAATAATTTTAGGCTTTTTATTTTTATGCTAGTTTATCGTTATGAGTATTTACATTATGCGTATTAAAATTATGCATTTTCAATTATGCTTATTAATGTTATGCTGATTTACAATTATGCTTAGAATTGTTATGCTGCTTCAAATTATGACGATTTATTTTATGCGTTTTAATATAGACCCGTTTTTGACGTTTTCTGGCAGCAATTAACTAAAAACTTTTGTTACAGACAAACAAGATGTGCCGACGTCAATTGCTCAGTTTCTGCGCACTGCTGGTGTTAGCAGCGGTGCAGGGACAAACCGGTAAGTGATTAAAAAAATATTAAATAAAAAAAAAAAGCGTTACAAAGTTCGCTGTGTCAGCTAGTAGCTATATATTATCATTTACCTACTTATTAGTTTAATTGTAATTCTTCCTGGATTGTTGCTAACCGTAGTTGTATAAGATATCATGTAGGTAACATTTAACTAACAGAAATGAACCATAGTCTGAAATATCTTATAACATTTTCAATAAAATTAGAGTAGGTACCTACTTACAGTAATTAGCGCACACAGTGTTAAAAGTCATCTTACCCTACTGTTATAGTCATGGGGAACCTGGAGTCAGGTAAATGCCAGCACAAAAGACACAATACTTTCTCGAAGTGTATCAAATGATAAGATAAGATAAGATATCCTATTGTTATAGAAACGGAAGCACCCACAACCGCAACTACCAAGCCGCCGTCAACAACTCCTAGTACCCCGGCCACCACCACGACTACCGTGGCGTGGGAGACCAAGACTCTAAATGAGGGTCAGGCCATCCAGAAGGCCTTGCAGTATCTGCTGCAGCAACGCCAACCTGATTGGGGCTGGGGGAACGATACGCATGACGTCATGCTCACTCTTCAGGTTATTAACCGTTGTATTTTATGATGTCCTGGTACCTACAAGGAATATGTATTATTGTGGCCCTTTTAAGACCTGTTTCATAATTTTTAAATAAGTCCTAGGTAAGCATTTCGAATTTACAAAAACATTGTAGATATTATAATATATAATGTTTATGGTCTAATTTAAATTTTAAATTAATATTATTCATTATCCAGATCGGATATTCCGTAAAATATATATATTTTATAATGCGAGCCTTAATAAATGCCAGAAAAGTGAAAAAAAAGCCAGATGCAGAAGGCCTTATGTCTCTGGCAAAACACAAGACAGGTGCAATAATAGTGGTTTGTTATTTTTACAGCTCGCCAATAACACTGGCAAAGAAATAGAGCAACAAGGGCTAGAGATGCAACTGTCTGCCAAACAAATGGAGATCGAAATACTGCTGATGATGTCTAAGTGAGTACCAAAACTTACGTCCCTCTTACAATTACGCAGTATGAACTACATAAACCATCTTTTATTTTCTTCTCAGGCACCACGAGTCCCCACCTCCTCTCGCCCGTTTAGCTGCCTACACACTGGCCTTGGGCGCTCTATGCAAGGATCCTCGTTCCTTCCACGGTCGGGACTTAGTCGCAGCGTTGCTTCACCGCGAGCCACCTCATGATTTGGACTTTGCCTATGCAACGCTAGCTGCCTGCTCGTCAGCTGCTCATGTGCGCCGTCGTCATATTAGGCGCTTGCTGGACATTGCTAACGCCGCCGCTGACCATAGCCTTGGTAAGTTCTGTTCTTAATCAAATAGTTATATCGGTATGGCTTGGTGACTTTTGCTGAGGTCCAATATGATACGTATTTACGTAAGGACATTGGTCCAGTTAGTGATTAGGGAATGTAACATACACAGTGAGTAGTTGTAGGTCAGGTTTATAAAGCTATTTCTAGTAGGTATTCCACGTCTTTGACTTATGTTTTGTCCCCTAGATAAGACAAAGGACTTGTACAATGCATTTATAATATTCTACGTACCTAACTGAAAATAAGAAAAGGAGTGGTAGGTAGAACAATACAAATTGGAATCTCAGGAAATTGGTCAAACGTTTGATATGAATTCCTCTTCCAAAAGCTTTTACGAATCATTCGCATGGTATTGAATATTGCATTACGAAATAGAACTAGAAATATAAGAGGAAATTTACAACAAAGCGATTATTAAGCGAGCATTAACAAAGCCATGTCTTATACTACCTAGGTAGTATAAGACATGGCTTTGTAGAAGCCCCATCATCAAATCTTCTTATATATAAAAATGAATTGCTGTTCGTTAGTCTGGCTATAACTCGAGAACGGCTGAACCGATTTGGATAATTTTAGTTTTGAAATGTTTGTGGAACTACAGGGAAGGTTTAAAAGGTGAGAAAATTATGAAAAAAAAAAAAAAAAAAAAAAAAAAAAAAGGTAAGTAATCCCGGTACGAAGTTCGCTGGGTCAGCTAGTAAGTCATAAAATATGTCTCAAAAGTAAGCTGTAGCTGGCTTACTAACTATATATACATAAGTATGTAAACAAGAATTGGCCATAAAGTTCCAGAATGCTCTTATTATTCCTAGATACGATTTCTATGGTGATTCTGGCACTGCGCTGCGTGGTGCAAGACCACAGACACCGCAGTCTGCTGCACTTCGTGCGGCGCCCGATGGCCGGCCTGGCCAGACAACAGCATCCTGACGGTGGATTCGGCACCCAGCTGACCACTACTGCCCTTGCCATACAGGTACATATTTAGGTGTATAAAACTGGCTATATTTATAATCTATTTTTTTAACTTTTTTAACTATTCTGTATGCCACCTATCTATTGTTTTGTTACTTCTATTATAACTCACGTCAAGTAAACCTGCTCTATAATTTATCTCTGAAGTACTCGCTTGCTTCGATATCTTCTCACAGAACAGTCTAATATCGCCAATTGATTTTGTATCGAGCTAACTGATCTTCAATACTGTGGCTTATCTTTCTAAGTCAGACACTATGCCGACTTACGTAACACATTTCCGTAATTTTTAAGTTTCCATATTAAACTGAACAAATATCCAAGTCTATATCAACATTTCAGGTTGTACCTACATACATCGGCTGAACAGTCCTATTTATTCAATTAATTGTTAATGACAAAGTTTAGAAACTAGTAGGTCAGCATCAAGTAAACTTGATCTAAAATTACAAGCACCAGGTGATTATTGAAAAAATCTGCAAGAATACTTGAATGAAATATTTACTTTAGGCCCTTGAAGACTCGGACAGCGGACCAGGAGCTCATCAGCACTGGAGCTTGCCTTCAGCCAGGAAGTGGCTACTAGAGCGACAGAACCCAGATGGAGGTTGGGGCGACGTGGCTAAGACGGCCGCAGCCGTGGCTGCTCTTACTCCAGCATCGTTGGCTGCTGTTCGACCTCCACACTGTAAGAATAAGCTGCAAGATAACCGGAACGAACCTTTGGGCAAGTATTTATATACATTAAAAACAAAACTAATTCACTTGCTGATAAAATTTCGACGCGTAGTTAAAATAAAATGCACAGAAGGTCGAGTGCTCCTTAAAGTCTAGTTATGAACAAGACAGGTTACTTCGATTCGCCGTTTCACTTAAAATACATTTTATACACATACCTTGTCTGAATACGGATGTCAATGATAATAATATGATATCTGTTGTATTGAGTCGTAGGTAGGAGACATTTAGGAATTTTTGTCTCCAAAATTTTACCTTCTACCTACAACTTTTAAGTTATGTATTCCTTATTCTCTAGACAACAACGGCGGTGACGGCAGCTTGAAGATGTCTTATCTCTCTCATACAAGCAACGAGTCTGACGCACGCAATGTTTCGTTTACATACACGCTGTGGCTCGGGACTAACGTTACAGAGAACTGTACGCTCTACATGTATGCACCCAGGTAAGTAAACTGAATAATTATATTAGAAATACCACACAAAGATACGATCGCGATACTTTGCGATGATAACGCATTACGACCACATCAATATTCAAGTAGTTATTATGACGGCCTGTTGGTCTAGTTATCAGAGACCCTGACTACGAAGCCGGAGGTTGCTGTTACGAATTCTGCTAGGGGCAGATGTCAATGTGATAAGCACTGGCATCTGTACCCGAGTCTTGAATGTCTTACATGTATGTATGTATGTTTATCCTTTGCTTAGTTTGGGACTTGATCAATTGGTGTCCAAAGATATTATTTTTTATTTACCTACTATAAGTTTGATGCCTGATTTAATATTAATGTGCAACTTTAGTAGTGATTCTATCGATATAACTTGCAAAATTTAAAATAAAAAAATCACAAGAACTTAAATTTCCAGAAACATCTCCTTCTATCACGTGATGCAAATGGCTGCTGAACAAAACCCGAAGTTCAAGTTCGAAGCTAGCGAGTGGCCAAACGGTCATTACGTCCACACACTGGCAGGGCACAAGGAAGAACCGATGGGCTACCACTATTGGCTGCTGTACCGCCTGACTGAGATCCCTGATCCGGCCAGCCCTCCTGGCAATCAGCTGGTTGCGCCTGTTGGTAAGTTCATCTCCTGGTGTGTTCTGCTCCCCTAGTTGTGTCATAAATCTGCTTAGCAATAAAAGCTGATTAGAAAAAATAATCGAGCAGATAATAATAACACTTTAGTTCTAAATAGTATACCGATATATGAATTCAAGTTGCGTAGGTATTTTATTTCATTTTGAAATGTCAGCAGTTTTTTCATTCCAATTTGTAATAACCGCGAAAGCATTCGAAATTATAATAATTAATAATAATCAATTAATGTTTCAGGTGTAGACGATCTGTTGGTGGAAGAAGGAGAGCATTACTTATTCTGGTACAAGAAACTGTAAATCGCGACATTTCCCCATAGCAGACTCCTCATATCCTATATAAACTTAGTATCTCAAAGGACTTGCTAGGAACTAAACTTAAATAGTGTTTTAACGGAGACGGCACAAATAACGTAAGAGCCAAAAGTTTCTTTAAACTACTGCCGCGTATTTAATATTATAGAAAACTTCTTTACTGCGATCCATATTAAATTATTGTGCTTACGGCCTGTTTCACAATATCCAAGTAAAAACATCGCGGCATCGTTCATTGTTTCACCGCTTGAAATGTTTAATCATTTAAAGCAATTATCCGTTCGATAAGCAATATTGGATAATAATTGCACAGCTGAGTTTTATAAAGTCACCTTAAGACGGCAACTTGACAGAACAATCGTGCGGGGGCTGCGAGAAGAAACGGCGGAAACAACAGCCCGAACTACATACAAAGATTTGTTATCGATTCGGGATAAACCTTGGTATTTTTCGTCGTGTCACGTGATTTCGATTATTTCCAAAAATCAAGGTTTTTAACACTTTTCTAAGTGGCATATAGCTTATAGTTACTTGGATATTATGAAGAGGCCATTAGATTATTAAAATGTTGTGAATCATCAAATTTATCATTAGCATATTTTCATTAATCAAAAGACTTACTTATTTAAATGTAAATATCTGCGTCAATGTTGGTAGTGTTTAAAATTAAAAAGTTCGAGTAGTAATTTCATTTAATAATTATTAAAATAATCTAAGGACCCTTTATTACGTATTTATCTGCTGTAATTGAGCTGTAGCGATGCCAAAATATATTCATAAATGGTCTACTCGAACTTCTAAGTGTTATGTTATGATTTTCTTAACTACCTTCTTAAACCTAGTTTTGTAAAATGAAATCTATCCAAATAAAAATATAGCATATTCCAGTAAAAGATTTAAATATTAGGTTTCCAAAACTGGCAGCTATAACAAACTTTATACCTTACCCCGTTAAAAATAAGGTTCATTACATATTTAGAAATATGAAAGCCTTCATGACTTGTTATCTTGAATCATGTTACAGTAGGTTCTATTGTGATTAAGTACATTAGTTTAGTGTTTACGTAACGTTTCGACCTGCAGTGTTTAAGATTTAATGTTTGTCAAGCTTTGTTTTCTTGGCAATAACTAAATTGATATCGTGTGATAGCATTTTTACATTTGACCGTAGAGCGCTATTTTAAACCGGTACCACCTGTCTTTATAAATAAGCTACACTTACCTAAAGTGTTAAACTTTAAAATACTTACCTAATGCAGGTAACTTATCATAGTCATAATTTTATTTCGACACTAAAGCAAAATTTTGAATTATTAACTTATATTTTCAATAAATAACTTGTTAAATATCACATGAACGTAAGTTTGCGATACAACTTTCTTAGACAGTCTGTTAAAGTATTTTTAATACATAATATTATTAAAAATACTTTAACTCCATGAAGTAAATTACCAAAAATTTTTGAACACGTATTTTTTCTTCTCAATCGAACAATAAATGAAAAAGAAAAACGCTTCAAAGAGTTCATAACGCCACGTTGTGGCATAAATTGTACCATATAGTGACGTCATGACTCCCGAACTTTGAAGCGAATAGAATTTCATTTCATTAGCGCAATCACACGATATTCATGGTAGCATGGCGGGAGCATGTACATTAGCTCTATGTAGGACCACGTTCCGACGTGTTATTTCTCTAGATCGTTACCAATTCTTTCCAAATACGATTTAGTAATAGAAATATTTTAATGACATGCTATTTTCAATTCAATCACCTAACTAATAAGACTCAATGCTTGAACTGAGCTGATGAAAATATTTCCATCACTACAATCTCCTGTTGTGTGTAATCTCAGAATAATAGTAATAGAAAAATAATAATCATTTTAGACGAGACTGATGTGACTCAAATATTAAGTGCATTAGAACATTTTTATTGTACCTACTGGATGGTTCTTAATAAACAATAAAACTTAAATCTTGCATTTCATTTCTATAAACCAATGGGTTTATGATTAAGTTAATGAACTTAATCATTTCATTTACCTAACATTAACTTCACTATAGATACTTCTCATACACCATACACACTCATGCATACATGTTATGTATCTTAACCCTGGGCTTTCATTTGTGTCTATGTATTATCTAGGGGTCTCTGTCGTTTTCTCGAAAGTCATATACAATAATTTCACATGCCCGAATTTCATTTGCCATAATTTAATATTCCATAACGAATTATATGCCATAATGATCATTTGCAATATTTTTATTTACCATAACTTTTAGATTCCATAATATAATAAAAATGAAATGTATGGCAAACGTAGGATACGTTCATTTTCCCTATTTTTAAATGTGCTAAAATTATATGCCATAAAATCTAGTCGCCATAATAATTATTTGCCATAACAAGGTTAGAATGAGTAATGTTATTCACTCGGGTTTTATTATATTATTATAATGACAAAACCTCGTTTGTTTATGTTATGTCGTCAGTATTATAGTCCGATACGGGAACGCTGTAAAAGGCTTCAAATGAACAAAATTCACAAGTGCTTTCTTTTTTGTAATCTGTTAGAGTACATTGAAATGTAATGAGGGAAAAAAAATATAACAGTTTTTGACCGTGCGTTAAGAATTATTCTTATTTTTAGAAGCAACATTTGTAAATCGTTTATAAACCAAAATTAAGATTATGTAAGTGCTTTTTTTCTGCACTAGGTTATCGCATTTAATTATTAGAATGCTCTCTATCATTTTATAACTGTTTCATCAACAGCTTTTAGCAATATAATCGGAAAAGTGAAAAAAATATGTATATTTCCTAAAATAATATTCAAGTGAATGTTAGTTTCTGCAATGTGCTCAAATCGATTAAAAGTTACGTCAGCTTTTATTTCTAACAGATTTATCAATAGCTTCTTTTTTTATTAACATAAGACGTTCTCTAGGCCGTAAAAAAAAAATCAAGACTCTCAAGTCGACGTTTACTAATGCAGAATAATTGTAGTAACGTATTGACAGATTTTATAACGAATTCAACAATAGCTGCAAGTTTTATTACCTTATCAGTTTAAATAATGTTGTACAGAAGTACTGAATATTCCGGTCTCATCCTAAACACTAAGCTGTAATAAAATGCATATACCTATAAATTTCAACCGATCTAATTAAGACTATCTTGGCTCGATGCGTAAGACATCGCTTAGTATACCGAGAGTCGTGGGTCAAATCCGACTGGTCAACATGCTTTTTTTTTATTTTTATTATTGGATAGGAAATATGATGGTATTACATAAATTGCACTTGCATAATCTTTCCTTTGGTTTATAAACGTCTCTATACATATACCTATATATTATAAAAGCCACCATCAAAATCCGATATATTTTTTTTTTACAAGGAGTATTCATAATATTCTAACTGACTACCAAAAATTGCGCACTTGTGAATTTTATAAGTTAATTTTGTTTGCGTATCGGACTATTAATAGTATCGATTCTGACGCATCGCCGGCCGCTACCGCGGCACGCTCGCTTCGCTCGCTCGGCTTGCGCACCGTGGGATCGCTGTTCTAACCTAACCTAACCAACTTTACCCGAATTATATTTTTGAAATATAACCTATGACAAAACAAAACATTTGCTTAATATAATCTTGACGAAGTGAAACTTCACCAAATGATAGTTTGACCAAATGAACTAAAAGCGAAATTTAATTTTAGCAAAGGTTCACTTGGAAATTGTAAGTATTGCGATAAGTTGTTTGGGAAGTCATATTTGGGAAATATAATTTCTGTGCACACTGAAATAGTCTGGATCTGCTTTTACCGTAATTATGGCAAATAATATTTATGGCATAAAGTAATAGGGATTATGAACATTATAGAAAGTATATATTATGGAAAGTGTTATTATGGTATCCAATATTATGGAGGTTGAACATTATAACACTTGAGTATTATGGCATTTAAAAATTATGGTATGTGATATTATGGCAAATGAAGGTTATGGCTAGGGACCATTATGGCAAATGAAATTAGTACATACGAATTTATGGGAAATGAAGGGTTACCATTATCTAGACAATTATAATTTAACCAGCTTAGTTTGCTCACTGACGGATTAAGCACAAAAATGTGATTTATTGTGAATAAACAAATTTGAATTTGAATTATTTGAGTTTAAATGAAACACTTAAATAAGATCCAACGTTTATTAAATTTGTACAGTTTACACATAACACCAAGTTACCGGCAGGTACAATACAATACCTAAGTGCAGGAAGCTAATACAAAAACTTTACATACAATGCATCAAAAATGGAAAATCTATCCTCATAAAAATATTGGGTAGCATTTATTATATTTAATTTACACCACATTAAAGTTATATTAGTGCTTTACGTCATAAGAAATTCTGTGAATGTTTTTAAAAAACATTATCATTACAATTTAAAATAGGCACACAACCGTTTAATATCAGAAATCAATGGAACAACTCGTAGCTTCAATAGTACAGTGACACAAACGAAAATATGTCGTTACTCCACCTAGAATTCAAAGCCGTCACAATTAAATTTGAGTTCACGCAGTGACACATTCCCAATTGTGTTCTATTAAAGCAACAAATTGTTCTCAGAATAGTTAATAACATAAATAAATGTCTTTAAAATATATATAAGTACTCTTAAAATTATAATCTCACTCTCAAATAAAACATGAATAGAGGCTCTCGCAAGACAAAAGTCTGAGCTGTCAGGGTCACCAATTAGGTACTTGACAATTTTCAAAATCAATATTGTATTTTTGACGATAAAACTCGATCTAGTCGTGTGACGTCACAATGCTATAAACAAACTAACCTTTGCAATTATCAGGGCGAAATCATTCAGCAGCGTCACTTAAAAAATCAGTGATAGTAATGACAATTTAGACAGCAACCAAACCGTTTTATAATCATTAATTAAATGCGTCAAATACCCAATATAGTCAAGTATTTCTTTTTTACTTCTCACTATTTCAAAAAAAGATCCAAAATACCACAAAGACATTAAAAAAATCAATTCTGTACAAGATACTCTGCTTTCAAGAAAACA
Organism: Polylopha cassiicola; assembly: GCA_038024825.1. Lineage (NCBI taxonomy): Eukaryota > Metazoa > Arthropoda > Insecta > Lepidoptera > Tortricidae > Polylopha > Polylopha cassiicola. The sequence continues at coordinate 3,760,826 of CP149062.1, forward strand.
TACCAAATAAATAAATAAATAAAATACAAAAATGTGTACGCAAAAATAAACTTAAACATCAAACAATAAGATTCAACGTAACTGTGCATAAAGACATCTGTCGATTAACAACTCTATTGCTTTACATTAAGGTACAAATTCGAATGGGTCATGGGTCTTAACGATAATTCTAAATCTGTCATTCACACAGGCACTGAGAGTTTATAATAGTTTCAGAAATGCAAACAAATATTTTTATGTAACATAATGAATAATGTAAATGCGAAAGTTTATTTGTTTCTTTATTACATTTACACAGAAGTTATGGTATAGTATGATGGGACCTTCGAAATACAGTTAATGGTCCAAGATCGTAGCCGACAACTAAAACTACTTTCTTTTATAGACATATAAAGAAGGTCGTTTCAGTTAAACTATTTATAATTCGAGAACGGCTCAACCGATTTGGCTCAAAATTGGAGGAATTCCCACGGGAAATAAAATAGCATGATGTTTTCCACCTTTGATACCTGCTACCTGTAAAACGACCCGTTCAGCTTAGCGAGTATCCATTCCTTTCTATGTTCATTTTATACCATCAATTTTAAAAATAAATTCCACAGAGGTGAAACATCAGGACACAGCTAGTATTATTTATTAAATAGGTATTTAAGAGGCAAAAAACAAACAAGTTTTTACAAAAATAAGGCCAAAATCTGAAACTATCATGAACATCGTTCAAATACACGATCCAATCACAGCCTAGCTGTATCTACCCGCCTAGACGTCATTAATATATATTTATATATTATACAATAAATTTCTCTAACCATTTAACTATTTCTATACATAAAGTTGGGATAAAAACTTTTTGTTCAAAAAACGCCCTGAACTGAATATTCGGGTTTTCTAAAACTGCCAAAAGTGGTTTATGCGCTAAGGTGTTACAAAATAGTTATATTAATAATAATTGTTACATATTAAAAATACTTATATTTACATTTTGTATGTACATTTAGAATTTAGAATGACCGGGGTCTCATAAAATCAATACTTAAATATATATTTTTTAAGTGTTAATACGTTTCTGAAAAATATGCAGGTTGATAATATAAGAAGCTAATTACAAGATATTCATATTATACATTTGTAAACAAAAACAATAAAAAGCATAGTAAAGAGGTAAGGTAGGTAAAGTGAGGTCTATGGTAAAATTATTTCCTATTGCCTTACTGTACAAAATATGGTTCATTTCTTTGCTTGAATAATCTTAATAGACATGACGAGTTATTTTTTTTAAATAGTGTCTGAAAGATAATGTTTTATGGTATTGAAATATTTTGTGCATTAAATTATAATTGTAATACACAACATTGGCTATCGTCACAGTAAAAATCGAAGTAGGTCAGAAATCATAATGTTTTTTTTAATCTTTATAGTCAACTGGTAACACTGTAAAAACTACATAGCAGCTTTACAGTGTTGCCACGAAAATGTTTCACTTCTCAATTCTAACTTTGCTAAAACATTTGTATTTTTCACTGAATTCACTTTTGTTTTTTAAAAATGAGTTTGTTTATCTTTAACTTGTATTATTTTACAATAGTGTTAATATAAGCATTTCAGATTTTAAACATAATACTAGAAAAGAATACATATGAGTAAAAATATTGTAGCCAAATGCAAAATTGCGAATTGAAACAATTTATTTAGAAAAAAATAATAATTGGCATTTCGATCTAATACATTAAATCATAAGAACAACTTTGATTAGTCTAATATAAAAATAACAACGAATTGTACCAACTTATTCACTTCTCCTTTATATGTTCATAAATACAGTGAAAAAATAGAAAAACAAATAAAAAATAAACCACTTGAATACCTTATGTAAACTCCATGGTTCTTCTGTAAATGAACCTTACATACAAGTGTTAAGGTCGCGAATCGATTAAGCAGCGGCGACCGCTTCGGCTATTCTGTTCATGACCGACGTGTAAGCGAGCCCCAGAGCCCACGAAACTTCGTGTCCGTTCACTTTCTTAAACAACTGGAAAAAATAACATACAAAATATTTTTTATACTGCCTATTAACTATAAGAACACATGGGTGCAGGGGCGTGCCCTTCATACAAGCCGAAAAGCCAGGCTTGCCCTACTAAAAATATTGTCCATCAGGAATATCAACATTCGAACTGTTTAAAAGTTCGCGCTATAATATTCGATCAGTTGAATGCAATGACTTCGCTCACTCGCTCGCTGTCAGCCAATAATATGTTAGATCACGCGCACCAATCGATGCTTACGAAACCACGACTGATCGCGACCTCTCGCTCGCACTTGGAGGCTTTTATGAGGCTTGCGTTTATGTTGTCTCTTAGTGTTTATTTCTCTTTCTAACCTATAAGAAATTGATATTTCTATTGCAGTCAAATCGTTGATTTTAAGCCCGGCTTGCTAATGAAGTATGAACGAACCGATTTGGCGCATGCGTAGTGATAGTTGTCTGTTCCGCAAAACGTTACAACTTCGCGTTAGTTTACTTGGTTGTTTGAGTGAAGTGTTTATATTGTTTTTCTGTGTTTTTATTAAACATTAGTTAACTTCTGAAGATTTCATAATGTCTGAGAGTTTTCTAATTTAACTGTAGCTTAACATTGAGTACGTAGGCATATAATTATGTTACAATATGAAGGAAATAGTTCTTTATGGGGATTTAAAGTGTGTGTGTTTTGGTGCAAGTACGTGAAGCAAAGGTAAAATACTTATTTAAATTTTGATCTGAAAAAAGGTCTTGAAAGTATTAAAACGATCGGTACTTATATTATTATTGTATTTTGTCATTCAAACAAATTATATTGTTAGTGTTGCATATTTTTTTCGGCGGCAATAACATATGGATTACAACGTAGCTACGTAGGTAATATAAGTACCTAGTTAAATTATGACTGAATAACTTATCTGGCGTTATGAAAAGGCATGTTATGTATTGTCAATCGCATGCATTCCGTAATTTTTTTCGGTAGGTACCTACCTACTTCAGTCTTCAACTGTTACGAATTACAATATCATATCTTTCGGCTTGCCCTATTCTGAAACCCTAGTCCCGCCACTGCATGGGTGTTATAAGTTTGACGTGTTAGTCTGTGTTTTTCAGTTTGGACTCGGCTAAACAAGATTAATCATTGGAATGAAACAATAATTTAAAACGGACTTAACTTGCGTATTTTATTGGCTGACGTTTCGGAGCCTATAATCGTAGCACGACTGAGCTGACAATAGTCCAATAAAATAAAATACGCGAGTTAAATCCCATTAAAGTTCAGTTTGGACTCGTCTAAACAAGATTAATCATTCTTAATTTTTTACCCTAGACACAAAAGAGGGGCATTATAGGTTTGACGTGTCTGTTTGTTGGCATCATGGCTTCCGAACGGATAAACTGAATTTGATTATATTTTGCTTTTTGAACACCTTTTTCGGTAATTGCCTAAAAGTGTTCCGTTTTCGGAAAACGGGTCGATTTTGCGTCTCAGGTTATTTCGGGGACACAGGGCCTCGTAATTACATAAAGGGACAGTCCCGTTCAAAACGGGACATCTGGTCACGTTAGGTATTAAGGTATTACGTCATTGTAATCTTGTATTTGCGTAAGATGGCTGGCAGGAGCTGGATGCGAGCAGCCAAAGATCGAGCAAAGTAGCGTTCGATGAGGGCCACCGCGTCTCAGAAATCCGCTAGATGCGCTAGTGTAGAATGAGGTCTAGCTGTCATGTTCCACCAATAAGAGGCAAGCTACTGGCCTGTGATTGGTGGAACATGACAGCTGGACCTCATTCTACACTAGCGCATCTAGCGGATTTCTGACACGCGGTGGCCCTCATTGGAGAGGCCTATGTCCAGCAGTGGACTGCGATAGGCTGATGATGTGATGTGTGTTATTATAATCTCACCGAGATGGGCTCGTGGTCCTGTATCTTGTAGGCGTCCTGCAGCAGCGCGACCACGTACACGAGGTCGACGCACGCCCACGGCTGCTCCACGTTGGAGGCGGAGCAGGCGCTCGTCGCGCTCGCGCGGTACTGCGCCACCGACACCGTGCCGCCCTTCATCACGTCTGAGAAGTAGAAAATGAAATTAAAAAAAAAACCGCTTATATTTTACTAGCTTCTGCCCGCGACTTCGTCCGCGTGGAACACCTTTTTTGCAGTCGGTTAAAAAGTAGCCTATGTTCTTTCTCGGGCTCCAGACTTTCTTTGTACCAAATTTCATTTAAATCGGTCCAGTAGTATTAGCGTGAAAGCGTAACAGACAGACAGACAGACAGAGTTACTTTCGCATTTATAATATTACTAGGGATTTTCCGGTCTGGTCCCGCTCTAAGAGCAAAGGCGGTCCCTATCTCATAAAAATAAAAAAAATGTTTTTTACGGAATTGAATAACTTAAAATAACTCTTGAACGACTTAACGAACATAGCTAAGAACACTCCGTACTTACTCATCTCAAATCAAAAACGGTTCATCCATTCGGTTTCCACATAGAAAGACACACTCACTCGCTCGCTTACGCACGATCATCATCTTCTAAGTATCCCTACTAATATTATAAAAGCGAAAGTAACTCTGTCTGTCTGTCTGTTACGCTTTCACGCTAAAACTACTGGACCGATTTAAATGAAATTTGGAACAAAAAAAGTCTGGAGCCTGAGAAAGAACATAGGCTACTTTTTAACCGACTGCAAAAAAAGAGGAGTTCTACGCGGACGAAGTCGCGGGCAGAAGCTAGTCTTATAATAAAATCCACTCACCAATGAGCCCAGCATCGGCGGCGACGTCGTAGAAGTAACTCATGGCGGCCACCTTTCCCTTGGGCGCTTGTTTGGGCTCCCAGTCCAGCGTCTTCAGCACGTATTTCTTGACCACGTTGCGACACCTCTCGTACGCCGCGTCGCGCTTCATGCCCGCCGGCCGGGGCGCGCCGCTGTTGAATACAATCATCACCATCATCACCATCATCACCGTCGTCACCGTCATCATCGCCATCATCACCGTCATCATAGTAATAATTAGTTTTACTGTCATCACCAATCCCACCACCATCATAACCACCATTATTATAATCATCATTTTGATTTTTTGATATTATTATTAAACATGCCTACGGTAAAGTGCAGCACTGTATCGCCGGTAAAAAAAAAAACCATTTTTAATAGTATATTCTCTTATAACAATCATATTACGTTTTACTGAGGCAACAAGCCTTTTCGCGCCAAATCACCGAAAAAAAAACACGTGTCCTTGACACATGACATTTCTAGGGGTTCCGTACCAAAACTGGACCGTATTACTGAGGTTCGTCTGTCACCAGGCGGTATCTCACGAACCGGCCAGTTGAAATTTTCACAGATATTATATTTATGTTGCCATTATAACAACAAATACTAAAGAACAGATTAAAATAAATATTTTACGGGGCTTCCCATGCGATCTTTGGTGTTGAGTTTGACGTGCACTTGGTAATTTTTCACACACAAGGGCGGATCCACCGCTGTGGGCACGACGGGCATGCCCACAACCTTATAGACATGTAACGTCACATTTTTACTCCCGAGACAACGTCAAGATACCTATTTACCCATTTGGTATTTAATCGAAACTATTTGACTATATAATTCAATGAAAATCTGTGCCCACAACCTTTTTCGAGGGCTGGATCCACACCTGTTCACACGTTACCTGATGATATACTCCTTGTTGGCGTAGACCCAGGGCTCGGCCTGCACTATAGGGTCGACGCACACCGACGTGAGCCGCGACGAGTTCTCCTCCGACTGGAACACGCCGTGCCGCGCCGCCAGCAGGCCCAGGTTCAAGTAACTGCCGAACAAATTAACAAATAAATAAATAAATAAATATCTTTGGACAATTCACACCAATTATCTAGTCCCATTTTAAGCAAAGCTTTGCTTGTGTTATGGGTACTAGACAACGGATAAATATTCATAAATACATATAAGACATCCAAGACTCAGGTACAGATGCCAGTGCTCATCACATTGACATCTGCCCCTAGCGGGATTCGAACCCGCAACCTCCGGTTTCGTAGTCAGGGCCTCTGACCACTAGACCAACAGGCCGTCAACAATCATTCCTCTATCACGGTTATTAACAAATTTTAGAGTCAAAATAATTTATATTGAATACAAATTCTCTAAAAGAGACTTTCTAAATTAAGAATCTAAATAGTTAGAGACACAAGGTAGTACATAAGATAGTTTTTATCATGAAAATCATCGTTTGAAAGAACAGAAAGATTTCTTTCGGGGAAGAACAAATTCTGCTAGGGTAGAATGGGTTCTACCGGGGTAAAAGGGGTTCTGCTGGGGTAAAAGAGTTGTTACCGGGGTAGAAGGGGTACTGCCCAAGTTGAAGCGGTTCCACTTGGGTGGAATACAGGGTTCCATGAGTAGAGCCGAGAGTACGGCGAGCCGGCATAAAGGCGAAATTGCCGAAATTAAACTAATATTATAAAGAGGAAAAGTTTGTTTGTTTGTTTGGATTGAATAGGTTCCAAAACAACTGGACCGATTTGAATTTTTTTTCCACTTTTGGGAAGCTACACTATTCCTGAGTGACATCCTAACTAATATTATACATGAGAAAGTAACTCTGTCTGTCTGTCTGTCTGTCTGTCTGTCTGTTACGCTTTCACGCTAGAACTACTGGACCGATTTAAATGAAATTTGGTACAAAGAAAGTCTGGAGCCTGATATAGAACATAGGCTACTTTTTAACCGACTTCAAAAAAGGAGGAGTTCCACGCGGACGAAGTCGCGGGCAGAAGCTGGTAGGCTATAAAAACAAAGGGGTCCGTGCGAAGCCGGGGCGGACAGCTAGTAATTTATACCTGTGCGTGTATACGGTGATGTTGTTGGCCCGCCCCCGCACCAGGAACTGGTCCGGGGCGGGGAACAGCTTGGAGTCGCGCGCCGCCAGCTGGTAGGTGATCTGCGTGGAGCCGCCGCCCAGGTCCAGCGCGGCCATCGTCTCGCTGTCCATCAGATCTGAGAATAAAACACTTTTAGAGACACGAAGTTTAAAGTTAAGTTACCTTATAATTATTTGCATTTGTAGCTAATATTGTATACGCCTGTCTATAATAATTTTAGGTTAGCTTTGATTGGTTAGATAGAAACCGTTAACTCATTATGATACTTTTTTTTAAATCTTTGTATATCCCACAGTCAACAACCTTACTGCCTATTTCATTTTTCTTACCTATTAGTCTCTCCTCACCTATAAAATTAATATGTCGCAAGTAAAATTTATTCTTACGACAAACTGCATTGATGAACTAAATTTATTAAAAAAAAAACCGTCATCATTGTTTTATTTCCAAAGGTATGATTGGACATAACGTGACGTCACGATCACCTATCCCGGGCACAAAAGGCACCACACTCCTAAACTTTAGAAGCACTTATCATTGCCATCTTTTGTTTGTTAGATGAAAGAAAAAAAAAACGTGTCCAATAATCTATACTAATAATATAAGAACGAGGAAATGTTTGTTTGGATTGAATAGGCTCCATAACGACTGGGCCGATTTGAAAATTTCTGGAACTGTTGGGAAGCTAAACCATGAGTGATATGTCACTCATAGGCTATATTTTAATATAGCCTATGAGTGACATATCTCATGGTTTAGCTTCCCAACAGTTCAAGAAATTTTCAAATTTTTTTGAAAAAAATAGATAGCCGTGCGAAGCCGGGGCGAACCGCTAGTTGATAATAGTCTAATTGGAGGTCAAAACAGAATTTCGTTTTCTTTACGCCGTCAACCATATTGAATATAACTCACCGTGCAATAAGTTGACGGTGTACCAGATGAAGATGCCTTCGTCCGAGCCCTCCATGATCTCCACTCCAGCTCGCACATCGTACCCCAATCTAAAAAAAAATAACAATACCTATAATAATAAATATATTTAAAAGCACGCAAATTTATTGCTCAAAACTTAATTGATGTAAATGTACAAAATAATATTAAACTTTAAACTCCTAAATGGCTAGACGGATTTGAATAAATTTTTGTATGTATATTTTAATGGTAGGTTCGGTAGGTTCTGCTTTGCCGGGTCCCTTACTACTAACTACATAGGGTTGCAATCCGCCGGGTTTTCCCGGATTTGTCCTAGCTTATTGTGCGTCCGGGCCAAACCTTCAGTCGCGTCCGGATTTAAAAATTTAATTTTGAACAAAATCTACCCTGATCTATGTTGATATCAACATAGACCAGGGTAGATAGTTTCAGACCAGGGTGTGTCCGGGTTTTGGGCTTCAAGATTCGGAGATTTCATGCAGCTTGTCCGAGTCGCCAAATTTTACAGATGGCAACCCTAGCACTATAGAGTATACTCACTCTAAGGGGAATGGGGTGAAATGGTCCCACACCAGTGGACTGATACACCCGACCGCTGCCGCGCGGTCGTCCCCAAGTAGAAATAACTAGAAATAATAATACTCACTCTCCCACGGCAATAGGGTATTTGACATATTTTTAAAATCCATTTTATATTATGTAGTAGAGTCTAAGGAACCCAGCAAAAGTTGTTTTTTTTAAATCTGGTATGTATTAGCTGAAAAACATCGAATTAAAAATTCAATATTTAAATAGTGTGCCAAAACGCTACTTTGACAATATGGCGCCGCAATGAGGTCGGTGACGTCACATGCCTGTTTGACAACTAGGCGCAACACAACTAGGTAAGCAAAGTTTACGGGCACGAAACGAAAAACTCGGCCAATCAGGAGCGTTTTGTGTCACGTGACAAACGTTTAAAAAATGTATTTTTTTTAAATAAATCAATCATTATTTTCAACTTACGTTAATGAATAATCATTTTTTAACTCTTAATTTATACTGTTAACAGTAATTTACACTTTATTTTTCGCATTGTCAAAAAGCCTATTCACTCCGGGTCCGGACTAGGACCCAACCAGTAGGGTGAGTGCACCTCGGAGCGCTCCCCATTTTGTCCGGTGGAGCAGTAACGGCCCCAGGGCCAACTGTATAAAGTCACTACCGAAAGAAAAAAAAACTCACTCTCCCACAGCGCTGGCGACGCTGACAAGCAGCTGCTGAGCCTTCTCCCGGGGCAGCAGGCGCAGGCCGGCGGTGGCACGCACTATCAGCGGCGTCGACTGCCGCTTCTCCTTCGGCGTCAAGAACTCCGCCTTCCTTATCAACTGGACTATCGTATCTGCACCCTGGATATAGAGAAACATACGTAATCGCTACATATGCTTGGTCCCTATGTATGCTTAAATATTTTAAACTACACAATGGAGTTTGAAGCGGTTCTTTTTAAAATAGTGATTCAAGAGGAAGGTTTATAGTACCTGTGTGGGGTGGGGCGGGTCGCTAGTCCAATGTATAAAATTGTCTTGTCGCGGTTTTCGTTGACAAGCGTCTCCGAAAAGGCTGGACCGTTTTTTTTTATTTTGTATGCATATGGGGCATGTCTGAGAATGGGCCAAAATCTATTTTTCATACCCCTTAATGTTATGGACGGTCCACCACAAAGGTATTTTTTACATAATTTTAAATAAAATTCTCACAAAATGCGGTATAAAGTTTGCTGGGTCGGCTAGTAATAATATACTGAATAAATAAGAAAGTGTGTCGATCAGTCTGTTATCTCATCTCCTTTAAACTTCTGAACCGATTAAAGGTATTACTATAGTTATAGATCCAATTTCGATATTCGTTATAATTGTTTTATTGTAATGTAAGTAATCAAGGTGGAGAAATATACTAATTGGCAGAGTTTTAAAACCTTTGAGAGAATCATGCCTATATTCTTGATTACCTTTAATCAGCATGAAATACATGGGTACTTTAAGCTAATTTTGCATTGCGATAACAATAAAATTATAAATTTGGTAGGTATTGAAGTATGTTACTAACCTTGGCCGGATCGTCTGCAAACGCCGACAGCCCCGGTTTGGATTGCTCGAAATACTCTTCTACTAAATCTAAATTTGCTACCCCGAATACTGAAAATACAAAAAAAAAAAAAATTATAGCTCCTTATATTTGACTGTGATTAGTAAGCGCGGTTTAAAAATAAACTGTTATCAATTTTAATTACCTATTTGGCAAGACGACTGCTTTTTTTCTTTGTCAAGTAGATTACAAAAAATAAATGGACAAGTACGTTATTTTCCCTTTTGTGATAACGTCGATCGCACAATAGGTAAACCTAATATAAAGCTAGAATAAACTTTACATGGGTTAATTAGGTTCGTAACATGTCATTAAAATTGGACTCTTATTTCCCGAACTAGAACAAAACCTGTGACTCTGTGAATTCAGTCATTCACCACCACTGCCACTTAGTAAATATGCTAAAAAAGACATAGGTACCTACTAATGTATTTTTTTTGTGGGTACATTATATAAAATTATTAAATATTAAATATATATATTATAATATATTACTTACATGTAAATGGTACCCTAAACTTATACGCCAGCACCCTGGAGCCCGAGGAGCCAGCGTCTATGATCACAGCGTGGTGATACTCGCTCTCGTATCCTAGGCCCTTCGCTAAACCATCTAACCACTGTGTCTGCCCCGCGAACAACCCTGTGGAACACACCACATTGAAGCAAACCAGTAAAATAAACACGTACACCAACATAACGGCGAAACGTGTGTGAAAGAGTCTTAACGGGGAGAAATTTCGTTTTATTTAAATTAGGAACTTATCTGTGATCCAATGGCTATGCAACGCATGAATAACAGAAATGGCGGAGAACATGTTTTTTTCCTGCTTAATTTAAATAGTTTTTCCGTTGCGGAAGTTTTTAACAAAAACCAAGGTTAACTATTTAAACATATCGATTAAATATCGAATGTTATAGGTATATTTATAACTTATAATTTTTTAAGTTACATAATGATAATATGTTGAAAAATGTATAAAAATTCGTAATATTATTTACCAATATATTGCAAAATACCTATACCAACCTTGGAATAAAACAATTAATACCTGTGTATAAACATTTTTCTTAGTACCTTTCTAAAACTACACAGGTCCCATCGTCCGATTAGTTTATTGTGTTCATTAGGTAAGCTCTATGAGCGTCTCATTATAGCCCGCCTGTGGGGGTTTCTTCAAGACTCCCCAGGCCTCCTATTAGATGAGCAGTTTGGATTCCGTGCCAGACACTCTTGCGTACAGCAGGTGCACCGCATCACGGAGCACATTCATAGTAATCCTAAAACCCCGACGGGAGCTATCTTCCTCGACGTAGCGAAGGCATTCGATAAGGTCTGGCATAACGGCCTGGTGTACAAATTGTCCACCATGGGCGTACCAGTACAGTGCACGTCTCGTCCTGATTTTGCGCGATTTTCTAGCAAATCGAAGCTTTCGCTACAGAGTGGAAGGTACGCTCTCGAATCCTCATCCGCTGAGAGCGGGAGTCCCACAAGGCTCCGTTCTTTCACCTCTCCTATATTCCTTGTACACCAACGATATCCCCAAAATCCCTCAAGTTAGGTATGCCTTATTTGCAGACGACACCGCCATCTATGCGTCGTATAAGAGCCCCCGCCGTCTCAACCTATATCTCCAACGGGCCATGAACCTTCTAGGCGATTGGTTCCGTCTTTGGAGGATAGAAGTCAATCCAGAGAAGAGTGCCGCTGTGTGCTTCACACGCAAGACACTCTATCGAACCCACGAACTCCCGATCACGCTATTCGATAGGCAAATTCCATGGTCTAGCCAAGCAAAGTACTTGGGCGTCACCCTCGATCGCAGACTCACCTTCAGAGCGCATATAGAAATAGTTAGGAATAGGGCCGCTTTCGTTCTAGGCCGTTTATACTGTATGCTCAACGGGCGGAGTAAACTGTCACTTAGAAATAAACTGACAATTTACAAAACCTGTGTGCGTCCCATCATGACTTACGCTAGCGTAGTGTTCGCACACGTCAGCCAATACAAACTGCAACGTCTGCAAGTCATTCAAAACAAATTTCTGCGTATGGCCGTAGGCGCGCGTCGTTACGAAAGGAATAGGGATCTCCATAGGGACCTCGATCTCCCCACTCTGGGGACTTTTATGCAAACCGCGTCGCGCGGTTATTTCGATAAAGCTCCGCATCATCCAAATCCGTTAGTCGTTCAAGCCTCCGAATACACGGTTCGCGCTGACGAAACTGTTCGTAAACGTCGCCCTCGTAACGTCCTCCTGGACCCGCCCGATTCGATCACGGCCGCCATAGCGGCCGCCGCGCCCCCTCCCACGGACACAAACCGAACACCGACACACAGGCAGCTGCCGCGCGGCATGCGGCCTCACCCACACCTAGCATACTCGATAGTGTTACAGCGGCCCCGCCGGCGGGGTCGAAGACGTCCACATACACCCGGCGCGCGTCGGACTTATCCGCAGGGACCTTCTGTTCCCTTGCAACATAATAGTCGTGTCAACACACCTCCTGACGGCCCGAGCCGAGGTGCGACCCCCACCTTGGGGGGCCCTCGGGTCGGTCAGGGCTAAAAACCCTAAACCAACCCAAAAGGCTTAAGAGTCTCCTTTCAGGAGTCTCGCCACCCGTCCGGTTTTGCAGTGAAGGCCCATTAGCTGGCCAACTGCGCTTCAGTATTCAGTTCGAAAAAAAAAAAAAAAAAAAAAAAAAAAAAACAGGTCCCGCGCTTGGAAAACTGAGCTGACGATAGTTTAAACAACAAATAGTCTAACACACAATGTTAACATCTTTTTTTTCCTAGATATAATGACAGTGAGAATTTTAAATATTATTATAATACACCTGTTAACAAAATCGGGAACGCAAGCGCGTTAGTTCCGTTACACATTGTCAAACACTGTGTAGTAGTGTGTAAGTACCTACTGTATAGAATTAAGAAACAAGGTTAGGCTGCTCAGCGATGTTTAAGAAACAAAAGACGCAACAATCTGTTATTTACAGTAAACTAACCTTAGTAACTTTCTACCTTCTCTCTTATAACCAATAGTTTGCATTTGTGAATTTGTTTTTTGTGTGTACACACAAATGACCTACCATACATTTTTACGTTATTAAAATGTGAAGATTTATTTAACTAACAGATTTTAATTAGTCTTAAATAATTAAAAATGAATTTATCCCCAATGTACTTAGATATACTTAATTGTCAAAAAAATATTAGGATTATATTTTTATTAAACTATGAATAAATGAATGAATAATATTTAAAATTTATTATATACTATTTCCATATATTTATAATATACATACTTATATATCAAGTTGATTTGAATTTACTTTTTGCAATAACAATCCCATTATATTTTATTACCACTGCTATAAAATTCTAATCAGAAAGTTTACGACTATTCACTCTTTATCGAACATGTAAAGTTAGCTACAAAATGCATGGTACATTATTACTACCAGCTGAACAATTGAGCCTTGCTATAAGCCATAAATTAAACTAATAAAAAGGTTGTAATAACCGCGAAGGCATCAGAAATTATTATAATAAAAAGGTGGCAAAAAAAATTTTGCACTATTAAAAAAAAGATAGCTTAAATAAACAAGGTCCCATCTTGTATTGTAATTAGTAGCACTTTTCAATCAAAATATTTTTCACAACTAGCATTTTAAGTAGGTATTTTGCAAGCAGAAGTCAGCTAAAAAAATATTAGAGGTTCTATCCTAATCAATAAATTTACATAAATCAGATTATTGGCTTTGTTTAATAAACTTTTTTTAATAATAATTTTGTTTCATTATATTCATATTGTATTAATAGATAATACAATATGAATTATATAGATATAGTATCTATATATACAATTTTAACCATAATTGTATTTATCACAATGGCAGAATGAAAGACATTTATTTATTTAATAATACATTTTAACTAACAGCTTTTACATCATAATGCCCAATCTAATCTCCTAATCCTTCCTAATGTTAACATATTTATTAACATGAACAATGTAGTAAAAATCTGATTAGATAGGTATTTTACTTATCAGTAATCCAAGTAATTAAACTGTTTTTTTATCACACTAATCCCTAATGTCTATGGTTTCTTAATAGGTGAAAAAGTAGGTAAAATGTATGTACAGCAATTAAATAAGTAAAAAACTTACCCAGAAAATATGTGACGCATAGTGCCACTACAATAAGAAATATAAATACTTTCTTTAGCTTCCGTGGCTGCTTAATTGATCTACTTCTTACATTGATATGTGAGGCTGAGGTATCATCTTTTAACTGAAACAAAAGCAATTGAAATTTAAAGCATTTCTTCTTTATCTAAATATAAGTATGTACAATACACATATAGCCTCATGATTCGAAGCCACTCCAATTTTAGCTCAATATAAGAATAATATGAACATCCCAGTATCATATTTTCATATGACCTAATTCTGCATTTTCAGGATGATGTCCACTTGAACTCCATAACACACGGGTCTTTAATGTAATCAACTTTGATGATCTATTTATAAAACAGCACGCAATAGAGTTGATTCGATATTTTTATTCAACAATCATCAAAATAGAACCAACACCCTTACCTCTAAGTACCGGTAAGTACTGAACTTTCCCATATCGGGTTAAAATAAACATCACAACCAGAAAATACGTTAAATAATACTCTCTTTTACTGCAATACTGTTAAAAGTGGGCATATTAGATTTACACCCTTAAAATCTAAAATCTAACTAGCCATTCGATTCCTCGCAAGTGGAACTCTTGTACCGAAAGAAATCAAATGTCAAATATTAAATTGTCAAAATTGTCAAAATCTATCTCATTCAGTGTTGCCAATTTAGTGATTTTGTCGCTAGAACTAGCGACTTTTGCTTAAGGCTTAGCGACCAAAAAAAAGTTTTGACGACAAAAATAGTTTAGCGACTTATCTGGCGACTTTTGGAGTAAAAACTAAAAGAGTTCTAGAGCCAATAATAGATACATTTTTTTATCAAATCGACACAGAATTATTCAATGCCAAGAGATACTTAATATGGAAAACGACAAACGCGATAGCGCACCAAATTCAAACTTCATGTAATTGAAGTTCCATTTGTATATCATTATTGGGTCCCCGAACCTTTTATGGTTATGTTTAAGTTTTAGCGACTTTCTGGCGACTTTTGACTATGAGTTTAGCGACTCGAATTTCTAGGAGTTGGCAACACTGATCTCATTCTGTTTGAGTATTATAATACACCCTAGAGCGGTTAGCGCAGCGTTTATACATTGTATTGAAATAGCATCATAAATATGCTGAGGCGTTTTTACATATTTACAACTATTATAATTATTTTGTCTATGGTATAATTTTGTGCAGTGCTGCACAGTGTAAACACACCGTAAGTTTATATTATAGGTTAAGGTTATTTATTCATGCCTTAATTACGAAGGTTAAGGGTAAATTGTAACCCTATTAATGGCCATGTATGTCGTGCGCATACAAATATCATTGAAGTAATTCGTTTGCGTATTACGTAAAGTACCTATTTGTATCTAAAAGTTTCGAGGGAACTAAACTTTGATGATGTTGATGTAATGAAAACAAGTAAGGAACAACTTATTATTGAAATAACTTAATTACGTACTTAAGTAAGGGGAACTATTCATAATCATATTGTTACCTTTCTTCTGCGTAATTCGGCCATAACTCCTCCTTTTGGATATTTATTTTTTATTTATTATAAACAATTTCTTAAAACTGGTAAACACTGTCAGCACTAACACAGATACTTCACAACTAAACTAATAAAGATGAACACGACAGTAGGAAGTAAATTAAATATGGACACCTAATGCACACTCAGAGTGACTGTTACGTTCTTATCACAATAAATTGTCGAGTAGTAGGTAGTAGTAGTCAGTTATACTTTACGACTTGATCTAATTGAGTATAAATACATCGATAATATAATATGGAGATAACATTACTAATAACGTAGGTAGGTAAAAACAAAAAATATAGGTAAGTACTTAAGTAAGTATTTGTATTCATACATGTGTAGATAGATATGTTTTATAAAACTATTATAAATATTGTTTAGGTACCTATACTTAAATAAGTAGTATTCAATAGATTTATACCTAGGTACCTAAGTAAGGAGTTATAGGTATGTAGATACCTAGGTAAATATGGTATTTAACTATGTAGATAGGTACCTACTAAATTAAAATTTATGTATTGATAGGTACTTTATTGCACAAAAAAACCAAAATGTACAAAAGGCGGACTTAATGCCATACGGCATTCTCTACCAGTCAACCTTTGAATGAAACAGAGAAAGATGATAGTAGGTACATAATTAGCATTGAAATAAATTTTATATAAGTAGGTATCTATCTATTTACACGTGTAAGCTCACGATCACGCTGAGAAGAACAAGTAAGTAGGTAATTATTTACATAAAATGACCTTCAGTGATATAATCATAGGTACCTAGTAGGTAGGTACTTAATTAATATAAAATAGATACTTAAGAGGACTGTGAAGCTGTTGATTTTCATACAAAAGGCGATAACGTTTTACACCCAGTAAATATAGTTAGATTTTTATAATTTTTGGATATGTTGTAGATATAGTGAGAAACTACGTCTGTACGTTTTGATTTTTAAGAAATATTGCTTACGCTAAAATTTATTAGCATCTAAAAATCTATATACTTATAGATTTATAATCATAAAAATCTATATTATTTAAGCAATATTTCTTAAAAATCAAAACGTACAGACGTAGTTTCTCATTATATCTACAACATATTATCCAAAAATTATAAAAATCTAACTATATTTACTGGGTGTAAAACGTTATCGCCTTTTGTATGAAAATCAACAGCTTCACAATCCTCTTAATCAAGTTCACTAAGTACCTACGTACAGTCAAGGGCGAAAACATTATTAGGTAGGTACATAATCACCTTAACGCTCTGACTTCAGGTTCAAGTTAAAAAAATATTTATAGGTAGCGAAATTATTTCAATTAAAGTAGCTATTTAATTGAAATAATTTATGTGCTACGTACGCTATGTACCTACGGCTACCTAGATATTAATAAGTAAATTACTGCCTAGTTACTAATTTATTTCTAGATGGTCTACCACTTCACTCTATTTATAGGTATTAAATTATTATACATACTTATATTAAAAAACGATTGTTGTTCGTTATAATATAGGTACCTTTACTTATCTTAAGTTGGCATAATTATGCTGAATTAGGTACTTAGTACCAAGTAAATCTACTCATTAAAATAAAATAAAAAACATCACAAACGATTATACCTACAGTGTAATAATCGTAATTAGGTAAGTATGTATCTAGCTACTTACCGATACGTATGTTACCGTAGGTACACATTCAAAATCTATGCCAAAATCGTCTCGACGCCACTCAAACTCACTTTAGCGTTAGACTATTGTCAGCTCAGTCATGCTACGATTATGGAAACTGTAAAGAATCCGAAACGTCAGCAAATAAAATAAAATAAAAATACGCGAGTTAAATCCGTTAATAGTTGTTTCATTCCAATGTAATATATCATACTTTTACCTTAATTATTATTACCAATCTGTCCCAATCCATTATTTGCCAGGCTGTTTTCTAGGACCCTAGCAAAAATAAAAAAAGTGGAATAGAATACTGCATGTGAAGGACTTATACCGTTTTTCAATAAGATCGTATGAGACTTACCTACTCTTACTACTTATTTTTTGTAGGTATTTATTTTGTTGTGCAATAAATAATTTACATATCTACCTACTAAGTATTACCTATGGATAGAACCTCAGTATTTTTTATTTTCTTATCAACAGATACCAATCTAAAGGAAATGGATAAGACAATTCTAATAGAAAAATTAAAAGAGTATGGAGTGGGTCGACGAACTCTGGATGACAATATGTTCAAAGATGAGAAGCCACCTCCTCGACTGGGCGTACGTGACTTAGACGACGAGAATCTGTGCCATGAAGTGTTAGTATATCCTTTCATTTTCTGTGTATGATGAAATAGTTAAAATACAAGATCTTTATAAGGTCCCTGAATTCCCCAACATGCTATTAGGAATAGAACTTTTGATAGCAATATATGTTTTTATATTCTAGAAAATCTAGTTCGTAGCCAGCACGCTAAAATAATAGAAATATCATATGAGCCTATTAATATTTACTTTTAGAGGATATTTACCCATTTTTAAGTCTTCAAACCTGTTCCAAAATGAACTGAATAAATTTAAAGTAACAACCTTTTTAAAAACGTTTTTATAATTTTAAATTTCTATAAAAAAGCAAATATAATAGTTAAATAAAAGCTTGTAGGAAATAAACAACAAACCCATTTTCAGAATCCGATCAACATGTAATATACCAGGCTGCCAGTACTCAACAGAGTCGTTGCTTGAGTTCGAGAATCATTACAACACGTCCCACCGTTACTCCTGCAGCCAATGTAAAAAGGTGCTCCCCTCACCGCATCTACTGGACTTGCATATTCAGGAGACACACGATTCATTCTTTGCTGTAATGGCTGCTAAGAAACCTTCTGTAAGTTTATCAATTACTAGCTGTCCGTCCCGACTTCGCACGGATCCCTTTTTTTATAGCCTATGTCACTCGGGAATTGTGTAGCTTCCCAAAAGTAAAAGAATTTTCCAAATCAATCCAGTCGTTTTGGAGCCTATTCAATCCAAACAAACAAACCTTTCCTCTTTATTATATTAGTATCACATAGTAAATTCTGCTCGTCAGAATAACAGGTCAACCAAATATTTTTTAAATGTGTTTAGGGTAGGTTCCGGAAGTCAAATTTATAGTAGTCGTAACATAATTATGTTGGTATTATGATCTAGGTAAGTGTTTCAATAAAAATATGATTATTTTCAGTATTGCTGCTACATAGAAGAATGTAAACAAAAATTTATAAACGCCGAAGAAAGATTAGACCACTGCGTTAAGGAACACAAAATACCCAAAGATTTTAGATTCGATCAAAAGCCAAAAACAAATAAAAAAGGCAAAGGAAAAAAACATACAGATGGAACTAAAATGGATATCGACAAAGAGGAGAAACCTTTTAGTTTTACTAATAGAAAACAAAAAGCTTTCACCAATTATACTGTAAAAAAATTCACAAAAGACAATAACCAATCTGGGACCGATGTCAACATGGACGATGTTGTTAATGATCTTAAAAATAGTTTACCGAGTTAATAAAAACTTTTTTTATAACATTTTTTTTTATTTTCAATTTTACAAGCACATGACATGACTACAGATATATAGAGCTTATTCCTAAGTTTTTCAACATTCAGATATAGATATATTACTTGCATATCTCTAATAAATAACTTCATGTATTTAATTTATTGACTAAGTATTTATTGTTATTTTCTTAATTTAGACAGTGCGGCCATCTATTCGAGATTCCAATGTACAGTAAATTGTAGAACATTTTAAGATATTGTCTATAAAAACTCATTAAGTCAGAAGTTTACTATATTCACAATGAAAGGATGGTAACTTAACATTCACTTAACTCCTGACTAGTAACATCTCAGAACATTGGCATACACTATAACAAAATATAGCCTTTAATGGCTAGACAGAATACAACAATCACTTGTCACTGCTACACAAATGATGACAGCTGTTTATGTCATGATCCATCAGCCATTTGTGCTAACTAGTGCCTAGTAAATAAATATATTTACTTGGCTTTGCCCTGGGCAGCTACGGCAGCCATGGCCTTCTTGACTGTCTCCTCGTCTCCGAGGAACACCATCGAGTCTGTTGGCTTCATGTCTTCGTCAAGTTCATACACAAAAGGAATGCCAGTAGGCAGGTTCAGCTCCATAATAGCTGCGTCACTGAGACCTAAAAAAAAACACATAGGTATTTGTTTTTATTGTCTGACTTTAAATCTGTTAAAGTTGTTTCATTCTAATGTATAATAACGGCGGCGAAGGCATCAGAAATTATTATTTTTTAATCTTATTAAATTATTTCCGAAGCAAATCAAGGAAGGCTCTAAGCTATTGTCACGCTAAGACTAATAGGAGCGGAGCAGTAACTATTGACAAAGTGGACAAAGTCACGGGCAGAAGCTAGTTATATAATAATATACTTCTCTTTATTAAAAAAAAAAAATTATATATTATTTTAAACAAGCTTCTGCCCGCGACTTCGTCAGCGCACGATGAGTACTTTACGCGTCGTTACAAAACATAGCCTATATGTTATTCTGATGTATAAGCTATATTGTGGTAAAGTTTCATTCAAATCCATTCAGTAGTTTTTACGTGAAAGAGTAACAAACTTTCGCCTTTATAATAGTAGTAGGATATAATTAAAATTTATTTACCATCTAAATGCTTGACAATGCCTCTGAGGCTGTTCCCGTGGGCAGCAATAATGATTTTCTTGCCTTCTTTAATCTGTAATGAAAAAAGATGTAATGAATGATAAATCATACTAGAAAAAAAAAAACAATCTTGGAAAAATAATTAGACCCACTTCTAGTTGTTACATCATCATAAAATTTAGCAGATATGTGTATTAGTACTTCTATTGTCAATTTAATAATGTAGTACAACCATCCTGATCTGATGATGGAACTGAAGGTAGGCAATAGAACTACTTAATGGAAAAATCTTTTTAGTTATAAATTATATTTGCAAATCCTTCATCTTTGGCAGTGTGTTAAAACATTGCAAAAATATCTGTGTGTATATATAAAACTAGCTTCTGCCCGTGACTTCGTCCGCGTGGAACTCCTCCTTTTTTGCAGTCGGTTAAAAAGTAGCCTATGTCCTTTCACAGTCATCAGACTTTATTGGTTCCAAATTTCATTTAAATCGATCCAGTAGTTTTAGCGTGAAAGCATAACAGACAGACAGACAGACAGAGTTACTTTCGCATTTATAATATTAGTAGGGATTGTTGATATTTAGTCTATTTTCCTTTACCTGGGGAACAATAACATTGTTCCAGTACGGCAGAGTCCTCTCGATAGTGAGCTTCAAACTCTCATACATGGGGAACTCATCAGGCTTTGGGTCCCCAGCGTAGCGGGGATCATTCACAATGGTCTCGTAATAGGGATGGTCCTTTTCCATTGGTGGTGGAGGGACGTCGAAACTGCGCCTCCAAATTTGAACCTTGATACAAACAATTGTACATATTTCATTAGAAACAATGACATTTGTCTTAAAAGTACAGATAATAAAGATAATTCGTATTAGTTGCATATGAAGTATTCATTCTATTTTATGTAGTCTATACAAAAGAATCATAAAGAGTTTTTCGGTATTTTTTATGGATAAGAATTTATTTGAGGAAACATACCTGAGCCTCGCCATATTTAGCCGCGGTTTCAGCCTTATTAAGACCAGTAAGTCCACCGTAGTGTCTCTCGTTCAAGCGCCAAGTCTTCTCGACCGGCAAATCGGTCTGGCCAATCTCTTTCAAAACTGAGTTCAGTGTGATCTGAGCTCGCTTCAACACTGACGTATGCGCCACATCAAACTGATAACCCTCGGCTTTAAGCGCCTTACCGGCTGCCACCGCCTCCTCGCGACCTTAACACATTATCTAATTGATCACATAATATCAAACAATAAGAAACAAGAAATCCAATGTATGATGAAACTTACCTTTGTCACTTAAATCGGCGTCGAACCAGCCGCAGAATAGATTCTTCTGGTTCCATTCGCTTTCGCCATGGCGAATCATAACAATTTTGTATTTTCCAGGCATAATTGTTGAAAATTTAGTGACCGGTCAAATGCGAGTCCGTACCTTTATTACCTTTTTGACACCAATAACCTCTCTTTGACCTTAGAAAACGACTTCATATTCTGTCAATCTCAAGTAATATTCAATTAGTACTTTATTGTAGAGACGTAAGGTTTAAATTGGGTGTATTGAAGCAATAAAAGAAAAACCACAGAGAAAACTTTTCAGTCTAGTATACACACCGCAGCAGAGGATCAAGAGGCGCAGCACACAGCTTTTGAAAAACGCTCATGAACATCATGATGCTGTATCGTGCATACACGTTTTTATACTTATAGTAATATTTTGTTCGTGTAAATTCGTGTTATGGTCTGTGTCTGCCGTCTTGTATTGTATTGTGAACTATTGTGGTAAACTTTTCATTTAATTTGTTTTATATTAAGACAAGATGAGAATAATGTATTAACTTATTAAAACAACCTTACTCTTTTTGAATAGTCCTTAGGAACTGTATTTGGTACTGTAAGTACTGTATTTTTTAAGATTCAAGTATGCCTAAAGGTTAAAATTAAAAATGCCACCAAAGAAGAATGTTAATAAACCTACAAAACCGCTGAAAAGTCCAAAAGAAAAGGCGCCTAAGACACAGTTAAAGAAGGAGAAGCCAAAATTAAAGACTCCTTCCGTAGTAAAAGTGAAAATTGCTTTTCGCGGTAAGTGTTTATAACTACATTCTGTTCATATCACATTTTGTCTTAATTTGCAATTTTTTAAGTGCTTGCCTAAAGTACCTCGTTATTATGGAGAATTTGACCCTTACTATTCTAACTTTGAAAGTTAACACTTTTTAGCCTTATATTATTAAGTGGAATGGAAATCCTATTCCTGTTAGGAAACTTTTATCCAAGTTAGTTTAATGTTGAAGTTTTATTGCCCATGTGATATAATATGTACCTACATAGGTATATGTTCTCTTATAACGTTACTATTGCTTTATCCTTAATTTATGGTTCACAGATTTCGTTTTTAGGCTTGGTTTGAAATTATAGTTAGACTTCTTAATAGATTTTGATATGAAAAATCAGATTTTTTTATAATAAATATGAATCTGTTATGTTATCTGGTACTTATGTCTATTATTAATCAAAATATAAGTGTAATAATTTCTAATACTTTCACACTTGATAACTTTTCAGATACACCAAAAGTTGCTTCACCCTTAAAGAAAAATGCAGAGGTTCCTTCTAAAGTTACTCCAAAAAACATACCTAAAATAGACAGAATGAATGAAGGTTAGTTAAAACAATAAATTCATCATAATGTTTAATATTACAAGTTTTACTATGTAGCCAAATAAATTTTACAACTTGTTTCTAGCTTTTGGTAACAATAAAACTTTGGAATGAAACAACTTTAAATGGATTTAACTTGTAATCATAGCATGACTGAGCTTTAAAGTTGTTTCAATCCAATGTATAATAACCGCAAAGGCATCAAAAATTAATAATAATACTTTTAACATTTCAGTGGCTCAAGCTCAACTTATAAAAAATAGTGCAATTACAGAAGAAAAGGAAATTCCGAAAGAAAAAAAAAATAAAGAAGTAAGAGGGAAAAAGAAAAAAATTGAGGAGACTCCTGTAGATGCTGAAGGTATATTTTTTAATTCTTATAATACAATGGGTATTGTATCCAATATGTACTTATTCCAAAAATTTTAATATTTATAATATGAAAACTACATATAAATGATTACAGAGAGCAATGCTGTCCCGACAAAGAAGCGTAAAGTAACTACCAAAGCTTCAAAAACAAATGAAGTTATTAAAAAACCAAAAGGTAACTAATCCACATACACTAATCACATTAACATTACAATAGAAAATATATAAATTATTACCTTTTATAGCTTAGCCCCTGCATTTACTAATTGTTTAATAGAATAGACTGTACAGAAAAGTACTTACAACATGTATACATATCAATAAATTGGAATAACAAAATTTTATAAATATACATTTCAGCTGCCCCCAAGAACCCCATCCCTCCTATAAAGAAACCCAAAGAAAACGCAAAACTTGTTAAGAACAAATCAGTACCAAAATCCGAACCGAAACAAACAAAACGAACTTACACTAGGAAAACTAAGGTCACAAATAAAACTGATGATGTATCATCAACTCAACTCACATCTCCTTCAATTCTGGAGCCCAGACCATTAGATAGCGGTTCACCCTGTAAAGAAAACAGCAATCATCTCAATTCAAAATCAGCTGGCAATGATCTCAACAACACATCCCGGCGGACTTCCTTAACAAGTACTCCAAGTTGTTTATCGTGGACTAAAGACATTTCAGGTTCAAGTACGACAACCTGCGTGACAGTTTGCTCCAATGATATTGTTCGCATTGATGGTAAGCTACCAGTAGTTAAACTCAACAACATCGGACATGAGTTAAAGAGTGGTGTACAACTAACTAAAAACGACTGCGAACATTCACTTTCAGAGTCAGAGTGTACCAGTAGCTCCTCTTCCTCTAGTGCTTCATCAGAAACGAATACGATAAACAAGTCTTTAAATTTAAGTACCTCTTCTATTACTCTTCAAAAGTCCCCAAGTCCCACGTTCACCCAAGAGGTGAGTGCCTCCGCTGCAGGCGCAGATACAAATTTCGGTTCATCACTGAAACAACTGTATTCCGTATTGAAAACTTTCGATTTAGAAATAACAAATTGGATAGGTAACAGTAACGAAGATGATGACAGTGATAAATTTTTGAATATGAAACACTTTGAAGATGAAATATTCAAGGTTCTGAAACCTGAATACAACATGCTTTTGGAATGTAAGAAAATAACGCGTATCCTTTCTGATGACACCGAGGTTGTGGATGATCAAGTTAATCAAGAGCCTTTAGCTAAAGATGATACAGGTTTTCGTAAGCCTGATGCTACAGTTATTCCTAATAAAGTCTCCGTTGATAATAACTGCGAGAATGCTACTGTGGAGTCCGTCAAGCGTCGGCCGTCGACGTGCTTTGATCCAAATGATGACGATGACGCACTATCACTTTATGCAGAAAGTTTAACAGGTATAGAGTCTTCCAGAATTAGCAATGCCAGTTTTGTTCCCTGCGCCAGTGCGTTCGTGGATGAAGAATATGTCCCCCAGCCCGTAAACAGAGAACCTTATAAAACAAATGATAGAAATTACTGTCCAACTAAAAAAATCGAAGATTTCTCCCAAAACGTTAGAACCAAACCTGTATGTGAAAAACAAAATGCCGATTCTACATCTATTTTCAAAGATCCAGAACAAAATTGTAAGCGGTTACCACTTGTAAATAATACAGCTGTTAATAAAATGACTGTTAACAGTCAAGTCGATAGAGAACAAACAACCAATGATAATAACCATAAGTATAGTTTGGTAACGGCGTCGTTCCGCCCTGCTCCGGGCACTAGAAGCATAACATTAAACGGAGCTTGCTTCTACCATCTCATATCCAAGTGTCAAAGAAATCCCTGCTATTTTACTCATAAAAATGTGGAAGTCTGCGAAGTGGTGAATACATTTCAGAGGTTGACCGAGGAACAGTTCATCCAAGAGTACATGCTGATTCGAAAATATCAATGTTTCAGACAAAAATATGGAAAGTGTTTTTTGGACGAGTGTATCAGAAGGGACTTGCCTAAGGTAGCTGTGGAAATGGTCATAGATTTTATCACCAGAGTGAACAACACAACGAATAACGACAGCGGTCTTGTGGTGGACATGGTCGAAACTGTCCTGTTATACTTGAACAATATGGATTTGTCCGTATGTGAAGATCTGCTCAAGAAGGATTTGCGCCGCGGCTACATGCTGTGCGACAAGTTCATGGACTGTATGGTGCAAACGCAGAATTTTTGGCGTTTCAAATCTGTCTTTATGAATCTCACTAATTTCATGGTGCGCGAGAAGAGGACTTTTAGCCTGGAGTCGACTGAGAGCATATTGGAGCGAGTGTGTATCTTCCCGTTCGAAGAGCGAATGGCGATGGTGCTCATGTCGATCATAGAGAACACCGATGTAAACATATTCGATAACCCGAAAATGGTTACTTTTGAAAAGCAATTGAGTAAATTTAGTAAGGATCTGTTTGATAAGTTCGTTGGTATGAAAGATAAGGTGAAGTGTTGCAGGAGTGTTTTGAATAATGTGGTCGAGACGGCGCCCTGCCCGAGCCAGCCGGGCCTCGGAAGCAGTGCCGTGCTCGCGAACTCTGAGAAAAGGTACACTTCGCCGGACACAACGAATTTGGATAATTTGGTGAGCAATCTTACCTTAAATTTGTTTAACTGTCTTTTTTTTAGTTGGAATAAAACAACTATTACGGATTTGATTCGTGTCTTTTATTTTATTAGCTGACGTTTCGAAAAATTTAGCGTTACATTGTCATTAGCCTGGATCTGTAAAATGTTGTTAAGTCAGTTGTTTAATTCCAAAGTGTAATAAAAGCGAAGGCTTCAGAAATTTTTACGTATCCTTAGGTATATTCGTTTTATGGTCATTGCAGTACTTTTTGAATTTTGCAATAAATCGGCATTTACTAAGATACATTTTTCTTTTCAGAACAAACCAGTATCGGAACCTATTATAAAAAGGACGATTAACTTAGGCAGACTGCATATGTCCAAATTTAAAATGGGTAGTTCGTCGTCTAATGTGAGCAGTGAGGATGGAGTTCAGAATCCTAATTTTAATAAATTAATATCGAATAATTGGCATCACAACCCTCATCACTATGGAAGTATACCTCGGTTTCCGCCGCGGCCACCTCTTATAAGGCCGATGGGTACTCGACCGATGCAGTACGGACCGAGATTCAGATTTGTATGTATACTATTTTGCGTATTCTGTAAAGGTTTGAAATTTTTGCATATTTTATTTAAGGTAAGTTACTAGTTAGTTATCTGTGGTATCGTAAAGCTTTGCTGTTTGGAGTTTTTCCCGAAAGCTCGAATTTTCATAATCATCCGAAAGTCACGTTTTATTTTTGAATCCATGTTATATCTATATAAATAAAAATGAATTGCTGTTCGTTAGTCTGGCTAAAACTCGAAAACGGTTGAATCGATTTGGCTGATTTTAGTTTTGAAATGTTTATGGAATTCCAGGCAAGGTTTAAATTTTTTGTTTGAATATTTCTTTATTTATGAATTTTTTGCTCATTCAGTCAATTTTATAATGGTAATCTTATGTATTAAAAATGCTATTTAATTAAATTCGTCTGTAGCTAATTTAATGAACGTAACTTCTTGTTTTGTGTGATAATTCGCACGTCCGGGGGATTCTTGCTAATGACTATATTTTAACGATATTTTTTATATATAGATTTTAAAAAAGTACTTTTTGTTACAGAATCATCCTCGGTGGAAGAGACCGGACCACTTCTAAATAAAATCAGGTAAATATTTAATAACTTGACCATAATATAAAACATAGACATTTTTTTTCTGTTTCATAAATGTAATATGTAACTTGTGATTTAATTAGTTCCTGGATGAACAATTAATTTTACGTCTCAGACTAAGAAAACATTAAATGTTTACAATATTTAGATCCTTTCAGTTTTCAAGCTATTAACGGATTTAACTCGCGTATTTTTATTTTATTTAATTTTCTGACATTTTGAATTCTTTAGTTTCCATAATCGTAGCACGATCAAATTTGAAATGTATAGAATCACGTAGTCCCATACAAAATTTGTCCCTTTTTCATTATCTTAGATTTTCGCGGAATCCTTTTTCATGGGGTGCCTAATGTCATACTAAGAATACCGGCCTCTGTGTTATCTTTTCTTGTTACCTACTGTTAAATATTATCTGCAATCTTTTTTATTTTTTTTGTCACATGGCTTGGTATTTCAGCTGAAAGTTATATATTGTTGACTGGTAAAAATATTTACGTACAGGTGCTTTCCTATAGCTAGAAGCTCATATATTAGGTATAAGTAAATAACCTTATATCAGGTTTCTTATGTGATGATTGACAATTAGATAGAATATTTAAGTTACGCTGTAATTTTTTTTTAATTTTGACTAAGACATTTTCTTGGAATTTTCAAATCTCATAGAATTTACTTCTCACCTAATTTTGTTTTAGTTAAGCCTATGTTCTATTTGTAAGTAGTTATTTAACTGCCATCGTTATTTTTTGCTTATCTGCATGTTTGTTAAAGTAAAAATACTTTCCGAAGGTCTAATTTACTAAAAAAAATGATTGAGCCTACGGAAATATTTCGTACTATATTACCTGTTTTACTATGTGCCTACTACACTCAATTAATGTCAATTTGAAAATTGCACCCTAATAACATAGTTATAAGAAGTTTTTTGCAACGAAATTAAGTTAGTGAGATAATATTGGCTGTAATAACTAAGTAGGTATATCGGCTCCGTTAATAGAAGAGTGTCACAAAACTAAATATGATGTTACGTTTAAATTTGTATTCACGTAGTGACAAATTTCCAGTTATGTCATTATTCTATTAAAGATAAAGTACCTAGATAGAAAGATAAGATAAGGAAAAATATTTTTGCCATAATAAAAAACATGAAAAGTGAGATAAAGTCCTTATTAAAAGTTAACCATGTATCTCTGTAAAAATGTAAATAATGATATAACATCTGCTGATTATTTTCTATCAGGCCCAAAGTAAACTTAAGCATAGGTATATAATTTTAAATGATAAGAGAAATTGAAGGCGTGTTTTTTTTTATTTTAACATTAAAATTAGGTACATGTTACGGTTACTGACAAGAGATATAATATATATATAATTTTATAGTTTTTCTTGACAATGACTTTATTTTTGTTTTTATCAAAGTAATAGGGTCCGTTTTGGCTGTTTATTTAGAGAAATCTCTGACATTTAGTTATTCAATATTATTATTAACTAATAGATATAAAAAAACAGACTGGCATATATATTTTATCAAGTTAAAGACGTGTATTTTAGTTTTTAAAAGGGTATCATCGATGATATATATATGTAGTCCAAGTAGCTTAAGAATAGTTTAGTTTTATTAACATGCCTACGTATTATTATATAGGCATGTTAATAAAACTGTAGTAAAACTGTGTAAGTAAACAAATAAAATAATTAAACTTGGTAGTTACTACCATTTTATAATAAACAGTTCAGATATAAATCTGTAAAAATAAAACTTAGATATGATGCAGAATGTAGGTACTTTTTAGATATTGTCAATACCTACCTATGGTTTTTTTTTTTTTCGTTGAAACATTTGATTTGTTAGCCTAGTCTTAAGTTATGCCTTATGAGAGTTTATGTTTGTTGACTAATCAATAGTGAGGACATCGTCATTTTTTTGTAATAAAACTAAATCTGAAACGTTGTTTTAATAATTAACACCCAAGGCTTTTAAGCTATTTGTATCATTTTCAGCAAATAGACATCTTTTAAGTTTTGAATAGTTGTCCAATAAATTGATTAAACGCTGGACCAGAAGTCTCTAGCCTATGTAGCGCCCGTGTGTATACTTTAACCTACCGACCCTTAGAAAGCGCAAAATGGAATAAGTGCAAAGAATCTACAATATTACGAATAATAACACATATTTTTGCTTACTTGATCTCATTTTCGGCACACAGATGTGATGTACAGGCTTAGATGCAACGCATCTTGAAACCCGCCCATAATCCGGTTTTGTAGTAAAGGCCTGAAGCATAACTGCTTTTCAGTATTCAGTTCCAAAATAAAAGCATTCAAATCAAACGGACAGTTTTTGAGCTAAACTACAAGAAAACAAAACGTATTGTAGAAAAAAAGTATCGTATATTCAGTATAATTATGTATATAAAATAATACAGCAGTTTACATACATTGTACATATTAAGTACCAGGTAAGTATATTATTATTCAATGGTGGATATTTCTAAAAATAATTATTGTCAGCCTTCTTGTACGAGACTACATTTCCATCGAAAATAATGTGCACAATTCTTGGCATAAAAATTTTAGCCCTATGAATGTAGTAGGACTAGTAGGTATAGCTACCTAAACTTTTTCCAAGTACAATACAAATTATGTAGCCACGTACAACAATAGTCGCTGAAACTGTTACAATACGATCTAAGTATGTCAAAAATGGACCAGACAAGACTAAGGATACGGTGAACTTCAACGACTATCATTTGACTATTGATTATTAAATGAAAGTCAATCGATTCTCGTTGATATTTATCGTATCTATATTTGGCATTGACCCTTATATCGATTACTCGATCCCATTGCTCTGTCAAAAAGCATATTTTTAACATGACCAGTCGGATTTGATATCAATAAAAATTGTAACCTGTTAGTGACCTCTACAGGTGACTAGTACAATCTAGAAAAACCATCTTATTTATAGTGAGTAAAGTCTGGAACTCATAAGTAAGAATTTATTTGAGAATCAGTTCATTACTCAAACTCATCATAAACTGTAGGTAGTTTTAGTTAACTCGTATTTTTATGTTGGCAGTACATTTTTTAAGCTTTCGCCTCGGCGACATACAAGTTACAACTCACACAATTTAATTATTTAAGTAAGTAATTTAATTAAAAGAAGCAATATAGACAATATTAATGTCACAGACGTCGTGAGTTCAAAATTGAGCAAACATTTAGACTGATAAAAAATTACTCGAGTTTATAAGCATACATTCATATTAATTTGATAAAGAAGCCTTAGTGCCCATAAATTAAATATGACAGCAACTATGGGGAGCGCCTTTAGCTGAAATATTTATTCCTCATCCAAAATGAACGTTTACGTCAAGTCAATCGTAACATTATTATATCATTTTAAACGACTTCTTATAGCAAAAAAACTCATATTAAGGCCTCAGACGTGATTATACTTGAGGCACTTCCGTGGCAGTTTTGACATAATACTTATTCAAAAGTTTTTTCCTCATTATATTTCGATGCTTTTCTAGAATAGTGTCACACAATTTGAATTGAAATTTATGAGATGGTTCACAATCTTAAATGGAGTAACAAATTATTTCGAGTTGTGACACTATTCTAGAAAAGCATTGATTTCTTTTTGTTTATGATTTGGTCATTGTGACTGATGAAAATCTCATTATGAAAAGTATGTTGAAGTGACTTCAAGAACATAATATACAACTATGAATTTACAAGCTACAGGATAAAAAAATAAGAGATTCATTTAAGGCAGCCTCATAAGTACCGTCGAAACCCCTAACTTCACCTAGACTACCATACTTCGCCTAATTTTACATAACTTCAAATTTACAAGTTATTTCTATGGCAGGCTTTATATAATAACTCTAAGTATAAAGTATTTTTTATGACTGGCAATATTCTGTGGACAATCTGTGGCTAACTTCATATGGTTGGCGTCTAGTGCAGTTTATTCGTGACGCCGACCGCTCGTTTTTTTCAAGACGTGAATGAACTTTGATTTTAAGGAGTGTTGCAGACCAGATAAATTTATTTTTATTATACAGGTATATGCTATAACTATCGCTTTATCAATTGACACTATTAATTAATAGATATATTACGTTTTTAAGTCATAATAAAAGTAATTGTTCATTAGGGCATTTGGTCATCATGTTCGTGCCAAACTTCGCCTGCCCTTAGGGATGGCAAATGTACTATACAAAATTTATATGAAAATTATAAGATTTCAATTAAATGAATAATAAGACTTGTTTCTACTTCTAAAGTGTAGTGGAATATTTAAAATTATCAGATACTTAGAACCCAGTGGAAAGCGTTCAATTTTAGCTGATAAATTACCCGGCAGAAAGTGGGCATACCGTTTTTTGAAGAGATACTTACAAACCATAAAAAGCAACCGTGCAAAAAAAAACTCCTTCTAAAATAAATGAAATGAAATTATTTTAAAAAAATAAAGTTGAATAAAACACTATACCCTCTTTTTTCTTGGCATGCTAGATAAATGCGTGATTTTTGGCAGCCCTAGCTTCGTCACTGTCAATGTATGTAACTAACGTCATATTGCATTCATACTTCGCCTACCCCTCTTTTCTAGGAAATAACAGTAATCTGACGTTGTTTAAGTTCATACTATATTATCACACTTCAAACCGAAGAGACTTGTCGTGAGTAGATCCCATCGATGTTTATTATAAGCGGTCAGGCATACATAGGCGAAGTTAGGGAAAAATACCCATTCTTCGCCTAGCACCATTTTGTCCATTTTTTGCCATGTTAGCCATTGAAATTCAATGCTCTAATGGTCTCTAAAGATGGACAGGAGTCCTTTAATTAGTTTTTTTCTTTGAACGGTCTAGAATACTTTCAAATTAACAAGTTATGTTGCAAAATATGCCAAAATCCAGGCGAACTTTGGGGTCTCGACGGTACTTAAAATTACACAATAAATTAGAAGTTTACAATATTGTCATAGCAAAGCGTAATTTTATTGTATGAATCTTACTCCATACTCTAATGGTATAAGCTAACAATTTTGGCGTATTTAATACTGGATAATATGAATACTTATTGCTTGAGATTTGTTTCAAGATATCTATTCTAATTTATTTTATATGAAAAATTCAAAACCTACCCTTTTGGAATACATCTTAAGCTTACAATATATTGCAAAATATGCCTAAATCACAGCATATTATAACTTGTACAATTTTGATAGATTTAAAAATAGAAGTAATATAGGTCAATTACAACACTGATAGGGTGCTAAAGTAACTATGTTTGTTGATCTATTGAATTACAAGGTATAGTATGTATAAGTGAAATAGTAATTTTAAATATTATTATGTGGGCATGATTAAGAAAGATCCCCTTTACCTGGACATATAATTGATTATTGGTATATATTAAACTAGCTTCTGCCCGCAACTTCGTCCGCGTCGAACTCCTCCTTTTTTGCAGTCGGTTAAAAAGTAGCCTGTCCTTTCTCAGGCTCCATACTTTCTTTGTACCAAATTTCATTTAAATCGGTCCAGTAGTTTTAGCGTGAAAGCGTAACAGACAGACAGACAGAGTTACTTTCGCATTTATAATATTAGTTAGGATTGATTTCTATAGTCCCACAAGTGTCTTGATTTCGTGGATGTAACTAATGGAAGGATATGGCATTCCTTTAATCTTTGTTCTAAGTACACTGATCAATCAAATGGTTTTTTTAATCTTTTGAAATTTGAGTTTGTCAATAAGAATTTGGCTTTAGCACCATTATCACCTTTCCATTGTAATTTTCCCAAAATGTCTTATATATAGCACCAATTGCATAAAATATGGACAACATTGTAAAAGAAGCAAAACTTACATTAAGCGGTGGGATATATCTTTGTGCATGTTATTTTTATACTTATTTGCTTAGTGGAATAGGGCTCTGGGACGTTTTTTGGCTAGAAGGTGCCAGTGAGTCACACCTTTGCGCCTTTTCGGTGACAATCTGAAATATGACAGGAAAAGGGTATAACAATATGTGAACAAAGCTTCAGACAAACAAAAATTCACTTTAGTTATGCAAGCATAAAACATTATAGGATGCATTTTATGTTGTTACTTTCTAATTGTTAAGTCCTTGGTAATGTAATAATATTATTCTTATAATTCTTCATACCCATGATCAGGAGTGTCAGGCATGTACGGTGACATTCTGAAGTCTCGGCTGTGTGGTGTTTCAATACCAAATGGGCTGTACAGTTTAGCAGGGCTGCGGCCAAGAACCTAGAAAAACAATAACAGTTAGAAAACAAAACAATAAGAAGAGAATGACTGGAACATATCCCCCCAGAACACATTCTAAACTTTAAATTGTTCGACAATTATTTACCTGTTTTTTCTTGGTAACTGGTGTCGAGGGTGTGCGGCAGGGAGAGCCTGTCTCTGCGAGCCGGTGCCTGCGCCTACCACCTAATCTGAAATGCTAAAGTGTGACAAGCTATGAAAAAGGATCCTTTACTCATGATGTTGGTGTAAAGTCCATAAAAATGCATTACAAAGACTTAATTATTTCAACATAATTATTGTTGCAGAACGGTGTAAAATATGTAACTAAATTACTACATCTAGGTATAGGAATCGTGTATATTAATAAAAATATCGATTGTCACAAACCTGCGATAAGTTGCCGAAAGTGTTTCTAACGCTTCGAAAAGTCCGTGAAATCTTCTCAGCGCCAGACTGTAAGGCACGGCGAGAGTTAGCGAACGACTTGTTCTTAAATAAATTCTTGTTATAACACCCATCGACGTTCCTCAGGCTTTCCCTGGCCGGAGAATCGATCGCCGAATCAGAAACAAAGGGATCCTTCATATTTGGAAGGATTCGTCGAACGCACTACACTAAATAGCACTGAAATTGCTTGTATATATCAATTCCTTGATTTTAAGCTACAATTTAATACTAGTTTAATATATTTAATACATAAAAATGTAAAAAATCAATCGCAAACGCTCTTCTAACAGTTCTAACGTTTCTTTTTTTTGCCGTTAAGTTATATACAATGACAGAAAGGCTTGATTGAGACCACAGAGAAAGGTAATCCACAGGTAATAAATATAGTACAGATAAAGTATTTATATTGTATAATCTGACAAGTCCACAGAGAATGGGGAAAGAAAGAGAAAGCCATATTGGACTCTCTCGGTCGCACTAAATTATTTTCTAATATGGAATACCAGTGAAATAAAAGATTTTGAAACTTGCTATAACTATAATTTATGATTTATTTATGAACCCCGTTGATGCATGTAGTAATCTATAGCTGTGGAAAATGCTGCAAATCCTGCTGCGCCGAAAATTCCCGCCCTCAGACCACCTAAAATCAATAAAAAGATTAACATTTTTTTTGTACCTATTTAATTGTATGTTTAATTTCATACGAGAAAACTAGTAAATAAGTGTAAGTAAATTATTGCACATAAAAAATACATAAAATTCATAGTTTTTTCATTATTATATTACTGATTTTTTGGAATTAAATCAAAATACAAAAATTACCTCGTAAACCAATAAGACCACCTGTAACTCCACCAGCGTAAGTGCCATTTTTCCAATCTGATTTGCCTCTAGCTGTTTCTATACAACATTCAACTCCAGAAAATACAGCGCCAAGCATTGCAAAGTTTTTTGCGTAACTTAACATAGCACCTTTCATTTCTCTTAATATTTCTCTGGCAGTTTGTGTTTGTTGTGCTGTTGTATCTGTTACATTTGGCATGAGAGATGAGGTGAACAGACCAACAGCAGCGCCCAAGCCATATCCTAATGGATAAAATATAAAATAAGTAAAAAAACCCATCTAGAAAATTCAATATAATGAAACAGTTTAATTTATAAATATTATATGTTAGATATATAATCATTCTAAAATATATAAGGCAAATGACATTAGCACCAGCTATTAAGGTGCCTTTTCTAGAGAACAGAATATAATAGAATATTTGATAATTTAAAAACTTACCAACAATGCAACTAGTAAGTGATTTAAATGGACAGCTTTCGACGGCAGACTCTATCATTTTTTCTTCATTTGTTTTGATTATCACAGGACCAAGAATCCTCGGTATTATTATATTCTCTCGGTAGCGATAGTTGTTTCCAACCAAATATTTAGCTAAGGAATCGTAGTCATCTTTTTCGTAAAATTTCATCAAGTTGGGGTCAGGACCTGGTGGTTTTGTGTACTCTGTCATCTTTAATTAAACATTCGATTTATACTACTGGCATTAGAATTGTGGATTTATGTACTTATTTACGTAAGGATCGTAATTCGATAAAGAACACAATAACCTAAAAACTGAACTGTCAGCTGACAGTTTGCCTTCATGATCGAATTGGAGCGTTTTTCGAAATATAAACTTCCTTAATATACCATTTAGACTTGCAACACTGATACTTAATTGCTGCACCCTAGCTTGTATGTGGGGCCCATGCCAGAAAAAGACGCCGAGTATTACCATAAAAGAAAAAAAAATCAAAGAATGAGAAAAAAAATACACGATCTCCGCTTCACTTGTGTTTTTTTCTAATTTTACTGTCAATAAGCTGATAATTCGATGCATATTTTGTATGCAACAGTTATTTTGACTTAATATTGTGCTTTATTATGCACCAAACTATCGCGGGGAATGTTCTAAGTGCTCCTATGAACTAAAATCAATAACAATCAGAGACCAACAAAGGTACGCTTGTGTTTGCTTTGGCCCAGCTTATAACCTGTGTTTTGTGCTGGCGTCCGGTTGGCGTCTGTCACGGCAAACGCGAAACTATCCAATTAGTCTTATTTTGAGGCATAGCTGCAATTAAAATGCGTTTCAGTGATATTGTGGAAAGTGCATTTACGTATTATTTGTTATTTTAGTTACAAAGATGAATTATGAAGCCGAAAGAGCCATGAACCAGAAGCGGTTGCGAATGGACGGCGAGCCGGGGCATGGGGTCGTCCAGGGGAACGGATTGCCGTTGAATTACATGGGTGAGTCTCGATTGATTCATTCATTACCAGTTAGTGCTGTGAAATATACATAGAGTAGTTATTTAATACATATGTCATTGTTGTTCTAGATAATGGTCACCAAATACCATATCAGCCTTATGCAGGGGCTTACAATACACACTACCCTCCCCCGGATGCATTTGCAGCATATGGGCCGCCCCCACCGGGTGGCTACGCTCCGCAAAATTTATCATATGCGCCCCCGGCACACCAGAACTATCCACATCATCAGAGTTTCCCTCCACAGCAGCCACCACAGGCCCAGCTACATATGCCACAGTCTCATATGGGTAAGTTGTGTAAGTGATCTTATGTTTACTATAATACCTAATGTAACTAACTAGGTATATGTCATATATAATTGGGAGATCAACAGAATAATTCAAAATCTAATAAGATGATAAAAAAGTAAGGATACTACTACTGTACTATATAAATTATATTTAAAATACCATATTGTTTGAAGTAGAACCAAAGACATTTTTTATCAAATTAATGAAATCACTATTTTTTGTCCATCATTATTGTAAACAAAATTTAACCACCAATATGTGTAATCTGATCCATCCATATATTATATTTTAAATGAAAAAGTTTTTGCATTAATGATAAAAATCTTTTTAGCATTTTTACAAATACATTTTTTTATACAGTTCAAGGATATGGCCCGGAGCTAGTGCACAAGGCAGCCTGGGCCCCGCAGCCCCACCTGCTGCCCCCGCTGGATACCCAAAAGCCTCTTGATGTGAAACAGTTGAAACCGGAAATCAAACTCGAACCCGCTGATGCACAGAAAAGACCACACCCTGACAATGAGATGATGGTGAGTCAAGTGTGTATACAGAAAAATGTGTCTCTATGTAATTTTAAGTTTTACTAGAAAATGTATATTTTGAACTATCTTATTTAAAGATATTTATCTTCAAAAAAAGACATACAGGTCACTTACAAGAGAATAGTAATTTAAAAAAAAGTAAGCGTTCTTAGCTATAATCTATGTACTCACTAGTATAGACATATTTAGTATAGTTGCAATTGGATAACTTTGTTGATGTTGTTATTTGTTTCTTTTTAGTAAAACTAATAATTATCTGTGACCAATATGAATATTATGCATAACTTGTACTCTGGAAAGCTAGCACATATATTTTTGTGATGCCAAAAATATTGACTGTATCCTCAATTCAATATACTTAAGTGTAATAAATAATTAAAGATTAGCAAAAAAATACATTTATTTATTCAGTACAATATCAGTATAATCATCAATGTGTAATTGTTAGATTTTACAAATTATCTTTTATCTGTAATATTCTATTGAATTATATTAAGATAATTAATTGATAAATTTCGAAAATTAACTGTGATAGAAAACTTGAAAAATAATATTATTATGGTGTTCTAGGGCGGAGATTTGGATCAGCCGAAAATTAAAATCAAGACAGACATCTTCAAACCCGATGACCTGGCGCATAGACCTGACGTGGAGAAGCCCCACGGTAATAATCAGTATAAATTTAATCAAAACATGTCTTTATGTTTTAGTCTCTATTTGTATTATATAGAGTTGAATATTTACTATTTTAATTTTTCAGATGTGTCACAAAAATCTATGGATGGAGCTCAAAAGCCTGTTGAACAAAAAGGTAAGTTTTTATTTAATAAGTTCTCTTTGATTATTATTATAATTAAGTACCTATATTGAATGTATAAAAAACTACCCTTCCTGTCGGAAATGTTGATATAGGAAGTATAACTCCTTAACACTACTGTTTAGAGTAGGGGTAGAACAAGGTTCACCCGGTCAGCTAGTGATGTAAAACATATATGTTTTTGTTGTTTAGATGATGGCCAGCCAAATATTGGGGAAGGAAAATCTGGTGAGAAGCCAGCAGGTAATGTACCATTATTCCATCTCACGTGAATTCATTTTACTGTGAATGTTTTATTTTATAACACCTATTATTCTAAATAGCTACAGGAACATATAAAATTATTATATATTATTTATTATCTATATGTTTTTGATACATAATTTAATATATCGATTTTACTTGCAGAAGCTTGTAAGCCTGAAGGGCTGTCTGAAAGCGCGGGCGATGGCCAGCGGTCCGCCGAAGCCAAAACTCCATCCGATAAAAGGTAAAAAACCTTTTAAAAAATAAAATTATTTTACTTAAAATTGTATTGAACAATTTTTATGATAAAAATTTAAAAACCTTTCAAAAAACAAGATTTTATGGAGATAATTTTAGGATGACTTAACCGATTTTCATATATATATTTTACATTTATTATTTTACAATATACACGTGATCCTCTTTGATTTGATACCCTACTCGGGTATATTTGTAGGCATCCGGTTTTCAATCTCCCCTTATACTGTGGTTGAAAACCAAACTAGTTAGAAACTAATTGTCAACTATATATTTTGCTTGTCTACTTGGAACTCTTTAAAACCGAACAATAATGCATTTATTTTAAATTTTATGTTTGTTTTTAGTGATGATAAGAAGCCCTTCAGTAGCCCGGAGTCCAAATCGGGCAGCAGTACTCCGGGGAAGACAAACGCTACTGGCCTTGAGGTAATACCACGAAATTCCTATAATATAGGTATATCCTTATAATAATCTCATATAAAAAATTCTAAACTCCTTTGAAACGGTCGGATCTCTGTGAATATCAGGTAGGTCTGAGAATAGGCCAAAAATCTGTATTTCGAGACCCCGAGTGGGATTTGAATTTTATTATTATTACGCGCGGCTGTGTGCTTCCAACTACACTATGGGCGCCACAGTTGAGTCGACGAGATTTTCCACTACTATATTCGGTCTCGTAGGTATTTGTTTACAAGCGAATATGTCGTTTCAGCGCCATCTGTGTGAAGTCCTTATTACGCACAATTGGAACATTTTATAGTTATCACTAATGGATCAATATATGTCGCTTTCCGCTACTAAATATTTAGGTATTATGTTACGTTGTTCAATGTGCGATTTAACTCCCTCAGCCCAAGAAGCGCGGCCGGCCGAAGGGGTCAACGAACAAGCCGAAGCCCCCGGGCTCGTCGCCGCGCTTCCCGGGCCCTGGGCCGGGGCCAGCAGGCCCACGGGGCGCTCCGCCCCCGCGCGCTCTGCCGCCGCCGCGCCCCCGCGCGCAGGGCTACCAGTACGCCGTCAGACCATTCAGGAAGGACTTCTCTGGCATACAGTTTAGAAGGTAAACATATTTAATTTTTGAGAAATATGGGTTCATATCCCACTAGGAGTGGATTCGGTTTTTTTGCATCTAAATAATATCGTTTTAATTTTTATCTCGCGGGACTGGCATGAATATAGCTTGTGATCTTTCGCAAGATCACATTTATTTCTATATTTGGCTAAGTTTTTGGTTACAGTGGTTTAAGGGTAAAAGGATGGATCTTAAAGTGTTTAAGACATTGTCATTATCAGATTGCATACACGATACAAGCAAATTAGCAAAGTCACTTTCGTATTATAACTATTAAGTATGGATTGTTGACTTGAGCTTATATGAATTTGACTTTGTATCATCAGTAAATATTACAACTTGACTTTGTAACACCAGTAAGAACTGTATTGTATTTCCCCAGGCGATGGAGCGACGACTGTTTGGATTCATCTCACATACCAAACGAAGTCTACTTCGGCGATGTGCCGGTGTCGATGGAGGTTCTCTTCAACTACTACGATTCCAACGCCGAGCGGGAGAAGCTAGCAGCCCAGGCTGCGCAAATAGCAGCCCAAAAAGCAGCCGCTGCAAAATTGGCCGCCGCTAAATTGCAAGCCAGAGGGATTATCTCTAATGAGGTAAAGATTTCGTATCTCTTGTTTAGGGAGTTTAAATTAAAAGGATTCTTAGAAGATACTACGACCCGTAGTAGGCTGGTCTAATTGTCTTAAGTATGTTTTTTGCAAACATAGATAACACTGGTTATAAGCTACATAGTTTAGGTACCTTTAATTTATTGTAAGAGGAACTGAGCTACATCAAGAATTAAGTTTTGATGCAACGACATATTGCGCTCGTACATGTCGAGATAATTAATCGAGTTTGAATCTTATTGCAGCTTATTCCTTAAATATTCAAGTCAAGGGATTGAAGGCAGTTGAAACACCCTTGCAACCATCCATACATATATACAGTTATTGATATCGTAATTTGTCTATTATAACGCTTATATCAGTGGCTCATAGCATTAGAAAAATAGTCAAAAAGACACATTTCACAAGCATACTCAAGATTTGTTTAATTATGTGGTTCTAATTATTTTTATTAAACAAATAATTATTTGCAGGTGACCACGGTGGATTCTTCATCGTCTGATGACTCGTCTGGGTCTTCCGGCAGCGATAGTGACGACAGTGATGAGGTAAATTTATGAATGACGTATTCATTATGCCATAATTTTAATATTAACTAGCAGGATATAAGCAACCTTCGGTTTCTTAGTCAGGTACTCCGACTACCACACCAATAGGTCATCCTAAGAGAGTGTTTGAAGGTACATTAGTACATTACGCACCAAGGCCAGTAAAATAAAAAATGTCTCAGATCACGTCATGTAATTGTCGTCCGAGGCGAAGCCGAGGTTGACAAAAATGTGATCTGAGGCTTTTTTATTTTAGTGGCCGAGGTCAGTATACTATTTTTCTGTTCGACGAAGCCAGAAAGCGGCAATTTCATTTAGAGCAGCGGCCAGAAAGTTGGCGGTTTATGGCCGGAGGACAGAAAATTAATATTAATGTTGTCCTAGGACGCGCCATTGAAGCGAGGTCCGGGTCGGCCGAAGGGGTCGCGTAACTCTGCGCCGCGCCCCGCCGGCGGGGCCGGGGGCACGCCGGGCACGCCGGGGCGCCGCGGCCGCCCGCCCGTGCCGCCCGAGCTGCGCCAGCCCGGCATCACCGAGATGAAGAAGTTCTGCAAGGCCGCCGGGATACGGTTCGACTACAAGAAGCTTGTTGAAGGTAGATTGATACATTATTTTGGACTTATGGGGTATTTTCCACTAAACGATTGTAACACACTCTGTATCGTTCGTGTGCGATCGCTCGACGTCACTATTCGCGACCAGATCGCGCCCACTTTGCCAACAAATTATTAATGGGTCAGAGAGGGCATCCATCAACACATAGCGAGCGTTCTATCTATAAAATTCGCCTTCAATGCCTGCGGTGTTTATACGTTAGTGGAACGGCAATTTTAGCGGTCGTGGTCGATGGCGTTGCAGGCGTTAAGGGGAACTTACTAATGGTGTACCACATCCCTTCGCCGTCAATTATGGCCTTGAAATAATTATTGTAATCCATGTCGGTTTTTATCATGGATTACAATAATTATTACACTACCCGAAGTCCTAAAACTACACAGACAAAATCTCGCGCAGAAACTAGTATATAACAATCTTAATTCTTCCCATTTTAATTTCTCAGGTTGCACAAAGAACAAAGAGCGCGTGGCGAAGATGCACGACCTGCTGACGGCGGCGGGGTTGGAGGGCAAGCCCACGCTGGAGAAGTGCAAAGCCCTCAAACAGGCCAAGCAGGACAAGAAGGAACAGGACAAACAGGCCAAGAAGGAGGCCAAGGTGAAGCATAAAGAGGCAGCTGATGGCGACGACGAATCTGAAGGTGAGATTTACATACAAACATTTTTTTTTATTTATTAAGTAAACCTTTATAATACTACAGCCATAAGACATGCTTTATTACAAAGAATTATTTGAGCGTATACGGGTATTTTGCGATTTCCTTTTTTCCATAGAAAAAAAAATGTAAGACTGCATAAAAAAACTAATATTCGCCATAATCAGAGATCGCAATAGGTAGTGCCTATTTACCTAAACTTGGCGGGAGGAGGTGACTAAGAGTGGTTACAACCACCAAAAATATTATTTATTTT
The DNA here is from genome assembly GCA_038024825.1 of Polylopha cassiicola. Lineage (NCBI taxonomy): Eukaryota > Metazoa > Arthropoda > Insecta > Lepidoptera > Tortricidae > Polylopha > Polylopha cassiicola. The sequence continues at coordinate 3,803,047 of CP149062.1, forward strand.
TATCGAACGCGGGATTTCCCGGGATTTATAAGAATACATAATCGACACAGATTCACACTCAGCGTCAAATGATTAATAAAATGTAATTGTTTAATGCAAACATGTGTGTCGTGGTGTTTCACGCAGTGGTTTTGAAAATCGATCAAAAATGTAAAATGTAAGGTAACAATTACATTTCATTAACCATTACACCCTGAGTGTGAATCTATATCGATTATGTATTCTTATAAATCCCGGGAAATCCCGCGTTCAATAAAAATAAATAATATTTTTGGTGGTTGTAACCACTCTTAGTCATCTCCTCCCGCCAAGTTTAGGTAAATAGGCACTACCTATTGCGATCTCTGGCCATAATGGCGGTTATGCCTTTGAGCCCCACGATATCGACGTGACTGTTTGTTTGTCTGTTGTCAAAATGTCCCGCTCTTTGAGCCCCAAGGTATGAACATGCGTGTTTGTTTGTGCAGAGCGGGGCGAGGGCGGCGGCGGCGGCGGCGGCGGCGGCGGGGGCGGCGGGTCGCGGCGCATGACGCGCGGCGCGACGGGCGTGAAGCCGCGGCAGCGCATCGTGATCTCCTCCGACGAGGAGGACGACACGCCGCAGGCGCGCCGCACGCTCTCCAAGCTGCGCTCCAGCGTCAACGACACCGACTCCGACTAGCCAGGTGAGAACATACACAGCACACACACACACACACACACACACACACACACACACACACACACACACACACACACACGAACACACGCGAGCGCTCACACACACACACACACACACACACAGCACGCCCACACGAACACACGCGAGCGCTCGCACACACACAAACATTCACTGGCGCATAGCCGTACACATATCGATAGGTTCGTGACACTTACTAACTTATTGATATTAGAATTTAAGACATGCATTGCCCTTACAGGGTTGTTATATACCGACTACCTATCAAATTGGGATTCGGTATTCATATTCATTGATTATTATGTGCATTACTAATGTAATGCAATTGATTATTATGTGCATTACTAATGTAATGCACATAATAATCAATGAATATGAATATGATATCGAAGTGTAATGTTCTCCTAACTAAGATTATGTCATTATTGTAATTCTTATGTATATGGATTTAAAATATTATTTCGCATGCACTAACGAGACCACTCAGCTGTAACGTTTCTCGCGGCGTTCATTTGATTGGTGATTACTAAAAAATATACTCTGTATATATCTATCCTCAGTATGATGCTCATATTCACATTTGTTTTCAGATAATCCCTGGGAAGTCCAACAGGAGTACTAATATAGACAATACGACAGAGCGATGCTCGGTCGGCAGTGAACGCGTAAGGTACCTCTAGAAAGTGCTTCGAAAAGGTCCTCGACTACATGAGAGTATATCAAGTGATTATTTCCTACTAATTTTAGTGTAATGTCGAAATTTAGCGACCCCTAAGCGGTTTGAATGCGATTTTAGTAATGTTTCTTGTATGTTACGTAGTATAAGGTCGCGGCAAGCGTGTTGGGATTTGAGCTTGGAATTTTCGTCTCATAATGTCACTTTTTGTCACGATTGTGGACGATAAGGATCGTTTTTCACACAGCAGACACGTCGTGATAGTAACCCATGACGAAAATGAGGGAAGGAAAAAGATGTATCGGACATTAAATAAAATAGTGACATAAAACAAAATATTTTGTTACCCCATTTAAGATTCCAAGTCGTCAAATTTAAATTTAAGTTGATATAGTGACACTTCGAGTTGTCACTATTTTATTAAATCAGTGATATAGTACTATACTAGTTCTAATAGATCAGTGACATATTTATAGAATTAGTTTTAAATGACGTTGAGATATATATGCTGATATATTCAGATATAAAAGTGATCGATTGAAGATAGTTACATATCTTTTTATGGATCTTAATTATTTATTTCTTAAGCTCAGATTCCAATACGCTTGTCTAGAATTATAATTGATTATGTACTAACGTTTATCTCGATTTTGGATGTTTTTATTTGACACATAATTATGCAATAATAATATTGTTTAGGTGTTCGTGTAGTGTCGTGTATTATGTTTGTCTATGTAGGACATGATAGAGGCCAAAATTTTAATGTTACTCGTAACGGTTTAAATGGACTATAACGTATTGAAAACTTTTAGAAAACTTGATTGTATTCAGCGATTCTTAATATACCATCGTTACAAAGTACGTATTTTGAAATCGGGTACTTTTTTAGATTTACCTAGATCCGTTAGCACAAGCATTAGACTAGGTAATAGACTAAAAATAGAATTAATCGGATAAATCAAGTTTGATTTAAAGACAGTAAGCGCCTATCATAATCATTAGGGAATGTAGTATAAAGAAAATCGTTATTCACGATGTGGAAATTTTAGTACATGACTATTTAATAAATCGACCTTTATGTTTAACGCATTCGACAAAATTATTAAAAATTGGCAGCTATTGTTTCATATACCTTTCCGTCGAATATTAAAAATATAAAATTATTAAAGGAGGAAATAAACGTAACGAGTGTTATAATTGTAAGGGTGGCTTGCGCAAAATATAGTCCACAACTAGTTTTATTTAGCCAATATAACTGCATTTTTTTGTATGTTTTTGACGTATATAATATTAATAACGTAATATAGCGAAATTTTTGAGGAGATAAGGTAAAAGGCTCCTATTTCGTGATAGTACGTAATTTCGTTAGTTTTTTTTCTGGCGCAAAAAATAAGCAACTAAATTATTATTTATTTTAATTAAATATGAATAAAAAATCTCTATCTATTAATCTATTTAAGAAATCAAGTACCTATTTTATAGTGTCAAAACTGAAATTAATACGACTCTCCAAACTATCAGTCGGCCATAAACAGCTGAGCGGTGTGTGCGTACTCCTTGTAGACGTAAGGTTTACTCTCCGACTTCGTAAGCTTATGGAACGGCAAAGGTAAGTCCATTTGAATCAAACTTTTAACAGTGCTTGTATGGGTTTCTACAGAATTAATTGGGCATAAGAAATGATCATACGTAAGTATAGAAATCCCTTAAAACTGCAATAATTCGACTCACGAAGTAGCGGACAAGTTATTTTTCATGTGTCCCTTGTTTCGTGATACTACCGAATTAAGGATTTTGTTGAAACATTTAGGTTGCTTGCATATTATTATAAAAAACTAAAGTTATTTAAATGTGTATTGAAAAATATATAACTTGATTAATTAAGTTTCGTTTGAGCTAATTTCGGTATATGTTTTGTTCACTACAATTTTCATTAAACAAGTTTGAATGTGACCCAAGTTTATATTTTTAAGGTGAATATGCATATGTACTGTTCGCACAGTTTTATTTATAATTCAGTTAATTTTAGTAATTTTTATGTATAATTATGACGTAAAGAATATTCAATGATTAATTATTATACTTTAAACTTCATTTACAAAATTAAGCGCGGTTATTCAAAATAAAACACTGACACGAACTAAGGGACTCGTCTTTGACACTTTTTCCTAAGTTCGTGATAGATAATGGTAAGGTAAAACACCCAATTATCAACACTTTAAGATTTTTTTTTGGGCATTTTTAAAATATCTGGTAGGTATCTTTGTGATATTATATGATACCTACCTACTTTAATGCACCAGGTAAAATTTTAGGGTTCATTCTATATTATTTTATAGCAAAAACAAGTGTGATCCTAATAGATAGGCTGTTTTGAGAATATACTGAAACATTGGTTCTTTTTATTTTCAGGAACAAGCGACAAAATGCCGTACAAAAAGTACAGTGCAGAAAATCTAGAACAGGCATTAGCGTCAGTAAGGCTTGACGGAATGACGGCTTACAGAGCTGCAAAATTGTATAATGTGCCTTATCAAATAATTATTACATTACGCACTTATAATTAAGTTTTAATTACCTAAGCATCAATAAAAACTGTAAGATTGATCTCACTCTCAAGTAAATCTTTATTATTTAAATAATGTTGTCCTTACAAATACAGTATAAACTCGATTTTCTGGCCCTCAGTTATACGGATTCGCGATTATCCGGACTACCGGACTAACCCCGACCAATATATTAAATAACTACAAGTCATTTAATATATATAAGTACATTTGTTATTTTTAATTAACACATATCATTATGTACAACATATGCATAAAACCCCTATTTTTCATACATTCGATTAACCGGATTTTCGATTATCCGGATGCCTAACGACAACAATTAGTCCGGTTAATCGAGTTTCTACTGTAATTAGTAAATACATTAAGTAATTGTTTTTTTTTTTTAAGAAATTTACATAACTTACCCTGGAAAACTTTATCCCGAACCAAGAGCCACGAATTCACGAACTTAGGAGCAGAGCTAAATTTTATCACGAAATAGGAGCCAAATAAGAGGTCCTAAAATAAATTCATTTAAAAAAAAGTTCGAACTGAAATGATATAGTTCATGCATTAAATTACTGTCAAAATACCAATATCCACCACTGAAAAGCTTACAAAGTATTATCATGTTCAGAAAAATTAAGAAAAAATCAAAAACTCTTGAGAGCCTTAACATGCCGAAATAGGGGTCATTTACCTTAATGTGAAAATCCGTAATGTAAAGACCGTTATAACAATGATCGCCTTTTTTGTACGTCGTCTTTGGTGCGTATAATATGAAATGACGATAAAATAAGAAAAAAGAGTCGGGACGAAACTTTACAGTTGATATTATTATGGATTTATTTTTTTGATTAAAAATGCGTGTTTGCAATAAAAAATACATTGTCAAATACCATTAAGGTACCTACTTACCTGAAATAAATTTTAGTCAAATACCATACAATACTAGACTACGTATTAATCATATACATATAATGTTTGACAAAAATCTGACCCAAATACCGTAGAGAATTTTTACTAATTTTTAGTCAATTACCATAAGGAAGGTATTTGACTAAGTAATCTCTATGGATACTTTGCCTCGTGATGGTTATGGACTAAATTTTGCGCAAGTCAAGGCTAGTGTCAAATGGTTGATGATTCGATCGGTGGTTGTTTGTTCATCGGCTGCGGCTAGTTAGAGTCGGGTCGGTGTGATTGTAGGACTAAAACCCTCGCCTACGTATTTAAGTAGTGTAGAAATGAAGCTTTATGTAAGGCACCAGTACTGTTCATGCGTGCCTATATATTTAAAACTATATATAACTATGTGTCGTATCGTATGGTTTATATATCATCTTTCCATTTATCAACATAGCAGAATATATGTTTTGTGTGGAGTCAAATTTTATACTATAGTTTTTAAAAAAAAATATTTAGATTATCACTAAATTGGTAACACCAAGAGGTTAAAATTTATTAGCCCCTGTATATATGAGATGAAATATTTGCGTGTTCTACTTTATTTTTGTACAGTACTGAAAGGTGGATATCGCTTTGTAAATATGCGAGTTTTAAAACAATGGACGTATTATATTAACGATTTATGTTGGAATTTATGAGAATTTCGTGAAAATGATATATTTTTTTATTTCTAATGTTTTTTTTTCTTACTTCGCTGATGATTTATTTGTCTATATATTTTTGGTTCTCTATTTACTGACATTGGAATTTTATCAATAAAATATTTATACTATTTACATAAGTAATCATTTCGACTCTAAATTTCACTGAACGTTAAGGAATCTCAAGAGATTTTATTTGCGAAAATTAATAGTTTATAATGGATTAGGACTACCCACTTGTTTGAACAAAATTAAAACATTCCTTAACATTAAATTATTTTTGTTTTAATCACTGCCATTCTGTTTAATAACATTAACATGTATTCGAGATAGCTGGTTACATAATAAACTCTAAAAGTTATTTTGTATCTTCAATTTGCATTTCTTCAGGCTCAAATTCTTTATTATTTCTTGTTGTTTGTAATGGGCCAGCAAATATTTTTATTACTGGACGTCAGAATTTCCATTAATGACGTAATTTTTTTAAGTGTTTAAAAAAATGAACCTAAACCTGAAATGATAGCCTAGAACATTCTAGGATTACCAACATTGCTATCACATAAGGCTGCAAAAAGCATCTATCTTTGGAATTAGTGAAAGAGCGAGAGGGATAGGTTTCTCGCGCGATATAAACATTACGTTCTAGCCATTCAAATGGCCACTGAATCTTAGTAGGCCGTAGGTTCATTATTGCTTGTCTAAGAGGTTATTAAATAGGAAACTGAATTCTGAGTTCTGTGTAATGTTCCATTGCTCGCTACGTGCATACATTGCCCATTGTGACGTAACGGCGCAGTTATTGTAACTCAAAACAAATACGGTTGTCACAGAACGAGAATAAAATAATAAATTGTTATCTTTATTTTCTATGTGCGAAATGGTGTGTGGGTCTATGAAACAAAATATCATTTTTAATAACTGTACATATTATCTTTAGTATCGAGTAAGTCTTAATAAGCGTATAATTAGATATTATTTAAGATATATTTAGACGTGTTTGGTTTACCATAACTATCGACCGCGTTAAGGCCTCCAAGATTATACCCATGGTGCCTTGTTTGTGGTCGTTTTGCATTAGTCAACGTTAATACGGTTTATTTAATAAGTGAAAATGCTTAGCTGAAATATAAAAAGACCTACTTCGAAAAGTGACATTTGAGATTCGTATGAAATTGACATTAGCAAACGTCTATTTCGTTCGATTCGAATGCGTTAGCGAATGTCGACGGAGGTACGCAAGAGCCATAAAGACAGTGCACAAACTGTATAAAGGTTTTATAAGAGTAACCCACACAGTCATAATACAGCCTATATACAACTTTTATGCTGTTTGGCTCGTTCGCTTTATCATCAAATTCTTTCCCGTTTCACAAATAGGGATAAAAATCCGCAGCTTCTTATCAATATAGATTTTTTGTGACAGTGGTAATAGCCTAAAAATTATGTTGCTTTAATATATTTTTCAAAGCACTGTATTCTCAAGGCTCCACAAATACGGCTTTATGTTAAATTATGTATACAACAATAGATATTATATTGTCTTTGCCCAGTAATCGGGTGAGGTAACATGTGAATTATTTTTACCTTGCCAATAAATGAGGCGAATTTATTATTTACTCAAAAAAAATAAATTATATTGTTTTAAGTTTTTGCGTTTTTCATTGTTATTTGACAGAACGGGACTTGATTATACTATCGATCTAATTACTTTGATCAGTCTCAGGAAACGAGATGGCGGCTATTAACAACATTCTTCTTGCTATTAAATATTAATTTAAACTTTACTACTAAATATTTTATAACATTCGCAAAGACAATTAACCAATTAGCGACTCTTGCCTAAACGTAATAAAGTTCTAACTTCTCATCGCTTGCCTTTATTGTCTTTTTATTGCGCGTGTGCGTGGATATTGCTATCTCGCTTTACGTGGAAGTACCCCGCCAGCGGGGTTCGTGTAATAACTCCCGTTTTGCTAAGTAACGTAACTTAACATAAATGTGCTATTCTAACTTCTGTTAAGTGTCCGTGTACTTTCTTTAGAAACTTAATTTTATATTGTCATCAAAAGGTCATAGGTATGTACGCTATATCACAATATATTATGGACTGTTTATTTCATTTGATTAACGACATATATTTCTGATAACTAAAAGGGTTTTTAGAAAGTGAACAGTTAAAATGTGAATGAAACTAGTTTAACTCATGACATGACTACGTTTTTGAAACGTCGGTAAATTAATAAATACAAGTTGATTCCATTATAGTTGATTATTTCAATGTGTAATAACTCCGAAATCATCTGAGTTTGTCGAAATGTGTATTTGTTTAATGGAAATGTGATTGTCTAATGTCGGAAGATTTTGTTGATTTTTATGTACCGTCGAAACCCCTAACTTCACCTAGACTACCATACTTCGCCTAATTTTACATAACTTCAAATTTACAAGTTATTTCTATGGCAGGCTTTATATAATAACTCTAAGTATAAAGTATTTTTTATGACTGGCAATATTCTGTGGACAATCTGTGGCTAACTTTATATGGTTGGCGTCTAGTGCAGTTTATTTGTGACGCCGACCGCACGTTTTTTTCAAGACGTGAATGAACTTTGATTTTAAGGAGTGTTGCAGACCAGATAAATTTATTTTTATTATACAGGTATATGCTATAACTATCGCTTTATCAATTGACACTATTAATTAATAGATATATTACGTTTTTAAGTCATAATAAAAGTAATTGTTCATTAGGGCATTTGGTCATCATGTTCGTGCCAAACTTCGCCTGCCCTTAGGGATGGCAAATGTACTGTACAAAATTTATATAAAAATTATAAGATTTCAATTAAATGAATAATAAGACTTGTTTCTACTTGTAAAGTGTAGTGGAGTATTTAAAATTATCAGATACTTAGAACCCAGTGGAAAGCGTTCAATTTTAGCTGATAAATTACCCGGCAGAAAGTGGGCATACCGTTTTTTGAAGAGATACTTACAAACCATAAAAAACAACCGTGCAAAAAAAAAAACTCCTTTTAAAATAAATGAAATGAAATTATTTTTAAAAAATAAAGTTGAATAAAACACTATACCCTCTTTTTTCTTGGCATGCTGGATAAATGCGTGATTTTTGGCAGCCCTAGCTTCGTCACTGTCAATGTATGTAACTAACGTCATATTGCACCCATACTTCGCCTACCCCTCTTTTCTAGGAAATAACAGTAATCTGACGTTGTTTAAGTTCATACTATATTATCACACTTCAAACCGAAGAGACTTGTCGTGAGTAGATCCCATCAATGTTTATTATAAGCGGTCAGGCATACATAGGCGAAGTTAGGGAAAAATACCCATTCTTCGCCTAGCACCATTTTGTCCATTTTTTGCCATGTTAGCCATTGAAATTCAATGCTCTAATGGTCTCTAAAGATATACAGGAGTCCTTTAATTAGTTTTTTTCTTTGAACGGTCTAGAATACTTTCAAATTAACAAGTTATGTTGCAAAATATGCCAAAATCCAGGCGAAGTTTGGGGTCTCGACGGTACTTTAAGAAATTGTCAATGATGTATTTAGTCTTAATTTTTCATTATACCGTCAAAAACGAATCCTATCAATAATGTGAGAGTTTGAAAATTTATTTATTTGTATATTTTTTCTTCAATGTTAAACTACACTTAAGTACAATAATTGCAATAAAATATATACACGTTAGTTTACAGCATTCGAGAGAAGTAACTAATAGGCTACTTATGATTCGCTTACTGTGAGGGAGAACACCATGAAACAGCAATAGCTAGTTGATAATTCTGTGTATTTATACTTTATGTAGGACCGTTTGTAAATAATTTGGCTTGAAATTGTGATTGGAATAATAATAAATTCTAAATTTCTTATGGAGTTGTACATAATAATATACTTAGTCGGTGTGTTTGTGGCGAAGACGAGTGACGTCGGTGATTTCAGCTGCTAATATTTATTTGCAATAAGTGAATTTTGTAAAATACAGTCTTTCGGATGTAGAACGCCATATTGTGATTAGTCTAGCTACACGAAGTATTTTTCAAATAAAAGTATCTATGTATACATGATATAATGTACGTTGTTTTATTGACCTTCCATAGGAACAATATTTAAAATATTACTACCAACCGAATATTCCCTAAAACAAACAGCCATTTAATTTAAAAAAATGTCACTATCAGTGATAGCTGTGGTCGACCAATGGCGGTCGCCGTGTGTCAAAAATCCGCCAATCGCGTGTCCTGTAGAATGAGGATCAGCTGTCATGTCTCACCAATGACATAGCTTGCTTATCATTTGGAATATGACAGTTAGACCTCATTCTACACTAGTGCATATATATATATATTGTATAGTGTCACTCTTTAGTACCTTAGTATCTATATAATTTTCTCACTAGGGTATCGCTTAATTACGCGATTATTCATATAGGTAACCATATTTGTCTGAATCGTTAAATATTCTTAAAAAAACTGTCACGGCAAATAAAGTTTAAGTTATTTGTAACCTACTTTATTTGCTCGAGTTTTACCTACTTACGTTTTTCCTTATATTTACTCATCTGTCCCGATTAAATTGGGAAACATAGTAATTATTGAAATACCAATCTATTATTACACATAATGGGTATTTCTCTTTAATTAGAATTAGCCTCTTGAAGTGAAGTGTTTGATAAATCCAATGATCTTTTTCTAATCTTATCTTTTGAGTGGACGTTTCATGAATAACCGCTGACGTGTAGTTTTGGAATTGTCCTTAATTTAGGTATACCCCGAACCACTAAGTAAACAGGGTACCTACATACATGATAAGATGTTACTGAAATAATAACGTGAAGGAACGCATTTTAGTTAGTAGTTCCGAAATCACGACACGTTGTCTGAACGTCCTCCAGATCCTGATCACGACAACGTATCGTTAATTACTTTTTCTGTCCTCCGGCCAGAAAGCGCCAACTTTGTGGCCGCTGCGCTAAATTAAATTGCCGCTTTCTGGCTTCGTCGAACAGAAAAATATTATACTGACCTCGGCCAGTAAAATAAAAAAGCCTCAGATCACATTTTTGACAACCTCGGCTTCGCCTCCGACGACAATTACAAATCTGTGATCAATGTGATCTGAGACATTTTTTATTTTACTGGCCTTGGTGCGTAATGTACTATTTACTACGTAACTCGTTAAATGTTTATATTTAGAATGAACTTTTTTCGCAATTTAATTGTTGGTAATTAAACTTAGAGAATTGTTTATTTTTGATTTGTGTTTTGCAATATCACCTTTTTAGTGAGGGTCAAAATTTTAATATCCATAAGACATCGTGCTTGATATTTAGCGCTGAATGGAAAATGGCTATTAGGTACGTTCATAAAGTATTTAAGAATTTAATAAAGTATAAAATTAAGTTGCTGTCAGAATTTCCTAATTTATGCTAAGGTACCTAATAGGTGCCTATGTAATACAGTGCAAAACATGGATAATTTTGGAGTTTCAAACTACAATATTATGTTACTACTACTTATATGCAATTATGTTTTAATTCGTGTGCTTGATACCTACATATTATTTAATTATTACCTGTAGGTACATCTCGGGTTTACCCATAAGCAAGTTTATTTTGATGCGGTAAAATATGAACAAGCTCTAAACTGAGCTACGAATAAAAATAAAGAATGATAATTATAAAAATACAAATTGGAATGAAACAACTATAACCGGATTTAACTCCCGTATTTTATTTTATTGGCTGACGTTTCGGAACCTTTACAGTTTTTATAATACACGACTATAGCACGACTGAGCTGACTATAGTCTAACGCTAAAGTAAATTATACACGCGAGTTAAATCCATTTATAGTTGTTACATTTCAATGTGTAAACACCCCTCGGCCTCAAAGGCAAAAGAAGAAGAAATTTATTATAAAAGTACTTGTATATGATGATAAATTTTCTGCCTTATTACTCAATGAAATAGTTTATGCGCCTACTCATTTGTTGTTTGTAAACAGGTGCGTAGAAAACCGTGAATCATTTATAGCATAATATTACTGGTAGGTAGAAAACAGTCTTTTCAGAATCTATGGTTAGCATCAAAATTGAAAAAAAAAAAATACCTTGATATCTTGGGACCTATCACTGTTACTACACATGTTATTACACATCATTTTAGTACACTATTTATTCTCATATCATAGACACAGTTTGGAATAAAATAAATTCTATAATGTATTTAAATAGGTTCTATTTTTATGCTGACATCTCGAAATCTTTATATTTCAATATTCTTAGCCTACTAAGCTGAGGATAGTCTAAAAGCGTGTTAAATCATTTAGGTATAATCGTTTTCCAAGTAATAATCGAGAAAGCAACAGAAATTATTCTAGATAAGTAAGTACAATTGTTAGATCATAAATTACAGATATAAAATTAAGAAAATCTGAGAAGTACTATTGTATTGTGCGCGTAATCCGCCAACGCGTATCACACAAGTTTTATGATACCTGCAAGATCGGATCCAGGATAGGAGGGGGGGGGGGGTCAAATCACTATCTTTTGGATATGTACCCGCCCGCCCCTGCTTGACTTACGATTTTTATCTATAGGTACACTGTATGTAAGGGTGGATCTTCGAGCGTTTGAGACGCCGCGGCGCGCCGTCATTGTCCTCTACATCTATATTATTCTATGTGTATAATGTTTGCAAATAATAATATTATGTATCGATTGAAATAGTATTTGTAACAGTACCGGGGGATAATATCACTCAAATTTTCTTTACTTATTGACTCTGTTCTTAAATATAGATGTAGAGGAAAATGACGGCGTCTCAAACGCTCGAAGATCCACCCGTAAAGAGCAAAATTGCTTGACTAATATTTTACTTGAAAAATTGCTTGACCAATATTTTACTTAAAAAATTGCATGGAGAAGAGTTGGGACAATTCATTTTTTAAAGGGGTGGAAAGAGGTAGTTCGTATATACCAGGTGCGTGCAGTGTCCGAAGTGCATGTATGAAATGCACGCTCATGGTATTTATAATTTGCTATCAGTACTTGTTGTTCAGCGTAAGAAGGTACATTTATTTCTAAATACAATGACCTGGGTATATTTCCCTAACCACCGATAGCAACAGGAAAATATTTGTTAAAATATAAGTAAGTACCTACATAAGTATATATTTAAGATAATTATATACGCTACTGCTACGTGGTGAGCGATTTACTTACCAATATTTTAAAAATAGTTAAGTTTAATAGGTACATTTAAATATCCATGTTTTCGCGGTTATTACCTATGAAATAATATTTAAGCAAGTACATAAAATCCAAAATATTTGTAAATATGAATACACGCTTTTATGTTTATTCGATGTTTACTATTGTTTACGTCAAATTACCTAGGTACCCAGTGTTTACTAAACTAAGCAATTCAGTTTACTATGAACATGGGAGCTGTAAAGTTTCAATCTATGATCATAAAATCGATATGGATAAATGTTTGCACACTTGACTGTAAATACTAGTAAATTTGCAAAGTCCATGCGAAAATCGATTGATTCGTCTGGACGGTGTAATTCAATTGTATTCGTAGTCGCAATGTTGACAAATTCATACGTTCATACAAGCACCCGAAACCCGAAGGCAATACCAGAGCTGCTTCCGAGCTCCGTTTACGTAACTTGCTACCCTGGAAATGAGGTTATGAGCACGTTACGTAACGTACAGTTTAGGGTTAGAGACTAAAGGAACCATGTTTTCAGGAAAAACTATTCAAAGAGTTTGTTTTATATCTGTTAAGAACTCCACAGAGATCATAATAAAAGACTTTTAAGTTTTTGCAATACTGGCCGGTTGTTTTACGGCCAATGGCGTAGTCCGACGGCGACACACCTCCGTGGGATTTATAATTGGAACGGGCTGCGCGCGCCGGCAGTCGACGCGGTATCGAGCGCCGCACGTCAGTGTCAGTTGTCAGGTGTCAGCCCGGGACGACGGACGCGCGTGTGTTTTAGTGAACAGTGCGCGGAGCTTCACCATGGCTCTGCTCAGACGGTTGGCAATAAACGCGCCCCGGAGCGCGCGGGCTCTGGCCTCGGCCCCGCCGCCGACGAAAGATGAACTCGACCTCTCCTTCAGCAGCCCCAAAGACGCGTTCAAGAGCAAGAAGACCAGCGAACTGGTGCGAGCCTACCTCGTCTACCAAATATGCTCGTCCAACTGGCTCGTCGAGAACAACGACATGGTGAGTCGATCGATATGCCCAGCTGATCTTACGTAATGTTTGTAGCACCGGTAAACCGTGAATCAGAAATAGCTCCGAGATCGACTCGAGTCCTTGAATAGAGAGATTTTTGAATGATTTTTTGCGCGAGCTCCCATCGTGATGAGTTCAATGGCACCGTTAGCGGTGCAGCCTATTGCGGAGTTTTTATTGCGTTGCGAGGCGATCGATAGTTCTCGGAAAAGAGGGTATTACGTGGTGATTGCAGCTAGGTGATCGGTGGTTTGCGAATGAATGGAAATGGATTTTTGATCGGTAGCGAGGCGCATGCGTCTGGAAGTCTAGACGAGGGGACACCAGACGGCCGCCGCCCGGCCGGCTTAGACACGCCACACCAGGCGCTGCAAACAATTTAAATATAAGACAGGTGCTTGAATGAGTAAAGGTCAACGTAGGCATACCTATACCATAGCTACAGTATGTTTACAAGAAATGTGTACATGTACACTGCCGTGTATCAACACGGTCGTTTCAGATGTCGAGACTTCCGCATGTTTAAATTGAACCGTAAATTCGGTTATGACTCCGTTCCACGTGGATGGTTACGTCTCATTTGACGATTACCGATTACCTACGATATCAGTATTGTCTGATCTTTAAAATAATTCGGTCTGTCATTATACATCAAAGATTTTATTTAGAATAACTTTGTAACAGGTTTTTTGTGACGGTAGTCTTACAAATCCTTTATTCTTTGGCATGTAAATGACAAATTGGCATGCACACAAGCTATTGTAAATTAAGAGTTTTGGCATCATTTTCTTGAATCCATTTAGCATTATTTTCTCGTTTGTACTTTGGTTGGAAATGAAACGTTAAATAAGTGAAAATTATGAAATGCTTTAAGAAGTTTTTGCACGTTGTTAAAGGAGTTCGGTCGACAGTTTCATGTTTGGAAATTTCATCTTAGTAGTTTCCCTATACAATTTACTACTTACTTATGTATCTAGTAACTTCTTTTCTGCAGAAAGAGTTTTGAATAAGTAGCTTCAATCTAAAGTACCTGAGTATGATGATATCATGGGGAATGTATCATATACCTAAGTACATACATATAACAGGTAAATGTAATACAATGATAATGCCTACGTAATAAACAATAGTAAGTAATGCAAAAAATAAAGGTAGACAGTAGGTAGTTTTTTTTTGTTTTTATAAGTTTAATTTTCAATTTACTAAATATTACTTATCCAAACTTAATAGGTACAGAGGTACATATTATTATTAGGTAGAAGGTAACTACACAGGAGCTACGAGTATCTTAGATAGGTAGTTCGAAATTAAATAGAGAGTAGGTACATGTTCTAAAGGTAAAATAAACAAACTTAATAATACTAAGTATAATGTTATGTAAAATTAAATTTGCTTATAATACAGTTTTTAATAAGTTATTATTTTTAAAGAGTTTCTGAATTTTTTCCTCGAGTAAAGTGGTACATAATGTGATCATGCAATTGCACTTTATTGTTTGACATTAAAATAAAACGAAACGTAGGTACCTAATTATAGGTACCTAAGTATTATTTTATGCTGACTTTTTGATAACTTTACAGCTCCCATATTCACCTAACACTGGATCGGTTATAATTGTTTTATTCCAATGTGACACATTGTAAGAACGATGTTCTAATTCATATTAAAATTAGCACGCTTTCAAAATTTATCGTGACTTTTGAATCAATTTCGTGCTAAATGAATTAGAAGATGGACGCGATTTTCCGTCGGGTTTTCAAATATCCGGAAATAACTGGTATCATTATACAGTTTTCGAGTTACACGTGTTTGCGAAATTACAGACTTTTCAATGACAATGTGTGTTTCACACAAACGTGAAATTTTCAAGGTGGCCTTGTTTTCACTACATACTACTACCTACATAGTATAAAACAAAGTCGCTGTCGCTATCTGTCCGTCCCTTTGTATGCCTTATTCTTTAAAACTACGCAACGGACTTTGTGCGGACTAGCGGTTTTCGTACTAGATAGAGTGATTCAAGAGGAGAGTTTATAGCGCCCGTGTGAAGCTGGGGCGGGTTGCTAGTAGGTATTATGATATATGACTAGGTACTAGTTACAATTTTTAATTTAAAAAATGGCAACATTACTTAATTAAATCCTTACTAATATTATAAATGCGAAAGTAACTCTGTCTGTCTGTCTGTCTGTCTGTTACGCTTTCACGCTAAAACTACTGGACCCGATTTAAATGATATTTGGTACAAAGAAAGTCTGGAGCCTGAGAAAGGACATAGGCTACTTTTTAACCGACTGCAAAAAAGGAGGAGTTCTACGCGGATGAAGTCGCGGGCAGAAGCTAGTAGATAATAATTTCTGATGCCTTCGCGGTTATTACACATTGGAATGAAACAACTATTAACGTTTACTTTAGCGTTAGACTATTGTCAGCTCAGTCGTGCTACGATTATGGAAACTGTAAAGAATCCGAAACGTCAGCTAATAAAATAAAATAAAAATACGCGAGTTTCATTCCAATAATTAAATAGATTTTATCAAATACAACGAAATTCTAGTCGTCATCATCCTATTGCATGTAAATAAAAAAGTAACATTTACTTAGACCTAATGTTTACTACTGATATATCTATGGTTTAATACCATTCATTAGCGCGTAGAGGCATTAGCATTAGAGGTGTAGGTTCAAGTCTCACTGAAGGTCTCAATTTTTTCTCTTGTCTTAGTACAGTTAGCGTCAGAGATATCTGACTCCTTCTACTTAATATTGTATTAAGTAGACGGTGTCAGATATCTCTGACATTTATAGTACAAATATATTTTCTTAAGCTGATTAACCGCGACCTATACTAGTCTCAGGGTGTGTCGTGAGACGCGTCACTCGGTTAATTTATGTGTCGTCATAATTGTTTTCCGTCATTATCATATCATCATGATGGATTACCTTCGCCGCGATAAAATGACCTTATAATGCAGACCTATACCTATATACCTCATAATTAGGCAAACTTTCCATTGCAGGTAGGTACTATAAGGAAACCTTCAATAAAAAAATAATTTTAATTCGTCGTAAGTACAATTACTTTTGTTTTTAAGACCTTTCTTAAAATATCGGAACACTTAAAACTTCTTTTGTGGGCCACAAATTAATAGCATCCTCACTGGATCGCAACCTCTCCAGTAGGTACGTAGGTTTTTTTGTTTCTGCTTAACATTATAGTACCTACTTAGATAAGTAGACATAAGGTTCAGAAGTATACTGATACTGATACTGCCTTATACATATATTGGCCATGTAGGTACCAGACTAATTTTATATTTCACGATTTTCCTCGGAGGTAATTTAGCAATATTTATAATATATTTTTGACATTTGCTACCTACTAACGGTATTTTAGTAAGCAAACAATGACTTGGGGAATACCATTAGGATATTTTTACTTTAACCTTAATTTATAAGGATAATGATATTAATAAATAGACGTAAAAGTTTTTCAATTCTAGAATTTTTATGTTATCGTACTTAGCTACTTTATTATTATCCACTAGCGGCCCCGGCAGACGTCGTCCTGCCCGTCCGATTGTTTCGTCAAAGATCTATCAAAGTCTTCTGTCACTTCTTCATAAGGCTTCATATTTTCCCCGTTTTTTACACATTTTCCACTGTTTCTTCGCTCCTATTGGTCTCAGCGTGATGTTATATAGCCTAAAGCCTTCCTCGATAAATGGTCTATCCAACAAAAAAATAATTTTTGAATTCGAACCAGTAGTTCCTGAGATTAGCGCGTTCAAACAAACAAACAAACAAACGAAGTAACTCTTCAGCTTTATAATATTATATTATTATTATAGTATAGATTTATCGTATTTTTTCTTTTATCAAACAAACAGAAAAATGACAAAAATAAATGCTCCTGAAATTCGGGAGTGGGGTTCATGACGTCACTTTAAGTACAATTTATACCATAACGTGACACGTTAGGCATGGACCCCTTTCACACTTTTGAAGAGATTATTTTTGTCATTTATTGTTCGATTGAGAAAATAACGAAATATATGTCCTATATTTAATAATCTGAATTCTGACGGACTAAACGGAATTTCGTTTTTTTTACCAAGTCGTCATCCCTATTATATTAACTACTAGCGGCCCGCCCCGGCTTCGCCCGGATCCCTTTTTTTTATAACCTATGTTACTCGGGAATAAGTGAAAGAATTTTTCAAATCGAGTCAGCCGTTTTGGAGCCTATTCAATCCAAACAAACAAACCTTTCTTCTTTATTATATTACTATAGATAATAATATACACCTACTTAATTTCATGATACAAAGACTTGTTAGAAGTGGGTCAAATACAGCCCCCTGCTGCGTTTTAAAGTGTTGAAGCGTACAAATTGAGATAGCTTTCAAGAGTGCGTAACAAACGTACAATAGGTAAGATACCTACCTATAAGATTCCATTAGGCACCTATGTAGCTTAGTTGGTTACGGGTTGACTTAATAGCGTAATAAAAACTCGTAAAGTAAACTGATTGCACTCGCGTAGGTACGTACCTCATTTACTAAATTACAAAATGTAAGTTACCTACTATAAAATACTTAAATTTTGTAATTTAGTAAATAAGGTCGATCGATTGCATAACTGTATTAATCAATTTATCATAACACTATTGTCAGCTCAGTCGTACTACAGTTATGGAATCTTTAAAGGCTCCAAAACGTCAGCGAATAAAATACGCTAGTTAAATCCGTTTATAGTTGTTTTATGCCAATTTATGATAACCGCGAAGGCATCAGAAATTATTAAAATTGTGTTTATTTCAAACCACGTATTGATTGTGAGTTGTATGGTGACATTGTGTTTCCAACAAGCAAGACTATAATAAGTATGTACTAAGTAATTTCTGATGCCTTCGCGGCTATTACGCTATGGAATTAAATAATTATAAAACTGATTTTATTCACCTATTTTAATTAGGTATTTGCTGACGTTTTAATAACTACAATTCCTGTATTCGTAACAGACTGAGCCTATGACGGTCTAAGACTGACACTACACGGCAAATAAAATAAAATATGCGCATTGGAATGAAACAACTATTCACGGATTTAACTCGCGTATTTTTATTTTATTTTATTTGCTGACGTTTCGGATTCTTTACGAGTTGTTTCATTCCAATGTGTAATAACCGCGAAGGCATCAGAAATTATTATAAAATATGCGATTAAATTCCGTTATAATAGGTAGGTACCTACTAGGATTTTTCCACTGATGAGAACATTTTTAATAGAATAGAATATTATTTATTTTAGGTTAGGTAGGTAGGTATAACTAGTAGATATTATTTCTTTGACTTTAATACCTATCTAATGACGTTTTTTCTATCAACCGTCTAGCCTTGAATCATCGTCATTACGTAAAATGTTCAGTTTGTTTCCTCAATGACAAGCTAACATCATTTTCATACTGATCAGATAAGTACTTAGGTACTGAAATTATTTTTGGTATTTTACTTCCCGTCTATTATTTTTTTTGTTTATCAGGATCATTTCAAACTTACCGATGTATATCTTGGTTTAATATCACAATGATATTCAATTATAGATACCTACATAGCTTGGGCTTTTTTGTCTGATTTTTTGACTATAATGCGTACTATTGTGTCGATATTATAAAAAAACTACTTTCAGTTTAAGACTTCCCGCCTGTCAATGAACTCCATAAAAAAACCTGAACTGGTTTCGGCTAAACTGGGGGGATATTTCAAAAACTTGTCAAATATTACAACAATCCAATTTGTATTGTAATTCTTTTGGCGTAAGGTTAAGATTACTGTGCACTGTACTTGTGAAGTAATTGGGGGAAGGAATTTAGTATTATTTTAATCGATCGAAGAAATTTAGTCCCTATTACGTTTATATTAAGGACCTTTGAGACCGCATGGTATGTTTGCAGTAGATCCTCCCGTTGCTCACTAAATTGACGGTGTCGTTATGTAACATAACAATTTTAACTCGTGTGTTCAGATTTTTGCGTACGTTGCTGGCTAAGTGTGTCGGGTTACAGGCGTTTCCTAGAGCAGTAGCAATGTATTATGTTATGTAGAAATAAACAATTGCAATTTAGGTACTGGTATTCCGCTGTTACTAAGTCGTTACGATACGTCGCAAAATGGCCAAGTAGTTTCTTCCGGTGATTTCCGTTGACCAAATTCTAGACGTTAATTATTTTGTTTGCTAGGTAGTGATTTTATTACCAATTACCTATTGCAAATACAATAGTTTATGTATTAAACGAATTCAATAACATCTGACGTAGGTAGTTCTTTAAGCTTTTTTTTTTACTTTGTTTTTATTATCCTTGTAAGTAGGTAAATACTTACCAATGACATAAGATTAATTTGGTTATAGCCTATAGGTCTTGAAACAGTTTAACATATTTTTTTTTATTTCTGACGCTGTCAGTCGTCCCATAAACTAGCGAAATCCGGGAAAACCCCGGACGGATGGCAACCCTAGTATACCTAGATTTATCGTCCCAAACCTAAAAATCAAATGAGTAGCCTAGAACATTTGTTAGCTATGTTCTGTTCTAATTCCTTACACACGTTATTCATGACCTTGTTGGCCAAAACTGGCTGATGAATCAATTCTAAGTGCTACGAAACTGTGGCCCTGACATTGATTATATCAGGAGCCCGTTACGTATCTTTCGTGATGACGTTTGCAATTGTAGTGAAGTCTGTAGCAATCAGTGTTGGCAACTCCTAGAAATTCGAGTCGCTAAACTCACAGTCAAAAGTCGCCAGAAAGTCGCTAAAACTAAAACATAACCATAAAATGTTCGGGGACCCCCCCCCCCCCCCTTAATAATATACAAATGGAACTTCAATTAAATAAAGTTTTAATTTGGTGCGCTATCGCGTTTGTCGTTTTCCATATTATGTCTCTCTTGGCATTGAATAATTCTGTGTCAATTCGACAAAAAATGTATCTATTATTGGCTCTAGAACTGTTTTAATTTGTACTCCAAAAGTCGCCAGATAAGTCGCTAAATTTTTTTTGTCGTCAAAACCTTTTTTTGGTCGCTAAGCCTTAAGCAAAAGTCGCTAGTTGTAGCGACAAAATCGCTAAATTGGCAACACTGGTAGCAATTGATCTATTTAAAGGAATTGATACTTTGGCTACTATTTGGGTACTAAATTGAAGTTATATTAAGCTGCGTCCACATTTGTATCTAAGTAGTATTTCTGTGTATCTGTGTATCATCTCGAATGGACACAAGATGACACCGTCCAAACTAGTGATCGTGATACGCGAGGTCACGCAAGGGAGTTACTTAGACTATCGTCAGCTCAGTCGAGCTACGAATAAGTATGGAAACTGTAAAGATTTAGATATTAGCGAATAAAATACGCAAGCTAAATCCGTTTATAGTTGTTTCATTACAACGTGCGATAACCGCGAAGGCATCAGAAATTGTTATGAAATTTTAACGTCAATGCTAGCAGGCAATGCTATTAAATAATTTGCAAAAAAGATACCTACCTACATGTAGAATAAAATAGAAACAATATTTATTTCATATCTACAACCTAACATTATCACACACGAGAGAAATTGAATGTATCAACTAAATACAAAAAAGTGTTCTTAGCGAAATTAGAGTAAAATCATATTGAATCTTTTGCAAAATTTCTACAGAGCTACTCTTAATTTTAGCTCGCGCTCTGTCTTCGTTACCTTGACTAATGCCTATGCATTGTTCTAACAAATCACGAGGTACTTATTTCACTACAGACGCGGAAAATAGATGCAACTGGTTTTAACATTTCATGGCAACTTGTGTAATATTTCTCTTTACATTTGTGGATTTACGAGGCTTCAGAATAACAATTAACATTGGTTAATGTCGATTTAATTGCTGTGATTATTTGCGCAATGATACCGGACTACTGACAAAAAGTTCATAACGATATACCATCTATATATATATTCATTATCTTTCCTGTCTGTTTGAATATAAGAACTCTTTTAGAATTCCTATGTGGCCAGCATTCTCACTGAATCGCAACCTCTACAGCACCAACTAACCAACACGAGTTTTTTTAACCACCTACACACTACACTAACTGTTAAATATAAGAGTAAATTGCAATCATTACCTATTTAGGTTTTTCCATAACGTCCCAAGGTCATTCAGTCTCGTGACGATTCGCAAAAACTTGTTTCATCATGTGGTCTGTAAAAAAGTAGGTACTAATTTAACGGATTAGCTATCCTCTCTTACATGTATCGGCTGACAGTGAACTTGACTAAGCCTCGAGTGAACATCAGTGTTAGAAAAAGTAGGTATTACTGAGTTACCTATTGTGTCAGCTATGACGTAGCGAGGAGTCGCTAGTTAGAAACTGTAAGGTAGAATTTAATCACGTGTTTAACTCTGTGAACTATAAACCTTAAAGGTCATTTACGTGTTTACTTATGGCGATAAAAGTAGGCACGCATTCTTCTATACCTACTAATATTATAAAGAGGAAAGATTTGTATCTATTTTTGTATGTTTGTAATGAATAGGCTCAAAAACTACTGGACCGATTTGAATAATTCTTTCACTGTTGGGAAGCTACGTTCACCCTGAGTAACATAGGCTATAGAATATTTTGAAAAAAAAAATAGGGATCCGTGCGAAGCCGAGGCGAACAGCTAGTTATAAATATAATGCCTGGAAAATATCATGCAGATAAGCTTCGCTTCTGAATTTGGGGGACTAAATAAATCTTATGGCTAGTCCCCAGATAAATCCTTGAAGTTGAAGCATGTTCAGCAAAATTTTATGTATAAATAGAAATATGATGTATTCTCGTATTAAGTAATTTGCTTTCCAAAGAATCTTCTGTATTCTATATTAATTGGTTGCATTTTTTAACAGTTGATGAAAAGGCTGCGCCAAGTTGCTGGCAAGAAGCTGTTCGAGATGATTATGAAGGCCACCTTCTACGGACAGTTTGTGGCAGGCGAGGACCAGAACAAGATCCGACCCACGTTGGACAGGTGAGGAATCAATTTTGAATTTTATTAGACTGTTAAAACATCTAACTAGATTTTAATAGCTACACAGATTCCAATAGCTTCATACCACACGATGACCTGAATCGTTTAAAGTGGTTCTTTTCCCTCAATTTTACTGTCCATCAAAACATTTTTCGTCCTTTTTAACAAATTAGCAAATCCGTCGTGACAAATTGCTTGAGTTTTGTTTATTCAAAAGCGACCCGTCGCCGGAAATTAGTATCTACACAAAATTAGACGTCCACTGCGACAGTTTTCGTTGTCGACAAAGTTGTCGTGTAAATTTATATTATGGATCTCCTGACAATGATTTCTAAGCCATGTTGTGGTAAATGCCAGCGAAGCTAATCTATTTTTATATTTAAATAATCTATATTTCATGTACGATTACTCTATTTTTTTAATTTATGTTTAAAAACTAAACGTGTTTATTTTCTTTCAGACTGCGCTCTTTCGGAGTGAAATCTATCCTTGACTACTCAGTCGAGGAAGACTTGTCCCAGGAGGAGGCAGAAAAGCGAGAAGTCAGGTAATTAAATAATAAAAAAGTTTAATAAATATTACAACTATATTTTATAACCGGATTTAAAAGCCGTGAGAAGTTACCCAAACGGCGGCCATCTCAAAACAATTGAAGGGATGTTTTCAAAAACAACTGACAGACTAAACTGTCTGTCAGTTGTCTAACTAAGCAATGCAAGAACTAGACCAAAACACGATGACGATTTCATCAGATTTGTGGCATTAGTCGAAATGAAATTGGCGAATGCAATGGGTATGGAATGCCTGGGATTTTGGTTCAAATACCATGTACCGATAGAATATATTATATCTTTGTCTTCTAATTAATGTCTGAAAATAGGAGTTAGTACGTATTGCGTTCGCAAAAACTGTATCATTTGGGTCGGCGTTGGCAGAGATTAACGACCTAACTATAACTGTTATGGAGTGACGTAGACGGTCGAGAGTGTTACTATGGTTTAATGGTTTAGGTACAACTATTGTACTGAGAACACGTGATACGTATGTTGTAGGCCAAGCAAATTTAGTAGGTAGATAGAGAAATAGGATTGGAGGACACAATGTATGTTAACGATTGTCTTGAAAATAATGGTTCTTAAACCATAAATATAGATCGAGTTTCGATTAATAAGTCGAAGTTTATTTAGACAATGTACCCACCTATAGGTTTATGTAATATATGTACCTGCGTACTTTGTATAAAGAGGTTTTTAAAACCATGTCCGAGTGTTTTATGTAAAAAGTTGTTATTATCTTAATTAGGTATTGTCTTCTTTGCGCATTCGATTTATTGTTATTTTTTTTATTTTACGGTAACCATCTAACTACCACTTTAGCGTTAGACTATCGTCAGTTTAAGGCGTGCTCTACGAATGTGGGACTTTAAAATTTTGGAAACGCCACCAACTGAAATACAATACGCGAGTTGAATCCGTTATAGTTGTTCATTCCAACCTGTAATAACCGCGACGGCATCAGAAATTATTACAAGGAAAATACTTGTTACACGACAATCTTATACGTTACTTTGTTACTATCCTTTTGAATAAAACCTAAGTACTTACCATAAAAGAAATCTGAACTATAATATTGAATTAGGTACTTGCCTTAGGTTATCTTATCCATTTTCATATTATTTTAAACAACTCTAAGCTAGCTGTAGTAGCAAATTGCTCTACTTTGCGCATAATAGGTAGCGTGATTTCAATAGGTCCTCTGTATTATATAATACCTATATATTTTGCTAAACAAAAATGAAACATATGCCAAGTGCAATAATGACCATCTCAATCGGTTGGCGCCAGTGATGCTGCGATAACGGCGGTCGTAACCTTCGGCTAAAATGAAAATGCTTGCATAAAGTCTAAAGATTTAAATAATTTTCCTACATTGTTAACTTTCTGACACTGATGTGCAATTCAGGCACAATTTCAAATGGATGTGTGCACACCCTGTACGCGCCTGCTTTCCTACAATGCACTTAAGTGATTGAATTTAGTACTTACATGATGAATAATAAATATATAAAAAGTACTTGGTACCTACTTGGAGTACTTGAAAATATTAAATTAGGTAATGACCTGTAGTATCTTACATCCAACCACCAATTAAACTAAAGTTGTACTGCATTTTAACTTATTTTTAGGACGAATTAATTTATTACTTTATTTAACCGACGATGCGGTGTTAATAAATAGTCTGTGAACGAACATTACGAATCCGTCGCAAATCAACATTTACCTAGATTAGGTATATAAGAGGTGTCCTACTAGGTTTGTACAGAGTTTAAAGTACCTACTGAAACTACTTATTGAAATCCAGACATATTCTGGTTTCATTTGGATTTCAATCTAGTTTAAATTCACCAGTCCGTCGTGGGTGGCTAGTTACTACAAATTTCTAACCTACTTTTTGTACCTACCTATGTTCTTATATATTATATTGAAATAAACTGATTTTACCTAGATCAAGACTTATAAAGTTCTGTTCCTTTAATAGAATTATATTTTTATTTTTTATAGAGAAAAAAGTGATTTAAGTATTATGAATTATGATCCATTTCCTGAAACTCCCCCTTTTTCTGAAGTTTAAAAAGATAGCGCATACGATTAATAAAACATTGAATAAAACATGTTCGACAACGTGTTGATTAAGTAATGATTTACATCGTTACGTTAAATTAAAACCCATTATTTCAGAGGCAGCACAACAAGTATGCGCTTCACTGAATTGCTAAAAAACGGACCAAGAACTCTCCAAGGCATTGCTGTTGCTGGGTTTTTTCTTTTATTATTTCTTTTTTTTTATAGCGGCCATTTTGAATTCATTATCTGTACGTTCATGTAGATGTTATTTCAAAAATAATTGTCTCATTTAAAAAGTCGTCATTGAGTTTGTAGACCGTGTAACGATAATTAGTTTTCTTTTGAGCACTCACTAATAGTAGTTAGCTTTTTTTTTAAACTATAAACTACAATTGTTGTAGAAGGTCGGCTTTTGTTTCGGTTCGACATGTTGCTTTAATTTGAAAATTAGTTTGTTCAGTTCTTGTAGATTTGGTTATATTATTTTGTTTTCTTTTGCTAAAGCTATTGTTTTTTTTTCTTATAAATTTTACGTTTATTCTCGACGTCTCAAGATCAATGTCACGATAAGGTTTCCCATAGTAATTGAGGAACGTACGTCACCGATGATCAATCACGTCATCGTGACTGATTGATCTCGGTCTATCTTGTTTACGGTTTTGGCTTCTCTCGCCTTGGTCCTTTTCATATCTGAGCGTTGCAATAGATGGGCTGGGATTTTAGTCGCGTTCCGATAAGAGAGTACTTACTTAACATTCGTTAATTATGAATTATGATATTAACTAGGTCATTAATATACCTACACACTTTTTACCTTAATAACTTTAATTCTGATACTAAGTAAAAAATGTACACTTAGGTATAGGTACATAATATATATATTCTTTCCGTTGAATTTAACTTTTTTCTCGTATTTGTTTTTGCTACAGTTCGACATATATGTAATATTAATATTTCGAATGAAAATACGCAATTTTAGTAAATTTAGTATATGTATAATATTTATTTATTATTTATTTATGTTTTATTTATTTATCACAATCATTCGGTTTGAAGTGATTTTATAATAACTGTTTTTGGTACGACTAAAATAATATTTTGGTGACTCGAAAATATTTTGAAAATAGGTACTTTGAAACACTTTGTAATTAATTATACAATTTAACAGAAGTTTAAAGATGGACACTTGACGTTTTGTTTCGCTAATTATTTTAATTAGCTTCTTGAAAGATAATGAATGAGTGTAAAGTTACGACACCTAGGAATCTACGTCATTAAACATGTAGGTTGATAGATACAATGTTTCAATAAGTTTCTCACGTGGTTCTTGATTTCAAAGCGGCATATTAGTATAGGAAAATAAAATAATCTATCTTATAAACAATTCAGTGTATCCGTATTTGCTTAATAAGATGAGTAGGTACATATTAACGATCGCTAGAGAAAGTGATCTGCCTCTAGACAAAAGCTCTGTGCCAAAAACGTCTGTCACTATATTATTAAGGTGACCCACTTTACAAATCTTACTAGACCCGTTCTAGACTTCAATACTCTCAGCTTGTGACACACGATATTAGAATTTATTACAATTAGCAGTAAGTGTGAAATTATGTGTCGCGACGTGTTTAGGCCTCCTGCCAAATTATGCGCTCCTTATACATAAATATAAATGTCGAATTGCTTCCTTCTCTAATAATAATCGAAAGTGATTTTACACTACTAGTGTATGATGATGACGCATCGAGAATATTCGCAATTGAGTCAATGATCTCAATTTATGCATAGGCACGATAGTTGAGTCGTTTTATTGTGTCTATTGATTTTTTTATCGACTGCTCGTTCTCGAAAAAAAAGGCTTGGTAACTGGGCAGCGTTTGATGATTATAGTAGTCAGAGCCTATGGCTACGAAGCTAGAGGTTGCCACTTCGAACCTTGCTAGGTGCGGTTGTCTACAATATCAGGGCTTTTGACAACACACACTTACAATTCATGGCGAGTGAAAAAGTTCCCGTCATCATATTGTGCTTCCGTGTGCCACATCATCTTCTTACTCGCACTACCAGGCGCGCAGTTTTCTATATTTTTTAAAATCATATGGAAGCACAACTATAATATATTCCTCTTGGTCCCTAGCGCTTCGATCTCCCAATCTGGCGACAAGGAGGAGGAGGGTCAGTTGAAACAGTACCACGTGGAGCAGCGCTTCGCCGACCGTCGGTACAAGGTTCACAGCGCGAGGACTTACTTCTACCTCAACGAGGCGGCTTGCGAGCGGAACATGGAGGCGTTCCTGAAGAGTATCGAAGCTGTTGCCGGTGAGATTCCTTTTGGGTTATGAAAGCCTGGTACCTTGAAATACATTCGTCCTATCTTAGGTTTCTAAAGGCTTATATTATTATAATACGTTAAGGTCATATACTTACTCTTCACTATTGAATTTATCTACCACGAAAACAATGGAAACTTTTTTATTTCTTTAAATTTATATCCAGTTCATATCCGAGTGCTAGTTATAAAATCCTAAAACTTTTTTCCATAAATTTTTTGTCTAGATTTTGAAGATACAATCAACGAAGCAATAGAAATTCCAGCCATTGGAACTGAAAGCACCTACAGTAATTTATTTCGCATAATATAATATTTACACTCATAATGATGTAGGTAGAAGTAATTAGTGTAACCCATTTGGTACCATACCTAGTATAAAGGAAAGTATTCACCTTGTTAGTTTACCGTAGAAATTTAACACGTAAAAAGTAGGTTCATACATTTTACGAATATATTTTCTTGATCTTGTCTTAAGTAGAGTAATTTTTTTAACTTTATATTTGATTTTTCAGATACAACGAAAAGCACAGGACTGATGGCCGTCAAGCTGACCGCGCTGGGAAGACCCCAGTTGCTTGTAAGTGAAATCATGATCACCCCTTCATTTACAGACTTAAAAGCGTCCCTATCTGGATACCCATCTATAGTCAGCGACTCTATGATGAATTTATTATCGAGTCGAAATCTTGTCATGTCGACGTCATCTTATTCTTGCTGGGATCTCTCAAAAAACGGTAACGTTCTCGACAACGAGTAATCTTGTCGTGTCCATGTCGTCACTTATTTCTTCATGTCGACAACGAAACAATATCGTCACGACAAGCCTTCTCCTTGTCGACAGCGTTACTCAATAATATTATGCCGACGTAATGTTGGATCGACAGTTCATCATAGGATCGCGGGTCATGCAGTAAAGCAACTGTGCCCTAGTTAGTACTTAATGGTAGTCAAAAGAATCTTTGACGTACTCGCATAATGTTTCTTACAAAAGCCCGTATACTTTTCAGTTGCAACTGTCGGAAGTAATCATGCGCGCCAGAAACTACATGCAACAAATCGTTGGCGGCACTGGTAACGTGCTCACCCACCACAAGACCATCGAGGATCTGCAGCGGTACTTCGGGGACCACAGCACCAAGCCAGAGGTGCAGGAGTTCATGAAACAGATCACCTCGGATAAGGAGGGGTGAGTTTATAGATGTTACCTCGTTAATATTGGGGACATGCTGCGTGGCATATGGCTAGTCTTTGTATAGATTTGGTCGAGTAAAAGCATCATACTCGTACAATCTCAGGTCAATAAAATTGTGTGACATGTCCCTTAGTTTGATTCTGAGAGCGGGGTAGGTTTTTTATCTCTTCGGATTTTGATGTTTTGATCAAACCTAACCTTCTCTTCTACTTCGGCTAACTTCTCCTGATAAAAAGTGTTTGTATATTCTGTGTTTACCATCAGCGTTGGTAAACACAGACACATTCTAAGCATAAATATGGTTCGAAGCAGTCTAAATGTTTTTTTATTAGTAGGTAAGCTTCTTAATCACTAATTTTTCAGTATTGAAAAATCATTGGTTAAATTATCAAGGCTTACGTAACGTGAGCTTAAATTAAGAATATTTACCTAATGGTCTTTTTTGGTTGGCTTATTTTAGAAAATTCTTTGGCTTTGGCAAGAAATCACACTTGGTTACTGTCTGGCCAAAATTGTAGCAGAGTCGTTGGCAATAAGAGCATTCCTGAATTACGTGGTATTGTATAACTCATAAACGCGAGTTTTGGTTATGTAACTGTCACTCTGCAATGGCTTTGCCAAAAGCGTTTAAACTATTTTCGTTTGTCGACAATGATTCACTGGTCGACAGGTTCACTGGCTTTATTCCAATCGATAGGGGTTGTACATACTGTACACCAGATGCTTTTACAAAAGAAAGTTCTATATCCTTTATTTCATGACTTAATCTAAAGATACCTGGTCTATTGCCGCCGTCTAGAAAAGCTAAATACAAAATGATTGTCTTGAAACCTTAAACCATCTAACTATGTAAAATAAAGATTTTTGTTCTCTTTTGAATCTCCATTACATTTTGAATTTTGATATTGTGCTGGTAGCTGCTAGGAATACGTAGACAGAGTACCTACTTACTTACATAGATGCGCATGTGATCTATATCACATGTGATCTATCATTCAGTTACGATCCTTAAGTTTCAGATTGGTGTTGAATTTTTTCATGAATAATGGTGATCTTGAACCGATTTTTGCACATTATTGCGATTATTATGTATGTCTTAAAATCTACGTCGTTGTGCCATCACACCTCTAAATATGTAAAGGCGTGATTTTACGCCCACAAATGTAAAGACGTTGGCAAACGTAGAAGTAGGTACACTTTTTTTTCTCCTACACTTTTTCTATTTGCCTATCGTCGCTGGGCGCGGTGGCCACTAATGCGTATGTTCCCCGTAAACTATTTTTGGTCATCGGTAAACTGTCGAAAGTCGGGCAGTGTAAGTAACGATAACTGAGTAACCGCTTTACGTATCGCATATAGTACTGAAGTGACGTAATTCGAAATATGCCACTACGCGAATTTAGATCTAAATGTGATGATTTAGAATATAATTTTTAATTGAGTCACTTTGGTACTGTATAATAATATGGGTATGTAGACGCTGAGTTTCAGCAAGAACTTCAAACGAAATGAGAGTAGATTTTGCCATATTTCTTTTTGGGTTAGTCGAATTATATGTGAAATCATTCACCCAGATTTTTTTAGTTTAGAACCCTGATAATAAAATTTGGTTTTAATATACCTAGTGCTTAGCTTAATATTTAGACTTGGTATTAGGTATAAAATGCAATTATTTGTTTTTAATTAAATTTATATTTATTCTTAAATAGGTAGGTATGTCAGGAATTTAAAATTATAACTGAGATAAAATTTCTTATACACGTACTTGGAAGTAATTTGAAGAGGGTATAATTATTTCAGCGTGGTGCACATATTTCCGTGGGACCGGTCAGTGGCGCCATCTTGTACCAGTCGTAAGCGTTGTCGCTAAACTCTATTGTGATTTCTACTCGGTTCAATACATGGCGCTAGTTACATATTCCTTAAGATAAAAACGCTCTTTTTTCCATCTGTTTTTTTACATTTATTACTATAATTGCTATCAATCCATTGCCAAAATATCCTTAATCTGAATATCTTTTCACAAACATGCTACTAGGAATTCGTTTGGCTAATCAACATTAAAACTCATCCGAAAATTTATAATTCGACATAGATGATCCTCATATTCTAATAATCGAAAACCATTTCAGAATCGTCCATCTGTTCCCCTGGTCGGGCATCCTCGACAAGGACATGGGTCTCTCGGACTCCTTCCGCGTCCCCGATCCGAAGACCGGACAGATGCGGCGGCTGATCTCCCAGATCCTCCCCAAGGAGGAGGAGATGTTCCGCAACATGCTGCGGCGACTGAACCACATCATCCAGACCGCCAACGACGCTGATGTCAGGATCATGATCGACGCCGAGCAGACTTACTTCCAGCCTGCCATATCTAGGATCTGTTTGGAAATGATGAAGCGGTATAATAAGGTAATATAAGGAGGCCTTCAATGTAAACATACTTTTTGAGTTTATTCTACAACTTTATTCATCGGCTGTACTATAACAAGTCTTTCTCTGACAATTCCGTTTTATTCTGAACCAAACACTTTTGAATTATGTGACGGCTAGCATCCTTATCGGAATGTACAATTGAGTTTGGTAATATACTGTCAGTATGGACGTTGGCTACAGTAAATCATATTTTAATGTGAAACCCAAAAATGTCATACAACACTATCAATTAAATTACAAAGATTCACCCATTCCTTTCATAGGAAAAGTTCCTAGTGTTCAACACGTACCAGACGTACCTGAAGAACACATACAACGAGATCCTGACCGATCTCGAGCAGGCGCAGCGGCAGAACTTCTACTGGGGCGCCAAGCTCGTACGCGGCGCTTATATCGAACAGGTACACATTCAAATATTTACTACGATTTATCAGTGCAAATTCGATTCTTTGCCGGGCGGGACGAAGTCTGTCGGGACCGCTAGTATATTTATATTTGTACTAAGACCAGGATACCCCCGATTGCGACTTGAACCCATATCTATAGTCTTTACGCGCGGCTCCGTGACGTAAGTACCAGGCCGTTGCCAAGCAACGCTGTTAATTTTTGAATTTGTTAACGGATGTAGGTATAAGTTCTTAAGAGTATATAGGTTGCTTGTGGCCTTGTATCTGACAGCAATTACTTCCGTAATTATCTCTAGTAATATATAGGTGCTATTAGATACTAATTGGTATTAGTGATAATAATCCTACTTGTGTGTGTTTCAGGAGCGAGCCCGCGCTGCCGCCATGGGCTACGAGGACCCGACCTGCGAGAGCGTGGAGGCGACTACCACCTCCTTCCACAGGTGCCTCAAGGAGATCCTCTCCAGAGTCAAGGTAAGCATGAAAACTTCCCGTTATAAAAACATCCGCTAATGGAAAATAGGTTGGATGACGATGATGATGATGGTGAAAAGGGTAATGAGATTGTTTGTTGGCATTAAGGTCTATTGATCAGTGCCCTTGATTACAAAACCGAATCTTGCTAGGGGAAATAGTTACTAATAGTAATAAACTTCAGGACTAACATTGTTTTAAAGACTTATAACAATTATTGCTAATTGTCTATTTGTTTATCATAATCATTACTCGTCAGTCTCGCGAGAGCGCCGACTCCCGCCTGGGAATAATGGTGGCGTCTCACAACGAGGACACGGTGCGCTACGCCATCCAGCTGATGCAGGAGCACGGCGTGCAGCCCGGCGACAAGGTGGTTTGCTTCGGACAGCTGTTCGGCATGTGCGACCACGTCACCTTCCCGCTAGGTGAGAACACACTATCGACAGCTGGAAAAGAGCTTTGTGCACATTTTTATTGTTTTGTAATTTTAGTTTAGGTTTTTTGTGCTCTGTGTAATTAAGAGATAGAGCGGAGCCTCTATACTGGGTATGACAACACGCTATCAACTGCTGGAAAACTGACAGCATGTTCTTCAGCTTTGTGTACATTTTTAATGTATTCTACAGTCGTAGCAGATTTTAGTATCCTAAAGAGGATGACATGACGTAACGTTTCGTTCGATTATGTCAATTCCATAGATTTTTTCATGAATTTTATTCCACAGCCGTGTCTGTGCAAAGCTGTGTCAATATCTTGATAGCTATCTTTTCTATTGCAATTACACTCAGTGTCATCTGTTCGGGGCTTATCGTAGGTAGAGCATGAGCAATCTCAACTCTTTCTTTTTCTATAAACAATTACCGATCCGAAATTATATTCAATTGATATCTTTTTCAGGTCAAGCCGGTTACTCCGCGTACAAGTACGTCCCATATGGTCCGGTAGACGAGGTCCTGCCTTACCTGTCTCGCCGCGCCAACGAGAACCGCGGCTTCCTCGCCAAGATCAAGAAGGAGAAGAGCCTCCTGCTCAAGGAGATCGCGCGCCGCGTCGTCACCGGCCAAATGTTCTACAAACCCGTCGGCAACTACAAGCCCGTGTAAATATATACCTTAGGACCATGTGCTGTAGTCTAATTTCGTTTGCGGTGTGCGAGCCATTCGCTCCGGGTTGCTAGCGACCTTATTACGTACGTTTTTAGTGTCAATTTCGTCCGGCAACTTGCAGCGAACGGATGTGTGTGAAGTGTGCGAACATCGGGGCTGTTCGGATTCGGATTGGGTGTTGTTTTGAATCTGTGGTCTGTTTTGATCTTGTTGCGTTCCCTGTGGTTGGAGAGTGACGTTTGTCATTTGCCCGGGGAAATGTTAAATGTTGTTTGAAATTGGAACTTTTATAAAATGCATAGTTATACAATACTAAAGTGACCTAACTCGAAATGTGTTACTAAGCGAATACAAACTTCAATGTGATAACTTAGAATTCTTATTGGAGTAAGTAGGTACCTAAAGATATGTTTTGAGTTACTTTAGTACTGTATGCAAAATGTCAGTTACAAAATTTACGATTAGATACTTACGTCCTGGTTTCAGATGACGTTAGTCTTGTTGTTACTAGTCATTAATGACACAAATAATACTGGGTAAATTTGTTAACACGGTAAAAGTGTTTTTTCTCTGTGTCAACGAGTTTAGTCAGTATTATTTCTGTGAATCTCTTCATGTTTTATTCTAATGACACCCTATTTGAATTCAGAACTGTTGTGAAGTGAACGGGTCAATTTAACAACTTTATAGGTGTATCTTGAACGAAAACTGTAAAATATGACGTCACATGTCGGTCTCGAACGATGTTCAGTGCAGTATTGCTTTTCGTGCTGAAAAACGAATTTTATTAATTGTTGCTTAGTTCAAAATACATTATGTCACTTCTCGACTCAGTTATAAATTTGTTGATGTTAAAATCTACGTTTTTATGACTCAATCGATACGTGATGTGCTGTTAAGTGTTACGAAAGGGTAAAAAAATAGACCTAATATTAAAATATACCTGCAAAAGTCATTTCGCTCATCGCTTTTGTTTGAACTTTGTAGAAATTTTACAATTGTAGTGCCTGCCTAATTGTTATGGACCTTATTGTTAAGCAATAAAGTCCCCTTTACCGTGTTATGAATAGAAACGACATATGAAAAGTATCAAGACTTGTAATGTTGGTAGTAGGTTGTTGGTTTTTGAGTTCAATTGATTTTAGACCTTGTGACTCGTTCGGAAGGTTGATATTATCTCGTAGTTGTGTGCCCGGTGCACTTGATGTTATGGTGACAATACTAGAGGTAGGTAGCGACAGATTTTAGTACGATAATATAATATGTACTTATATATTATTATGTATATTTCTATATATTATACTCATTTATGGATTTTATATAATTTAAGTAAGTACCTAATGATATTCTATATCAGCATAATATACAGATAAACTGCGTATTGCGCATATTTACGGATCTATATAACCTTATAAATATATATGTATACTTATATATAAATAATTTATACTTACTAGGTATGCATTTTTATATGTATTTTTCATTATCTCTAGTATGTCACCGTAAACATTAGCGTGAAAATAAATTATGAATGAAAAGACGTTGAATGTTTGATTTAGACAATAAACTGTTTATTGTAGAACTCGATGGGATTAGAATTTAAATAAACAATTATGAAATTATAATATTTAATCTCCGGCCGATATAATTCGTAGGCCGATTCGACTGCAACAAAACTGTAATCGCAATGTAACGGAAACGTGAAAGTTTTGTTAACATTTTTTTCAACGGAATCGGTCTTTTTTTATTTATTTTAACGTATCACCGATATTGTATTGTAAAATTTGTGTTGTATTTTATAAATATGTTATAGTGTTGTAACTTGTACGTAAATCATGTCCGATAGGAAATGTAAATCTAAGGCGGCGCCAGTGAATATATTATTTCAGATCTGATCTAAGATTAATGTAGCATAAAACATACACGGAACTAGTTAAATTATTTTAAAAAATGACATGTAAAATGTAAAAATGTAAAAAAGTTTGGTTACAACAGGCGCCATCTAGTGACTCACGTAAGTAACCTCAAAGTGTAAACATGTTCGTTTGTTTTCTGCAATATTAGGTTATTTTATGCATTGTTCAGATTTACTTAATACGGATTTATGAATGCATTTCACTGTGTTCCTGGTCTTATTTTAAGTTAGTAAGGTGATTTCACGGGTGTTTTAGCTGTCTTTGGTGCCAAGTTCTAAATATTAAAGAAATCAGCTAGATGATGATTTGTCACGGCGAAGTTTTGTCACTCTTGACGATCAGTATGTCGTCTTAAAACGTCAGAAGTGGACAAGGTACCTATCCAAGTTGATATTCACTAGACAGCACAATGTCATCGACAAAATGTCGTTTTGTTTTGGACCTTTTTTGTTTAAAAGACGACATAACTTGTCGATCGACGCGTGTCAAAAGGCTTGTAGCTACCTTCATTTATGAATGGTGTTTTAATGCAACGATAAATTGCTCGTACATGCTTAAATATTCAAGGGCTGACGGCGGTTGCAACGCCCGTGGGACCACCCTAATCAGAATTTCATGTTATTTATTGTGTAATTTAGA
This sequence comes from Polylopha cassiicola, assembly GCA_038024825.1. NCBI lineage: Eukaryota > Metazoa > Arthropoda > Insecta > Lepidoptera > Tortricidae > Polylopha > Polylopha cassiicola. The sequence goes on from CP149062.1 coordinate 3,839,014, forward strand.
TAGTTGGCGCAATTAATTGTCATTTGAAATAATTATAGGGTTATAGCAGTTGTTGTGGAATTTGTTTTTATTAAACGAGAAATTTCTACGAAATTGCGTACCTTACCTACATGTGCAGATGTTAGACATGAATGGAGTAGCTATCTCCTAAATAATGTGGAAACTCTTCAAGAAAAAGGAAATTTAATTACGGTTGTTGTTGACCTTTGATCTGAAAATAACAATCTGCTGCTATAACCCTCCTCGTGACTACGGAACGGAATAAAACAAAATTACCCGCAAATTTAACTATTTGCAGCGATAATTGAGTTTACTTTCCCATTCCTGTAGCCACATTCAGTTCCTACCTTATTTTAGGTTCAATTATTTATTCAAAAATTAGGTGACCTATTAAATTTTGTTTTCGCTTACAGTATTATTAAGATGGAAGCCATAATTATTTAGTTTGAAGTATTCGCCCCCGGCGGTAAACTTTATTCGGGGAAGTTTGAGAGAGTTGTTATCGGAGTCATAAATTGAAGTGTTCTCCTATAACTGAACTTGTTTATAAACTCGTACGAGTGTCACAGTTTAGCCTTTGGAGAACTTTCTCTGCACATAAATTTCCGAGTAAAAGTTTTTACATCGTTACAAAAGTCTTACAATTAATTTCGCGAGGGCTTTCGTATGTTGAAACAAGTTTAACTGCTTGTAATGTTTTATGTCGTGTGACTTTCTGGCAAAGGGCTCCAACCAGAGCTTTGCTTTGACGCACATGTGCGTCGGCGGCAGTGGACCTGTTGAATCTTTGAATCTCCTACATTGTCAGTATTACTGCGTCGGGGGTCTATGGAAATTATTAATTTGGATTATGTTATTTTATTAAATTAATTTATAAGCGGTTTTTCGTTTCTTTATTGTCGCTTATCATTATTGTGATGCTATTTTTAGATTATTTTACGAATAGACATTTTAATAAAGACATAAGCTCGTTTTGATGATTTCTTTTTATTTATTTCGTTTAGTTTTCCTTGGTTAGAGCAGTACATAGTAATAAAATACATTTAAATATTATATACCTATAAGATACTGGTAAATGTGGATTTGGTATTAGCGAAGTAAGATTTATAGAAATATGAACTGAACGATTTTTTGACTCAAAAATCCTGGAACACTTAAATTCATCAGAATGTTTTTATTTAAATTTCACTGAGGTCGGATTGTCTAAAACGAAAGTTAATGCAGGTATATTTCCGATAACTTATAAAATATTAATAAAATAAGTATGTACCTACAATAAAAACACGAAAGAAATGCTAAAACAAAATACATATACCATTGATAAAGATGGTATATAAACTAACCCTAAAGTTAGATTGTCAATGAGTCAAATTCTTTGCAGACAATAATAGATTTACTTACGCTAACGTCATCGGTTCATGTTGATTAGTAACATTATCATTATGCCCTTTTTCAAAGCCAATCATTTTCAATGGTTCCTTACAGATTTTACTTCATGAAATACTATGAGCATCCTTAATTTCTAGTGGGTTTTGACAGACATTGATTCAATAAATATATGTAGAACTACTTACTAAAAGTGAATTGTTTTTACCATCTGATTGTGTAACATATTGGCTTTGTAGTATGATGTCTATCTCTCTATGTTGTATACTAATTAGAGACAAGGCACTGAGCTTTTTATAGGGCTTGATTATATTGCTACAACTTACACAATTATTTTACAATCTTTTCAACCAATGAGGGCCACCGCGTGTGAGAAATCCGCTAGATGCGCTAGTGTAGAATGAGGTCTAGCTGTCATGTTCCACCAATGAGAGGCAAGCTACTGGCCTGTGATTGGTGGAACATGACAGCTAGACCTCATTCTACACTAGCGCATCTAGCGGATTTCTCACACGCGGTGGCCCTCATTGATTGACTTCGCTCTAACAGGCGTTAATTGAAATCAGTTCTACTACATTTTCAACCGCTCTCATTTTCGTTATTTAGTAAAACTCCAGCATTCTGTAATATAAACCAAAAATTATAATATTATTATGGAATTACAGGAATGCTATTAATTAAATAAGGAAAGTGAAAGCAATTGAAAAGTCCTGAACAGGAATACCCACTGGCTGTTTAATTTAAACTGGTTTTAAAAAAGGGCCTTAATTTAAGCAATTTGAGAAATAAAGACGTTAAATGTTGATATCAAGAGTTTCCTTTACATTTGCTTACAGATTAAAAACCCACTTAGCAAATAAAGTACCTAATGTTTATATATTTATTTACTTACTCTTCATTGAACAAAAAAGCAAATGTATAAAAGGCGGACGTAACAGACCATACGGCATTCTCTACAACGTCCAGACAACCTTTGAAGTAAACAGAGAGCATGTGTATTGTGTAGGCACAAAAGAATACATACAATATAAAACAGGTAGATATTACGCTACATAAATGAGTACCTACATAAATATAATAAAATATTATATAGATACAAAAAAATACATATTTAGTTACCTACAATGACCAGTAGCTTATCCAGTTTGTTGAATGATACTTCATAAATGTTAGAATAACACACATCATCAAAATCTAAGTTGAATAAGTAGATTGAAATTTTGCTCCACTATTTTTTATAGCAACTACCTAACATAGTGTGATGCCCAGTATTGCCCAGTCGCTCATGCTACGCCGTGTTTGAAGACGGTCGTTCCGTTCTTCATGAGTACCCGTCCACGAGTCTCCTAACCTCGTGATGTTGCCGGCTTAACATATCATCATCTGTTCTCTACTCTTCTTGAGCTTGTAACCCTGTTATTGACTAATTGTGCCAGTGTAATAGCTATAAGTGCGGTGATGCCTGGACCAAGTCTTCATGCCACCTGTGAGCTGAGAGCACCCCCTGGAAGCTTAAAGGTGGAGTGTTCATTCACCTGGTGTTTGGTTTCCGACAAAAACAACGAGACAACTACCTACTTAGCTGATTGTTACCACCGTGAAATACAAGTTTTAACCCCGTGGGGGTAATCAGCTCCCAGGTTTGGAATCTAGGGGGTAGCTTGCTGTTTATCTAGTATCTACGAAATATGTGTCTAATAAAAAATAATATACCTACACATTTGCAATATGGAAATCGCAAAATAAATTTATGTAGGAAAAATACGAGAAATAAATACAAATTGGTCAACAATGAATAACAATATTTATTTGTCACTCTGACAGCGTACAACTTTAATCTAACATGTAAACCTACGGCCCAGTGGAACCAACACTTAAACACACATCGTTTTGGAATAATTAACATACCTACTAACATTTTAATGGTGTAGGTAAGGTAACATTTATTAGTTGATTACAAAGAATTGTACCTAATTTATCTGTAAAAAACACCTGTTATATTCACATAATGAACACAGCTAAAAACAATTTTAAGTGTAGGTAAGTGTACAATTCAGAAAACAACAATAATTACACAAAAAAATAATCCCAACTCCAATTTACACGCTCTTACAGCACACAAAAAACTCCTTTATCCTTTTCATACTTTTTAATCTTTGAAAAAAACAATACTGGAAAGAAACAAAAGAAAAAAGCGTATAATACGGGCTGGATAATAGAGGCCCCATGCGGCCAGCGTTAATTGGTTGGAAATAGGTCGGGCATGTAGGCAAAGATTGTGTGACCTACTTTTGGCGGTTAAGGTCGATAGGGCGCGCTGTGATACTCGCCCTCGCAACGGCTATTTTACCTTGCAAATAAACTATGTACCTGACGTTTATTAATTTATAGCTTCTGCCCGCGACTTCGTCCGCGTAGAACTCCTCCTTTTATGCAGTCGGTTAAAAAGTAGCCTATGTCCTTTCTCAGGCTCCAGACTTTCTTTGTACCAAATATCATTTAAATCGGTCTAGTAGTTTTAGCGTGAAAGCGTAACAGACAGACAGACAGACAGAGTTACTTTCGCATTTATAATATTAGTAGGGATTCGTTCATTTTTCGCACTGAATACTGAAGTTTGCCAGGTAATGGGCCTTACTGCAAAACCGGCTGGTGAGCCTCCAGAAGAGAGGCTTTCAAGCTTTTAGTTTGGGTTAATTCGTTCAGGAGTAATACAGGTAGACCAAATAGGTATTTTAAATCGTCTCATTTAAGTATTAATTACTATGAATACTGTAAATTTAATAGTAATTCTGTTTGTTAGAAAGCTCATAAGTAAACCTTCGGGTGCTGACAGGTGAAATATTCGTAAATTCGAGCCTTAGAGTTTATTATATTGCTAATAAAATTATTAACCCTTCGTATAGGTACTCAAATACGGATCCGATATAATTATATTTAAGCATCACTTTTTGTTATTATTCTGTTAATAATTTTATTAGCTTTATCAGTAACAACCGAGGCTCGAATGTACCCATTTTTCACCTTTTAAATTACAAAATGTGATGGTTATATTTGTCCGGGATCCGGGCTTGAATGTATGAAGGATTAAACAGATAAACAGTATTTAAACATAAATTTATGGAATGTATCGTTACTTAGTAATAAATATTAAATACGTCTACCGATAATATAATATTAACGGTTACGTTATATTTGATGCTGACTGAACCTGTTCAGATGAAATTTAAGTAGTATAGATATAGGTACCTGCCTAGTTTCAGTCCGTCGGGAAGGACATTTTTTTTTTTTATATATTTATCATATATATACCACCAACGTGATGTCACGATCACCCACTACCTAACTTTTGACTTGCTTATCTTTTTAATTTTTCGTGTAAATTCAGGAAAGAAAAAATACGCGTCGAATATATTTTTAAATAATCTTAACAACTCCCTAAAAATCATTTCATATTCTATAACGTAACGTACAAATTACGTCAATAAAGTTACCTTTATAATTTAATTGTGACACCCTGCACTCTACTCGTATGTCACAGCAATTTTCTTTGTATATTTCGCTCGTCCCTTGCAAATCAGTGACAGTGACAAATGCTTTCTTGTGCCATGAAAAACCTTAAGTGACAGTACCTATATCAAACTAGGTACTTGAATGAGAAAAACCTAAATGATAAAATTAAAAAATCTTATTAATTAAGTATTTAATTACACCTTTTAAGCTTGCTCAATATTGTCTTGATATAGGTAGCTTTTTTGCTATTTATTCATATTTTATAGCACAAAATAAAACAGAAGTAAGTGACCGGCGAATTTAATGCCTTAAGGTATTCTCTACCAGTCAACCTTAGAGTTATACAGAAGATTACTAAAAAGAAAAAATAAAGACAACCAAACAATACCATAAGGACATTAATTATCAAGATTATGAACGGCAAATCAGTTTGAATAAAAAAATTACCAACACACTCATACGATTACTGCGTTTGTGTGAAACATATTACTGCCTATATCTATTGAGGCTACCTAAAATCCGCTAGATGCGCTAGTGTAGAATCAGATCTAGATGTCATGTTCAATTGTTCATTGGTGGAACATGACAGCTGGACCTCATTCTACACAACGCACAACTAGCAGTTTACAGATACGCGGCGTGGTAGCGACCGCTATTCCATCTGTCATATTATTAAATAATATACTTATAAGTTATTAACATATTGGTATATATGTAAAATTAAATATGTCTTTTTGATAACATCATATAATTACAATTGTTCAATAAACATCTTTACATTTTTTTAAAAAACCTATTTACAAATTGCATTCGTGATAAAAAATAAAATTTTCATTACGTCAACGTCACTACTGTTCTTATATTTAAAATTCATCTATCAGAGTGAGTGGAGGTCTATGCTGAAAATCGACACGACTCCACGATTAAGTATTTTTCTTACCGACCTGTCGTATCGATCTTAGGCATAATTACATAATATATCTAAATATCCGACTCAACTGTCTTATAAAAATGCGTAAGTAAGTTACCTTTATGAGCTACTAGCTTCTGCCCGCGACTTCGTCCGCGTAGAACGCCTCCTTTTTTGCAGTCGGTTAAAAAGTAGCCTATGTCCTTTCTCAGGCTCCAGACTATCTTTGTACCAAATTTCATTTAAATCGGTTCAGTAGTTTTAGCGTGAAAGCGTAACAGACAGACAGACAGACAGACAGAGTTACTTTCGCATTTATAATATTAGTAGGGATAGTATTTTTAAAACCCTGTCAGATGAAATTAAACATTTACGAAACAACTGACTAAAACTGACTGAAGTCGACGCCGTCACTAATAATATTCCCCTTAAAGTGTCAACCAGTCAGCTTTGTTGTTCGAAACAACCCCTTAATTACATCTGACAATTAATTTACGCCACCGTTGACTACCATTGGTTTGATTTCTACCTAAATCAAATTCATTGCTATTTATATTCATTATCTTTTCTTATTTAATTAATTACAAAACAATTCGTAACGGCTATAGAATACAGGGATAATAAAATATGCAAAAAATGCGATTAGATGACATTCCAAATTAGTTGGTAGTAGCAGTGGCGGATTTGTGGTTTTAGCCGGTATAGGCCTTGCCGTAGTACCGACCACTCCTTTTTAGATTTGTCATAATTAGCAGACCTTAACATCTTGGCCTGGATCCAAGCATTTGTAAAAGAAAAGCAGAGTTTTACGCGGATATTAAAAAAGAAAAAAAGTTGCTGCATGTGGCGTACGTGCCAAGTATTTTTGCTATTAGCCAATAAGAATCTCGAAAAGTTTTTGTTATTGGACAGTTGAGTTCGAATCGATGAGTTTGTTTTGTTTTGATTTTACTACTCATTGCAAAAGACAACAATTAAAAAAACATCCGCATCTTTATCTTCATTTGGGGATATTAAAAATCTGCATCCTCAGCAACCTTGGTATGGCCTACTTGCAAATCCGCCACTGTTAACAATACTAAACTTAAACTACAGATATGACAAATATGACTAGCTTGAAGGCTTAGGAAGTGTGTAAGATATAGTTACGTGCTGGATATAAATATTTAAGATATAAAATATATACCTAATTTCGTAGTTTTAGGAGAAGTACTAGGTACGAGTATAGACTTAATATTTTCCAAGGCTAATATAAATCGTCAGTCTAGGAGTTTTTGAACAAATTATTTCGTTTGCTTATTACTAAATAGTTGACATCATTATAATTATTATCTATTTTATAGAAATATTCGAGGATGCGTACTGCGTAGTGCTTATAATTTATATATAATTATGTAATTAGTAAATATAATTAGTAAAAACAATTTGCAAGCGTACGCGTGTCAATATTTAGAAATAGGTACCTAATGACTGTGGTTGAAACGCCCTTGAAATTTAATCGACCCGATGACATTTCTGCAACCATGAAGGACATTTGACGACTGTATTTAATTCCCCTATGGTATTAGTTTAAAAAACACGCCAACCATATACATAATAAATCCTGTTTAGTGAGAAATTAGCGATAGCTAAGTACATATATAGATCAGAATTGATTTTCGAAAGTACATGCCTATGTTATACAAACTCACAATCGAAACGCGCATATAAAATTTATATTAAGAATTCAAAATAAAATTTCACACCTTACGACACGATGCGACGACACGAGTGTCGTTTCGTAGTCGTGTATTAACTGATCACGTGGCAAGGTTCGTCTGCGGCGCCGTCAGTGATGAAGGAGGTTAACTGCGTCGCTGTCGCCCTTCGCTAGGACCTGGGGCAATAGAAGCCTTGGTTTATCCTTATAATAGCTGGAAGACCGAGCCATACGGGCGCGTGCAGTGAGGGTCGCGCATGTACCACGTCAGGGTAGGAATCCCATACATTTATGCCATTGTGCCTATATGGAATAGCCCCTTGGCCATACCATAAATATAAATAAATTGAAAAAAAGTTGAGTCACATTTTAACATCGCCGGTCATAATACCTATAGCTTACACATTTACAGTATATACCCACTTATATAGGCTATAATTTATAAAGATATTAGCGATCCGCCCCCGCTTCATCACACATATAAACCTTCCTCTTGAAACACTATCTACTTTTAAAAAATGTCCGCTTTAAAATCCGTTGCGTAGTTTTAAAGATTTAAGCATACATAGGGAGGCAGAGAGTGAAGGCGAATTTGTTTTATACCATGTAGTGATTGTGCGATAATTCGCTTTTTGATAAATTAAATCAAAAACATAACATAAGTGTCAAGTAGGTAAGTAGGAAAAAACTGCCAACTGAGAGTTGTTCTAATAATCTAATGTGCACTACAAAAACATTGGAACTACACGAACATAATGTAAAACTCTAATTCTGCGCAGACGAAGTCGCGGGCAAAAGCTAGTCAATCTTACGGCACAACGAAATACTTACGTAGGCATATATAATTGTTGGTATTAATATAAGGGGATGATCTTGTTTAGCAATTTGTTGTTAACAGTAAATTAGTCGCCGCGGGCACTTGGGTATAACAAGATACCCGCACGCGTTTGTAGAGCTATTGTTCTACATAACATCAGATTAATGCTTGTTGTAGGTATAAATACATTAATATCTACTTAGGAGGTAAATTTAATTCCAATTCACTTTGATATTTTCACTAATTAAATATTAATAAGGTTAGCGTTCATCGTTTTTTCAGAACAGACACTGGGTGTTTAAAGTTTTCAACTTTGAAACTAAGCTTGAATCCTGTCTTAATTTATTATTATTATTATTAAAACTTCTAATTTATATAAATATGTACCTACACATTAATAGGCAAGTATAAGTTCTTCTACCTACTTACGTATATAAATATATACATATTAGTAGCAGCATAGATGTCTATTCATCAATTGATTAGGTTTACTAAAACTCCCATTTCTATCATCCCCAAAATAAGTTCACGTACCTAATAAGACTAAAAACACCTCACCTGTGTCGACCTCCCTCGCTCTTGCGCAGTCGCATTTCCAGCGCCGTTTGCGACGCAAGCGCAGCGGCCAGTGCTGTGCCTAGCGCCACGAATTGCGTGCGCACACAGAGGAACTGCCGCGCAGCGCATGCTAGCGCAAGACCGGTATGTCGCGCTGCTAGCGTCAGAGACCACGGGCCCCGCCAACCCGGCCCGCCGATACATACCCCCGTCTAGGAGGGAAATATTTTCTCAACAAGGCTCGTAAATGTTAACATTCTTGGCATAAAATACTCAGCCTGAAAACGTCATTCAACTTCAAGTGAAAAATATTCTTAAGGATCCTACAGTACAATTTAAATTTTCAATATATTAAATTTAGCGTAGGTGGAATTGTGAAACACGATTATGCGAGCACAACAAAGAACTACGCGTTATTCAAAACTAATAAGTCATTTAATGATCTACGCCGAACCTGCAAAACATCCCAAAGCGCAGCACACGCGCCCCAAGCAGCGGCCGCTACAGCCGGCAGCGCCATGTCAGTCCTAGCAGCTCGCCAGCGCAGTAATGCTAGCATAAGCAGCGCGTGCGCAGCCGCTCCTCCCATCGCGAGAGCGCCGCGACGGCCCCGCGCTGCTGCCATGCTTAAAGTGGCAGCTACTAGCATCTGCAGGCAGCCTGCACCACACAGTGCTCGCCATGCACATGACCAGCCGCCTACACACACACCGTACCACTGCGAAGAATATAGATATGACAAGGATAGATTAGGATAAAAGTCAAATCTGTAGTAAGTAGAAATATGAAACTATTGAGTATGTTTTTACCTTAACATAAGAAGTATAAATAAATCCCTGTTGTAGACCAATGAACAGGCCCATTGGGAAACTGAGTAAAGACCTCGGGTCCTTAACGATGGACCGAGCGTCAGGAGGCGGCGCCGGCGACGCTGGAGCTCCAAATACTCCAAACCCCAACGCATTTAGCGCTACGAATGCCCAAATTGCTACTAGAATCCTCCGCCCGTCTGCGTTTAGCGCCGTGCCTAGTATTGACAGTGTGTCTGGACACCCCGCAGCGCCACATGTTTGTTCCTGTCATGAAATACACTGGTAAGATAAATTGTTTTCAAATTGACTTGTAAACGGAGACTTTCCAATATTACCTCATATTCTTCATCCGGAAAGAACTCGTCAGGCGGAGGCCATCCTGGCACCGATACATTCGTAGGAGCTGCAGTGAATTGTGTCCCAGGTGTCAAGTCTTCCGGCCATATTAAGAGGGCAAAACCGAGCATAAGTGACCCTAGCACCAACCCCATGTCTTGGGCAGCACGGAGCGCTCTAAGTGCTCGTCGTAAAGCTATTTTTCTTCTACATTCGTCGCCGGCGGCTTGAGCTAGTGTCGTGGCAGATGCGGACAACGCCAGAGACATCGGGGATAAAGTCAAACCGCAGATTCCGTACAACGGCAGTAGGACAGAAAGTGGTGTCGCTACGATGTGAGCGGACAGAAGCACGAAAACGAGCATATGGGATATAGTTATAACGGCTCTTGTTCCCGTCTTCTGAATGATTAGCGGTGAGAATGGGGCTACAATAGCGGCTATGGCGTGCATAATCGCTAAAGGTATAGCACCAGCTTCGGTGCCAGCAAACGCGGTGAAAGGAAGTAACGCCGTGGCACATAGTCCGCTCGCAGCGCACAACAGGGCAAACCGTTGGACAACTGTTCTGGGTATTTTCGGAGGTTGCCGTGCGATCAGTCGACGAACTGACGCTGCGCCGACGGAGGATGCGATAGAGTCTCGGCGACGAGTAGCGGGTAATGTGGCGGGTATTCTGCCGGTGTTTTTGGGTCTTTTCCATAGCCATTCTTTCTTGGATATTGTGTTAACTGGAACCTGTTTACAAGGATATCAGATTCGGATTAGAGTACAGATAAAAAGGTATACTTAGGTAACTATATGTAAATGAGTTATTAATGATTGATATACCTGTTTAACGATAGCGTGATGTCGGTGTGGGTCGGAAACTGTTCTTGCTGCGGTGCGCACGGGTACAGCTGGGCGCGACCGCTCCGTCAGGTCTGGCAGGCTGCCCATAAGACCCCTCTACTTACTCCTTGATCCGATTTTCATACCTGGAACAATTCACGTAGATTATTCTGGAATAATTGAACATTTGAAACCTGTATCATCGAGATAGTTTGGTTGAATCAGAGAGTAAATTGCTCCTTCATCAAGTATGTGAAAAGAGCTCATGATTATATTCTTTCTAATCCCAGCTCAGAACTGCTATGATAATCATGTTTATACTGGTTTAGTAGCTCTGCAGGAACAGTAAAATACATACGTATCTAACACTAGCGGCTCACCTCGGCTTCTCCCGGATTGTTTTTTATAGCCTACCTATGTCATTTGGAATAATGTAGCTTTCCAACAGTGTAAAAAAATTTCAAATCGGTCAAGTCTTTTAGGAGCCTATTCAATCCAAACAAACAAACAAAGAAACTTTTCCTCTTTATAATATTAGTATTAATATTATAAAGAGGAAAAGTTATATTATAAAGAGAAATAGTCTGAAAATACAAACATAAGATAATAAAAAGTGAAAGTCATAAGATAATAAAAGGTTTAAACGACAATTTATGATGAATACGACGAATTGAGCTCGGTCAATGCCTATACTTTAATACAAGTTGTAAATCTCTCACAGCAGTTTAAACTCCGTATTTCAGTCACGTCGCTGCAAGAGCGGGGCGCCTATCGATTCTATTTATTTCTGCACGACTTGGTTTGTCCCTTGCGCGTTGGATTATGTGATATAACTTAGACTTTCATTAAAAAATATATATAAGATCGATGTATTACTAAGAGCCTATAAGTTTACAATCTATACTAATATAATAAAGATTTAAGTTTTGTTTGTTTGGATTGAATAGGCTCCAAAACGGCTGGGCTGATTTGAAAAATTATTACACTGTTGGGAAGCTACACTATTCCCGAGTGACATAGGCTATAAAAAAGGGATTCGTACGAAGCCGGGGCGGACAGCTAGTCCAATATAAGCCTATAGGTACCATTTGACAGTTGAATTTTCACAAAGTGAAGGTAGTGGTTCGTTCTATCATTTAATTCCAACTAAGATATATGTAAGTAGGTTTAAAACATTAAAAGAGAAACGATTCTAAGGGCGAAATAATATAAAAAGTATAAATTAGCAGAAGGTGTGTTCCTACCTATTTATAGAAAGTATTTATAGTAACAGCGAAAGGATAAAGCCTATCTCATTAACAGAAATCAATTAATTAGCTAGGTACATTATTTCAATCGAAACTTTGTACAAATTTCAGAAATTAATTGCCTAAGGGAATGAAAGGTGGCATTAAACTTTTTATCTGTCCAAATATAATTGAAAAAGTAATTGGAGGTATAAAGGAAATAGACACCGGAATATAAGCGACAGAATGGTCTAAGTATTAAAAGTTAACGATACACGTACATGCCCGGACAGAGGACGAAATAATCCGATTAAGGGTTGCTGACCTTTTGGGGATAAACTTTCTAAAAGAAGCAACGGCCGAAAACATAAACAGCACTTTGATACGACACTTAGTGTAAGTAAACACTAGTGTATTGTGTTATATTAGAAACACCAAAAGGATGGGTTTATAACACTCGCAATAGGCGATAAATAGATAATAATATGTTGAAGTGTCTAGTCTAACATAGTGATGTTACGGTCGATTTGGTCACGGTTGGAGGAGACCTATGTACAGCAGTGGACGCCTTTTGGTTGATGTGATGATGATGATCATGATGATGTTATTAGACAAAAATATGTCATTATATGCCAGGTGCTATAATTGACAGCTATGTACTATAAGGAGGCTTTTAATAAAAATAAACAAAAAAGAAACGCGAATTAAATCCGTTAAGTTTTGTCATTCCAAAGATTTTATTTTGTTTTGTGTATCTATACTAATATTATAAAGAGGAAAGGTTTGTTTGTTTGTTTGGATTGAATATGCTCCAGAACGACTGGACTGATTCTAAAAATTCTTTCGCTGTTGGGAAGCTACGTTCACCCTGAGTGACATAGGCTATAAAAAAAGCAGATCCGTGCGAAGCCGGGCGGACAGCTAGTAGCTTATAATTGGATTACGCTACTCCCGCATAGGTACACACATAAAATTCGTGGTCACGGAAGCACAAAACATTCTCATAAAATATGTATGAGATCATGAATTGTATGGATGTGCTTTATGGAAAGCCGCTTATAAAATATGGATGGGGCGGCGAGGTGGCAGTAAAACCACGAGCAAAACTGATTTCATATACAGGTATAAATGTAACGCGAGACAAATTTGTATTTTTTTTACGAAACAAGTAGGTATACAAAAAAATTAACGAAATAAATAGGCTGTAAGAATCATGAAAACACGTATCACTTTAAATTTGAGTTTAATGTTAATCATATAAGCGAATATCGACAAGAGCATATAAAAGACACATATCAAGACCTATATCAAAATGACAATATTTAAATCTTATCAAAATAGACCTAAGTATATAAAAAATAATACATAAAATATAATAAACACGGCTGTCTGCCAGTCAGTCATTAAAACTATTCTACTATACAAAAAACGAAACGTTATCTCGTAAATAGGTAAATAATGAAATTAGGTACCTCCGCGACCACGCTTGCAACGTCGCAACTGAAGCGTCGGATGTAATTTATTTATTTACACGATTAAGTCCCGTTTTTGTATAGCATAAAGTGTGATAATCGTGAATTCAAATAAACTGACTTATAACTATATACTTAGGTATAATTGCACTACATACATGAATGTAATTTTGTAAGTAAATCACAGAAGCTTTTAGGGAATTATGTAAGTATGTACTAAATGTAAAAACTTTTCACTTTAGGTTTTACTTAATTAGAACTAATTAGGTACCTTACATTTAGGCTCAACAATGTAGAGTGTTAACTTGTGTAACGAGAGTTCCGTAATGTACTTGCGTCTATTAAGTAACAGAACTAATTGTGGCACAAACAATTTTATGAAACGACAATAAGTTATATCCTAACTAATATTATCCTAACTAGTCCTAAACTCCTAACTAATCCTAACTAATATTATAAATGCGAAAGTAACTCTGTCTGTCTGTTACGCTTTCACGCTAAAACTACTGGACCGATTTAAATGAAATTTGGTACAAAGAAAGTCTGGAGCCTAAGAAAGGACATAGGCTACTTTTTAACCGACTGCAAAAAAGGAGGAGTTCCACGCGGACGAAGTTGCGGGCAGAAGCTATTTATTTATAAACGACAATAGTCTAACGCTAAAATTGTCAGCTCAGTCGTGCTACGATAACGGAAACTATAAAGAATCCGAAACGTCAGCTAATAAAATAAAATAAAAATACGCGAGTTAAATCCGTTAATAGTTGTTTCATTCCAATGTGTAATAACGAAGCGAAGGCATCAAAAATTAATAAGTTACCTAGTTTTATCTATCTTTCTTTCTAGCGAACCATACAAACGATCAATAGCAATATAAAGTCAAAATCAAATATATATTTATTAAGGCTTTTGCAAGTCCTTATGAAGGTTAGAAAATACCAACCGTTTCCGAAAAGACCTCACTTGAAAAAGAAACTCAATGAAGTACCTATCATTCTTTCAAAATACATACATAATATATTATTATCTACTATATGCTTAAATTCAGCTTCATTGAGTAATTAATATTGAATTAGCTTTCATCTATACTAATATTATAAAGCTGAAGAGTTTGTTTGTTTGTATGTTTGTTTGAACGCGCTAATCTCAGGAACTACTGGTTCGAATTGAAAAAACTTTTTTTGTTGGATAGACCATTTATCGAGGAAGGCTTTAGGCTATATAACATCACGCTGCGACCAAAAGGAGCGAAGAAACAGTGGAAAATGTGTAAAAAACGGGGTAAATATGAACCCTTATAAAGAATTACTATTCCACGGGGACGAAGTCATGAGCACAGCTAGTTTAAAATACTACACAAACAGATCGTAAAGCCACCTTTGCATAACCTAAATTTTCGTAAATCCGATAGCCGTACTAACATGGACTGGGAATTCTAAATTCACACAGACCTGAATTATACATGCAAAAGTTTCCAGCTAACTTGGCCTCTAATTACAAGGCTGGCCTCTCGAGACAACAGGCGTTGCGGCAGTCGCGGCCTCAAGTTACAGTTCTGGAACCTATTGTCTTGCCGTGAACAATTTAGAGGGGCTCCCGTTAGGGTTGCCAACCGTACTCTAAAATAGAGTATTGTACTCTTTATCATGTAGGTGTACTCTATAATCTAGAACACTAATAGAGTATGCTAAAATACTCTTTTTTGATATTTTTTTACTATAATACTAATGCCAGTCATGCAATATTATGAAAATCCATTATCAGAACAAAACATCATTAAATTTAATAAAAAATAGGCTCTTGATTTATTCAAACTTAGATTTAGGATGCTTAGATTCATATAATTGCATTAAAAACAGGACAAACTATTAGATACCGCAAGAAATAATACGTTTTCAAAATTGCAAAATAAAAAATACTTTTTTTTATAAGTTTGTACTCTTTATTTACCTCCTTTGAAACCAGATATACTTTATTTCTTCTAATAGAAGTTGGCAACCCTAGCTCCCGTAGACACGTAGAGTCAATAACTGACGTTCGTTCTATAAAGTGACATTCTACATGTAACTGTACAGTACACTGTTATGTAAGGAATGATATTAGGTTTGACCCAATGGAATGATACAACTATAACGGATTTAGCTCGCGTATTTTATTTTATTTAGCGTTAGACTATAGTCAGTCGTGCTACGAATATGGAATGTGTAAAGTTTTCGTAGACAGCAAATAAATACGCGTGGTAAATCCGATACAGTTGTTTTCTTGTAATGTGCAATAACCGCGAAGGCATTAGAAATTATTAGATTAGACTCGATTTTGCATCGATCAAAATAGTATATGACAGAGGAATACTTTTCTAACTTTTCAATTTGTTATGACCAGCTTGAACATATCATGTTCACTTAAAAGGCGTTCTTACAGAGGCGTTGTTGTTCGGTTCGCCACCTTCCCTATAATATGGTTAAGGGAGGCGATGGCTAAGATACACGTCATAATCGTGGAGGGGTGCAGATCTGAAAAGGGACTTTAGAGATAACTACATGCTTTTGCTATAGGACGAAATTCGACTGGAGACATCATATTGTCTTAGTTCTTTGACTTCTGGAAAAATAATAATGTAGGTGCATACGTCTCACGCACCGCAGCTAAATCGATTCTGTATTGATAATTTCTGATGCCCTTGCGGTTATTATACATTGGAATTTTTGCAATGAAACAACTTTAAACGGATTTAACTTTAGCGGCATTATTGTCAGCTCAGTCGTGCTGCGATTATAGAATCTGCAAAGGCGGCGAAACGTCAGCCAATAAAATAAAATACGCGAGTTAAATCCGTTTAAAGCTGTTTCATTCCAACGACTCTGTAAAAGGCTTAAGAGTCTCCTTTCAGGAGTCTCGCCACCCGTCCGGTTTTGCAGTGAAGGCCCATTAGCTGGCCAACTGCGCTTCAGTATTCAGTTCGAAAAAAAAAAAAAAAAACGACTCTGTACTTGATTAACATATTGCATCAAGTATAGTAAAGTGATGTCGAGATGATATCGCTTCAGTATCGCAAGTGTCGTGTCGTTCATCAGATCCTTTGATTAGAATGAACCACTTAAGGAGCAGATGGCAACAGGCGCAGTGTCGCGTTACAGAGTCTCTAGCACCTATTGTCTTAGTCAACAATTTTAGGCAAATTGACTTTGCCTAAGAGCAAAATGATGTCGAGTATTATGTTTAAGGCCTTATATTAATGGAATGAAATATGCAGAAAGAATCACAGTGCGAACGAGGCGGGAATTTCAAATGATATTTTAGTATATTTTTTGTACAATTGATCACGTCTGCCGCAGTGGGCTGGCAAAAATGATATTGACGCAGCGGTTGAACTAAATATTTTTTTGTTAAAATTTTTACATTTAGCATTTCAGAATGTAAAAAAGATTACTTAATCTGAGTTAATCTATACTAATATTATAAAGAGGAAAACTTTGTTTGTTTGTACTAAATAGGCTCAATAAGTAGTAATAAATTCTTTCACCATTCGAAAGCTACATTATCATAGGCTATAAAATATTTTGAAAAAAATAGGGATCTGTGCGAAGCCGGTGCGATCCGCTAGTATAACATATATATAGGGCGTTATCAAGAATAAGTCGTCAAGCGTGAGTCGAGATTAATGCAGTTCACTAGAATTGTAATAAAAAATAGTCATTGGATGGGGTAGTGTAGCCAGACGGCAGCATCGTGGCAGCGCGATGAGTATAGTGTGGCCAAGGCAATAGCGTCGGATTACTATATAGACATCTATTTATACATTTAAGTGTGCATCCACATTGTTATATTGGCAGTATTACTTTTACACAGCGTGTGACTAATAAAACACCTACCCTATAATGGAGTAGCCACCAACGTCTATAAAACATGACAGTTATGCTTTTTCCTAATATAATAACTACCTACCTATATATTTTGTTTCTTTGATATAAACTTTTTACGCTTTTCAGGCACTTACGTGCGTATATTTTTTTTTATTAAAGCCTCTCTTTTTATTATTATATACTTACTAATATAGCATACTCTGTAATGGCTATGGAAATATATTTGACATGCGGCTATTAAGTGTGTGTGTGTGAAGTAATTGTCCGGTGAGCTTACTAAGCGGACGTGTTTCAACAAAGAAATATTTGTATTTTTATTCCAAATAACCCATTTAAAGAAAAGTAAACCTTATTTTCTGATACATAAAGTTGTGCTCCAATTAAAAGTGCAAGTGAACTTCAATCATTACGTTAGTGAACTCCTACACTAATAACTTGGAACTCGGGCTCGTGGCATTGATCTACATAGCGATCTACCCTACAATAGAGTGATAAAATGAGCCTACTAAGATCACCGGATGAAAAAATCCCAACTACCGCCAGTGGTGGTGGAGGGTCGCAACCTAACCTATCGACTTTGAAGGATACCCAACTCGATTCCCAAATAACATTTAGGAAGAGAAAACAACCGGACCATGATAATGATTTAAAAAATGATTTGGCAGAATTTCGCAAAGAAATGATGAGTGCTTTTAAAAATCTTGCTGATAATCAGAATGAGGGTATATCCCTTTTAAAAAACGAACTCGGCATGATAAAAGTAGAAATGAGCGAAATAAAATTATCGGTATTAAATCTACATCATGAACAAAACAAAATAAACAACGAGTTGACTACTATTAAAAATAATACCTCCAATTTGGAAAACAAAATTAAGAGTATCGAAACCGAAATAGAAGTACTAAAAGTCAATTCCCAAAACCCGTCCGCTACTAAACCCTCTCCCACATACCAGGATGAAAATATTTACAAGGAATTCCAAGAGCGAAATAATAGGGAAAAAAATATTATCATCGTCGGAATTGTTGAAGAAGCAAACGAAACCAAAGAAGTAAGTACACAGAGAGACATGGAACAGGTCCTAAAAATAATTCGCACGGCATACCCGAACTGCCCAAATCCGTCTAATATCTTTCGTCTGGGTAAACATTCTCACGATAAATATCGACCGGTTAAAGTAGTACTCGAGTCATCGTACACTGCAAGGCAGATACTTAAAAACAAACCAATGCGTACTAACATAAAAATCTACTCGGATCAAACCCCACTACAAAGGAAAATTCTTCAAGATTTAAGTGAGGAGCTATGCAGACGCCAGAGAAACGGTGAACCGGACCTTGTAATAAAATACATCAGAGGAACCCCACAAATAATCAAACGAATTTCAAAAAACTAATAGTTCAATCGAATTCTAGTTGTACTCAAAATCCCATAAATATATCATATCAATTTTTGAATTCCTACAAAAACCTTTCCACAACAAATGGATCCCTGAAGTTTCTTTATGCTAATGTACGCAGTATATTAAAGCCGGGAAAATTTGATGAGTTAAAATGTGTCCTAAACGCAATACATAGAAAAGTCCACATAGTTCTATTATCGGAAACATGGATTCAATCAGATGAAGACGCTGCACGTCTAGCAATTGCCAATTACACACACTATTACAACTATAGACATGACAGTAGGGGCGGAGGTGTTTCTGCCTACATTCACAATGATTTAAAACATTCAATGATAGAAGAAAAGTACACCGGCGGAAACAACTTTCTATGGACTTACATTGAACAATATGACTTGTCAGTGGCTATAGTATACAAACCTGGCAGTACAAATACGAAACATTTCCTTCAAGAGTATGAAGCACAATTACAACATAAAAATCGTGCTATAATATTTGGTGATTTTAATATAGATTTATTAAAAAATGATACTCAAACAAAAATGTACACCGAACTGTTACAGGAAAATAACTTTAAAATATTGAATAAAATTGATATTGATCATAGCACTAGAGAAACATCTACTACATCGACTATCCTGGATCACGTATGTTCAAATATAAAAAATAACAATTTCCACCTAGCAATTGTTGAATCCTCCATGGCAGATCATAGACATATATATACAGAGCTAAGAAAGGTTAAAAAGGAACCAATACCAAAGATGGAATACGATGCTATCAATTATGAAAACCTATATAAGAACTTCGATAGAAACAACTTGTCGAATATAAACAATGATTATATTTTATTTGAAAATTGGATTAAATCTGAAATCCTGAAGAATACGATCACTAAAACAAAAATACTTAATCTACCACAAAACGACTGGATAAACCAAGATATACTTACTAGAATAAATAGAAGGAATGAAGTATGGTCTAAGTTCAAGAGGGACATAAACAACAAAGAACTCGAAAAGGAATTTAAAAGGGAGCGAAACAAAACAACTGAAGTAATTAGCAACACTAAGAAGACCTTTTATATGAATGCTTTTAAAAAATGCTCTAAAAAACCAAAGAAGATCTGGAATCTAATCAATACCCTAGCCAACAATAAGTCGAAGACAAACTATACTATCCCCAAACTTGAAACAGAAGATGGATTAATTACCGAAGATCAACTTATATGCGAGTATTTCAATTCTTTCTTTTCTAACATCGGTACTTCCCTAGCAAATAAAATACCAGTCAAATATCATAATAACAATACTCATACCTTGTCAAACAAGCTAAATAGCAATGTAGAACTTTCAAATTTTGAACCATGCTCATGTGAAGAGATAAGTAACATTATTGATAAACTTGACACGAATACAAGTACAGGTATAGATGGAATTAACACAAAGGTTATAAAATGCCTTAAAGATTTCATTTGTAATAAATTAACTCAATGTATCAACAATTGCCTGGATAATGGTTACTTCCCTGATAGTTTAAAGATCGCTAAAGTGACACCAATACACAAGTCTGGTAAAAGGTTAGATCCTAACAACTACCGCCCAATCTCAGTCCTTCCAATTTTCTCCAAAATTTTCGAAAAAGTCCTTTATAAACGTCTTAATAACCACTTAATCTCGATTGACTTTCTTTTTGAACGACAGTATGGATTTAGATGTAAATCAAACACTCTTTCAGCTACTGTAGACTTAGTCACCACAATCAAAACCAACATTGATCAAAAAAAGATTGCACTGGGAGTCTTTATTGACCTCAAAAAGGCTTTTGATACCATTAGTCACTCTCTACTCTTGAATAAACTCAATAGTATAAGTGTGAAAGGAACGGCCTTACAAATGTTTAGATCCTACTTATCAAATAGAGTTCAAATAGTCAAAATTAACGAGTCTCAAAGTCAGCACAATCCGATTGTTTGCGGCGTGCCTCAGGGATCTATCTTGGGACCTCTGTTGTTTCTAATTTATATTAATAACATTAGCGAAGTCACTTTACATGGCCATCTGACTCTTTACGCAGATGACACCTGTCTATTCTATTTTGGAGACACAATTCACGATATTATCAACAGAGCACAAGAAGACCTTAATACGTTGCATACATGGTTTCAATATAACCTTCTTACTATTAACGCTGCCAAGACTTCCTATATTATTTTTAAGGCAAAAAACAAATTGATACCAGACCACTTGCCTCTAACTATTGATGGTGAAACTCTACGTGTAAGTAATGAAGAGAAGTACTTAGGTTTAATTTTAGATAGTGGTCTTACTTGGAAAGCCCATATCGAACACGTAAGATTAAAAATAATGCGTGTTATTGGTTCTGTGCGCGGCAATGTTCGATGTTTTCCGCGAGAAGTCGCTATTATGATTTACCATTCGCTAGTCAAACCCCATCTACAATACCTCGTAGAAATATGGGGCAGCGCTGCCGGGACCAATCTAGCACCCTTACAAATCATACAGAATAAAATTATTAAGGTATTGTTCCACTATGATTACTTAACTCCTACAAAGTTGCTTTACAATGAAACTAAATTTATGAATATTTTACAGCTATACACATATAATATTTGCATTCTAATAAGAAAAATTTTACACAAAGACATACACTCTCAAATATTATTTACTAAAAAGAAAACCCTAAACAACTATCGTAATAGAAATGCAGAACATCTAATATTGTCTCGTTCAAGAACCACTTCCGGCCAAAAAGCAATTACCTACGAAGGGGTTAAGCTATACAACAAGCTACCTCTGGATATAAAAAATGCCAAAAATATATCATCTTTTAAAAATAAGTTACATAAATATGTACTAAATCAATAAAATATCCCGCATCCGCAAACTTTCTATATTTAGCGTATTTATATGAATTAAATGTTAAAATATTAATAACAAGAAAACTAACTATACTAAGAAAAATAAATAATTTTATTATATAGCGTAAATCACACGTATGCACTGTACTCGTACCGCTCTTATCAAACACAGTCGGAGATAGGTACATGAATGTCTTGTTTTTAACTTTGTGCGGTAGACGCAGAACTCATCGGAATTATTAATATCCAATTACCCCCTAGTTATTAACCGAACATTATAACAGTGTATTTTTAAAGTACTATTGTCCAATGTGTAAAATGATGTAAATACATTGTGTAGAAGTGATTGTCTTAAATAAGTTTGTATAAATACCTAGTTAACTGCAAAATGTCAGATCATATATTATTATTACGAGATGCTTGATTTATATGCAAGTACGTATCTATCGATTGTGATGTTACCAAACAGAGAATTTATATACCTACTATATACCTACCTTCTAATTAGCTCACTGGATAAGTACTATTGTTAAAATTACCTCCTAGTCTAGTTATAAATTTCTCATGTAAGTGAAATGTTATTTCTTATGAGAATAAATGTCTTTAAACCGATTAAGAGAATACTGGCCGCATAAAAGTTTAAAAATGTTCTTATACCTACCTATTTTAAAAATAATACGAGTAGTCATGAAAAGAAGAGGAATAACGCGGCGGTTGATGCGGCAGACGATTAAAGTTGATATAGTAGCTAAAAGTGATGAAGGCCTCCTTACATTATTAATTAAATGCAAAATGGTAAATATAGCGGACAAAAACATGCCATATTTGGGTCGTTTCGTACTGCAGACGCTCTGACGTCATACCAATTCTAACTAACTTCATTGAAAACAAATAACGCTTAAATTCGCTTAGAACATTATTTACGGATTTCACGGGCATAATTGTAAAGTCCTACTGAAAAAGGGTGTAAGTGTCATTCAGTCCAAGTCAAAAGGGGATAAGTGTAATACCTACTGAATATTAAAACCTTACACCTTTTAACTATAAATTCTATTAATTAAATTTTGATTGGCACGTCAAATAGCGCAGTTTACTTTAGCTTTAGTTTATTAATAAGTAGTAAAATATCTAATTAAAAGTCACTGACGTTCAGGGGGATGTATAAATTATGCTTTGGTAGTGAGGTAATTAATGAATTATCCAAACTATCGACTTTTTTGATTTGAGTGATATTTCAAACGATTCATTATAAAAACTGTAAGGTACAATTTTGAGTAGGTATATCTGACAATTAAATATTGTTGAGCTTTTTTCATTTTACATTCTTTATCTTCCATTCATGGTTTGAGGAAAATGCACGAAGCGAGGTTTTAATATAAAGCATAATTAAGGCTTTTTGATATTTCTTTTCGTATAATGATCTCTTTCACCATCTCAAATTAGACTACATGCCACTTTTCTAACAGATTAAAACTCATACAAGCTCGAAATAATGAAAAATAATCGACCAAAAACACCATAATATCCTACAATATTAACTGACTGTTTCGCTATGTCTATTCTTCAAATTACTTACCCAGAACTTACGTAGAGATTGTGAAATAGCCCCTTATATTCTCAGAAACGTTTACCAATAACAAAACAATTACGAACCTTTCCTTTAATCCATGGCACTACACTTTAAGCACTTTCACTGTTTACTCTATGCAATAACATGATATGGTTAGTCGTGGATATGGTATTGTCGTTTGTTGTATTGTTGTGTTTTTGTTGTATTGTTTTCGTCAGTCGGTGTGTTTGTACAAGCGGCGTCCGGGCTCGGCGGACGAGTACTGGAATTCTGGACAAGGGAGTTTGCGTTCGTAGGGTGACCAGGTCTGGGGTAAGGGAAGACTATCGCTTCGCTATTTTGAGTGGATAATTCTTACGGTAAATGTAATGAGGCTCAATCAACACTCTTGAATTAATTATAATGATATTTTTGTACAAAGACAAGACAAACTAATGGTATTGAACCAAGAATATCAAACGAATTTCGATTGATAGATCGTAGTTAATACTCTTGAATTAAATTATATATTTATTATTGATCCAAATTTTTTTAACCATTATTTACTTAAGACTGTAGTCATATAATAATATATGACATTTGTAAATGGCAGTCCTAAGTATTCTGTATGCGAAACATCCTTATAAAACTCTCCAAGTACAAGTCGGATTGCGTATCTGTATAAACGGTAAAAAAATCATGACTGTCTGTATAGAAGCCCCCTGAAATGATAATTTTATTCCGTTTTTTATTATTTGTTGTTATATAGCAGCAACAAAAATACATCATCTGTCATAGTTTCAACTTGCTATCCGGTAATTAGTAATATTATCGAGTAGGTAGATATCTATCTATTGCATATTAAGTGGAAAATTAGGTTAGAAAAATGATAATAACTAACTTGGTTATTGTTAAAAAAGGAAGACCGACGAATTGTAACGAAATCGGAAGGATTGTGAAATTCCTTATCCGATTAGTAAAGCGGATGTCGCTTACTTAGGACTAATAGATTAGATTTATAGATTAGATTAATTTATTTTTCAGAAGTCATACAATATAATTACATTATTATCTCAATGACGTAAAGTTTTCTTATATTTTCTAATTTTCTGCCCAACTTATTTTTCTTACATAGGAATCCACTGATCACAACAACAAAAAATGACAAATCGGCCGTTCTATATGACTAAGGAAAAAGGTATTTATTTATATATACCTATAGATAACAGGTTTTTCTCTAGAATACCCTTTTCCACATAACTTGTAGTCACCCTACAGAACCAGGGAGTCTGCAAGCAGGAGCTAAGGGGTGTCCACGCAGGCGCCGTGCCTCGCTCTCACCGACTATCAAACCGTATCGCACGGTGCGACAGGTGGAAACACGCCTTAACAACCATCCCCAGTCGACATAGAGCTCAATATTCCTTGCACCTAAGTATAAGTGTAAAATGTAGCCTTCGGTCAGTCCTAGACGTTTTGATTGATTGGCCAACACAGATAAGGTAATTGATGTTAATTCTGAGCAAGAACTTTGTAGGTAAATTGGGTATTTTTATTTATGGTGGCGGTAATAATATTGACTTTTATTATTTTTAATTTCGTCTGTTCCCTGTTTTATAGTTTGCCGTCACTATATATGAGTGCATGTAATATCGCACCTAAGTTCTAACTCTCAACTGAATAATAAAGCGCAGTTGGTCAGCTGGTGGGGTAGATATACTCGTAAAAGCTGATGATAGAATAAATATATGTTTTTGCACATAAATGCACCTTCATATAAATTATATTATATACGACCCCTACATAATTAACAGCTATGTATTCAGTGTATTTTTGTTCATAATTACGTTATCAGAGCAAATTGTAATGATGTAATAAGCAAATAAATAATTATAATTGTTGGGAAAATATTACACGAGTCCATTTATAATGAGCTAGCTTGAAAAACTGAAGTTATGAAATATGCACACCATCGAATGCCTTACAGTGAAACCTACCTAAACCACTAAGCAGATTTAAGCTAACTCTTCTAGAAGAGAACATAGATTATATCTATAAAAAGCATAAATCTATGTAGATAACTCCTTTAGTGCACATTAGTGCACGAGGACATAATAGTCAATTTTTCGCCTTTAATGCAAAAGAAATTACACATTTGTAGAGTTGGTCCTATTTAGAGCCTAGTACAATATGACAGACTATGTGTAACTAGCTTCTGCCCGCGATTTCGTCCGCGTGGAACTCCTCCTTTTTTGCAGTCGGTTAAAAATTAGCCTTTGTTCTTTCTTAGGCTCCAGACTTTCTTTGTACCAAATTTCATTTAAATCGGTCCAGTAGTTTTAGCGTGAAAGCGTAACAGACAGACAGACAGACAGAGTTACTTTCGCATTTATAATTAGTACATATTTTTAGAATTTTTTGTATGTTGTCGTCATTTTTCCAAATTTCCTCTTCGTATAAACCTTCCCTGGACTACTTCAAAACCAAATTTAGAAAAATTGGTCCATATATTCTCAAGTTTTAGCGCGACTTCATTTATATTTATATACCTACGTGTAATAATCTATACATATATATCTATACATATACATGTATAGATTATTTATATGCATCCTAACTGTAAGCTAAATTAATTACTGTACGCGTCTGTAAATGACGTTTCAAGAATCATTCCCCGAAGTTTCTAACCCTTCGGGCAAGGATTTTCGCTGATGATGACACTTTGTCTCATTTTGTAGAAACTTCCTGACAGCGGGTGAAATCTGTTACTTTTGTTGTTGCCTTGTTTTCAATGAATGCGAAATATTTATGTAACAAAATGAAACCTTGTCTGTCTTCCTCATAGATAATTTGACAGGCGAGTCAATGATTGCATTTCCATAATTTGCATGTCTGAATATGGAAACTTATAAACTAATTTCTGTTTTTCATTAAACATTTATATTTGGTTTCGGCATGCATATCCAGTTTTTAACGTGGACTTTTTGTTAAGTATGCTTTCTGATTCAAAATGCATGATTGAATTCTAGGTAAATAGTAACGCAAACTAAATCGAGACAATTCTAATTAAGTGTAGGGACACATTTGTAATGTCAGCTCATATCACAGTGCACATGCACTGGGATATGAGCTGACACAGCGACCTCGGGACGGCACAGTTAGTCGTTCCCGAGGGCTTGTACTGAGTAGTCAATAAATTAGTTAAAGCACTCCGTCTTTAATATCCGGGAACGGCTCCACTAAATAGTCCCCAACAGTGGTGACCCCGCGGTTGAATAGTCACGCGAACGTTAATAATTTTAATAATTAATTATTCATAATGGAAGACAAGGGCGCTATCGCGACGCCTTTAGAAGTAATGGCGGTGTCCGTATCGGACCGGATTCCGGAGTTCTGGACGGACCAACCAAGAACATGGTTTTTGAGGGCGGAAGCAGTTCTCACACCTCAGAAGGCGTCCGACGAAGCGAAATTTTATATGATTACCTCGAAATTGCCCAAGGAGGTTATAATGCAAATTACCGATTTTTTGACCGACCCACCGGAAATAGATAAATACCAAACACTAAAGAAAAGATTGCTGGGATTGTACGAAGAGAGCGACGAGAAGCAAATAGAGAGAATTTTGTACGACATGCAGTTGGGGGACCAAAAAGCCTCTCAACTTTTGAATCAAATGAAATTGGTGGGTCGAGACAAATTTACAGACGACACGATCCGGGTGCTCTGGCAGAGGTTACTGCCGAGCACAGTGCGTGTAGTACTCGCCGGGACGAAAAACAAGGACCTCGCCGATTTGGCCACCATTGCAGATGGAATTTTAGAAGCCACACGTTCGTCTCAGATTGCCAGTGTATCCAACCCTGCGATTCGTTTTGCACAAGATACATCAGCGGCGGCAGCAACATTATCCGACACAGAAAAGATAATGGATGAGATAGCAAAACTCAGCGCACGGCTCACTAACATTGATAGAGCCCGCCCAAACGAGTACCGCCGCAGAGCGGGCAATGTTCATACAGGAACAGAACCAGCAGGTCGCAGGGTTAGGCGCAGCCCGAATGACCCGGGATGGTTATGTTTTTACCACTTTAGGTTCAGGGCAAGAGCTACGAAATGTGTACAGCCTTGCGCATGGAATCCAAATTCGGGAAACTAGGCAAGATGGCGCAGTCAAGGACGGACGTCTGTGCCATTTCCCCGAGTCGCCGTCTATGTTTAAGTGATCGTGCAAGTGGACTTCAATTCCTAGTGGACACTGGAGCAAACATTTCTGTACTACCAACAGTTAATAAGTGCTTTAGTAGTAATAAGTGTACGGACTATAAACTGTATGCAGCTAACGGTACAGAAATTAGGACATACGGCACCAAAATTTTATTATTAGATATCGGTTTGAGTAAACCGATCCGTTGGGAGTTTGTCGTGGCTGATGTAAGACAACCCATCCTCGGCGCGGACTTCTTAAGTAGAAATAAGCTTTTAGTCGACTTGAATGCAGGTAAGCTCTTAGACCCAATTACAAATTGTAACGCTATAGCTAGTGTAGTAACTGTACGCTCGAATGGTCACTCGGTAAATACCGTTCACGGTAAGCACCCGTACTACGAACTGTTATCGCAATTTCCGGAGATAACTAAGCCGGCGTCGTTCAGGGAGACTCCGCAACATGAGGTAGTACATTTTATCGAAACTACCGGGCCACCGGTGTTTGCTAAAGCAAGGCCGTTACCACCCGACCGCTATAAGAAAGTCAAGGCAGAGTTTCAAGTAATGCAAGAGATGGGTATCTGTAGACCTTCTAATAGCGCTTGGGCGAGTCCGTTACATGTAGTTATTAAGAAAGATGGAGGGTTAAGACCCTGCGGTGATTATCGACAGTTAAACGCAATAACCAAGCCAGACCGTTACCCAATTCCTAGGTTACAGGACTTCACATACTTTTTACACAATAAAAAACTGTTTAGTAAAGTTGATATTAATAGGGCATATCATTTTATTCCAGTAGCAGAGAATGACATAGCTAAGACTGCAATTATTACCCCTTTCGGTCTTTTCGAATTTCCTAGGATGGCTTTCGGCCTTCGTAATGCAGCACAGAGCTTTCAAAGGTTTATGAACCATACAGTACTGAAAAATTTAAATTTTGTATTCTGTTATTTAGATGATGTATTAATAGCAAGTGATGATCACGTACAACATCGCGAACACCTACGCCTTATCTTTGAGAGATTTAACCAATACGGCATTTCTATTAATATCGCTAAGTGTCAGTTTGGGGAGAATCAGATAGATTTTTTAGGGTATCAAGTTTCCACACGGGGGTTGCAGCCGTTAGCAGATAAAGTTAAAGCAATAATAGAGTTTCCGAGACCAACAAATATTGAAGAACTCAGGCGGTTCCTAGGAATGGTAAATTTTTACAGGTCACACATTCCTAATGCAATTAAATTTCAATCAGAATTAAACGTTTTCCTTTGCAACGCTAAAAAGAAAGACAAATCGCCAATCACCTGGACAGATTCAACCAACGAGGCTTTCTTAAACTGCAAGCGCAGTTTACAAGAGGCAGCGTTGTTAGCGTATCCAGTAGCGGGAGCAAGTATGTCATTGTGGACTGACGCGTCTGAAACGTTCGCAGCCGGAGTACTGCAGCAAAAGGTCAAGGGTATCTGGCAGCCATTGGGATATTTTTCAAAAAAATTTACAACAGCGCAACAAAAATATAGTACTTATGACCGCGAGTTATTAGCCATATATTTAGCGGTAGTCCATTTTCGAAACATGTTCGAAGGTCGCGAGTTAGCTATTTTTACAGATCACAAACCATTAACTTTTGCCTTTACAAAATTAAGTAGTGACAAGGAAACTCCACGACGCGCCAGACAGTTAGCCTATATTAGTGAATTTACTACAGATATTAGGCATGTGGTGGGCGAGCAGAATGTAGTCGCTGACGCGTTATCCCGCGTAGAAACCATAACTTGTCCCACTGTATTAGATTACAACCAAATAGCCGACGCGCAAAAAACTGACGAATATGTAATCCAGATGACGCAATCAGATGCATTTAAGGCAACAACGACAGTCAAATTAAAACAATTTCGTTTACCAATTGGTGATAAGGCAGTTTTTTGCGAATCAGGTACAAAACAAAATTAGACCATACCTTCGAAGGAATTTAGACAAACAGCATTTAATAGTATTCACAACATGAGTCATCCCGGTGTACGTACAACGCGTAAGATGATATGTAATAAATTCTTTTGGCCAAATATGAATCAAGAAATCGCTAAATGGGCACGTGCATGTGTTCCATGTCAGCGAGCTAAAGTAGGTCGACACACTATATCAGGTATAGGTACTTTTCCAACCACAGGCCGGTTCGAACATATTCATGTAGATTTAGTCGGGCCTCTGCCGACATCTCCACAAGGATACAAGTATCTAGTTACGATAATCGATCGTTTTACACGCTGGCCGGAAGCTATCCCTGTACGCGAAATTAGCGCAGATATTGTTGCTAAGGCTATTTACGAGCAATGGATAGTTAGATACGGTTGTCCAGTTAAATTGACGAGCGATCAGGGGAGGCAATTCGAAAGTAATCTATTTTCAAATCTAATGAAATTATTAGGAGTAGATAAAATTAGAACTA
The DNA here is from genome assembly GCA_038024825.1 of Polylopha cassiicola. Taxonomy (NCBI): domain Eukaryota; kingdom Metazoa; phylum Arthropoda; class Insecta; order Lepidoptera; family Tortricidae; genus Polylopha; species Polylopha cassiicola. The sequence goes on from CP149062.1 coordinate 3,868,926, forward strand.
CCCCATACCACCCTCAAAGTAACGGCGCAGTAGAGCGGTGGCATCGATCACTCAAGGCAGCATTAATGGCAAAAATTAATAACACATCATGGGTAGACGAATTGCCGACCGTATTGTTAGGTTTGCGAGCAGCCTACCGCAGCGATTGCGGCGTCAGCGCAGCCGAATTAACATTCGGCAAGACACTACGGTTGCCGGGAGAATTTTACGACACGTCCAAAGGTGATTTTAACGAACCGCACAGTGTCGTGGAGAAAATTCGTAGCACCATTCGCAATCTCAAGCCCACCCCTACCTCAAATAGAGGTACACAAAAAATATTTGTTCACCCAGACCTAAGACAATGTGAATATGTTTTTGTGCGAGATGATACTGTACGTAAATCGTTAAAGCCGCCTTTTGACGGTCCGTACAAAGTTTTGAACAGGGACACTAAAGTCTACAAATTACAGTATCCTAATAGACAAGCTTGTATTTCTATAGATAGGTTGAAACCTGCATACCTAATGCGCACTGATAATCTTATCAACAGCGAAAACATTACGGCGACCCCGCAAGTACAGCCGGGCGAGCGACAGAATGTGATGACGACGCCGGCGCCGGCGGCAGCTAGGACCACACGCCGCGGGCGCGTAGTAATAACGCCTTGTAGGTATAGATAGATAGTAGGTAATATAGCATTCGGCATAAGGGTCAACAGCATTCAAGTATTATTAGTAAGTTAGAACGTAAGACTATTGTGTTTATTAAACATAGTTAGGTATGTATTTCGAAATTAAATTGTACCATATATATACCTACTATCTCAGCAATCACATGACACCAATTTTATTGCTCATGTATGTAAATTTAATTTGATGTTTTTATAAGTTTGTTTTACATTTGTACAACCATAGCATATATATACTATGTCAAATAGAAATATAAATCACTAAGCAGATAAATTCAAACACGTTCGGTAGTCGGTTGCCACCAGTAATCAAGAATAATGGGATTGAACCAAAGCAAGGAGAATAAAGAGGAGAACACCAATATAGCCATAGCCCAAGTCCAAGCGACCTCGGGGCAGGTGGAGCAGAAATTAAATATGATCGTCATTGGCATACTGGTGGTCGGTGCGGTGTTCGTGTGCGTCCTCTGTTGCATGGTGCGTGCGCGCTGCAGGAGCGGCGCCAAAGGATGGATACGAAAAGTGGTCCAAGATGCGCCGCTTGCTGCGCCGGCGGCACGCGTGCCCTGCCACCAGGGGACCACCGCAACGCAACCGACTATATGGTCCGTGTTATGCATTCGTGTGTCAACCCACACCGAGGTAGTTTTGAGATATCGGCGTTTAAAGTTTTTTGAGAACATTCTTCTTTTTCCGCTTATTTTAAGCAAAAAAATATTGTTATGTGGTATCATTTTTTTTGTTGAAGTGCATAGATTAAGGATATAAATGTATTTATTTCAATACATTTATAATTAAATAGAAAATGCAGAAAAATGGTTAATGCTTAACGGCTATAAGGTTTATTACATTTAGCATTCATGTGCTAAGCCACATAACACTATGCAAAATTCTAATTTGTTCTTTTATAATGAATATATTTTACACTATTTTTTTGAAAATGTAAAATAATAAACATCTAACGTATTAAAACTTTAATGTAAGTACTTATTTATCTAGTTTTTATTGTTATAACATGTTTTAAATAACTAACTATTTAAATTATAAGTTCTGCTAAAAATGAGAAATAGGTACAACAAGTTAACACTTATATTAAGTCAATTACTTAAAAATCTTAACCAAATTGATTTATTATTATTATTTTATCATATTGAATTAAACCAATAATATATACTTCCGTACCTAAAAAGTTAATAAACCACCTAAAAACCATTTTTCGAAGAGTTGATAAATTGTGGCGACAATTCGTACATTCTATAATATTATTGTTTGTAATATTCTATTTTTTATCACACACGTTCAAATCTAATGATGTATATTATAAAAAAATATCGGGTAAGTTAGACTCGCGCACCAAGGGTTCCGTACTATAAATAACCTGTAGGTATATATATTTTAATGATGTCATTAAAATGTATGGTTTTCGTATTTTTTTCTTTATCCGTGCTATATGACGTTACCTCGGACCTACTAAATTAATTCAAGATCCTGAGTTCACGAAGAGTACCCTGTAGGTTTTGATTCCCTAGCGAGTGTTGAAAACTTTTGTCAGACGCGGCATAAACGGCGGTTCTTTTAATTGCGTTGGCGATTTTTTTGTGATTATGTTACAATTTCAAGGGACGGTAGTCCTGAGTATTTGATATTACTATGAATTTTAGTTTGATACCTACCTCCACGCGTTACTGAGGTAAAGGATCACACAGACAACAAAGTAATCCTGTAAGGGTTATTTTTTTTTCCTTTTAAGATACGTAACCCTAAAATATTTTATTTAATATGATAAAAATAATAATAATATAAAAATAAGTTGGATAATATTTTTAAGTACTTAATTGAAATAGTATTTAAGTGTTAACTTGTACCTATTTCTCATTTTTAGCAGAACTTATAATGTTATTTGATACATGTTATACAACAATAAAAACTTTAAATAAATAAGTACTTACATTAAAGTTTTAATGCGTTAGTTGTTTATTTTATTACATTTTCTAAAAATTAGTGCATAATAATTATGTATAGATACTTACCTATTCGTTTTAAAACAACAAATTAGAATTTTGCATTAATGTGTTAGGTATGTGGCTTAACACATTAATGCAAAAATACAAATCTGACATGGGAAATAAGCAATAATGTGTTATATGTGGCTTAACACATTAATGCAAAAATACAAATCTGACATAGGAAAAAAGCAATAACCAATTTTGTGCTCTAGAATATTCTACGATTTTTTTTTAACAAAATGGATTGCACTGCCGTATTCCTCATGATCTATTTAATAAAACTGCATTCATAACTCAAAACCCGATTTTTTGTGGGTTGACACACGAACGTTAAACACGGTCCATATATTAAGTTAGTTTTCTTTTGTTGTAAGTGTCCATATTATTTTGTTTTTTTTTTAAGGGGGGGAATAATGTAGGGACACATTTGTAATGTCAGCTCATATCACAGTGCACATGCACTGGGATATGAGCTGACACAGCGACCTCGGGACGGCACAGTTAGTCGTTCCCGAGGGCTTGTACTGAGTAGTCAATAAATTAGTTAAAGCACTCCGTCTTTAATATCCGGGAACGGCTCCACTAAATAGTCCCCAACATAAGTATATTTTAAATTTTAAATAACACCGTAAATTTGGATTTTTAGTCAGTTAGTATATTAATATTATAGGAAGCCCATGAAACTATCGTTTTACACACACTTATCATGATACAAAGCAATTATGGTTTACGGTCTACTTATTTGACTTGAAAGGGCATATAAATATATTATTTAAAACATATAAATAACTTGTTTATTAGGTACTTACTATAGTAAGCGGATACAATAATAATTAAATTTTATTTAATTCTATTCAGAAACCCCTTTTCTTTTCCTGAAAATTCTAAAATAAAAGTATCCATTATTTTAGAAATTTTCAACCCATATTGTCTATTTTGACCCCTCTAGAGAAATGACATACCCAATTATCCTATTCGTCAACGCAATAGAACGAATTAAAAAAATGTATGATATTGACATACGCTCAGAAAAAGGCACGATGACAGAATCAGATGGCTTATGTCAATTTCATAAATTTCAATCCCAAAACATTGACTTAGTCTAGAGGTAGGTAATCTTCTAATGCTCCTACATTAACCTGTTAGAATGAGACCTTGTGACCTTCACCTTCGTGGTATGAATCGAAGGTGCACCTTAGTCTTGATTTGGGTGGTGAATGCCATTGGTTCAAAATCCACAGTCCTGGGCATACCGGGCGGCAGCTCTACCGAATATTTCTTGAGGAGAGTCACCAGGCCAGCCAACATCTGCATCTTCGCGAATCGCATACCTTGAAGAGATAGAAAAAAATGTTAGAACTTAGAAATTGGTGAAACTTCATTGCATAGATTGATTGGATTGAGGATTGTTACAGACACTCTACTGTTGGTTACTGACTAATGTATCCTTTTTTGGTTATATCTATAATTTTCTATTTATGAAGTTGAGATGGTTTACATAAATAGATTTTTCTTTTTTCGTTAGTTGCTAGTAGTAGTAATTTAATTCGGTTTGTGTTTTTGTTTCATATAATCTACTTTTATTGTTAATACCTACCGATACAAATCCTGGGTCCCTCTCCGAAGGGAAAATAAGTATATGGCTTGACGTTGAGCTTATTATCTCCCAAGAACCTTTCGGGACGAAATTCTTCAGGATCAGGAAAGTAGTCAGGATGTTTGTGGATGTAGTGGATAGGAAGGTGCACACGAATTCCCTTCTCCAGAACTACTCCCGAGGGCAGCCTATAATCCTCAATGACTTGCCGGGTTACGACACCTAGTACCGGGTACAAACGGAGAGCCTCGTCAATGCAAGCTTCCAGATAAGGCAGATCGGTCACGCACTCGTACGTAATCTTGCCATTCTGTTTGCGCATGTAAGCATCCACTTCATCCAAGACTTTGTTTAGTATATGTGGGTGTTTCGAGATCTCATACAGAGTAAAGCTCATTGTTGCTGCAGATGTTTCGAATCCTGCAGCGAAGAACACCATGCTCTGCGCTATTAACATCTCATCGCTTACGGCAATCTTAACTTGTACTTTGGACTCGCTTTTGTTTTTCATTGATTTCAGCCCATCACCGCTTATATAACTGTTTTCTTTAAATCCCAATAACAGATCAATGAAATCATGCCTTCTATTCGGTGTAGCACTGCGTTCGGAAAAAACTTTTCCAATGAGATTCATAAAGAATACATTGATATCGTCAGAAATAGCTCTCAATCTTAAACCATAGAATATATTTGGCCAAATTGTTCTGAAAATCCCTTTTAATACCTTATGGGTTCTGAAGTCTAAAAATTTTTCACTTATCATTAAAAAGGGGTTATTTTTGCCTTCATTCATGACGTTAGTTTCAAGGCCAAATATGCACGAGCCAATACAGTCCATTGTGTATCTCCCTATGAAGCTCCTTATTTCATGTACTTGATTATTTGCGATTTCCTTTGCAAGTAATTTCTCGAGATCTTTCGTTCTGTTCTCAATGAGATAAAACATCTTTTTTATCTTTGCCGATGAGAAAAGCGGCGTGAGGTTTTGCCGCATCACTTTCCAGGTATCACCTTCTTGATTGAAGACATTTCTTGTTATTATCTCTTTGTCCTGGAATCCAGTTAACTCTCTGCTGCTGAAGTAGTAAAAATCTTTAGTAAGAACTGTCTTTAGTAGGTCGGGATTTTTTACGATGACCACAGGTTCTGTGCCATAATACGCTCCAATAATCGGTTCCTTCGGGAATTGCTTGCATATTTCAGTGACGGTGTCGCCGAGGTTCTTTTTCAACAGGATAAAGTCGCTATAGTTGCCGAGAACAAGGGATGGTTTGGGTGAAATGAGTCCTCTTTTTTTCCAATAGTTGTTTTTGTTTTTCAAGAATATGAAAAGCACAGTGACGGCAGTGCCGAGAATGGCGAGTGTTGTGAGAAGCATGGTTGTGTTTACTGAAGTGTCACTGCAAAGCCCGTACTTTTATATTTTTACTAAGTAGGTATGTATGTGTCATAGGACTTATTCACCTATACAGGCCATTAGCAGCAAGTTATCTTTGATATTGTTGTTAAAGATGTTAGTAGACCGAATGAAGAAAAATAAGTTTATTGTGTTTCCATACAAATAGTGATAACTACAAGGACTAATTATCTTAGATATTGTTCTTATATGCTAGTATCAAGACAATTGAATACGAATTATGCTGATAAACTTTGATGTGATCGGTCGGTACTATTATAATTCTTATCTTAAGCGTTTAGAGTTGAATTTAAAATAAAAATACATTCCCTATTGTACCTAATCCAATCTGACGATATTAATAATCCTATTATAAATAATCTTAGTGTAATCGTTTTTAACTAAGGTTACGTTCTGTATATTTGTTTACTTTTTTGGAGACGTGTATTCAATTATGACTTAATTATTTTATTACTAGCGGCATTATTTTTCCAAACGTCGCGGCGTCGATAAAATTTTATGCAATCTTTTTAAAAAATTAAATATAGTGTTTCCGAACACGATTCGGTTTCCATTCAGTATTTCTAACATTAAACTTGCATGACAATTGATAAACAGTGTTATGATGAAATAATCTACTCAGCGTGACTGTCCAAATTCTTCGATCACGCAATCAGTTGCAAAAACAAAAACAAACGTAGGTACTCAATTATGTTTATAACAAAATTAATAAGTAACGATGATAATTAAAACAAACACATCATTATACATACATTCAGTATTAATATTTTCGAAAATTTTGCTTTGTAGAATAAGTAGATGTTGTTCAGTAGGTACACCATTATACGTATATATATTTATTCTGTTATCAGCTATTTTTAAGAGTATATCTACTCCACCAGCTAGCCAATTGCGCTTCAACATTTAGTTAGAAAAAAAATGACAAGCTTTCTCGCGACAAAAACGCGTGCTACGCCTTAAGCTCTACGGACCAAGTCAGGTTCTACGACGCTGATGCTTTTCGCTACAAAGTTAGAAAACCACACTATCGGCTACGCACGTAGCATCGTATAAAATAGGACTCTTCAGTCTTACAAGATCCTTATAATGTGACTTATACGACCTTAAGGGAGAAAATAGTCATACAAGATCCATATGATTGTTTGCTCTTGAATAGCGGTGCTACTTAATCTTTGCGCCGGCGCGCGGAAAAAAGAGACCCTTACCAGTTTGTTGTAATATACTTGCCCGCTGATTTGAACCTTATAGATCATTTATTAGATTAAATAAAATAAGATACGCGTTATAATTTTAATCCGTTATAATTTAAAGTAATACAATAATACATATTTTATGTTTCTTAACATAATGTGGTATGGCAACCCTAAGACAAATGTTCATGGTTAAAATTAAAATAATATGTAGGTATAAAAAAATACCAAAATTTCGTCGACGTGCCTACCAAACAAAACAAACTCTAGTAAAAAGTTTATAATATACCTAACATGCAACACCTCAGTAGACTTTTTCTAGTCTTTATTACCTAGATATATTTTATAAAAACAGGATATGAAAATTATTCGATAATTACCAAACGTCACAACTGCTTGTGATAAAACATATTCACCGTGACTGTCGATTCTCTTGATAACGGAGTTTAATGATTATACTATCAAACTGTTGCCAGAACAAAAACTGATGTCATTATGATGTTGACACTAAAATCACAAGTCACGATGAAAATCATACATAAAATCCTATGTCCTTAATGACTGACCGATGATTGTCGAGAGTCGGAATTTAGACAATTTAGAAAGAGTTTTCTAAAATTCTATCCTTGAGGATGAAAAAAGTATGCCGAAGTTTGAATGGGACAACGTGATTAGATTAGATTAGATTTATTTATTTCCCAAAATTCATACAACATAATTACATTTATTATTATGTCAAATTACATGTACTCATATTGAGATCGTCAAAAACAAAAACAAAGAACAATAAGATTAAATAATAATTAACATCAAAATTACAATAAGATTTTGTCATACATATAATGTCAAATAGGTATATTAACTATTTCCTGTTCCAATCTATTTAAAAATTTAAAAGCTTTTTCTAATTTCTAGTAACTATGGAAAAAGCTGTAATCCTAAATCAAAATACGGAACATACCTAAGTAACGAAGCCGATAGACACACGACGCTAGCACGATCTTGGCTTACGATTGTTTCTAATGAGTCGAGTGACCAATTTTAAAATCATAGGTAAATATTTTTCCTCAAAACTTTAATCCTCTGCATGCCAGTCCAACTCGCACTTGACCGGTATTTATTAAGTTATAGAATAATTATAATCATGACTTTTATAAAAATCACCTAATCATGGTGACAATAATGGTATTATTTTAAAGACGGCGTCACATCAAAAACAGTGCGCGATTGATGCGTTTTTTTTAATAAGTAAAACGGCTAAATTTAACCAATTTGACAGATTTGGATTCCATGCTTTAATTACAAACCTGCTAAGACTGTGCCAGATGTGAATTTCAGTAGGGCAGGTACATAACATATTAAATAGATAGGTAAACAACAGGTTTTTTACACTTTTGATTTGTTCTCAGTGTGCCCAAGCTTTAAATGTTGATAAAACATCGTTTACTATATATACACGAAATGTGAATTATGATCATTTCCACATAGACACTTGAAAACAGAAGATCTATCAATATGCTGACCACAACTGTTGCCATACTAGCTGCTATCACAGCAGTCATATATTGTTACTTCTACCATAAACATAGTTATTGGACCAGAAAGGGAGTTATCCAGGAGAATCCTATTCCTATCCTCGGTAACTATGGAAAATCGTTATTCTTAAAGAAAAATATGGGGCAAGTGACAGAGGCGCTTTGTGAAAAGTTTCCCGATGCCCCAGTTATCGGAATGTATTTCGGCACACGCCCCGGCCTCATCGTCAAAGATCCTGAATATATCAAAACAGTTCTTTTCAAGGATTTCTACTACTTTAACAGCCGAGAAGCGTTCGGCTACAACGAAGCTGAAACTGGCACTAAACATATATTCAACGTTGAAGGAGACCACTGGAAAGTTTTACGACAAAACCTGGCGCCGTTGTTCTCCTCCGGGAAGATGAAGAACATGTTCTATCTCATTCAACAACGTACAGAAGACTTGGAGAAACTAATAAATCAGCAGGTTGAAACGGGTAAATTCGATGAAATGAGGTTGTTGATGGCAAGATACACTATGGATTGCATTGGATCTTGCTTCTTCGGAATAGAGACGAATACAATGGGAGATAACAAAGATAACCCTTTCGATAAAGTAAGAGCCGTAATACTTAATTTTAACTTCTATCTAGCAATGAAATTTATGGGCAGAGTTTTATGGCCCAGCTTTTTTTATTCTTTGGGGTTGAAATTAATGCCACAAGATGTAGTGACTTTCTTCCAAGATATGGTCAATAAGGTCTTTAGCGATAGAGGCAATAAACCGGGTACGAGGAATGATTTCATAGATGCATTGTTAGTATTGAAGAATAATAAGATCATTGAAGGAGATAAGCTTAGTAATATGAAAAAAGGTCAAGATAATGAAGGAAAGATAGTCAAAGAAGTAACGAACGAAATGGTAGCGGCTCAATGTATGGCATTCTTCACAGGCGGTTTTGAGACGTCATCTGGCACTTTGTCCGTCACTTTATTTGAGCTGGCGAAAAATAAACATGTACAAAGGCGTCTACAAAATGAAATTGATGAGTATTTGAAGACTCGTAATGGCAAGGTGGAGTACGACTGTGTTAGCGAATTGCCATATCTCGACGCGTGTGTAAATGAAACTCTAAGATTGTATCCAGTGCTGGGAATTCTTATGCGACAGGCGGTAGAAGACTATACATTCGAAAATGGAGTAACTATAGAGAAGGGAGCAAACGTGTTTGTCCCTTGTTTCTACCTGCATAAAGTCCCCGAGTATTTTCCTAAACCAAACGAGTACATTCCGGAGCGATTCCTGCCTGAGAACAGAGGCAACATCAAGCCATATACGTTCTTTCCATTCGGCGATGGGCCTAGAATGTGCATAGGTAAATATTCTTTGTTTTGTCATGATTTGCTAGCTAAATTACTTGAAAATAGACACTTAATATGCTTAGGTACATGAACTTCGAGTAAATTTTCCCTAATAGTGACAATTTATTTTTAGGAACAAGATTTGCGAAAATGCAGGTCTACGCTGGTTTGGTGACCATGCTAAAGTCTTTTAACGTGGAGCTGGCGGAGAGCATGCCCAGGGACCTGGTGATCGACACGAGAATTTTCCTGACCATTCCCAGAAACGGAGTTTACCTCAAATTCGTTCCGAGAGTAAAATAATTGCTGTTTTGTCAAGTACACATTAAATAAAGCGTGATTTGAAAGTTGAAAGACATAACCACGACAAGGACATTGGAAAATTGTATTAAATGGTGTTTTTTAATATAACTACCTACTTAAATCGAATTATCCAGAATATTTTTTTTATTATACCTAAACATACTTAATCGTAATAATTATATTAAGTGGCAGTACGCTACTTCTACCATTATAGTTATACGCAACAAGTAACCCAAATTTTAATGATCTGGAGTTGCCATACTATCTACATAAATTGTAACCCTGAAAAATATTTAGTCTACGGAAATATTTCTGGACACGGTTAGGTAATCGGATAGCGGTATTAAAGTTTATTTTAGCGCCATCTAGCGACTGAGTAATTCTTGCCATAAGATGCGCGTTTGTGAACACTATGGACACTATTAATAGTCGATCGATCCGAAGATACAATAAAACAAATAGGCAAATTAGGCGATTTCTTGTTTCGTGATCGATGCTATCACAAAATGTAAAGGCGTTAAAAATAATGGAAAATCAAAGCAAATTTGTGCAAATAGCAAGAGAAAAAAATAATGTCTTAAATGTTCTTAATGTAATTATACCTACCACAATAATGTAACACGCTTTTACTTATAAAATTGGGACTGTGATAAAAACGGGGGTTAGGTACTTTATTTAAAAAAAATAAGTTAATTTTATGTACAAATATTAAAAGCTTGTTTTAAGTAGGATTTTCTACATTTTGATATAAACTTATATGTTGCTCATTGTAATATATAATACTTTTACTTCGTCTGCGCATGATAATTAACTCATTTAGAGTGTAAATTGGACTGAAACAACTATTAACGGATTTAACTCGAGTATTTTGTTTTATTTTATTTGCTGTCGTTTCGGATTCTTTACGGTTTCAATAATCGTAGCACGACTGAGCTGACAATAGTCTAACGCTAAAGTGAGTTCGTCCTATCCGTTAATAGTTGTTTTATTCCAATGTGTAAAAACCGCGAAGGCATCAGAAATTATTAGAGGGTAAATTTCCCTACATTATAAAAGGAACTCCTATGCAAAATTTCTAGTACTTATAAACTCTCTTCCCCGACTGTAAACCCAATCGGACAGACTGACATAACAGGACGCCGACGCAGACGAGGACACAGGAGACACCCTGCATATCGACCCCAACACTTGAATGACCGTTACGTTGATAGGTACTATCATGAGCGCTTCGGCCCTCAAACCTATCAACGGCAATCCACTCCGGGTCCTGACTAGGACCCAACCTGTAGGGTGAGCGCACCTCGGAGCGCTCCCCATTCGTCCGGTGGAGCAGTGACGGCCCCAGGGCCAACTGTAAACAGTCACTCAGAAAAAAAAAAAAACTTATAAACTCTTGTAGTTTAGGCTCTGCGTTGATATGTCAGTCATTAAGACAGCTTCTTCTTTTATATATTAGATTACAACTAGGTATATCTCGCACTTACAAGTACATACGTACCTACTTACTTGTAGGTGCAAGAAAATTCAATGTAAAGAACGACACAGACAATATTCACCAATTTTATAAGAGACACATGTATGATAAAATATTATAAAAAGGAAAGATTTGTACCTATTTTTGTATGTTTGTAATGAATAGGCTCAAAAACTACTGGACCGATTTTAATAATTCTTTCACCGTTGGGAAGCTACGTTCACCCTGAGTAACAATATTTTGAAAATATTTAGTATACAATATTTTGAAAAAAATTAGGGATCCGTGCGAAGCCGGGGCGAACCGCTAGTGTCTGATAAAATTTTGATAATAATATGATTTATAAATATCAAACTGTAGAATAAACATCACGAAATTGGTATTTCCTCAAAATTTGAAAATTGCATTCCAATTCAAAATGGTTATGACCACAACAGCGGCGTCGTAACTTCTTAATTGCTGAGCCGGAGGCATAGATTGTAACTGGTCAGCCATTTGAAATTCTCAAATAATGCAAAACATATTTTGTAAGTATAATCTATGATGCTTTAGTAGAACGCACATTGGAATGATACAATTATAACGGATTTAACTCCAGTGTAATAATTTATATGTTGACATGTCGAAAACTTCTCTGCCCTCATACCTATTAATTAGTAGCCTTTTATTAATGAACTAGCGACCCGCCCCGGATTCGCACGAATCCATATTTTTTTACAAAATATTCTATAGGTAGCCTATGTCCCTAAGGGTGAATGTAGCTTTCTAGTGGTGAAAAAAAATTTGAAATCGTTCCTGTTGTTTTGGAGCCTATTCAATCCAAACAAACAAACAAAACTTTCCTCTTTATTATATTAGTGTAGATTTATTTTTATAAATAAAGAGCATAATACCTACTGGTATTTTAAATACTTTTTTTTTAATATTACTATTGAAACAAACATGTTTTTCGAATATTTGACAGTTTTGTTTGTTAATCATGACAAGACATTTTACTATCAGTTGTTTTATATAAAAACATAAACAAAAATGTAACCGTTATATCGACTTATTATCTTCTACTCCTAAAGATCACGTACGCTAAAATACCTATTTAAATATCATCGTTAGTCAGTCAATTTTTATTTAGATATTATACGCGTGATCAAAACATGATATTTTTAACTCCCGACGCAAAAACGGGGTGTTATAAGTTTAACGTGTCTGCCTGTGTTTGTTTGTTGTGTGCAAGGGCGGGCATTCCATATAGGAACAGTGCCACTAATGTATGAAATGCCTACCCTAGCGTAATACTTACGCTCCTCCCACTGCAAGCTCCTGGTGGTGTGTGTGTGTGTATGTCTGTGGCATCATAGTTACCTAACTCATGAAACGATTTTGATTCTGTTTTTTTTTAAACCTTTTAATATCATAACTATGCAAAACATGTGGAGTTGCCTTCTTTACTATCCTTATCCTTACTAACATTATAAACGCGATTGTCAGAATGTACTCTTATGGATGTAGGGACGGATGTCTTGATGTATGTTTGTTACTCTTTCACGCGAAAACTACGGAGCAGTAAAGTTTTCAACAATAAAATAATATAACCTTATTGTGAGTTTTAGGACACAAAAAGAAATACGATTTAGGTACTTACTTAAAAACTTTTTATGAACTTGTTGTTGATGTACCAAAACTTATCATAACAAAATAATTTCCGATGCTTTCGAGGTTATTACTATAAGTAGGTACAATGTATTATTGATTAAACATATAACGACGCTGATTATCACGTATCTAAGCTGAAGATTAACATATAATATTATCAAATATTTTGTTGAATTTCGATATAAACATTCATGATTTAAAAAAGATAGGTATAATCACATACGTGACAGGAAAATCCAAAATAATTTTATAAGAAGACAAGATGTAAAGAGAAAGAGAATTTTGAATTGTCAGTAGGTAGTACTTTAAAGACAAGAAAATTCAGAACTGTTTATCGCCTAAACAGTATAGAAGTTCTCCTATTGGATATATAGAGCCCCTTTTACATCATAATTGCGAAAGTAACAGTTTTTAGGGTTCCACAAAAGGAATAACTTTTTAATAAAAAAAATTAACCGCCGAAAAAAAACTAAAAGGCAACAAAAAACAATAGCGCACTGAAAATAGAAAAATTTATAACGACTATTATTTTGGTTGTAATGTCTGTTATTTTTGAAGTTGGTGCCAGCTGGTGCAGCAACTCTTCACTCTCAACTCTTCACTAAGGTGCTCAAGTTTGTTTGAGGCTGGCACTGACTCCAAAAATATCAGACATTACAGCCAAAATAATAGTCGTTATAAATAAAAGACAAAATTATTATTTTTCTCTTTTCAGTGCGCTATTGTTTTTTGTTGCCTTTTAGTTTTTTTTCGGCGGTTAAATTTTTTTATTAAAAAGTTATTATTTTATAATTTTCTATGGCCATAATTTATACAAATTATTACATGCTTAATTTTTAATAATTTTTAAAATAGCTACCTACCTTGTTTTTGCTATTAACCCCCCTTTTCCCACCCTTAGGGTAGGTTTCTTTTTCCAAATTTTTATGGGATTAACTTTGAGACCCTATCCATTAAAAAAAGAATTATCAAAATCGGACTACTCTGTAAAAAGTTACCCATGGTCAAACAATCATCCCCTATTTTTCTACCCTTAGGGTCGGAATTTTTTTCCAAATTAGAATGGGACCAATTTTGAAGTATACCCTTTCCAATAAAAAAAGAATTATCAAAATCGAACCACCCTGTAAAAAGTTATGCGTGGTCATACATAAAAAAAAAATGAAAAAAAATAAAATATATATACGCGTCGAATTGAGAACCTCCTCCGTTTTTTTCGTCGGTTGAAAATGGAACGGTTATAGGATCACTTTTTTGCCCAAACCCCCTTTACGGTTTGGTAAAAAAACATCAATTTATCTATCGAAATGAAACAACTATTAACGGACTTAACTCGCGTATTTTTATTTTATTTGATGATTTGTAAAGAATCCGAAACGTCAGCAAAAATAAAATATAAATCCGTTAATAGTTGTTTCATTCTATCTAATGTGTAATAACCGCGAAGGCATCTGAAATTATCAATTTATCTAGTTTTAATAATTGTTTTCGTTATCCCGATTAATAGGTATAATGCAACATTATATTTTGCGTATGATACTTACTGGTCACATCGTCTGTGTACACAACCGATATTCGCGGCCGTGCAGCGTATGTTTAAATCCAGTCCTATGTCGACAATTTCTCGCCAACATACTCGATCTAACGATAAGCTAACGACACGTAACGATAAATTTTGTTGCAGTATCTAGTATTACTAATGTAGTGCCGTGTGCAAAAGTGACTAAGTGTCTAAAGGCAGGTTAAATTCATAAGGAAAGTTTTCGACGTCAAAAATATGTTTCAGAATATAATAGACATCAGAAATAGTAGGTACATTACTGCCGGATAGTAGAGTGCTACGAGGCCTGCAAGCGCCTTTCACGGCTAGGCTTGTATAGTGTTTTCTCTCTCTGTGCTGTTGATATTCGAATTAAAAAGAAATTACTTTCCGGCTTATGCCTTCAACGACATATTACCCTGCCGCTTATGATGCACGTAAGGATGATATTTCATTGCATGTTTGAGAAATAGTACATTACGCACCGAGGCCAGTAAAATAAAAAATGTCTCAGATCACATGTAATTGTCGTCCGAGGCGAAGCTGAGGTTGACAAAAATGTGATCTGAGGCTTTTTTATTTTACTGGCCGAGGTCAGTATAGTATTTTTCTGTTCGACGAAGCCAGAAAGCGGCAATTTCATTTAGCGCAGCGGCCAGCAAGTTGTCGCCTTCCGACCGGAGGACAGAAAATGTCTTTAATGGTTTAACCTCTGTTGAGCCTCACGGTCTGTTTAATTTAACTAGCGCCCCTAATATACATAGGCCAGTTCAAGGGACCTAATTTCAATGTCGGTCCCAGTTTTATATATAAAATGTTAAACCAGAATACCACTAAAATAAGTACACAAATAACACACACCTCTTCAGTGTTGAGACAGGTGTCAGTTAAAGAGTTAAGTGACATTGTTACGTAATCTATTATCATATGGATCCTGTTAACCTATTATTTTCGAATATATAAAAAAACATTTTATATATAAGTACTTATAACTAAGTAGCATTGTTAAGTTTGTTGTACCTAACGTAAACAAACATATTTTTAACATAAAAGCTTAGAGAATACATAACTGGAGGCGGCTTCGACAGGCGTTCCCCTCTGCCAAGGTATAAGATAAATTATCTAACGCGTTTGTAAAAACTGTTTTCAAACAGGTCACTTTGACAGTGTCACAATCGATATCGAAGAGAAAAGAGCTCTCGAAAAATGTCTTCCTGCGCTAAAATAAGTTGCAAAAATCCATCCACTATATCAGATATACAAAAAAACAGTATTTCCTTTCATCTGCAGATATTTTTTTTGTACGTTAATTGTTATTTAACAATAATTATTTTCTCATTCACCACGCGAGAAGCATCGATTTACGCATCGATTACGTTTTTATTCGTTTAAAATCGTTTAAAAAATTTTATAATTGTCTATGGTCAACAAAGAGTAATGACACACATGTATAAAAATTTTGCAGAGCAGTGTATCCGATACTAGGCGTTAAGTCCTTTGAGTTAAAAGCGATAAAAGCATCCATGATCAAACTACGGTTAGAGATGTACTTACTGGCCAATATCAATGTCGATGAATTTACAGTACAGATGATGAAGAAGTACGCGTATATTTCAGTATATCAGGTATTATTTTATTAAAATATTTTATTTCTTTATTCGAATTTCAAATGGTTTAAGCGTACCATAAGCTTGAAATTCGGTTGTCTACTTTGTACAATTTTTTTTAATTATGGTTGTTGATATTGTAATCTCTCCAGCTCAGCTGTAATAGACATCTGCCTATTTTTTCATGTTAAACATAGTAGGTAATTGTAATTGTTTAAGCATTATTACTAAAAGAAAATTACTTGTTTATTGAACTACGTAGTAACTAATGTTCAATTCTATAATAGTATGAATTAAAAGAAGTAAATACATTATTATGTATGAAGTTAAAATAATTATATTAAAATATAAATTGGTTGATCCGCCATTTTGTGTCAAATATAGATAAATGTATCGACAGCCACTTAATCAAGCACTATGTAATCGGTTCAGTTTGGCTACTAATACATTTCAAACTTGTGTACGGACACGACGTTTATAGTCTTGTTTTTGCTAGTGTGAATAAATTCCGCCTAGTGTTGACAGTTTCTATTAGTATGCGTGTGTAACGATGAGAATTATTTTTACATCAGTGTGCAGTTTTTTGTATGTGTTCCTACCTCGTCCCCCGCTAAAAGTGGCTAAAAATTTTGTATGACGAATAGTGTCGAAGCCGCCTCCAGTTCTGTATTCTCTAAGCATAAAAGTATTTCTAAGATTTAAATTAAGACTAAAAAGTAGGGTACCTTATTATAATGATATTTTTGTACAAAGACAAGAGTAGAAAAAATTTTTTTAGAACCTCAGTGGGATGTAAAAATTTTTCTACTCTTGTCTTTGTACAAAAATATCATTATAATTAAAAACTAATGGTATTGAACCAAAAATATCAACCGAATTATCGATTGATAGATCGTAGTTAATATAGGGTACCTTATACTAAAAATATGTCTAAAAACCCCCCCTCAGTACAGATACCACCGCTGCCGCTGTAGTCGATGTCCGCTAGGTTAGTATGTAATAAATATCTACGTAATGATGACTTGCAAACATTAATTATGTATAAATTTCAGTTCCACAAACAAAACAAATCATTCGTAGTGAAGCATTCCTTCAAAATGTATCTTCTATTAACAATCGCCGTAGCTAGTCTATTGATTTTTATAGTACATTATATTATAACAAGTAAATATCAATATTGGAAGAAGAGAGGTGTCCCGCACCCCAAGCCTCTGCCAATTGTTGGAAATTATGCAGATTACATATTTTTAAGAAAAAACTTGGGCCAAACCGTCGAAAGCATTTGTAAACAGTTCGAAAAGGAACCACTGGTCGGTGTTTTCTACGGCACGTCTCCAGCAATAATTGTGAAAGATCCAGAACTCATCAAGACCGTCTTCACCAAAGACTTTTACTACTTCAATAGTAGAGAGGCTCTAGGGCACACTCATAGAGAAGTATTCACGAAAAATGTTTTCAGCGGCGAAGGTGATGAATGGAAAGTTCTCCGTCAAAATCTCACCCCACTCTTCTCATCCGCAAAAATGAAGAACATGTTTCATCTTATTGAGGCACGGACACATGATTTGGAGAAGGTTCTACAAGACAAGAACCAATCGACATCAGTTCGAGAAATAAGAAACTTGATGGGAACTTACACCATGGATTGTATCGGATCCTGCATCTTCGGCTTGGAAACAGACGTGATGAGTGGTAAACCCGATAACCCTTTCCAGGTGATCAGTAATCAGATATTAAATTTCTCCAGTTTAAGAGCTTTCAAAATTCTAAGCAAGGGTATATGGCCGGGTATTTTTTATGGGTTGAGACAAAAAACGATGCCCGACGTGGTAACTAACTTTTTTTCATAAACCTACTGATCAATGTATTCCGTCAGCGCAACTATACACCTGGATCGAGGCAAGATTTTGTTGACTTGGTGTTAAGTTTGAAAAAAAATAAGTACATAGTCGGAGATGCGTTGAAACCCTCGAGGTCATTAGATGATACCTCTAAGGTGAGCATAGAGGTTACCGATGAGATGTTGGCTGCTCAATGCATGATTTTCTTCGGCGCCGGGTTTGAGACATCCGCTGGAACGATGACGAATACGTTGTTCGAATTGGCCAAAAATGAAGATGCTCAAAATAGACTACTGGAAGAAATTGATGAGTACATGAAGAAGTGCGACGGAAAGCTGACATATGATATAATAGCCGATCTGCCATTCTTAGATGCTTGTGTCAGCGAGACATTGCGGATGTACCCAGTTCTGGGAACTCTGACTCGTGTAGTGACAGAAAAATATCAAATGCCATCGGGCCTGGTGTTAGAGAGGGGTACTAACGTCCACATTCCTACTTATTATATCCACAAACATAAAGATTACTACCCCGAGCCTGAAGTATACAATCCAGAAAGGTTTTATGGAGAAAACAAGAAGAATATTATACCGTATACTTACTTTCCTTTCGGTGAAGGACCTAGGATATGCATTGGTGAGTAAAATCATTTAATTTTGAAACATAATATTATGATAAAATAGTAAAGATAGGTACTTGTCTCTTGTTTTTAATTACTACATAAGTACCGTAGTACGCTACAAATATCCTAAACTTATATTATGACAATATTGATTCCTAAATTTTATCTCGTATGTTCAAACAATATAAATTTGCCTAAGTTACAAAGACTTAAATATTTTTTTTAATGTTTTAGAAAATAATTGCAATATTACATCGAGAATAAACAGGAATTTTACCTTAAACAAATTTTTACTTCTGAAATGTATACTCGTCGTAACACAAACAATAGTATAAATACCGTGTTCATATAAGAATTCAGGTTATAAATCTCTTTTCTTTTCAGGTCTTAGATTTGCAAAAATGCAGATGTATGCAGGCCTAATCACCATACTAAAGAAGTATCGAGTGGAGCTAGCGGAGAACATGCCGAAATCTATTATTTTAAACCCGAAAGCTTTTGTGACTATGCCCCGAGATGGAGTATATCTGAATTTCATACCACGAGAGTCTACGAAGGCATAAAATGGGAAAACACCACGGCTAAGTAGGAATGTGATACAAGGTTCACATTACTACTTAGCAAGCTACTTTGCTACAACTTTCTAGAAAAATAATTTACCTAATATCTCAGCCATACTATTCTCCACGCGCTGCCGTTAGTGGCCACAGTCTGCTCTCCTCGCGTGTTTCATCGCGACATTTTTCCTTACTTTAAAATACCGACTAAAAGCGGAGTATGACGAATAGATTGGCCACACGAATGCTCTGCCTCCTTTTCTTACGAGAGTGTGTGGCAGGGGTATTAGATTTAAGTACATTTTTAATAGATACTTACTCTCAAAATCATCTTAATGTAAAAGTGAGCGGGATAGCACTATGCACATTGGAGTCAGAAGGGAAAGAGAAAGAAAAAAAGATGGCGGTGAGTTGTTGCCATAGATAAAATAACAGAACATAGACAATATAGATCTTTTCGTTAAGTTAATTCTTAACAAAATGGAAGCATAGAAGTTACTATGCCACTGAGCTTGCTTTTAGAATCGAAACGTGTATGACCAAGCATAGAATTTCCGCATATCATATTTTATTGTTAATGTCCTTTTGAGTTAATTAACTAAGTAAGTACATTGATATTTAATATTTAAGTGTAACGTTGACTAACGTGTAAATAAAGGTAATAAATGTTATTCATTTTCAAACATTTCTTTCATTTTATCTATTCTAAACTTCATCTGCTATGGTGTAAAATGTCATACTTTTCTAAGGCAGGAAACGGAAACAGCGCAAAAGGAAGTCGCCGGCGGACATATCTCGAAACTCTATCCACTTCACTGATAACAAAACGAGCAGATGTGCTACTAGACGCACAAAAGTGTGCCATCATATATATGTCGGCTTAAGGTTATCATGCGTCTCTAATATTAAGGACTGAGGACTATTTATTGTATCCACATAGTTATGTGACAATGAATGACCGGTATTGTCTTGTTCCAACATAGCTGTGTGGGCACGCGGGTGACGGTCAGAACACACTATCTTTAATAATACACTGCTTGACACAATATAAGAATTTACTGTGAAACAATATTACTAAGTAAATCAAAAACAATAAGAGGCAGCGATCCGACGAAACTTGAATGTCGCGCCGTTCCGCTTGACGCGAGCGAGAATGACAGCTCCGCCTGTTCATTTTCCCTCCAATCGCGCCAGGCCTCAGTGTTGCAACTGTTAAATGATCACAATGCCGACACGGCCATACTGACGAGAGCCCGACCTCGGGCGTTATTCGTCTGAAAACAGAACTCACATTAAAACACAATCATCACAAATACGCTCGCCCGTCCTGACACATACTAATGGGGACCCAAGACCATATAGATCAAAGGCAGGCCAAAAGTTTCAAACATAATCCACGTCCAGACTGCACTCGTTCCAGCTCCGCGCCACCAATCTGGGGACCGTCATCCATATAGAATGAGGCAGGCCAGAGGCTTGCGGCCAACAAACGAATAAACAATCAACACAACCAACCAGATGGTCAAATCAACACAAGTCCTCAAATGACCCATCTCCAACACCGTTAACAAAACTCATCAAACAAATAATCTGTCTCAGTATAACCATTATCATCTGCAACATCATTGCTCTCATCATCATGAACCATGTCTGCCGACACGGCAACATCCTCGCCGTAGTCTACCTACTTGATCAAGTATAGCTTCTACCACCTCTGTTAAACCTGCGCACCCATGTGGTACTTCACGCAGAGAAGTTGTTTTGTTTAGACTTAGGAGACTTGAGTGCATTGCAATATATTATGCTCCGTATGCACGGTAAACTTACGATCGTACAAATAATAACGACATAACTCTATACCTTTAACGACTAGAGTTTTAAGTTCCTACAAATGATACCGAGACTCCGAGTCAGTTCGACAACTGAAATAGATAGTAACATAATATTATATTATGGAGCTTTATTACGACGATAGGTATGTAATTTGTTTATGAACGTTGTTATGCTAATCTGCCCATTTAATTTGTCCTTTATGTTGAGTGAGAAGATACAATGGTGCCATTATTAAAGAAAAGTGCGGAATAAACGATCTAAATTACCTACGAAGCAAGGCCTATAAAGTGACGCACTTCTGTAGGAGTGCTAGGTATTGGAGTTTCCACCAGGGCTCGTATTTTATTTGGAATCGGCTTAACTATCTTCGATTTAATTATACAACACAAGCAGGAAATTTCACGTTTTAAGAAGCCACATTTTTTTCATACTTAAGAAAAATCCAAAATGTGTTAATTCTTTTAATACATTTTTTTTTTTAACGAATAATATGGGACTTGCGAATGGTGAACTACTTTCGCGTATAACTCTAGCATTTAATAACTCTGTCACTTTATTATTACCTATCTACATTTCCGCTGCTGATAACCTGTAGAGTTGTCTACGAATAGTTTTATTTGGGTCTAGAAGACTTATTTGCAACGCTATATTTTATTAGTGAACAGTCGGACCCAGAGTAAAATATAAATAAATAAGACAAAAGACATACCTACCAGAAATTTGTAACATACCAGATATAGCTTGTATACGGCATAATTTAACATGTTTACTTGTAATTGTTTCTCTCTCAGGGCACATGTTCGCAAAATGACCAGGTTGATTGCAGTAATAACATATAACAGGTGATCTTTCGTGATTAAGCGCAGATGTTGATGGTCTTAACTTTGATTGGGAACCGTTATCAGCATTTTTAGGACAATTATACATTTTATGATCATTTTCTACACAGCGGTGACAACGGATATCACTGGAACGAAATCTTTTATATTCAGTTTGACCATCTGAATCATCAGATTTTCTCTTCAGAGCAACTCCTCTCAGTATTCGGCACAACTGTGTTTTAGTGGATATAGTATTATTCAACTCTCTTCTAAGAGCATGCTCACAATTAGAAAGTACCGAAATAACAAATCCGCATAAAGCTTTTTCATTCATTTCAACATTTGGTATAGTTTCAATTAGTTGTAAAAGCCGCAAGGCTGCCTCAGCTGCAGTCTCTTTAGTGTTCAAACCATCCCTCAATATCCGCATCTGGGTCCTCAGGATCAAACTTTAATAAGGTAGGTGCTGGCTGCGTCATATTTTGCAATAAGCGAAGAAATTTTTTTTCAAAAGAGCTGGTATCAGCGCTGCCCTCATATGTTTGCATATTTGGGGAATTCCTTCCGTCATTGTTCCGACCGCTGATACCCACTTCTGATGTCGGCTTAAGGTTATCATGCGTCTCTAATATTAAGGACTGAGGACTATTTATTGTATCCACATAGTTATGTGACAATGAATGACCGGTATTGTCTTGTTCCAACATAGCTGTGTGGGCACGCGGGTGACGGTCAGAACACACTATCTTTAATAATACACTGCTTGACACAATATAAGAATTTACTGTGAAACAATATTACTAAGTAAATCAAAAACAATAAGAGGCAGCGATCCGACGAAACTTGAATGTCGCGCCGTTCCGCTTGACGCGAGCGAGAATGACAGCTCCGCCTGTTCATTTTCCCTCCAATCGCGCCAGGCCTCAGTGTTGCAACTGTTAAATGATCACAATGCCGACATATATAAGTCTTTATTTAGATAATTTCTGTCTTATGGTATTTTTATTTATTGACCTAGAAGATAATTATTTTATCTAAATAGATTAGTGTAATGTTACACAAACGTTTCAAGATAAAGTAAACAAAACTCTTCGATTGATCATCACGATACAAATTTTAAGGGCCGTTGAAATAATTATTACGTAAGCATTTATTTTTATGATTAAGTACATACTTATTTAAAAAATGCGTTTCGTTTTGTTGTTGGATTTTGTAGCGAAATTTACATATAACTTTATTTTCATTTAAATTTTGAAATTGCCCACAAATTCGACACTCATTTAAATTTCGACTTGCATATTATACTCGGAATATCATGCACTGCATTCCCTTGTAATATTTCATTATTTATTAGCAAATTTATCGAGAGATGAATAAACAAATGTGGCACAGGCGTTATGGGCTAAGTTAAAAAAAACAAATTACTTCTAGAATAGGGATGCAGACTGGGCAAAAAAAAAGGAATTGTATACCTATGTATATGGTACAATTTATACCATAACGAGACGTCACGAACCACCCCTGTTGCCGTTAGGAACTATTTGGTTTCATCTTTTTAATGGTACTGGCTGTTTATAGTTTTTTATGTTTCTTTTTATATTTTATAGCTTCTGCCCGCGACTTCATCCGCGTGGAACTCCTCCTTTTTTGTAGTAGGTTAAAAAGTAGCCTATGTTCTTTCTCAGGCTCCAGACTATCTTCGTACCAAATTCCATTTAAATCGGTCCAGTAGTTAAGGCGTGAAAGCGTAACAGACAGACAGAGTTACTTTCGCATTTATAATATTAGTAAGGAAGTAAGGATGTCCATTTCTAGGTTAGGTTAGGTTAGGTTAGGTTAGGTTAGGTTAGGTTAGGTTAGGTTAGGTTAGGTTAGGTTCTATTACCAGGGGGGGAAGTGTGCAGCTGCCTACTTGTCGTTGCCCAGTGATCTTTCGGAGCTATGCCGGCAGGGTTTCCCACACCGGACAGGTCCAAAGTGAGGGCAGCGGTCATAGGCAGTCACACGGCGGGCCCAGCAATGGGCCTGCCTGGAGGGCCAGGCTTGCCCTTTTCAGGGCGAGCCTGTTCTGCGGGTGCGCCCTTCGGGGTGCTCTGCCTGGGCGGCGGCTTGTTTCGGCAGGTCGTCGGCCAACTCGCAACCCTTACTCGCAGAGTTTGGAGCGAGGGCCGCTACCCCTCGGGGTGGGGGCCGCGAGGAGAAAACCTCTATAAAAAATCCACGAGGTTGGGTAAGGGGAGGGGCTAAGCGTGTAGGCTCTCTTTCCCCCCCTCCTTTTTTTGTGCGGGTGCCCGCTAGCGGGCTTGCCGGGGGTCGTCGCGGTGGCTTAGAGCATATCCCGTGGCGTCCCCACTAACGGCAGTGACGGACACGTCGGAGTGGTTTTAGTGGGTATGACCGGGAAACCGGGTGAGTCCCACATAACCCCCACACGGCAGAGGGCCAGGGGGTATGCGTAAATGCATTTCCACTCCGTCAAAAAAAAAAAAAAAAAAAGGTTGGGGTGCTATGTCGGGTAACCTCCTCGTGTGCCTTGGTGCTGCGGTTCCCCTTACGCAATTGGAGGTGCGGGGGGAAGAGCAGTACTTGGGCCGGTGCGCCCTGGGCATCGGTCAACAATTTCTCTTTTAGAGATATTGTTGGCCGATGGCTAATAACCCGACACGGGGGTGTCTCTCCGCGTGTCCCTCTTTCTAGAGGGCACTGTGGATGAGACCAGGGGGGAAGTGTTCTGCCTACTTGTCGTTGCCCAGTGATCTTTCGGAGCTATGCCGGCAGTGTTTCACACACCGGACAGGTCCAAAGTGAGGGCAGCGGTCATAGGCAGTCACACGGCGGGCCCAGCAATGGGCCTGCCTGAGGGCCAGGCTTGCCCTTTTCAGGGCGAGCCTGTTCTGCGGGTGCGCCCTTCGGGGTGCTCTGCCCTGGGCGGCGGCTTGTTTCCGGCAGGTCGTCGGCCAACTCGTAACCCTTACTCGTAGAGTTTGAGCGAGGGCCGCTACCCTTCGGGGTGGGGGCTGCGAGGAGAAAACCTCTATAAAAAATCAATTAGGTGGGGTCAGGGGAGGGGCTATGCGTGTCTGGCCTCTCTTTCCCCCCTCCTTTTTTGTGCGGGTGCCCGCTAGCGGGCTTGCCGGGGGTCGTCGCGGTGGCTTATGGCATATCCCGTGGCGTCCCCACTAACGGCAGTGACGGACACGTCGGAGTGGTTTTAGTGGGTATGACCGGGAAACCGGGTGAGTCCCACATAACCCCCACACGGCAGAGGGCCAGGGGGTATGCGTAAATGCATTTCCACTCCGTCAAAAAAAAAAAAAAAAAAAAAAAAGGTTAGGTTAGGTTAGGTTCTATTACCATCCCCCCCGATGGGTCCTCGCCTTGCCGTGGCGGGGGGGCTTAGTAACCGTGGCTTGGTCACCCACGGTGAAGCGAAGAGGGATCCGAGGAGGGGGTCGCTCCGACTGGGCTTTGGGACAGCCCTAGTTCGGAAGCGACCAAGTCCGGCCTGTATGGGCAACTGGCCGGACGGACTGTGGGAGGACGACTGACGTCCTCAGGCAGCCGAGGCGGGTCGCGGAGGGAGAGGACTGTCGGTATTGCGGTGCGCCGCTTTCCTTATCCTTCGCGACCTGGCGGGGCCGCACCGTCAGATGCGGCATCGGTGGGGCCGCAGGAGAAGAGGAGTGCCGGTATTACGGTGCGCCGTTCTCCCTATCTTCTGCGTCCGAGTGGTAAGCGGCGGAGCCTAAGACCAGATCCGTCGCTGGGGGTCGGAAAGGCTCGCACTCACGAGTGCTTGCTTTTCCGGCTCCCATGGCCTCCGGGTGACGGGCTCGGGGGAGCTTTGGAACCCGCACAAAGGAGGCCGTGTGGGAGGGCGCGTCTTGTGTTCGGACGCGCCTGACACGGAGGGGGGGGTATGCGAATCCCCCAGAGGAGGGCCTGCCATTATGGCGGGCATCCGCTGCCGGGTTCGCGGATGTCAAAAACGTTCCCGTGTTCCCGGCACATGGCGGAGAGGTGGAACACCATGAGGTTTTAGTGGGTAGGCCCGTCTTGGCGGGAGAGTCCCACATAACCACACTGTTCCCCCGGACGGTGTGGTATGCGTAATGCATTTCCTCATTTAAAAAAAAAAAAAAAAAAAAAAAAAGGTTCTATTACCATACCAAATGTCATCAAAATCCGTTAAGCCGTTTAGACGTGAAAGAGCAAAAGTCCCAACCAAAACGACTAAAAATCAGTAGGTATCTCAATTTAGTTATCTGCCTACTGCCTACCCCCTAAGAACGATGGCGTGATTATTTATAGCCTATGTCCATTTCTAGGTTATCATCTATTACCATACCAAATTTCATCAAAATCCGTTCAGCCGTTTAGGCGTGAAAGAGCAACAGACAGACAGACAGACAGAGTTACTAACGCATTTATAATATTAGTAGGGAAGTAGGGATATGTTTAAATTTGACGTTTTAGTAGTTTAGTGAGTTGATGCGAAAATGTTGCAAAATTTGCTTTGTTTTTGATTACAGTCCATTTCGATGAAAAGTGATTTTTATTTTTAACAACCCCCGAACTTTTAAAGCCCTTTCATTTATTGTTCGATTGAGAGAAGGAAAAATACTTAGGTACGTCAATCATTTGATACTTAATAATATTTGTACCAATATCAGATTAGAGTTCTCCAGTGGGGACCACTGAGGTTTCATCATTTTCTATTGTCTTAGTACATATTTGCATGATCATTTGAAAAAGTTTAGCACCTGCAAAATAAGTTACTTTATTTTGTACCGCCTATATTTTTCTTGACGTCATAATTTTATGTACTTAACCTTATTATATTTTTTTTATTTGCTATCGAGCATGGCTTGGTACTCCCACTAATACTTATATACAATACTTGCTTCTGCCCGCGACTTCGTCCGCGTGGAACT
Source organism: Polylopha cassiicola (assembly GCA_038024825.1). Lineage (NCBI taxonomy): Eukaryota > Metazoa > Arthropoda > Insecta > Lepidoptera > Tortricidae > Polylopha > Polylopha cassiicola. The sequence continues at coordinate 3,895,867 of CP149062.1, forward strand.
CCTGCTTTTTTGCAGTTGGTTAAAAAGTAGCCTATGTCCTTTCTAAGGCTCCAGACTTTCTTAATACCAAATTTCATTTAAATCGGTCCAGTAGTTTTAGCGTGAAAGCGTAACAGACAGACAGACAGACAGACAGAGTTACTTTCGCATTTATAATATTAGTAGGGATAGGTACATAAAATAAATCCATATTTCTATTGACTTTATATGTCATTGTTCTGTCTTAACTAGAGTGAGAGGCACGGTCACTTCCCCTTCCGGTTTATTCCGGGCCACTTGACACTGAGCTTTGACTATTTACAAAGCACTATTGTTTTATACCTTACTAGCTGTTCGCCCCGGCTTCGAACGGATCATCTTTTTTTATAGCCTATGTCACTCGGGAATAGTGAAGCTTCCCAATAGTGAAATAATTTTTGAAATCAGTCCAGCCGTTCTGGAGCCTATTCAATCCAAACAAACAAACAAACCTTTCCTCTTTATAATATTAGTATAGATTAGTATAGACACTTAAATTATGTAGATTGTACCTAAAGCAAACAGGACGAGTTAAAAGCGCATCAAGTTTTAAGTGGGGGCTAGTGACGTTATTGTGTGGTAAAAATATATCACGAGAAACTTTAACGGACTATATCTTTGTTTGTTAAACAAATAATAAGTAAGAGGTACTTACTTTGTATTCCTTTTTAGTAGGTACTAACGCAAGATAAGTATTATTGTGACTTTATAGGTACGAGAAAATGAAAACCACGTTCCTACTTTACTTTTTTCCGTCCATGAAACCATTGCTTTATAGCTCATGGTAAATTTTCCATCGATGTTTAATGAGCAACGGTGACTAACACATTGTAAATGACAAAAACACAAGGAAGTGTGTTGGTGAAAGTGACACTTGGCCTTCAAACTGTTAAGGCTTATCGGTTACAGTAACGATTTGATAGCAAAAACAAACAGCTAACAAAAACTTAATCATACAATAATTGAGCTTTTTAATTTAAATTATATGCTAATGCCTTTAATATCGGTATGTCATGTTAGTTAATTATTAATTAGGAAATTGAATTTCCATATTTTGTTGTTTGCGACACAAGCTAAAAAATATTACGTTCAATACATCCCTACTTCCCTACTAATCCCTACTAATATTATAAATGCGAAAGTAACTCTGTCTGTCTGTCTGTCTGTCTGTTACGCTTTCACGCTAAAACTACTGGACCGATTTTAATGAAATTTGGTACAAAGAAAGTCTGGAGCCTGAGAAAGGACATAGGCTACTTTTTAACCGACTGCAAAAAAGGAGGAGTTCCACGCGGACGAAGTCGCGGGCAGAAGCTAGTACATAATAATTTGAGAATACCATGAAAGAACAAAGATTTACTTAGTACCTTCTTTTAAAGAGTAAACATTGTGGTTATCTCTTTGTCAGAGTGGTAAACTTTCCATTAAAAGATTATAATATTTATAAAAAATAATACTAGTTAAGTAGGTAAGTACATCCTTTTATCAATGAATGGATGCTGATACTTTGCACTATACCTATTTAAAATCTGTTAGAGCCCGTGAGGCTACAATAAATATAACTTTAAAATTGTTGTAGGACAAGATTGGGCACAAAATTTTAAAATAACCCAGGTACCTATAATAATTTCTAATGCCTTCGCGGTTATTACACATTGAAATGAAACAACTATTAACGGATTTGACTCGCGTATTTTTATTTTATTTTATTTCTTGTCAGCTCAGTCGTGCTACGATTATGGAATCTGTAAAGGCTCCGAAACGTCAGCCAATAAAAATAAAATACACGAGTTAAATCCGTTAAAGTTGTTTCATTCTAACCCAGATATATTAATTAATATTTAAAATGTTAGTTTCATAAAGGAAATTTTACTTGATACAACGAAAATCTCTCCTCTAAATTTTAAGCCACTAGTTTGTCTCTCATTGGGGGAACATAACAGCTGGACCTGATTTGACACTATCGCATTTGACGTGTATTTGACTCCATTGGCAGCTGTCACTTTTAATCAAATTCAAGGATGCGAAAAAAAAAATAGTTGAAACAAGCAAAAGACCTTGATACAATATTACTCTTCTAAGCGTTTTAATAGTTAGTCCGAGGTGAGACGAGGACCGGTCGTGATTCTGCCACCGGAAGAAGTATGTTATCTGTCGATCAATAATAAATGTCATTTTAAAATCTGACACTGACTTTGAATAACTATTTCCGAACTCAACTAGATACAAGCAAATGGTCGTTTGGGTATCCTGCCCCTTGATTGTCAAAATTGATTTTCTTTAAAATACTTACTAGAACTTTAAATAGGTATCACGTAATTTCCCGATTACCTTTAAATTCATACTATTGCAATTGGCTTGGTTTTAGTATCAAAAGCGTTACGATTCGAAATTCTGAGTTTTATCTTTTTCGTACTTAATTCACATAACTTTAAAATCAACTGTATTACAAAATACAGCCCTTAGGTCTCTTATTAGTAAGAATTAAATGTGACAGAAATGTTCCTATTAACTTTAAAGTTTCGTTTTATTTCTACTGGATAAAGAACAGCGCCGACTAGCTTCAAGTAACTAAAGTATTCCTATTATAAAATGTAACGTTAAGTCAATCGTATATTATAGAACTATCAGACCGTACTTTATTTTAACACTAGCGGCCCGGCTACGCACGGATCCCTATTTTTTTTTCATAATATTCTAAAGCCTATGTCACTCAAGAATAGTGTAGCTTCCCAACAGAGATTATTTTCAAATCGTCCAGTCGTTTTGGAGCCTATTCAATACAAACAAATCTTTCCTCTTTATTAAGTAGTGTAGACCAGACTTCGAGAGGAATTATAGTTACATTATGCTGTATCTGTGCTGTCTAACTAAATTATAAGATATCTTTCGATGTCGTGTCATGATGGCTTAACTATTAATTATCTATACCTGCTTAATTATATAACAATTTGACGGCTTAAAAGTCTGCATTCCAAGGCTGTCATAATGTTTTACAAATAAATTGAACGAGGGAACTGTATTCAATTTAAATCGTAATTTAATGTAAATTATGACCTCAAACTTACTTTACCTATATGTAACTTGTAACGTTTTATATATTTTATTATTATACTTAAATGGTCCATTATACTATTATTAGCCTAACTTTTTACAACTGCGTTACCCATTTATTTCTATATACACAAGAAAACTCGGTAGGTACCACGCTATGCCTTTTCCCATATCCTTGATCTTTTATCCGTAAATAATTAAAAACAAAACTTTAACCCATACGAAAACCTCCACTGCTTTACTTTTTTTTAGGGACAGAAAATTAGGCTAATAATTAGTATAATGGTCCAAATACATTTTCATACTATATTTCTCAAACTAACTTTTTTTTGTGGTAGGCAGAGTAATACGTTATCTTGTACTATTATCAGCAATGACTTATTGTATTACTTCCTATATTCGCACACCTAGATCTAAAGGGAGTTAACTCAAAAACACAAAGTTTTCAGTTATGCACACCATTGAATTTCTTACAGCAAGGCCTTCCTACTAATAAAACAGATTTAACCTAACTCTTCTAGGATTAGAAAAAAAGCATAAATCTATGTAGAAAACTCCTTCAGTGCACATGGACATATATTAATCAATGTTTTGCTTCTCCCAAAAAAAACTTTTTTGAGTTAGCTCCCTTTATACACAGTATTACAATTTTCTTACTTCATATAAGGGGTAAGTCTATCAGAAATACGTTTTTGCAAACAAACAAACCATAAATTATTAGAATGTAAGCAATGTCCGTACTATTTATAGAAGTATTCTTAATTGAAGTTATTTAGGTCGGCAATTACAGGCTGCGATCGGAAACAACCGTTTCCTTCTTCGCTTATTTCAATGGCTGTTGACAACCATATTGAATATTGTATCAAGTACTATAGATCATTTTATAAATGGGTTCAGCACAGTCACCAGTGTTTAAAACGTCAGTTTTTCAATCTGTCTGTATATATAAAAGGAGAAGCTGACTTAATGACTGATATGTCAACGCAGGGCCTGACTATAATGGTTAGAAACTTGAAATTTTGCACTTTTTATAGCGTAGGCCAGTACCTACTAAGAAATGATTTTTTGGTTATTTACCCCCTAAGCGGGTAAAATGGAGGTGCTTATCATGCTCAGACAAAGCCGCGGGCATAAGCTATTAGGTACTTATAAAAACAATTTAAGGGCATTCTATAAAAACAAACGTGTAAAAAACATACTGGCCCGAGAAAGTGAAAGATTGCATAATATTACGAGATAAAAAAAATATACATAATATCAACATTATAATGAGATACTACCTATAATAAGACGAAGGACAGATTATTGATATTATATAATACTAGCTTCTGCCCGCGACTTCGTCCGCGTGGAACTCCTCCTTTTTTGCAGTCGGTTAAAGTAGCCTATGTCCTTTCTCAGGCTCCCGACTTTCTTTGTACCAAATTTCATTTAAATCGGTCCAGTAGTTTTAGCGTGAAAGCGTAACAGACAGACAGAGTTACTTTCGCATTTATAATATTAGTAAGGATTAGTAAGGATTATTATTAGAAAAGGAGATCAACCCACATAACTACCATGTTAATGCATTATATTCATAATTGTCTACAGTTATAATTAAATGCAGACGCGAAATAGGGATAATAAAAACGCAGCATTTTTTATCAAGTGAATAGGCTAAGTCTATCCAAATAAATTGCTTTCAATTATTGTAAAGAATTACAATCATACCGTATATGTTGTGATTGTAAGGTTTAGCGACTTATTAGAGCAATTAATAAATAATAACTGGACTGCATTGTCGATATTAATACATGCAGGAGCTTACAATGTCAAAGAAATATATGGAGTTGATATGAAAAAATATAATTATAGTTCTAAGGTAAAAAGATAGGTTGCGATTTATTCATATACTTAGGTGTAACGGATTTAGGAACTAGACTATCGTCAGCTTAGTCTGCTACGAATACCTATGGGAACTGTAGTTTTCGATACGTCATAAAATACTTAATTGTTTCATTCCAATGTGTGATAATCGCGAAATCATCAGAAATGTTTAAATGAAATTGTTTTTTTTTTGCATAATATATTATAATCTTGACGACAAGTCAAGAAAAATAATGGAATGAAGTCAAATTCTATATTTGATCAAAAGCGATAAGTTTAGAAAAATGTCTGTTTATGTCCCTGGGCCCGGGAAGCCCTCCTTTATTGAACCCGCCCTTGCCTTTCACCGGGATACCAGAATGGTAGACAACTAGGTAGACGTCTATAATACCGAGTAGGTAGACTCGACCCCCATTTATGTTCTGATATCGGTACTCGAGTAATTCCGGTAGTGATAACAAGTATTGCTAAGTATTACTAACAAGTTATTTATACCAAAGAATGCTATTATCACATACATGACACCGAGGTGAAATCTTTATATTTTATCCTATAAGGGCCGCTATTTGAGAGCAAACAGTCATAATATGGATCTTGTACCTATGGCTGTTTGCTCCAAGTTGATAGTTGCTAGGAGTACAGATAAAGCAGCACTTAGGCTTTTTGTAAAATAAACGGTGGCGTTTTACAATCCTAATCAGAAAAGGTATAATTCACATAGGTATGATAATAATTTCTGATGCCTTCGCGGTTATTACACATTGGAATGAAACAACTATTAACGGATTTAACTCGCGTATTTTTATTTTATTTTACTTGCTAACGTTTCGGATTCTTTACAGTTTCTATAATCGTAGCACGACTGAGCTGACAATAGTCTAACGCTAAAGTTAGTTAAAGAAGTTGGAAACTGTAAAGAATCCGAAACGTTAGCAAATAAAATAAAATAAAAATACGCGAGTTAAATCCGTTAATACTTGTTTCATTCCAATTACATAGGTTTTTTTGTCATACCTGCTTTATTAGTACCTATTTTTAGTATTTAGTAGGTACGCATCGTCAACAATCTCGATAATTTATTTATCTATACCTACCTACATTAACATAACATGATACAGGTTTAAATCAAGTTTATGGACAATTAAACAAGCATTAACGCAATAATACATATGTAATACTTAGAAGTTAAAAAATATGTTGTCGCACTTTATTCACCTTTTCCTCCTTTCCAAGATTCCATTATTCTTGGAAAGGGTATAATTATTTTTCCAATTACGAAAACAATTAGTACTCATTAATTTATTGCGATAAAAGTGGCCACTAATTTAATAATAATTTTATAATTAGGATAGAGGGAATACCCTAGTACAGACACCTAAAGGCCCTATCGGCTACTGAGTGTCGATAGATAGGTAGGCACCTACTATGGACCCTACTTACCGCTACCTACCTTACTAGTTACTACTAACTACTAGGGACCCATACCCCAACCTAAAGGCTTGAAAGTCTCCCTTCAGGAGGCTCGCTACTCGTCCGGTTTTGCAGTAAAGGACCATTAGCTGGCCAACTGCGTTTCAGTATTCACTTTGAAAAAAAGGAACCCTTTAACAGTTTCTTCTAAAAATGGTTAAGTTGGTAAATATTGCTTCCCTATAAAATAACAAGTAAAAGTGAAGATTCGAGTGGGACCCCTCTGACAAAAATTTAATAATGTTTTGTCACATCTTTTTTTAAATTATTACAATAAGGAAGTGTATATAATAATAAAAACAGCAAATAACTTTCAAGCTTCGCTAAGATAACAAAACATTTCCTTCGAAATATTATAATACGGATATTAAAAAGGCACAATGAAATCAAATAACAAAGATCGCTTTTTATTACATTTTTATTTAGAATTAGATAACAGTCCATTTATTAAAATTACCTACCTACGTCTCTGAGAAGTCGACTTCAAAAATGAAGGAGGTTCTCAGGTGGTCAGGTTCTTTTTTTGCTCAAAAAAAATTTAAGTCACCTCAGGACGATTAGATATTTTTACCACTTTCACTTGGTCACGATCAGATTAAAAATAAAAAAAAAACAGTCTTCTACAATCAAACCTTATTTTTTAATCAAAATCTCAAAAAGCGGTACGAAGTTCAGCCAGTTATAAAACTCTCGAAATATCATCGCAAGTTAAATCCGTTACAGTTGTTCTATTCCAATGTTTTTATTTTCATATAACTGAAAAACGCTCTGGAATCTCTGGAGGCGTGGTATGCGTGGATGTGAATCGATTGCACACAGTGCAGTGCTGTGACGTCAGCAGTCTCGGGAATACCGGCTCAAATAGCAACCTTTGACATTTCACGCTGACTATTCCAATATTTTTATTTTAAAGGAAAATCGTATCAAAAATATCGAATCTGAATACATGGGCGTGCATTACATTCAGGTAGGCACAGGGTTGCTAACCCAGTCAAATTTTCCCAGGATATGTCCAGCTTTTTATGGAGTCCTGAAATGTCATAGTTTTTAGTACGATACATTTTTCATGTAGATACGTGATTAAAAATATTTATTATCAAGTAGTTGAATTCATTCAACCGATTTTATTATACTTTGCTGCATTCTGTTTTTAAATCATATTATATCAAATTATATGCACTCATATTGAGATCGTCAGAACAAAAATAAAGAATAAATAATATGAAAAAATTACATTATAACATTATAAAAAAAAATACATTATTATGTCAAATTATATTCACTCATATTGAGATCGTCATGAATTTGCAAGGCGGGGTGCGATATGAGCACCACAGGCACAATGTCCAAACTGATGGCTGTATAGGAACCAGTTTGGACATAGTGCCTGTATGGAAGGCACGCCCACGCCTAGATGAGCTGTCCCCACTGCACGCACCTGCTACAGACACCGCAGTGACGTCAGCCAGTCTCGGGAATCCCGGCCCTAATGGCAACCTTTGACATTCACCGCAGAATGGAAAAATATGCGCTTCCTACTAGTTTCCGCTATTATACTTGATCGATACCTACATTGTGCGTTAATGGTTTATTGTGATTTAAATTTATTATAATGGGTTAAGTAATATGTTGTTTTCTTAGTCTCGAGGCTCGCGATATAGGAAATTTTCTTGATGCTGCAATCCATAGAAGTGTTGTTTTTGCTCATTATTTTATTATATTACCATTACAAGCAGTTTCACAAAAATCTCAAATGTAATTTTCCCCTTTTGTACTTCCAAGCTAAGGAAACTTTTACTATTCGTGACAGATATACTTAACTTCCCTACTTACATAAATAAATATATCCAAGTAGGTACTCACACGACACTGACATCTGACCCTAACTGGATTCGAATCCGTAACCTCCAGTTTCGCAGAAGTGATAACAAAATGGAAGCTACCAATAAGTCCAATAACACGCTATAGTCCTAATATACCGAGAAATAGGGCACAAAAGTTAGAAAACTTTCCTATATATATATAACTAGCTTCTACTATTCCCAGCGACTTCGTCCGCGTGGAATAGTTATTTTCTCTGTTTTTTACACATTTTCCACTGTTTCTTCGCTCCTATTGGTCGCAGCGTGATGTTATATAACCTAAAGCCTTCCTCGATAACTGATCTATCCAACAAAAAAAGTTTTTTTCAATTCGAACCAGTAGTTACTGAGATTAGCGCGTTCAGACAAACAAACTCTTCAACTTTATAATATTAGTATAGATGTTAAAAATATATAAAACAACTGAATAGCCATTTGATTTTATTATAATACAATGAAGGTGACTTACGTGCAACATGAATCAGGAATAGAGCCAGTCAATAATTGAATAAGCACCTGCCTCTAATTAACATTGCTAAATAAATTATTCCTAGCGTGATTAACTCGTTGTCTAAGCTTCTATCTGCCGTTTATCTAGACACAATAAATTGTACAGTATATAAATTACACAGTGTTTAATAATTGGAAAATCGAGTCATGTACGAAAACTAACAAATTGATCCATCGATATATCTGTAAATAAAAATGAATCGCCGAAATGTATGTACGCGCATAACTTCCGAACGACTGCACCAAATTGCATGATTCTTTTTTTATGTGTTCCGGATTGTCAGAACAAGGTTTATATACGAAAATATTTTTAAAATAATGTAAATTTGATCAGAATAACGGTTATTTATTTTGTGGCTGACGTTTCGGAAACTTTACAGTTTCCATAATCATAGCACGACTGAGCTGACGATAGTCTAATGTTAAAGTAAGTACTTACCTAGTTGTAAAGTAGTAAGTAGGTAGTTGTGATTGATGTGTCGCTTGGCACACCAAAGTGCCATGAAATATTATATAGGTACTGCTCAATATTTTAATTATTTAATAGAATAGTGACAAGTTACAACGGGAATTTAAATGTAATTGTGACGTTTTATATATTTTGGTTACCTATAACATATTTTGTTTCCACTATTTTACTACTGCATCAACTTGACAGATATCATTAAATTATTATTGATGTAGCTATGCTGTATATTTATGGTGTAAAAATCAAATTAAAACTTCTTATGGAAGTAACCTCTTTTTCAACTAAGTATACCTACTCATTTCTAAACAAGTTAAGAAAGTGACAAAATAATTTTAAAAACTATAAAGTATCTATCCTTATCGATACTGTACTCGTTCTTTAATTCAAAGTACCTACTTAACATGATAATATTTTCCAAGAAAAAATTAACCGTAACAATACTTTGATAATAACTCTTTCAACGACTTCTAATCGATCTTATTACAGGTCAACAGCACAATGGGGAATAGAACCTTAAAGAAAGTAAAGATCTTGTAAAAAGAAGCAGGGTTGATATTATGATTTAAATCAGTGATTTCAATAAAGAAAAAAGAATGATTCAAATCAACAAGTCCAGCGATGATATGATGAATTGTCGAGCCGACATTGTCATGTCGATACCGTCTTATTCCCGCGGTGATCTGTCAAAAATCAGTAGGTAACGTTGTCGACAACGTGAAATCTTGCAATGTCGATGTCGTCTCTTATGTCGACAACGGATCAATATCGACACGACAAACCTCCTCCTTGTCGACGACGTTCTCAATATTATGTCGACAAGATGTCGACTGGACAGTTCATCATAGGCTCACTGATAAGGAAGAAAGGCGGATTCTATGTCTAGCCGAGAGGGTAAATTGTTGCATGTTATATACATAAGAGAACTAGGGTTCGGTTCCACCTTCCTTTCCTTAAGTTTGACCAACTATTTTTTTTTAAATACTGTTTTTAATTTGATAATTATATAATTTAAGTTGAAATACGTTGTTTTAATCCTATTAAATAACTGAACTGACTATTTATATAATAAAAAAAAATAAGAAAATGAAAATATAAAAACATTAGATTTTAATCAAATAAATCCGATTTAAATAAAATAATCGGATTATTATGATTTATTTTTTATTCATGAGTTTTATCAACCCTGAATAGAAGTAATTAAAAAACTCGATAGGCGGGCGGAGCCTTTCAGTAGGTAGCTTTCAAGGCTTGAACAATAACTTGATAGCGTTAGTTGCCGCTAGCTGTTAAGAGTCGGCGCACGCGCTTGTCTCTGATGCAACCTATGAAGCCTCTTTAGAGGTTGCGAACAGGACAAATAATTAAAAAAATAAACCGTCGAGTTTGAATGAAATCGAAGCGACGGTGTTAATTATTTTTTAAATCCGCGTTTGGCCTGATTGTGTTGCCAGTTTGAAATTCAGTGTGTTTTTGGTAAATTTTGGTGAGTGTTTTTTTTTTTAAATAATAAGTACTTACTAAAAAAAATATGTGTGGATTAAACAAAAAAATATGAAGTTCTTGGCAATCGAAAGCTTTTTTCATTTAAAAATATATATTTTCTATAATGTTTTTTTTTTTCTGGGGGTAGGTAACCAAAAATAAAAAACTACTAGGCGAACTAAAGTGTGCAGAACAATATTTGTTGATATATTATTATTGACAGATATGTATCCACTATTCAATCAAAGGGAATATATTTCAGTGATACGGTGTATTCTTTTATTCTTGCAATGCCGGTGCAAAACTCGCCCTTGCATTCTCAGTCCCCAGAAGCTTATATATATTTTTTTCAGTTATAAATATTATATAAGTACCTTCATAAAAGTTTGTGTGAAGTAAAAAACTAAATAAATGCCATAGCCAAAATAAATTCGTAAAATACAAATCGGAAGGAATATTTTCCAAACAATCCTGTTTCCATATTTTATAAACAGGAAATCAAAACAATCAGGAGATCAGAAAATATTAGGAAATCAAAGTTTATTAATGATGCATCATTACGATGTTCTACTAAATGTAATCGATACCTATTGTAAGGTTTAAACGTTCTCATAGCCTACTGACCTATTTTAACATTGACTTATTTCTGCGTTGGAATGAAACAACCTGTAACAGAATTCACTCGCGTAAATAAATTAAAAAAAGATGTAATAATTTCTGATGCCTTCGCGGTTATTACAAATTGGAATGAAACAACTGTTAACGGATTTAACTCGCGTATTTTTAGTCTAACGCTAAAGTTTAGCGTTAGACTATTGTCAGCTCAGTCGTGCTACGATTATGGAAACTGTAAAGAATCCGAAACGTCAGCTAATAAAATAAAATAAAAATACGCGAGTTAAATCCGTTAACAGTTGTTTCATTCCAATAAAAAAAGATGCTTTCGCGGTTAAATATAGCGGATTTAACTCGCGGATTTAACTCGCGTATTTTATTTTAGGTACTTGCTGATTTTCGAAAACTTTAGAGTTACCCTATTCGTAGCTGACTCAGCTGACGGTAGCCTTAACACTAGTCATTTTTGTGTGTTATAAATATAATTTTATTGTTAGGTAATAGACAGTATCGACAGTTTAAGATTCGGTAGATCAATTAATTTCAATCATCCGAAATTATTTGTTTACTTTAATAATTTAACCGTAATATATATATGTTAAATTAAAAACAATAACTATTTATTTTTAAAGTTACCTCTAATTAACTACTATTTAATTAATTTCTTTTTAAATGTTTTTACAAAAGGAAAATATGACTAAACCATAAAAAACAATTAGGTACTTATTAAAAAACCCCAATAGGTACCTACTTTATTTCAATTAAGCAATCAATAATGAATTTAACAGAAACAATTTTAAAATCACACGAACCTACCACGTAACCAGCGCGGATTAATTAAATAGGTACAATTAAACATAATTATTAACCATTATCATTACGTTTCGAAACACATTCTTCGTTTAAGAGTCATCTCCGTGACTATCTGGTGATATCGTAAACTAACTATAACGTAATTTCTGATGCCTTACACATTGTAAGGAAAAAGGGACCTATAACAGACTAGCTTCTGCCCGCTACTTCGTCCGCGTGGAACTCCTCCTTTTTTGCAGTCGGTTAAAATGTAGCCTATGTCCTTTCTCAGGCTCCGGACTTTCTTTGTACCAAATTTCATTTAAATCGGTCCAGTAGTTTTAGCGTGAAAGCGTAACAGACAGACAGACAGAGTTATTTTCGCATTTATAATATTAGTAGGGAAATTAGTAGGGATTTAACTCGCGTATTTACGTAGACGTTAAATCCGTCATTTCAATTTTATCTAATTTAGTGTGTAAATTCATATTAATTAAACTTAAGTATATTAATATTTTGGTAGGTAAGTAACCTATTGCTTTTTTGTTTTTATATGGAAAAAATATACAATTTTTAATGATAAAGCCGCTTGCATCCATATCGTCCTGTGTTAATTATAAAAGGTAATCTATACTAATATTATAAAGCTGAAGAGTTTGTTTGTTTGTTTGTTTGAACGCGCTAATCTCAGGAACTACTGGTTCGAATTCAAAAAATATTTTTTTGTTGGAAAGACCATTTATCGAGGAAGGCTTTAGGCTATATAACATCACGCTGCGACCAATAGGAGCGAAGAAACAGTGGAAAATGTGTAAAAAACGGGGAAAATATGAAGCCTTATGAAGAATTACTATTCCACGAGGACGAAGTCGCGAGCACAGCTAGTAAAAATATAATTCATTTGAAATTTTCTATACTTACCTACCGAGACAAATCTCGTGAAATAAAATTAAGATACGAAGGCGAATCAAATTTTTATTTCTTTTAATTTGCATCTTTTTCTGAGCCTCAGAATAATTAAATATTTGTAAAAATAGTCATATAAAAAGAAGATTTTTCTCACAGCCCTTAGTCCTTGAAGGCTTTACATGCATCCTGTTCTCCACCTTTGTCACACCATTATAGATCTTATTTCTTAAACATTCAGATTTCCAACATTTCAAAGAACCGAACTTGATAGGAACCACTTTGGTCCTTTTTTAATTCCTTGGCTCCATGTATGCTAATATAGGCCTTATTACAAAGCAGGTAAAGTACACTATGGCACTTAAATGAGTCCATATATGCGCTTGCGACGGGTCAATATCCGTAACAATATCTATCTACAGAGGATGGCTTTATGCATTAAGTACTGAATTATTTTTAATATTTTTTACCTTCTAGTTTCATTACCGTTATAGATAAGTGAGATTTAATATACTTCAATATTGAATTAGTACATAGAAAATCTTATCGTAATAACTAATAAGCTTCGTTCTAGATTTTTATTACAAAAAATATATTTTTTATACTAAAATATAATTTACGACAATTTATAAAATGAGATTCCATGTAAAAACACCTTTTAAGACATTTTAATGAAGAAGATCGTTATCTCCATTGAATAAATCCCATAATTACTCACTAATAATTAAAGAACATAAATTATTTTAACAAGCGACTAATCAACAATGACTTAGCATTATACCAAAACAATATAGTTATTGAATAAGTAGCTATAATTAAAAAAAACTATTATTAAGTAATCTTGATCAATGTTAGATTTATGTGTACACAGATTAATGCAATTATAATATTATAATAGCCCATATTCTTAGCACGACTGATCTGACGATAGTCTAACATCAGTTCAGTCGTGCTACGAGTCGCTGGGAACTGTACAGTTTTCGAAACGTTAGCAAATAAAAAAAAATGCAAAAGTTACATCCCTTATAGTTGTTTCATTACAACGATACCTAATATTTGTATTTTTTTATTTACCTTCTTTCTGCAATATTTGTTTAAAAACTATAAAGTCGGGTTAATTTTTTAGCATAAGACCATTGCCAGCTCAGCTACGATTATGGGTTCTGTAAAGACACCAAAACATCAACCAATAAAATAAAATACGCGAGCTAAATCCTACAGTTGTTTGATTCCAATATTTGCATAAAGCCATCCCCACCCTTTCACTATCGGAACCAGTTGCGTGAAGTTCAAGGCTGTCGCCGCATTGTTCTTGCGCGGGCGCACTGTGCCAGCTGCACCGCGAATATAGAGCAAACTTCATCCTAGTAGCCTTATCATTGAACATTCCACTCTGATATTTGTACCTACTGTTACAACTTTTTTTTATTTATCACTCATATTTAAAGTCATCGTAGGCCTAATAGTTAGGTACACGTTTTAATAATTTAATAGGTATTCGGGGCGCAGATCTATTAAACTAAACGGATATACAAACCGAGTAAAATACTTAAATTATAAATAGATGGTGTAACTCACCCATCCTTACAGTTACTTTTACGGGGTTTTCCAATACCTACTTGTTTTACAAGGCAACGATACCATAATAACATAAAATAACTTAAAGCTAGGCTACCTAGTATTCTGCACGTTTATAAATCAAATAGGTTCATACTATAACTCAGCATAATCCACCAGCCACAACTGCCCTAATCTAATCATAATCCTGTGGACTAGAGATGTTGCTGACATTCGCATCCGCATCCGCAAAAGAACCTTAGGTTTAAAGTCAACATCCGCAGCTGCAAAAGCGCTATTTAAAAACACCGCTTCAAAATCCGTTGCGTAAGTAGTTAAAGATTTAAGCATACGTAGGGACGGACAGCGACAGTAAATATGTTTTGTACCATAATATATCAAAAAGATTTTTCTATATACGTACGTAATCTTACAACGGCATCCGGACTTGCATTCGCGGATATGGATCTTGTAGGTAATATCCGCATCGGCGAATGTCTGGGGCATTATACTTTTATTAGCCTAATTTTCTGTCCCCAAAAAAAGTAACGCAGTGGAGGTTTTTGTATGGGGTAAAGTTTTGTTTTTAATTATTTACGGATAAAAGATCAAGGATATGGGAAAAGGCATAGCGTGGTACCGAGTTTTCTTGTGTATATTTGCGAGAAAATAGAAATAAATGGGTAACGCAGTTGTAAAAAGTTAAGCTAATAAAAGTATAATGGCCCGTCTGCAAAATCTGCACTCGCTACATCCCTAGGTATAATCCTATATGGAGCCTATCCTCCCCTGGGATTATAAAGCTATCATACAATGAAGTTATAGATACAATCGCATTTGGACACAACGTACCGTACGCAGTTCTGTGAAAGAGCGAGACAACAAATACATACTTCTCCCTCATACTTACACCAAGTACCTAATATTCACTCGTAATTTTTATTTTGCTTTACAGTACCTATAGATACGAATACTTAAATTGCTACAAATATGGGAACTCTTTAAACCGTTTTAAAACATCTATACGGATTACGGAGACATAGATCTAAAGAGAACGAATCCTGAAGGGTTGAGTTATGCACATCGAATTCCTTACAACAAAAGCTACCTATCAATAAAACAGATTTAATCGAACTGTCTTAACTTCATATAAATGTGAAAAGCTTTCTTGAAAAACGAACTATATATTTTGATCTAGGTGTGTTTATACTTAAATATTATAGATTTCTTTAGTTTAAAATGCAAAGTACTAAGGCAATCAATACATTTATCATCTACTTATAACAGATAGGTTTACAACGTAGTCAATAATAATAATAATAAATATTGATATCGATTCTGTACCTACCTAATCCATAATTCATTATTTATAATTTTAGTTAAGCCGATTCAACAAGAGGTTGTTATAAATTATAATAATTATGCAAACTAGCTTTTGCTATTTCCGTCAAGAGCAGTAGGCGATCACTTCCTAACATTAAAATAAAGTCTATTTATTAGGATTCCGTACCCAAAGGGTAAAACTGGACCCTATTAGACTCTGCTATCCATCCGTCTGTCACCAGACTGTATATATCATGAACCGTGATAGTTAGCCAGTTAAAATCTTCACAGATACCTGTTGCCGCCATAACAACAAATAAGTAAGTACTAAAAAACAGAATAAAATAAATATTTAAGATTAATTTTTTGCTCGATAATCTATATCTATACTAATATTATAAAGCTGAAGAGTTTGTTTGTTTGTTTGTTTGTTTGAACGCGCTAATCTCAGGAACTACTGGTTCCAATTCAAAAATTCTTTTTTTGTTGGATAGACCATTTATCGAGGAAGGCTTTAGGCTATATAACATCACGCTGCGACCAATAGGAGCGAAGAAACAGTGGAAAATGTGTAAAAAACGGGGAAAATATGAAGCCTCATGAAGCTGGTATAAAATATACATTAAACAATATTACGATTATAACTTAAAATTAAAGCACGTTAAAAAATCATGTCGACGTTTATATCTAAACTAGTATTTTTGTATAGAATAAGGAAGGTTACAATATGAATAAAAAAATGTCACATGTTCTTTATTAATTAATCTCAAGATCAAAAACACTGTTTGCCTTGCGAAATAGTGTGAATTAGTGAATTCACACTATTTCGCACAAACTAACATCATTCGGCGGCCTCCACTGTAATGCCAATAAGTTCCGTTTATTACGGATTTGTTTGTTGTTTAACACATTCCAAAGAAAATTTATATATAAAGGCTACCATGAATAAGATAACTGTAAAGTTATTGAAACGATTAAAGTACTTAGTTAAATTCTCAGGTTTCGTAATCAGATTCTCTACTAGGCCAACAGGCCGTTTGTTGTATTATTTCTATGAATAAGACAACATTCAAATATTAACAAATGAGTAGTCAAAGCATGGGCGTGCATTGCATATAGGCAATATGACAAGTGTCGTAGAGAATAGTATGGCACTGTGTCATAAAACACCTAATAATACTAGCCTATGACGTAATGTTAAACTTTAGCTCGCATATATATTGATGTTTCAAAAACTTGACAGTCCCCATATTCGTAGCAGACTGAGCCGAGTTAACTCTGTTAGATATAGATGTTTTATAATATTCTAATATGTATCTAGTAACCGTGAAAGCTTCCGAAATTATTATTGGATTATAGACCATAATACATACATGTCCATTGTCCAATATTTTTTAGTAATCTGACAGATTCTAAGAAAATATTACACATATCGCTTGTTGAGGGCGACAGTGACCCAACTCGAATTCTCAAATTTAAATGTTTGGCTTAGAAATTTTAATTAAGTCACTTTCGTTTTCAACATGCGATATACATATATTTATATATACCTTGCGTAGCAGGTCAGGCGGAAACTTACTGACTTACATGCCTAGATTAATCCAAAGGACACGTATCAGGTGTACGGGTTCAGGGTTGCGCCTAGTTCGTGACGATAGATTCTAAGATAACCACACAGCCTCAATGTCTCATAATCATAAGACACGATGTAATGAGATTAACATTAAATTACCTACTCGTGTGTACGTGGTCGATGTATTGCAAAGTACGAGACTTTAAAATACTTTGGTATTCTAATAACTAAGGCGTGCATTATATATAAGCACAATTTAATATATGGAGTGCCTGCCCTTGCGCCGTACATGTACACCCCTCACTGCACGCCCCTGATAAGTAGTTTAAAATTAGTCGGTACCTATAAAATACTAACTCGGCACAGAAATATACCAGACAATAAAAGTATTTTTTTTAAAAACGTCAGTGTTTCTCTTATTTATTTTATAGAAACCGGTACAAAACATAGGTATTATAATTATATTTATAAGTACCTATAGTACCTGTTTTTTTAATTATTAAAACTGAACTTCTCTACTCAAACGATTCAGCTTGGATTGATAAACAGACCCTCTTAGTTCTACTGCCTCAAAGGACACTTCTTTCCACTAAATAGTTTTAATAGCATCTAAATACCAAGGGAATACACGAAAACCTTTTTATGAAGTAGGTAGGTAGTGATAAACTTTCCAAGAAAATAAGCTTTGTGAAACGCCTCGGATAGTGGAAAAGTTTTCTTTAATGGGAAAGTTTAACAAATAATACTTAGTATATATGTAGGTGTATAATTATAATACCAACGTACTAGATATTTTATGCAACCTCCATGAACAATTTAATTTACTGTATCAAACATCGCGATCAGTTTAAAATTCTAACTGGTAAAGGTAATACCAGAACGGAGAAGACATTACCTTGCCATAGAACCTTTGTAGGCTAATTTACATAATAAAAACTGATCTATATTTTTTATTAAACAACAATTAATTATCATTCAAATAGATCCAATAAGACTATTGTTATCAGGAATAAACCTTGACACGAAAGTATAATTTTCTTCAAAAACGCAATCTAGTCTAGTCTGTGCGGTACATAGATTATATAATAAATTTATTCAGGTAATACAGATAGAATACAGCTGACTCACTCTATTGTCTATGGTGCACGCACACAGCGGTCATTATCAATGGATCCTTGACACAAATATCAGATGATACCAACAAATCAGACCTAATAAGAATTCGAGACGTTTGTATTGCACAAACCTTGTTATGTGGATTTGTTAATTGGCTTAATGGGAATTTTGTTATGGTATCTGTGTGCTTTCAAATAAGAGCGACCTCATGCTTAGGTACCACTTGCAGTAACATTGGCGTATTTCTGATAGGTTTTAGATTTTATTTCTGTTTTCCCTTAATAGATTAATAAGAGATTTGGTTCCATGCTTCTACACAAAGTTAATAGCTTATCTTCACTGACTCTATAGCACTCTATACTAACTTATATCAAAGGGACGTATTAAGCCCTTAGATATAAGTTTCAATTTGTATAAGATAAGGACCAGCGCCTCTAGCGATGAGAACCTAAATTAAATATTCATTCCTCTTAATCAAAACGATTCTTGTGTCACAAAATGAATACTAAGGTTTCTGTTGATATACCTACCTACAACTGTCAGTCAGTAGATCAGTCAGTCAGTGTAACCTTTTATAATAATATATACTTATGTACGAGTAGATATGAACTTTATGCGTCGGCCATGTTATGTCATTATAAATAAATTCACATTGGATAAGTAAAGCAAACATGTGGGCGGCATATCAAGCACGAGTTTAAGCGTATCTTGACAGCGCAGGTCAACATGAAATGTCGAGCATTTTGACCACAAATGCTTATTGCTCATTTACCGAATGGGTCATTCTCAAATTTTACGCAGGTGCAATTTATATTTTGTTATTAACGACGACACAAGCTCGAAAAAATATGCTCAATACATAATAATATCGAAACATCTATAAATAAAACAAAGATCTAGTATTGACCCTTCCCAATTTCTTAAGTAACAGAGTAGCAAACTTTTCATTTTAATTAGGACTATGGAAAATGACGGTGAATTTTCATAAAATCTCTTTAAAGTGCAAAGAATAAAAATTATTTGGTAAATTAGCGTGTGTGACGTTAGGGCAGACACTCTATACGTTTATGACATTGATCCTGTATGAAATGCACGCCCTCGTTGACATATAGTGAAGTCACTATCAATCAAAACTGCGCATCAAAAAGTAACATGGCATATAGCAAAAACTTCTTCAACTAATTTCTCGCTTGGTTGGAAATCACAGAGTAAACAATAATAGAGTGATCTTATTTTATTACCGTGACAGTCCAGTTGAGTTATTTTTTATACCGTAACCGTCACAGATTAGGAATTGCAAAAAAGAACACAGAATTAACCGAGCGTAATTGGTATAACAATAGCAGGAATGACAAAAAACATCAAAATTCAAATTACAGGGTTGATCAGTTTTATATAACAAGTCTTCTTTTCAAGGACGTGTGAGAATGAAAATAAATATAAATATACCTAGGTTATTCAGAGAATGCAGTCTCTGGAACCAGTTAATCTGTGGGTTTATTGAAGCGTACCTCTTATAAATTAGGTTTTACTAAGAATAGAAACATCTATTTCTGAACATCTTTAAAGAAATAATAAGAAGCTTTGAGATTGACTACTGGAACATAAATTACTTATAATAAAAGCGGATTTAACTCGCGTATTTTATTCCATTTCGACTGCCCTCCCCCTGGTAGGTTTTGATTCCCTTGCGAGTGTCGGAAATTGCCTTAGATATAATCTTTATTTGTCTACGCCTGACCACCTTAACAAACTACGCCCTTGTAACACTGATCCAAGTCGAATATAAAGTCATTATTGGAAGCAGCATATTTAAAAGAATCACCAATCATCTTTAATTAGTTACAGGTATTTTATTGTCGCTACACTAATAGGCGGTTACGAGAAATAAATAAAACGCATTAATCTGCAATAACATTGTAAACGAGTCACGATTTAAACGATTATGCATAAATTAAAAAAATATATAAAATAATACGGAAGTGTTTGTAAAACTAGTTTGATTGCGGTATCGTTTGACCTTTGAGGCATTGATGCATAAAAATGGGGCTCACCATGGCACCAGGTTATAAGTTCAAGGTCATGGTACGGAAATTATATAAAAACGGGAAAGAAAAAGTTAAGGAAATATTAAGCGTATCGAATATTAACCCGAAATAGACAAGAGAGGAAATTGTGAACGTCACTAATCACGTTCTTATTTGTATTGTACTACAGGAAGTGAGGTTCATAATTATAACGACTATGAATTAATTAAACGGATTAATACACAAACTGATTTTATCAAAATGTTAAATAAAATTTATTATTACTTTGTGTGTACCACGTCTACCGTGTATATTCACGGTTTAATGACATCCATTAAATGATAATGACATTATTATACACAGATAAACGTTAAAAATCAAGCCACTGTGGTCTCGATTTCTTTTTTTATGTTTGTCTTTCTATAATATGTCTACTATGCAAGCGAAAATGTATTCTATATTATTGTTTATGGTCTCAAAACACATCAAGTATTGGTAACTACTTGCGATTTTTATTAAGGTTGGTACACACTACACAAGTCTACAAATATTTTCAATCTGTATTATAAAGAATCCAAATTCTGAATTCAAAAAATACATCATAATGTCCCCTCAACACAAACGTATCTTATATCTACAACAGCACGTGAGCGTGACACTTATATCATAGATATATTATGGCACGTGTCACGTGTATTTTCACTTGTAATTGGACAGTAGATCTCACAAAACATGGCTGAGATATAATTAGCGTCCGGAACGGCTCTCGTGCCCGGCGACCCTACTCGAGCCTCCTTAATTTGCTGTCTCTGCCCATTTTTTGCTAGCTCTTGGAACTCAAAAGGCTGGATTGAGGATGCTCTAAGACAAATTGACATCTCTAATTTTGTTTACCGTAAAATAGAGAGCGTTTTAGGCACTTAACGTTAATTTGATAATAGGTTTTAACGTTCAGTCAGTTTAGACGTTCTCGACGTGTTAGCAATTATGGTTATATTATAAATACTTACGTTAGCCTACCTACATTTAACAATTTAATGCTTTCGCGGTAATTAAATATTTGAAAAATACATTTTTATTTTATGCTGGCGTTTTGAGTATTTTACAGCATAGGGAGAAATCTGGAAAGATGACGTCAAATTAGCGTTTGAATTTTATCCCGATTGTCAAAGTAGAAGGTTTTATGTTACTATATTAAAGCTCCGCTGCAGTTAGTAGGTACATGTGATTAACCCTGGCATGTTATAATAAGAAAAGGATGTAATGAGGGCCACCGTGTGTCAGAAATCCGCTAGTGTACTAGCGCATCTAGCGGAGCTTGAATGAGGTCTAGCTGTCATGTTCCACCAATGAGAGGCAAGCTACTGGCCTGTGATTGGTGGTACATGACAGCTGGACCTCATTCTACACTAGCGCATCTAGCGGATTTCTGACACGTGGTGGCCCTCATTAACATAAGCGAACGAAAACTGACCACGTGACTTTTGTCAGCTTACGTCAATTCCATACAATTTTGCATCGATTGGCACTTGGGTAGGGCCAAGGTGGTCACATAACGCTGGATCTGACTGTACAACAAAGACCAATAAATCACAATAGCGACATTGAGTGCTGCATAAAATTAAAAGAGTTTTAAAAATCGTAAACCTTCCGATTTTATGTTTTTTGTTTCCTAAAAAATGTTTTACATTTTTTTAATAATAGGGAATGATGGTAGAAGAGTGAAAATTTAGGATTGTATGTATGTTTCAATGCCAAACTATAAACAAATAAAAAAAAATACCATAAATTAAAAAAAAATAACTTTTAAGTGGATGGGACCACCTTTAACATTTGGGCCTATGAAAAATATACACAAAATTTCATAGAATTCGGTACAGCCGTTTCGGAAGAGTTTGGAGAGAGAATTATATACATAGGTATTAAGATTACAGAAGTAAATAAAGTTACGCGATCATAATTGTACAAAGCATGATTGCGTAAAAGAAAAAAACCGTTCGCTTATACATTTAATAATATATCATGTGACAAGCACATAACTAGGTATTTATTAGCCAGTTAAGACCTTGTTCATCAACAGGCACATCTAGGGTTGTCAACAAATTGTCCCGCGGTTTCACTAGCGAGGATGACAAAACTACATATCCCATATTCGTAGCACAGCTGATAGTCTAACGCTAAAGTTAGTTAAAAATTAATATTATCGTACAAAGACAGGAGTAGAAAAAATCGAGACCCAGTATTCGAACCACACCTATGCTTATACGCGCGGCACCGTGTTAACATTCTAGATACACTATACACATAGTGTATCTAGAATGTTAACACGTTCCAAAAATTTTTGAAAAAAATAAAATAGAATGATATTACACTTTTCAATCGAATTTCGATTAATGCTTTGTAGTAGTAAACATTTAGTTTATTAAATCTATACTAATATTATAAAGAGGAAAGATTTGTGTTTTTGTATGTAACGAATGAACACAAAAAGTACTGGACCGATTTTAATAATTCTTTCACTATAGGGAAGCTACGTTCACCCTGAGTTGTTACTCACTACCTACTTACTGAGTTGTTACTTCATGAGTTGTTACTCGGCTATAGTATAGTTTGAAAAATAATTAGGATCCGTGCGAAGCCGGAGCGAACTGATAGTAGAATATAAAATAGATAGCTTCCGAAAGGAATTTATTTATTTATTATTAACATAATCAACATGACATTACGCCATGAGATCAGACAGAAAATAACAATAATAGTATAAAAAAACATTTAACAGGCATAAAGAAACTTACTAACAATAAAAATTCATCACACTTGATTCCCTGATATCCATCATCTTACAGAACCTCAGACAAGCATCACTCAAGTCATCACTCAATGAAACAAGGAAGCTTGCTGGGCTTTAAGATTAGTTATCTAATGGTATCAGCCCTACTCAAGCTGTGAATCAAACACTAAACAACACAATGGTGACACGCGACCGCAGATGCATTTAATTATGTCATTGTGTTGTACACATTTAGGTCATTGTTACGTTATTACGGACCGAAAATAGTAGAATTTTGACGCGAAAATGGAGGCTATTTTGAATGACACGTGGAAGTTGTATTTTTGGATTACGTAGCTTTATAGTATACAGAAAAATAGTAGTTTGTTGTCAGGTAAAATTAAAATGATGTTTAAGTTTTCTCACCATAAATACCTAGGTACCTACCTTATGTTACCGAAGTTCAAATTCATTTATCTACGTTTCCTTAGTCAGTGATACCAACTAATTATGTAACAGAACAACTACCGTATGCCTATTTAAAATAAGACCAGAAACGGATAAAATATTTTTTTAATGTCAATAAAATAACAAATGATACCTATAGGTAAAGTTAGGTAGGTACTTACAAAAATAATATAATATATTATTGGCTTGAGTCTTACAAATACGATAGTAAATGGCAGTGGGAATAAAAACGCAAAACAATAAAATTTCAAACCAAACATTTTGTTAAAAACATTTTATTTAACCCTTGACTAATTTCTCTCATTTTTAAAAGACTTCAAGAAAAGGAGGAGGTTTTCAAATCGTTGGGATCTTTTTATAGCTCACTTCAAAACGCGATTACCTATATGAAGTACTAGCGGCCCGTCCCGGCTTCGCACGGGGGGAGTTAAGATTTTTTTAAGGCCTCAGAAACGATACTTTTCCCCCGTTTTTGAAACATTTTCGGTTATTGCCTCGCAACTATAAGACCTAGTGTGATATTATATAGCCTATGTTACTCGGGGATAATGTAGCTTTCCAAAGGTGAAAGAATTTTTGAAATCGGTCCGGTAGTTTCGGAGCCTATTCATTACAAACATACAAAAATACAAAAATACAAATCTTTCCTCTTTATAATATTAGTATAGATGAACACATCTAATGTACCTGCGCATGAGAAAGAACGAAGACCGTATTAACTAGACATTTTCCTCCAAACACCAGTTATTCAAAACACACACACACTCGCTAATTTCTTACGCATTATGCAAACAACTCTCTCCCAAATATTAACACGAGTCGCATACAAATATTCCATAATAGACGAATACGTTGACTTTATATTATGTTTAAGGCAATATTTGGAGGTTACATAACTTAAAGTTCTTAAGAAAATAACTTGTCGTAGGCCAAATTAAAGTTTTCTTCCGGGTACTATAGGTACGTATTTAAAAAAAAATTGTATTAATATTGTCATCACCGTCTGCTACGATTATGGGGACTTGAAACGGGAGCATAATATCATATGTCGCGACTTAAGTACTTTTATTTATTTCAATTACCTACCTATTTGTCTTCTTTAAAAAAAATACCTGGAGCTAAATATTATTTATACTTAATATAATTAAGCACATGTACCTAATAAAAATTATGGTCATAGCCCTTTATATCTAGTGTGCTCTTGACATAGTTTGACCATATATTATGAATAGGTACTTAATAGGGTAACACTAATTTGAGAAACACATTTATCTATCTACTTAAAATTTATTACGTATTATTTACTGGATTCTTTATTCCATTAAGTAGTTTTAATTAAGAACCATTGTATTTCCTGACTACGATGCGAGTCGTTTTATCGACAGTCAAATATAAAACAAAATACAAATTTATAATGCTTCCGAAGACAAAACAAGTAGAAAAGTATAGGAATTAATATCAAAAGTAGGGCCAGAGGTGCCGTACGGCACAGTCATATATTAAGTACTTACCATAGACAAAGTATTCCTACTAAATCTATACTAATATTATAAAGCTGAAGAGTTTGTTTGTTATTTTGTTTGTTTGTTTGAACGCGCTAATCTCCGAAACTACTGGTCCGAATTGGATAATTCTTTTTGTGTTGGATAGTCCATTTATCGAGGAAGGCTATAGGCTATATAACATCACGCTGCGACCAATAGGAGCGAAGAAACAATCGTAAATGTGTAAAAAACGGGGGAAATTATTTATCTTTGAGGGCTTCCGTTGCGTGCGCTGCGAAAACGGTTCAAGATACACAAAAAATATGTATGAAAGATTTTTTTCTCTTTTAATGATCTAAAAAAAAGTCCGCGAGAGTATATGTGTATCTTTTGAGATTAACTCACAAGAATAGTTTTTGTGATAACTAATTTGGTCGAAATTATTTGTTAGAGTTGTATCAAGATAATAATATTAATCTTTATCCAAATAAATGTGTTATTGATTAAGAGTATTTAATTGTGAATTAAATTGTCTTTGACGACACTTAATTTCAATGAACAACTTAGAAGATATTACAATAATCAGTAACTCCGAAACAAAATCAAGTCGCACTCTGCGCTGGCCGGCGCGGGCGGGCGAGCCGGAGGGGGGTGTAGCTCTTCGAGATACCATCCTTATAATTTACGCAGAAGTTCTTTAATAACAGAAATTGACGCAGACGAAGATCAAGACGAAGCCCAAAATCACTATTCCACGCAGACGAAGTCGCGGGCACAGCTAGTCTATGATATTACGTAAAAAATTTAACAAGTAAAAGTACCTTATGAAAAGACTATAAGAAATAACATTCTGAATTGTTTTATTGACTTGAACTTTTAATCCACCTGCTCTCTAATCTATGTCTAATCTATATATAAATGACGTTTCTTTAATTTGGTAATTTATTTCCTATTCCAGATTACACAATGTTCCACGGAGGCATCTGGGCGAAGCTCCGACCGTATTATAAGTGGTACGTGTTAGGACTGGTGTCTGTGGGCTACATCCTAGGCGAATTGGGACATTATCTTATTGGTAAGTTACACATATAACCAAAGCAACTCCCAAATACATATTATAATATTATAACTCAACCCTCCGAATGTAATGAGCACTTGGTTCGTAAGTAATCCTAATGCTTAAGACGTTAAAACGCACTTTGACATTGCGGATTGCTTCGATATGAAGTCAATTGAATTGGTTAAAAGACGATCGAGGCGTCACGAATTGGGAAATCGATCGCTTTAGCGTGTAGCATAGCAATTGAGATCACGTTCAAACCAAGTGCGCAGTTCCCTGATAAATTCTACCCCTATTTTCACCCCAACAAACAAGGCGTATTTTCGCTATTAAAACTATTAAGTGTCGTTCCATCTCCATGTTAGATCGATCCATGATGGATGATCTAGACTGATTAAGGTGAAGATTGCCTCGAAGCGTTCAAATAAGATCAATTGAATTGGTTTAAAGACGATCCAGGTGCA
Organism: Polylopha cassiicola; assembly: GCA_038024825.1. Lineage (NCBI taxonomy): Eukaryota > Metazoa > Arthropoda > Insecta > Lepidoptera > Tortricidae > Polylopha > Polylopha cassiicola. Next base: position 3,922,753 of record CP149062.1, read on the forward strand.
ACCAATTGCGCTTTAGGACCGCTTTTGAACCAAGTGTGCCACACTATTAGGGGACATTGGGTTTTTAATACAATGAAACCATGACCAGTAGGTACTCACTCAAGTCCGTATATTGAAGAATGTCTCTAATAAATAATACAAGAGATAAAAATTATAAAATCAACGGAGCTCATCCATTGGGTCTGTTATATTTTATTGACAATTAATGGCGCTTTGAAAGGTTATGCCAATGTCAGTTTTATTAAAGCAATTAGAACCTGCATAGAACAAAGACTAGATTAAATTTTAGCTTTTAAAAAAGCATAGACAAAGAGTAGCCGCATCCCAATATACCTACCTTCGAAGAAAAATCAAAATGTCTGCCAAATATTATCTGCCTATTTTCACGCGACATATTAGTAAGTACCTACGCAATTAGGTAAATGATATTGTTATTATACTAACTTAACAACCGTGAATAGTAAATAGGTACTAATAAACTTTTATGACTTATTAGTTACTTAGTTAGATAACTTACTTAAGTAGACAATCCAACCTCCATTCAAACAAAGAGTTATAAACTAGAAGCTAACACAACACAACTTTAATAACATAATTGTAATGATCCTATTAATTTTAAATACCTACTTTAAAAAAAATAAAAACAATGTGTTATCACGCACTACTTCGCTAGATTAATACCTAACTAGTCAATAATTTTAGCCAAAAGAATGCACCGTTTTACATGATTGAGTACTAATCTAAAAATATCAATTTTCGCTATTTAACTATAAACTCAAAACCGGTATTTCTGCTTGTCGTGTTCTAACAATAGACAATACATTTACATGTAAATTATCTAGAAAATAGAGATCCTTTGATAGTGCATTCATTGTGGAAGGTAAGTATTTTAAGTGGAACGGCTTATGAGAGTATTCTTAGTCTTACACGTAATACCTAATATACTTACCTACCTTTATAGTGAGATGTGGCTAAACCAATTTGGCTGAAAATCGGTAGGTTAGCCTAAGCTAACCTACCGATTTTGGTTCTAAAACCAGGAGACGGATTAAATTTTTTAATCCGTTTCTCAAATATTGTCAGGTGGTTTTTATACATTTCATTGAAGACAAGAAGTTATGGCTGTTTGTTTTACCTACTTCAGTTTGGCATTGTCTATTCTATATACTTCAAGCTCTTCTTTGAGAATAAATCTATGATACGAAACGTCAAAAGATGAAGATACTCTCCTTCCTTAATAATAAAGTTACGTTATACATTACGAAACAAACACAAAAGGCCGTCTTAACACGTCGCTTCATATTTACTTCGGATTCTTTGTAAAAACTTTCTCCGATTCACTCTATGACATTCCATTTTCCTCAGTTTGATTTGGGTCTGACATATTTCAGGAAACTTCTACGAAATACTCGTTACTTAGAATACAAGTAACATAGAGACGGCAACAGCACGCTGATAATCGCAAAAATTAAAATCACGTGACTTAAAAATCAAGGGTTGTCCCGAACTGTTAACAAATCTTTATATGCAGTTCGGGTTATTGCTTTACCCTTCTCGTTTAGTGAAATCACGATGAACTGTCGAAACGCTGCCGTCAGGTTTTGGACCAAGTAAAAATGTGCTTCGGTGATAGGGTTAGCATATAGTTCTATCTCTTTTTTCTGCTGTTGACATGTATAGCGCTGTCCCGCTTGCCCTTGTATTAGCGTGACCGTATCCAATGTGATACTAAATCTATGTAGGTAATAAAATGTTGAAGGACGAATACCAACATAGCAAAAACAGCTAAATAGTTGCCGCTTTTTGTTTTAGTCTAAGCTTAATTAACGAGTCAAGGGCGGGCAATGTCGAGGTCGATTTTGAAAGGTGTTATATAAGTTGATTGATAGGGATTCGTTGCTAGGCTTAAGCAAAAAGGTTGGCTAAAAACGGAAGGTATGTCAGTTTTTATAGACACGTGGTTGAGCGCGTGGGTCGTCAATTTTTGCACAAGAAAACTTGGCCCTACCGAAATGTTACCTAATATGGAGTCTTAATGAAAAAAGGTATAACCTATAAGAGTGCATGTGAAGGACTTAGTACCTTTTTTTATTAGGACAGTATGACACTTAAACCCTTTTTTATTAGTCCTACAAATATAGTATCAAAGTAAGTATGAAACAATTTTGGCTTAAAGGAAATTATTTCCTTCGAAGTTAAACTTACACACGCCGTATGCACATGTTTTAAGCCAGGGTAGGCATTTTGTGTGCCTACATAGAATGCACACCATTGCTTTTCCATATTCACGACTGACATGTCCCAGATCGAAATATCACGTTCTAATAAAATTAATTATGCAAGGCTTTGAAGGCCAGACCTACGCATGATACACAGAAACATTTAATATAAGATAAATACTCATAAACATATGAATCACTGTTTAATATTAAATGTTTAAATATATACAGCGTAGTTTTTATAGTGGTTTTTTAACGATTTCCGCATTTTTGACACACGTTCAAACGTGTGTCAAAAATGTAGGTGATGGCACACGTGATCGCTCTTATGGATACTGTTAAATGATATTTTACTTTAAAGAAAACTATATTCAAATGAACATAGCAGTGGGCAAAACAACTATGTAGATAGTAGATACTTATATCGACCTTATATCCTTATATCGACGTACTTATACTTATATCGGGTTTATTGCAACTTTATCATAAGTATTGAATTAAGCAAGCCTGAATTGTCAATAAGTAGGTATAAATCAAGTCGACAACGTTACCGTTAACAATATGTCGACATTATATTGAGAACGTTGTCGACAAGGAGAAGGTTCGTCGTGACGATATTGTTTCGTTGTCGACATAAGAGACCACATCGACATGACAAGATTTCTCTTTGTCGACAACGTTACCCATTTTTGACAGATCACCGCGAGAATAAGACAACATCGACATGACAAGATACGATTCGACAATTCATAGGCTCGCAGGTCTATTTCAACGCGACAATTGTCGCTGACATGTGACAATTTGAATTGCAATGCGTGGGTCAATATAAAGTCAACCGTCGTAGATTCCTGACAAGTTTATAGTGTAAACCAAATTGTCATTTGTGACTACAATTGTCGCGTGATATTATCACACCACACCACTTAATGACAACTATCGTCATCACATCATGGAACGCAATCCGAAACCATTTCTTCCTATTTGACAGTTGACCTTTGTTAACAGGTACGACGTCAAAATTGACAGCCGACGACCTCCACTATGGCGACAAATCGTGTATGTTGAATGTGACACACACACACTACACTCTCAGTCAACTGCCAGTTGTGTGCGAAAAAGTTAACTCAAGTGAAGTGTAAGTATACAATTAGTTTATATTAAACTAGCTTCTGCCCGCGACTTCGTCCGCGTGGAACTCCTCCTTTTTTGCAGTCGGTTAAAAAGTAGCCTATGTCCTTTCTCAGCCTCCAGACTATCTTTGTACCAAATTTCATTTAAATCGGTTCAGTAGTTTTAGCGTGAAAGCGTAACAGACAGACAGACAGAGTTACTTTTGCATTTATAATATTAGTAGGGATTAATGTTCATCTATAATTATTTATATTAAAGGCGAAGCAGACTCAATGACTGACCAACGCAGAGCCAAACTGTAAAGGTTAGAAACATGAAATACCTCTGTGGGTAGGAAAGAACTAAGAAAGGATTTTTGAAAATTCACGCCCTAGGGGGTGCTTATCGTGCGAAGTCACAGGCAGAATCTAGTTTGTTATATGTCGGTGGTAAACGTATAAGTTGGACTTAGTATTTAAATATCTTCCCACTTTTATTTTTCTTTGTAATTTATTGCTTATTTATATATCTTAACAGAAGTAAATGTACAAAAAGGTAAGTTTTGGAGGAGACTTACGTCTATCAGTGGAGGTCTTTTGTTTGTTAATTATGTTGATATGATAGGTCATATGCAGTTTTAATACTTTGTGAGGCAACTGGGAAGATATACCTACATATACATATAGTTTCCACCATCCCAGTGACCCTAGTAATAGGAAATCTAAACACACACGAGTATCTTGCAATTGCGGAATGGGTATTTGAATAAGCACTTGCTAAGTGTCTATTTGTAAAAAAAGTTTCCAATTCACGCACAAACACATAAAAAAAGTACCTACCTATATAACGCTTGCACAAGCTCGGATTCCTAGGTATAAGTAATCTTACCAACAAAAACGTCAATAAGGAAACTGCAAGTAATAATGCAATAAAAACTTAAAAGCTTACTATAATAATCTAGACCAGTGTCATTGTATACTGTATATTAAATAAAATAAGTAGACAGGTTTACTTGTAATACCTGATGTAAAAAACCCAGTGACACATTTTTTCATTAAGTCACGGTCCCACAATATTTACCTTCTAACGACTTTGATCTAATTATGTTTATCTATAAACTTGTGTTGCCAGTATAAAAACTTTAGTAAAAAGGTTTTATTAGCAGGTATAAATTAGGGTTGCCAACTGTCGTTTTCTCAAGACATGTTTGCTTTTGGGGTGTCCTAGGAAGTAGGATTTTTTTTATTAGAAAAGACTTAGGTTTCCCCATGTATACGGTATTCAGATTTAATGTAAGTATGTTTATTAATACTTAACAATTTTTTGTAGGTTTCGTTACTGCGTTCCATTTTTAAATTTAACTGTCGCAGTTTTTTCAACTTCAATATCAAGTTTTTGTAATAACGGTAGGTATAAACTAAAATCTAAATTAAATAGGTTTTAATATGTAGAGCGTTTGTATATGGGAGGCTTGTCTGCCAAAAACGTACACACATAAGTGTATAAAAAACCGTTCCAAGGGCAAAACGTCTTAATTAAACCGATCCGGATTTTAACTTGTTATTGAATATCTAATAAATTAATTATTGCCTACAATGACATATGTAAACTGTTATTGACTGTATGTACTTAAGGCTGTTAAGGTTTATCAGAAGGTTGTTTTAATTATGTAGGTAAGTTAATCACGTATTGGTACTTATAATTAATATTACTTAGGGCTTATTGCACAATAACTTAGACAACAGGTAAGATCTATAGGTAGGTAAGTACTAAAACTTTTCCAATTATAATATTCTTTGATACACAAAGCTTGAGCTAAGGATACTATAAGGCAACTGTGATGCTTAGATAGGTACCTACCTAACCCAAAAATGTGTTAGTCTGTAATGTATTTATTTAGGTAGGTACCTAAATAAATACATTACAGACTAACACATTTTTTAAACTCTAATTATTTCACTTTTATACTACCAATTGTAGTGTAAAGACCTTTCTTAAAAACCAAGTTTGGACTAAGTTTCGGACCGTGTTTAACAGAACACAACAATTTTCAATACAAGTTTTATAAAAAATGTGACAACACCCATCATTATTTTTGTATATCGATGGCAACACCGTTCAAAATCATAATAATAGCAGTTTAAATCAGTGTTGCCATTTATAGATTCCAAAATTGTGTAGCTTCAATGATGTTTATAAATAGTTATCATGGAAAAAATATATGAAGGTATCCCGGGATATATAACTAAGACTTCACAGATATAAATAGGTATATATTATGATGTATAATAACTAAACAATAGGTTACTATAATGAAAATTTCGTAACGAAACCGTCGCCATCAGTGATAATATCATAATACAAAGAAATTTATTATAAATGAACATGTCACGTTATTTAGTAAAGAAAACGTGCTATTCCCCTATTAATTATAATGATTATATTATATTTATTCATTATCAAAATCTATCGATGAGATGTTACGTAATGTTAACCTACTTTTGACTTTATCTTATTAATTATAACCTACCTAAATAATTATACGGTGGCAACAAAATGAACATAAAAATAATTTATTAATAAGTAAATTTTAATATTTGCAATTTTATACGTAAGTTTCCTACAGTAGGTATTACAATTTTATACGACGACTTTTTTTACACCGATACCGTCACTTACCACACACATCAGCTACAAAAATTAACGGTGTGACATGTCTCTAAAACTAAGTCAATAACGCACTATAAACATCCCCGTATATGTAAATTACATTCGAAAATGAACCTTATTCTTCTGTCTACAGATGCGAATCGTTAACCCTCAACGGGTCCCGATACTGCGAATGGGGCTACAACGGCCTGGGTATAGACTATCAGGTGTTGGCGGGACCAGCGTTTATGGCTGTTTATACCGTGGTCGGAGTCATCCTTGGTGTGGTGGCAGACAAGTAAGTACCTACCTACCCTTATTATATAACCTACTAGCTTCCATTCCATAAAGCTCCAGATTGCTGACTCTTAATGCTTATACCTAATAATTCGCTGCTTAATAGGTAAAATAGACAACTGGAAACGAAAATTTTAATTTAAATGACGGCTTAGAATCCTAAACTGAGTAACGTTTGTGTCTGTCAAAAGGTAAATTATGAAACGCAAATGACGTCTTTATCTGTTAAGGTGTTAATTGGAACTTACCCAGATAACAGGGCAGAAACTTTTATTGCTTATTTTCTTTATAAATTACCTATTATCATTACGTATCAAACACTACAGACACATATCTTTTTCATTGAGTCAATATAATGGTTTTTAAATTAATTTATCATTGACAATTGTCATATGACAAATTGCTCAGCAATTCCACAGAACAAGTCGTTACATTTCTAGCTGTGTCATGCCGTATATAACCAAAAATAGTTGTTATATTATGATAAGTAATATACTATTATAAACAAATTATGTACTACGAAACCAGTATAAGATGGCTATAATCTGTATTAACCACATTATCACTAGGTACATATTATTTATAAAACAAAGTCGCTTTTTCTGTCCCTATATCCCTATGCTTAAATCTTTAAAACTACGCATTTTTTGATGCGGTTTTTTTTAATAGATAGAGTGATTCACAAGGAAGGTTTATAGCACCCGGCTTCACACGGGTGCTATAAACCTTCCTCTTGAATCGGGCCGCTAGTTTGTAATAAACTTCATTCTTTATACTTGTAACATTTCTCCTATATCACATGCTATATCTCTCTTCAGGTACAACAGAGCTCGTGTTCTCTCCTTCTGTACCCTAGTCTTCGTCGTGGCCATCATCTTGATGGGTACAGTCAAGGAGTACTGGCACCTTGTGCTCCTCCGCATGATCATGGCCGCTGGAGAGTCAGGGTGCAACCCCCTGGCCACTGGGATCCTAACAGACCTGTTCCCTGAACACCAAAGGGCTCTGGTGCTCTCGATCTTCAACTGGGGTATCTATGGTGGATACGGCATCGCCTTCCCTGTTGGGAGGTATATTCCTGATTTGGATGCTTGGGGATTGGTAAGTTCTTTATTCCTTTAAATTATCGTCGCATTTTTTACTTCCAAACCACCCCAACAAGCGAAACAGTAGGTACTCTACAGTATTTTCAAGTCTACCTACTTTTATTTAGTTAGGCACCTTATTAAAGAAGGATTTATACATTTTAATAAGGCTCTTATTAGGTGTGCTTGTTGGAACCATTCCTGAATATGACTCGAAGACATTGTAAATACAGAGTTTCATAATCATCTAATTACCCTAACAATAATTTAAAACAAGTAGTAAAAGGTGAACAAAAGGGACCCATCAAAAAAAGGGCCTATACGGTACAACATTTGACAGATATCATATAAGTGTTTAAAAACAAATGACTGTCACAATCTCTACAATACCGGGCTATATGATATTTTTTTCCCCACTGTTTGACACGACTTGTAGCAAATAATTAGACATTATTGAACATAATTAACTTTTTTGATTTCGATAGGAGTCAACCTTGAACCATATCGTCCACCTAGATCTAGGGAGTCTAAGTAATTTGTCATAAAATGAAGGGCCCACGTCATACAACTGTCAGTCTAGGTATAATTTGAATAATCACTTTTAAACACTTAACTACGTTATACAATTTAATTTAATACGAGTTACCTAAAATGTTGAGTTTATACATTCCTAAATGGCAAAAAAGTTTCCTGAGAGCCTTAGAGAATATATCAACTGGAGTACGCTTCGACACTATTCGTCATACAAAATTAAAAATAATTCTCATCGTTACACACGCATACTAATAGAAACTGTCAACACTAGGCGGAATTTATTCACACTAGCAAAAACAAGACTATAAACGTCGTATCCGTACACAAGTTTGAAATGTATTAGTAGCCAAACTGAACCGATTACAAAGTGCTTGATTAAGTGGCCGACATTTATCTATATTTGACACAAAATGGCGGATCAACCAATTTATATTTTAATATAAATATTTTAACTTCATACATAATAATGTATTTACTTCTTTTAATTCATACTATTATAGAAATGAACATTAGTTACTACGTAGTTCAATAAACAAGTTATTTTCTTTTAATAATAATTCTTAAACAATTACAATTACCAACTATGTTTAACATGAAAAAACATGCAAATGTCTATTACAGCTGAGCTGGAGAGATAACAATATCAACAACCATAATTAAAAAAAAATTACAAAGTAGACAACCGAATCCCAAGGTGCTGGTACGCTTAAACCATTTGAAATTCGATGTAATAAAATATTTTAATAAAATAATACCTGATATACTGAAATATACGCGTACTTCTTATCATCTGTACTGTAAATTCATCGACATTGATATTGTCCAGTAAGTACATCTCTAACCGTATTTTGATCATGGATGCTATTATCGCTTTTAACTCAAAGGAATTAACGCCTAGTATCGGATACACTACTCTGCAAAATTTTTATACATGTGTGTCATTCCTCTTTGTTGACCATAGACTATCATAATAATTTTTAAACGATTTTAAACGAATAAAAACGTAATCGATGCGTAAATCGATGCTTCTCGCGTGGTGAATGAGAAAATAATTATTTGAAAAATAACAATTAACGAACAAAAAAAATATCTGCAGATGAAAGGAAATACTGTTTTTTTGTATATCTGATACAGTGGATAGATTTTTGCAATTTATTTTAGCGCAGGAAGACATTTTTCGGGAGCTCTTTTCTCTTTGATATCGATTGTGACACTGTCAAAGTGACCTGTTTGAAAACAGTTTTTACAAACGCGTTAGATAATTTATCTTATACCTTGGCAGAGGGGAACGCCTGTCGAAGCTGACTCCAGTTGTTATATGGACCGTGTTAAACGTTCGTGTGTCAACCCACAAAAAATCGGGTTTTGAGTTATGAATGCAGTTTTATTAAATAGATCATGAGGAATACGGCAGTGCAATCCATTTTGTTAAAAAAAAATCGTAGAATATTCTAGAGCACAAAATTGGTTATTGCTTTTTTCCTATGTCAGATTTGTATTTTTGCATTAATGTGTTAAGCCACATATAACACATTATTGCTTATTTCCCATGTCAGATTTGTATTTTTGCATTAATGTGTTAAGCCATATACCTATCATATTAATGCAAAATTCTAATTTGTTGTTTTAAAACGAATAGGTACCTATACATATTATGCACTAATTTTTAGAAAATGTAATAAAATAAACAACTAACGCATTAAAACTTTAATGTAAATACTTATTTATTTAAAGTTTTTATTGTTGTATAACATGTATCAAATAACATTATAAGTTCTGCTAAAAATGAGAAATAGGTACAAGTTAACACTAACTTATTTTTTATTACTTATTATTATTTTTATCATATTAAATAAAATATTTTAGGGTTCCGTATCTAAAAGGAATAAAAATTAACCCTTACAGGATTACTTTGTTGTCTGTGTGATCCTTTACCTCAGTAACGCGTGGAGGTAGGTATCAAACGAAAATTCATAGTAATATCAAATACTCAGGACTACCGTCCCTTGAAATTGTAACATAATTACAAAAAAAATCGCCGACGCAATCAAAAGAGCCGCCGTTTATGCATAGATACAAACGTCATTAGATTTAAACGTGTGTGATAAAAATTAGAATATTATAATAAATAATAATATTAAAGAATGTACGAATTGTCGCCACAATTTATCAACTCTTCGAAAAATGGTTTTTAGGTGGTTTATTAACTTTTTAGGTACGGAAGTATATATTATTGGTTTAATTCAATATGATAAAATAATAATAATAAATCAATTTGGTTGAGCTTTTAAGTAATTGAAATAATATAAGTGTTAACTTGTTGTACCTATTTCTCATTTTTAGCAGAACTTGTAATGTTATTTAAAACATGTTATAACAATAAAAACTAAATAAATAAGTACTTAAATTAAAGTTTTAATACGTTAGTTGTTTATTATTTTACATTTTCAAAAAAATAGTGTAAAATATATTCATTATAAAAGAACAAATTAGAATTTTGCATAGTGTTATGTGGCTTAGCACATAAATGCTAAATGTAATAAACCTTATAGCCGATAAGCATTAACCATTTTTCTGCATTTTCTATTTAATTATGAATTTATTGAAATAAATACATTTATATCCTTAATCTATGCACTTCAACAAAAAAAATGATACCACATAACAATATTTTTTTGCTTAAAATAAGCGGAAAAAGAAGAATGTTCTCAAAAAACTTTAAGCGCCGATATCTCAAAACTAGCTTGGTGTGGGTTGAAACACTAATGCTAAACACGGACCATATATTCTCTAAGCTGAGAGCCTATAATAAACTGTCGAGTCCACATTTTATCCACACGGAGAAATTTTGCGTGTCGATATCGACATTAGTAAATAAGAGACGACATCAACATGACAAGATGTCGACTCGACAATTCATCTTAGGCTCACTGAAGGACACTCTTATGTAAATCCAGATGTGTTAATATGTAATACAACTTTTTCATACAGAGTTGGAGAGTGTGCTACTACGGAACTGGTGTAGTCGGTGTGGTCGTCACAATCCTGACTTTCCTCAGTCTTCGAGAGCCTGAGAGGACCACCATTGGCGAAGAAGGTACTGAATACAGTTTCAGATAACATTTTTTTTTTTGAGTGGCCTGCGAAGGTTACATATTTCCTCTAGACATAAAGGTGTTGCATGTTTTTAATTATTTTTTATACTTCCAGGTGCTGGCAACACTAAAGGTGGTGACTCAAGCGTGGAGTCAGGAAAGAAGATGCCCCAAGTTACCATCTGGCATGTCATTGCGCAACCTAGGATCATTCTTCTGTGTTTAGCTGCTTCCATTAGACATTGCGGTAAGATCTTAATACCTTTATATTATTACCAGAAATTTTGAATACATTTTATTTTATTACCAATGACATATTCAATCCTAGAACCTCGGTTCTTAGATAAAAAATACGTCCTATTATAGCTTTAATTAATTAAACCCTAATACTGTATCACATTGATACAAGGTTCATTTTGGCTTAAATTAAAGTGACTGTTTTGCCTGTCACCCGTATCCTGCCAGTCACGCATTGTCACGAAATGCAAGGCCAAATGTGTTCCACTATCGTACGAAATTACACGCTAAAATAGCCTTAAGCGCTTTGGCATAGAGTGCACAAGGTTATGGGCCCATTGTCTTGTAAAAAATGTAATAAGTATGCATGTATAGATAGAGCTTCCGTAAAGAAAATTGAGTAGGCAGTGATTAATAGGTAGTTAAGTAAAAATACGGAAACGGGTGCTAGTAAATTCACGGTACCTAATGAATATTAATACCTACCCAGAAAATTATTGTATACAGTACCTAGATGATAATATATCAAGTTAAACTGGTGGTCAGTAGGTTAGAATCCGGAAACAGGATTTGACCTAGCATAGGATAGGACAAACATTGGAAAGGTAATAAAATCTAGCCGGCACTAGGTACTTGATCGATCTAAACCTACCATCGACAACTCCTTTCATCGAACTGGAAATTAGCGGTACCGCGTACTGTAAAGTATACCGGTACCGGGTTAGTTTTGGTACGATCGGACACGGTTAACACCGTACCTACGATGTGAATTTACGCCTAATCTGGGAGACTTTTTAGTGCTGGCATCATGACATTTTCCTGGCACTATGAAATGGCGCGTTTTGTCATATACGTGGGTGGATCAAAAAGTACCCGCGTTAAGACAGAAAAAACTTTTTTTTTAAAGATTTTTTTTTTATTTTTTAACATAATTTCCTTCGAGGTCTTTACACATAATCCCACTTTTTTACCACTTTTTTAACCCCTCGAAAAGTATGTTTTTTCAAACCCTTTAAAATACGCTTCTGATTCGGCAACCATCTCTTCGTTTGAGCTGATTTTTTTAACCCCCGAGCCAAGTTTTCAAGTTGAGGCACCAAAAGACGTCGTAGGACGTCAGATCAATTAATTATGGTGGGTGAAGCAACAATTCGTAGCGAAATTCCACTAATTTGACAGCGACAAACCTGGACGAATGTGCTGGTGCGTTATCGGGGCCATACAGCATTTTTTCCTAGCCAAATGGGGCCGTGTATTCTTAAGTTTTTTATCGAATCGGTCCAATAAATCACTATAATATTGCCCTGTGATTGTTCTTTCTTTCTGTAAGATGTTAATAAGGAGTATTCCCTTCGAATCCCAAAAAAATCCTGGCCATGACTTTTTCGGCAGATGGGACCGTTTTCGCCTTCTTTGGAGGAGATTCATATGGGAAAATCTATTTTTTGGACTCGCTTGGTCTCTAGCGTATAATAATAGACTCAGGTTTCGTTCACAGTCATAACTCGAGACAAAAACTCCATCGGGTTTCGCTTAAACAGATCCAAACATTGCTTTGACATTGACATTGAATCCGATTATTTTCATATGTGAGTAAACGCGGCAGCCAAAGGGCGGACATCATTTTCTTGTGCAATTTATTACATAATATACTGAAAAATTTTCTATACGACACGCCTACAATGTCAGGTAATTCGCAAACTTTAGTTCGTCGATCTGCGATAATCATGTCATGAACTTTTTTAATGACCTCTTCGGAAACCACGTCTTGCGGGCGACCTGGCCGGTCTTCATCAAAAACAGTTGTGTGCCACGTTTAAATTCATGGAACCAAAATCCGACGGTTGTCACAGAAGTCGAAAGGCCCACATAGACAGCATCCAACTTTACTTTTATTTCATCGCATGTTTTTCCATCTAAAAATAAAAACCGAATTACGAAACGATGTTGATCTTTTTCCATGTCACCGCGAAATACAACACTGTTGTGATAAAACTGGCCACTAAATAAAAGGTAATGTATTGTTTTTAAACAAATATATATTTTTTAATTTCTAAATACCTTAAGTACACGATGATAATAACAACATAGCTCAACAACATCGTCTATTTCCAAACGCGGGTACTTTTTGATCCACCCATGTATATTGCCAGCACTAAAAAATCTCCCAGATTAGGCGTAAATTCACATCGTATGATGTTAACCGTGTTCGATCTTACCAGAACTCACCCTAAGTATTAAATGTTAAAATTATTAGTAGCAGTCAAAAAAAATCAATGCTCACTCAGGCTTCAAAACAAACCGTTAACGACGCAAATTACCAGGCAAGCATAAGAGGAAAGTAGTACCACGCACATTGTAGGTGGCGTTCTATTTGTATTTTAAAAATATTATATACTTACTAGCTTCTGAACGCGACTTCGTCCGCGTGGAAATCTTCCTTATCTGTAGTCGGTTAAAAAGTAGCCTATGTTCTTTCTCAGGCTCCAGACTTTCTTTGTACCAAATTTCATTTAAATCGGTCCAGTAGTTATAGCGTGAAAGCGTAACAGAGAGACAGACAGACAGACAGACAGACAGACAGACAGACAGACAGACAGACAGACAGAGTTACTTTCGCATTTATAATATTAGTTAGGAAGTTAGGATTGAGTTAGCAGATTATTTACGGTTTTATTAATAAAATATAAAATATCTTTTAAAAAACAGGTGGCATGACGTTCGCATACAACGCGGATCTGTACTACCGGGACTACTTCCCCGACGTGGACCTGGGCTGGTGGCTGTTCGCCGTCACCGTGGGCATCGGCTCCATCGGCGTGGTCGTCGGCGGCGTCATCTCGGACAAGTAAGTTTACTTTACATCTTAAGACATAACTCGTGTTCATTGCTAATTGGTTTAACATTTCTAGACTGCGTGATAGTAGATTGCGTATTCTAGCATGGTGGGCTAGAGAAGTGCCCAACGTTCAACGTTCAACGTTAACGTTAAACGTTAGCACCAAAATGTATGGGATTTGACATTTGTGACGTACGTGACAGTCGTTCGCGGATGTCAAATCCCATACATTTTGGTCCTAACGTTTAACGTTAACGTTGAACGTTGGGCACTTGTCTAGGGCCCCTGTTCTAGTGTGTTCTGACGTGTTCTAGTAGGTTCTAGCATGTTCTAACGTGTTCTAGCATGTCATTGAAATTTAGTAGGTATACATTATGTATGTGACCCAAAGACGCCCGAGTAAAGATAAATTGATTCCTAATAATTTCTGACTTCTGTCTTCGCGGTTATTACACGATACAATGAAACACTATAATGGATTTAACTCGAGTTTTTTTTGCTGACGTTTCGAAAACTTTACCGTTCAAAATACATTCCTAATCGTTCACGTTAATAAATTAATTTCAATTATGGGTTTAACTTTTAGGAAATAAATTATAAAATTTTAAAAAAGTTTTCAAACTGTATCGTGTGACATATCAAATTAAAGAACTTGATAGGACTACACTAGTGACTAGATATACTTACCAGATTAAAAGTGTTACCTATACCTATATGTTTTTTTGCGTCTGATTGTAGGTTTGTGGCGAAGATGGGAGTTCGATCAAGGGTGCTCGTACTCGCACTCTCTCAGCTGATCTCTACTCTACCAGCCTTCGGCTCTGTTATCTTTGGACCGCTATGGGCTATGATTACTCTTGCTATCTCTTACTTTTTCGGTAAGTTCTTATACACTTATCTATTCTAATATTATAATAAAGAGGAAAGGTTTGTTTGTTTGTTTGGATTGAATAGGCTCCATAACGGCTGGAACGATTTGAAAAATTCTTTCACTGTTGGGAAGCTACGTACGCTACTACACTGAGTAACATAGGCTATAAAATGTTTTGAAAAAACAAAAATAGAGATCCGTGCGAAGCCGGGGCGAACCGCTAGTATTACATACATTTAACAGCGTCTCGAGCAGATAAAATAAAATTTCGAGAATACTTCACTACTCAATTACAGTCAGCATTAGGTATATTAAATAAGAAATTATGTAATTAGCAGCAAGTCACCATCTAATGTTCTTAATAGGGCATAACCTATGAGCATACTTTTTATCTAAATAATTATTCGAATAAAAAAATATCGACGACTTTTCGCACGGATAAATTATTCGCGAACGGTTCATCGTAAATCCGCGAATGTATGTACCTACCTACCTAGAATTAATAATATTCTATAAACAAAGAACAGTAAAATTGTATTTTATACCTACTTAAGTACCTGCAATTATATCGTTCTTCAAAAAAATAAATTATTCTCGACAATTTTTCCACAAATAATTTATTGCAAATTTCAACCGTCATTGGGTATTCTTATTATTTATCCGTTATTCGAATATTTTTTCCCCTTGACTCATAATAATACAACCTAGACCGCTACAATATATTCGATATACCTACATGATATGAGAGTTATAAACATATACTCTATTTTTCACAGCTGAGATGTGGTTCGGCATCGTATTCGCCATCTTGGTCGAGATCGTACCGTTGTCAGTTCGCTCGACGACCGTCGGCGTGTTTCTGTTCGTAATGAACAATGTCGGAGGCAACTTGCCAATCCTCGTGGACCCGGTAGCCAAGGCCATCGGATACCGAGAAGCTATTATGATCTTCTACGCTGGCTTCTACGGCATCAGTAAGTATTAAATCCGGTTATATTAACAGATAATATTCGCCGCTATAATTTTTAAATTTTATGATCTGGCAACCCTTACAAATAATAATAACCTCTAAAAGAACTTATAATAAAGTAAGTATTTAGAGTAATTACGACTTAAGTTCGTTTCCTAGTTTAAAACGTATATCAATTTTCCAAAAGTGATATATTGAGTGATTTTCCTTTGCTATATTTTTTTATCAGGCAACTTTTTTCTTTGTACAAATTACTCTATAAAGAAAAAACAATATATTTACAGAATAGGTACTTCACAGTCAGCTTAAAATAACTAATAACTCTTTATTATTATTACTATAAAATCGCAACTGTTTATTATTGTTTATATCTCCTATGTATTCTCATCATATTTTTTTTTCAATCCACAGGTAGCATTATATTCTTCCTAACAATGTTCTTGATGGACGGACCAATAGAAAAGAAAGTAGACGAACCCGACTTCAAAACAAATGGCTTGGACAACCGCGCATTCAGCCAAGACGAGTTGCCAGTACGAAACGGAACACGGGCTTCGCACGATACCAGTAGATTGTAAATACAATTTGCATAGTGACCAGAATCTCAGTTCGAGTAGACGCTTTTCTGTGGATGTGTGTGCCTTGAATGTTTGTATAATAATATTGATGATCGAATGTCAGTAAAGGTCTTGAATGAAATGAGTGTATGAAAGAAGTACCTATAAAAGCATTTTGAATTTATCAAAGCTGTGGCCACATCAAAGTTATGAGTGGTACCTAATTATAAGAATACTTAATTTAATATTTTTAATTTTATTTCCATTCTATGTATTTACTTACTTGTGCTGAGGACAGATTATATCGATAAAGGCAATATTCAAAGCTGACATGAAAATCCTCCATCACACAATAACTAATGGGATTCAGATGTTAAAATCCAATTTAAATATGGCTATATATTTACTTAATCATGTTACATGTTGGCACAGCGTTTTTTGGAATAGTCTAGTTATAAATTATAATTACACTAGGTAGGTATGCCTATTTAAATTTAAATGTTATTATGGTAAAGTAATTAAAAAGCAAGTACCAATATCATCTTCTAGCCTACTTATTTTTCTACGAACAAATGTAAATTGGAGAAAATACATAAATTAAATAGGTCCTGCACTTACTTTAGGTATATTCACTTTTTTTTCTTGCCATGACATATTTAATTGGTGTATTGTGTTTGATTGGGCAGCATAAAGCATAAATTGGCATATTTTCACAACGCATAACTACCATGAAGTTTAATGTTCAGTCGACATTTATATAATTTTCAACATAAATAACAATATTGCAGATATGCCGTATTGCACTAACACGGTACCGAATTAATTGCATTTGAATTTATTCAAAACACAATAAATTATAAGTTATTAAATTGTAAGAAAAGGAGCAGTTACTGTTGTGATACTGACTTTTGTAAATATTTATTTTTAAATTAAGTTTTATTGTAAATAAAAATAAAAACTTACAATGTTAGTTATGTTGTTTTATTATTATTCTATTGCCTTAAGAACTTTGCTATTCTTATGTGATTTATACTTGAATACTTTCTCCTTCCTTCTAGACTTCCAACATTTAATTTCTTCTTTGGATAAAACATATTCTCCACTGACTGCTGCTGCATTTAATTTTTCTGAAATAATTAGTTATTTCATTAATTTACCATATAATCTATACTAATATTATAAAGAGGAAAACTTTGTTTGGTTGTAATAAATAGGCTCTTAACGACTGAAAAATTAGAATTTTTCAAATCGGATGATTTGAAAAATTCTTTCACTGTTGGAAAGCTATGTTCACCCTGAGTAACATAGGGTATAGAATAGTTTGAAAAAAAAATAGGGATCCGTGCGAAACCGGGGCGAACCGCTAGTGCTTCGTATAATTAATACCTACTATTATTTAATGTTGAAAAAATATGAAAAACTTCCTTACGTATGGATTACAAGAAAACTTATAAGAAGTGTGCAGTTTACTCTTTTAGATTTGGTTAATTTCAAACACCAATTCAAGGTGATACTTACTAAGTATGTACTATTAAAGCATACTGAGTGCAAATTATTCTATACCTACTGGTTTATGGTTATTCACTTTATTTTCATATTCTTACTCATTAATTTTGTATTGTTGCATGTTCCGAACTCAAAAAAATAATAGTCCTATAATTTTTAACTTACTATCTTCATCCAAATCTTCGTCATCAGCATCTATTTTTCTTCTTTTCTTTTCCAATTTCTTTGAGATTGAGTTATGGGTTTCGGTGTATGTATCCTCTTCAACCTCAGTTGACAAATAAGATTCAGAGTTCGAAAATAGTTTCACACCACCTTTTATTTTACGTTTCCTGAAATAATAAGATCAATATTTAGATGATAAGGAAGACAAAAACAGTCTAAGGCTTGGTCCACAAATTGGCCATACATATTCCTTAGATAGTAAAAAAAAATATGTGTTGTTCACAAATGGACATCATCAAGTATTCATACTTTTTGGGACCAAGTAAGAAACAGTGAACCAAAAATATTATTGCCTTTGGTATTATTTCTGAGCAGAAGATCTGTATTTCATAACTTGTCATTGGAACATATTTTGGTTTGATTCAGTATATCTTCTTTAACTGGTACCGATTTAAACACTAAAATAAATAATGTGCTAGGGAATAACAGATATTTGTCACTTACTTTACTCCATTTGAGTCAACATCAACAAACTGAATGTTTTTATTGATTATTTTGGATATTTTTTCACCAATTTGCATCTGCATCTTCTCAGGTACTTTCACGTCATTATAATGACCTGATGACTCCAAGTATCTTTCTGAGGGTGGTTTCTGTTCCTCTGAAAATATTTTTATTATTTCATTAAAAAAATATATAGCAACAAGTAATCTAACATTTTTTACCGATTAATCTTAACGTTACTGTATAATAAATTACAACTCGTAGCTTAAAATAATTTATTTTAACAAAAATATTGGTTATAGTCATATAAACAACCTTTTTGAGTAACACCTTGAGGTTCGTGCAATAATTTTGTAAATGATGTATCAACAGCTTCCCGAAAACGGGACATATCCTCGTCTTCAGATGAATCCGACATTGTTATCCGTTATTTAAAGTAGTTTCAATGTAAAAATTTACATTCACCAGTGAAATAACCACACCGCACCTGAACTTTGTTTACAAACGTGACACTGACAGTTAAGTACATAAGTTACAGTCTAACTGACAGTGACATAAGGTAAGTTATACAACGACTACATTGATTAAACAAAATACATTAAAATTAAATGATTATAACCTTTTAAGACTCTTTTTTAGCGAAAAGAGTTCTATCCTATAAGTTATTAGCAACTACCACTTTATTTTTTTATTAAAAACAATTTTGTTAATCAATCTGTTACCCTAACAATAGTTGGCAGTATAACTTAGTCTTCTTACATTTGTTATAAAGTCTAGTAGATTTGATAAGCATATCGTTTTATTAATAATAACAATAATAAATAAGGGTCATGTATGTGAGATACTTTATATTTTCCCTTTGTTCGCCTCACTATGGCCTCCCCTTTCCCCCCTTTAGCGTCTTCCTCGCCCCTGTCATCCCTATGGTGTGCGACCGTGGCCGACGGTAGTGTTTCGTGCTTCCGTGTCTGCCGAAATTAATATTTAAACCACATTATTATTATAGCTAAAAATCTGAGAATACAGTGAATTTTTCACTTTAGTAGTGGATGCATTTATTGTGTGTTATCAACTGTTTACCGGGTAAGTTTTAATACCTAGTTCTTCGTTATGAAAATCTTACGAACACGTTACTTTGAAGCTAGAGAGTGTAATTTCCAAGTTTTCGTTTTACCTAGTCGATGTATATTATATTTAATTGTTTATATACATAACTAAGTTTAGTTAAGTGTAATATCTTATGAATGAAATATTTACAAGCTATAATTTTCTCATAATGTATGTTCAATATTTCATCACAAAAATGTGTATGGATTGTGAACTTGTTTTCTGTTACTTTTTCACTTATCGATACTTAGCTTACTTTGTTAAAATTACTAATGTATGTATCTCGCTAGTTAAATATAATTCGACATTGTTATACTACACTACTACTATATTTATTAATCAAAATCAAATGATAGAGATTAAATACTAAAGTAAGGTACCTACTCATAAAAAACTTAATAGGCAAACGTTTCTTATCTGTAATGGCAGGTTTTTGGTATATGGTTTTATTTACAGATTATTTTTGAAATGCTGAAAGAGGAAAACATAAATATGGCAGATATAGAAAATATATTGCAGTCAAGTGAATTATTTCCGTAAGTTACAATATCAACCTATGATATTATTGAAATTGACCTAGAAAACAAGCTTGTTTGTGATATTTTCAGTTTACTAACTTAAAATTTACTTTGCAGTGACAACATAAGTGATGCTTTGGTGCTTCCGTTTGACAGTCAAAATAGTTTGATCTTTCCAACGCCACCTCAGATCTCTCCTCCTGAGATAGCAGAGGAAACCCTGGATGTGGCCGAGAAGTATGAAACAGATCACTATGAGCAATGCAATGTGTGGAATCCTGTAAGTTAATGATAACTTAATAATTTCTGATAACTTTGTGGTTATTACACATTGGAATGAAACAACTATTAATGGATTTAACTTGCGTATTTTTAAATAAAATAAAAATATGTGAGTTAAATTCGTTAATAGTTGTTTCATTCCAAAATTAATGATAACTTATTATACTTTCCTGCACACTAAATACTAATAGTGTTCTTAATGTTCATTGAATAAAGCTATGTTTAAACCATACTTAATTCACTAGACATCTGTTTTGTTATGGGAAATGTTTTATCATTTTATATGAAGACTGTTAAAAATTAGAAGAGTTATGCATTTTCACCTTAGTAGTATATTTTTACAAGAATAGAATATACTGATTCTATTTCGATTCGACCAAGGGAACAACAACACTATGTCATACTAACTGTATAAAGCACAAAATGGCAGAATTGTTTGTAAATCTTTAGGTTAACTTAACTTGAGTAAACATTGTCAGCGCTGAAATCAGTTAGTACCTAGTTACAAATTGGAATGAAACAACTGTTAACGGATTTAACTCGCGTATTTTTATTTTATTTTATTAGCTGACGTTTCGGATTCTTTACAGTTTCCATAATCGTAGCACGACTGAGCTGACAAAATTCTATTGAAAATTGAAATTATTACCTAGTTACAAGTCAAGTTATATCCAGATTCAGTAGAATCTGGATCTAACTTGACTACAATTTATTCAATAATAATAATATTAAGTACAGTAGTAACTACTTACTTTCTTTTTATATTCAGAATTAATTGTAGGCCAAAAGAATATTTGATAAAAATTGCACATCTATCATAATTTTTTTACAGGTTAGGGGTCCCCCAGCTCGCACAACAACGGCTGGAGTCCTGAACTTTCATGTGGAAATTAATGCATTAGCAACGCACAAGAAGAAATATTTGGTATGGATACATTATATTATATCTTTTTTTTGCATTTTGGTATGAATACAGTAAAATCTCAGTAATCAACTCAATTGAAAACCAGAAAATGCTGATTATTAAAATGTTGCGATTAATGAAATGTATAGAAAAAAATATAATAAGTAAAATAAAACATTTCATTAGTCTAAAGAAATACATACACTTAATATTATAAAGAGGAAAGGTTTGTTTGTTTGTTTGGATTGAATAGGCTCTAAGATGACTGGTTTGAAAAATTCTTTCACTGTTGGAAAGCTAGGAATAGTGTAGCTTTTTTATCCGAGTGACATAGGCTATAAAAAAAAGACATATACTAAGTGCTCCGTGCCTCGAAAGTGTCCATAATACTGAAACAATAATGCTGCAATAAAAAAAATATTTATGCTTACAGTATTCACACAAGTTGAATCGCATCTATGTGGACATGAAGATTAACTTCCCAGTGCAATTCCGCTGGGACTTTGACCGTGCCCCAAACCCGATGTTTGTAAGAGCCTCCACGGTGTTCGCTGATGAGTCCCAGGCTGAGAAACGGGTGGAGAGATGCATCCAACACAAACATGATAACCCAAGTGGTGAGTCTAGTTTTAAAATGTACTTCTTCACATCTATCTAAACTACATAATATCTATACTAAAATTATAAAAAGGAAAAGTTTGTTTATATTGAATAGGATCCAAAACGGCAGGCCGATTTGAGAAATTCTTTCACTGTTGGCAAGCTACATAGGCCATAAAAAAAGGGATCCATGCGAAGCCAGGATGGACAGCTATAATATATATTAGGATAAGCTGACTTAATGACATATAATGCAGGGCCTAAACTTAAAATTTTGTACAGGGGTTCTTTTTATAACATAGGGGAGCGCTAATAAAGGATTTTTGAAAATTCACCCCCTAAGGGGTTAAAACTTGGAGCTTGTGCTGTGCAAACGATATCACGAGGAGAAGCTAGTTTAATTCAAATATAATTACATACTTACTTTACATATTATGAAAGGGACACAATTACTGACCTACCTTTGAATTGAAATAAGATAGCTGATGTTATAATTACATATTTATTAAAACACATTCTGGTTTACTGACCCATATACAGTTTGTAAATAAAAAATATTTAATTCATTTGTATTATCAAGCAATTAATTTTACTCATATTTTTGCGTTGAAAGAGCAACGAACAGAAATCCATTAGTTAGGATAAGTATAAAAAGCCTTAACTTGTAAAGAATCGGAAACGTCAGCAAATACGCGAGTTAAATCCGTTAATAGTTGTTTCATTCCAATGTGTAATAACCGCGAAGGCATCAGAAATTATTAATCTAATCGTCTTTTTCAGGTATGGAGGATCGCGTAGTACAGAATGTATTGCACTCGGCGCGGGACCACGGTACGCAAGGCGTATACTACTGCGGGGAACCGTCGTACCCAGACTCCTGGTACTCGGTAGTAGTGCAGTACGACAACAATACTACTGAGCCGTACTCACACGCGTACCAGTTCGTCTGTAAGAATTCCTGCAACAGTGGTATTAATAGACGAGCCATTGAGATTATATTCACTTTAGAAGATATCAAGTAAGTGCTTTGTGTTATATGTCAAGTAGATATTTTAGTCATAAAGTAGAGGAAACTAGGAATTGTTTAGGAAGAAAGCACAAAGAAATCATTTTTAATTATTCTTAACTAGCTTTTGCCCGCGACTTCGTCCGCGTGGAACTCCTCCTTTTTTGCAGTCAGTTAAAAAGTAGCCTATGTCCTTTCTCAGGCTCCAGACTTTCTTTGTGCCAAATTTCATTTAAATCGGTCCAGTAGTTTTGGCGTGAAAGCGTAACAGACAGACAGACAGACAGAGTTACTTTCGCATTTATAATATTAGTAGGGATTCATAAACTAATTTTTATATTTTTAGCGGCAGTCCATACTACTTATCAGAACCAAAATTAGCGTACTTACATAACTGAAGAGTGAAAATTTTAAATTGTATGTACCTATTTGTCAAGGCCGAATCATAAAAAAAGTGATCAAAAATACAAAATAAAATTTTGGGGTACCCTTAACATTTAGGTAGATATATGAAAAATAGATGTAGGCAGATTCTGAGACCTACCAAGTCCAGTCGTTTCAGAGTAACATACATAAAAGAAAAAGATAGCTTTATTTGTCTCTATTAACCTGTATCTAAGTTCAAATATTTCCACAGTGGCACAGTGTACGGACGTCAAACAGTAGGCGCTAGAATCTGCGCGTGTCCGAAGCGCGACAAGTGTAAGGACGAGCTGGACGCGGAGGGCGAGCGCCCCGGCAAGAAGAGAGTCGTCAGGGCTCCGCCCCCGCCTGCCCCGGAGAAGCGGATCAAGTTGGAACTAGACGATGATGTGTTCACGCTGCCACCGGTGAGTCTATACTAATATAATAATGAGGAAAGGTTTGTTTGTTTGTTTGGATTGAATAGGCTCCAAAACGACTGGACCGATTTGAAAAATGTTTTCACTGTTGGGAAGCTACACTATTCCCGAGTGACATAGACTATAAAAAAAGGGATCCGTGCGAAGCCGGGGCGGACAGCTAGTATAATATAACATGATTGTAATAGGTTTGAAATTCTATTTAGTCAGTATTAATGAAATATATTGAAGCACACGATTACACGTCAATTATGGGATGTAGCTTGTTTAGAAAATTGTACATATTAAATATAATTTCGTCAGTAACCAGTCTCTCTAAACATCTGCAATGACTATTATTTTTAATTTCTACCTTTCATATATTATTTTACAAACCTTCTATTTATTCAACAAGCTGTTATACAGAGTCTAATACTCTAATACCTTTTTTTTTTTAGGTGCAAATCGTTGGACACAAAGCAATGGTGACCGGATTAGAGGTGATGCTCAGTTGTATGGAACAGGTTGCAGCATCCAAATCAAACGATCAACAGGCCCTAGAAAAATACAACAATTCCATCAGGGCGCTGCGGAGTAAGATAGACGAGATGAAAAATACTCAAAATCCTTTAGTATAGACCAATATTACTTTAATTATGTCATAAAATTATGTACACCTACAAACGAAGTTCATTTCGATATTTTTTTATTTTGTACTTAATGCTTTACCATTATTTTCCCATCGACAGTTTTTTTTAATAAGGTACATATTTGTTTTGATGCTAGGATAAATAAATATGGTATTAAGTACAGCTCATGATGGTATTTTTAATAAGTTTTATTTTTGTAGGACTTCGTTGGTATGTCGTATTATTAGACAACAAAATAAAATCTTTATCGAAAACAAATTGTTACCAATATAAAAATTATGATTTGACTGCATATTGTTTTTGATAGATATTTATTTGTTTTCTATCACAATTTACCTAATAATTAGTTTTAAGCACACATTCTTATTTTAGGTTTTTTATAGGTTTTAACCAGTGTTTAGTATTATTATCGAGAGATTCGATATTTTTTTTTATCTTGACTTCAATATACAAATTGTGAACAGGTTATTTTATTTTACAATATCTCTAATTATGATAATTTTAGTATGAAAACTATATTTGATAATTTAAACCATGAACACCTAAAAATATTATTTTTTCAGTTGGCTAAAGTTCAATATAATGTTTGCAATTATGTTTCGAATGCTGTTTTATCAGATTGTAAGTTTTCTCATCTGAAATTATTTTTAAAGACTTAAAATTAAACGCCATGTTTCTATTAGCTTTAAAATCGATTTAAGCCTAATTCGGTGCTTGATTCAGATATAATTATCAGCATAGATTGAAGACCTAAAATAACTAAAATTGTATGCTCAAAATACCATGAAAATAAGTCATATTTTCAAATTTATTACAAAAAATCAATGCTAATAAGTATGTCTAGTCAATTTAGATAGGTATATAGACATAGTTTTAATAGTTAATTTGTTTTAGAATGATTGTTTTAATTGATACTTTTTTATAATTGGCGTCTTCCGAAAATTTTGAAAAAATACATTGAAAAATATTACAAACCAAAATGATTATGTGCCTTCTATCCGCCTTGAATAATAATTCTAATTAACCTTGATTGGTGAATAAAATTGAATAATAAAAAAAGTTGTTTTATTATCAAAGTGGTTTTTTATTCTAACCAATAATAAATCCAAAATGGTTTTATTCCTAATGTTTATTTTGTGAACAGTATGAAATTGACATTAATAAGTAGTATAATTCAATAAAAACCTTAATAAAACTGAAATTCATTTAAAAAGAAAATTCCTTCAAAGAAATGGCATGTGGGTAGATAATGTTTGGGTTAAAGATAATAAACTATATAAATTATGAAAACCAATTTATTACAGCAATTTCAAATGTCCAGTAACTTTGTCAACAATATCTTGAGGTGCTGGACCAACCCCCAACACAGTAATGGAGTTTGGTGCAATTTGAGTTCTTCCCGCATCTCTAATCATGGATGTAATCACTCCCAACTTCTTTGCCTCCTCTGCTAATCTCTTGATCTCATCAACTGAATCTGTTTTTAGTGCTATTTTTGTTTGGCCGGTGTATTGCCAATGTCTCAAGCCTTCAGGGTCCTTTCGTTGTGCTTTTTCGAAAGCTCCAACAGCTGCATGGCTACACTGTGCTGCTATTTTCCCTTTGCCCATTTGCAGATCTGTTCTCACTACAAGTACTAGTTTGTAATCGGATTTTGATGAAAACTGAAAGGAAAAATAAGTACGTATTAACGTAAGGTACATAAAAAACGAGTAATTATATTAGAAATATAAGTGTATATTACTGTATATAGTGTTTTTTATTTTATTTTACTACATAAATTTCATTTATTATGGCTAGATTCTAATAGGTTTCGTGACACCGGTGCGTCGTGGTTATTACAAGATTTTAATAGAATAAAATTGTAGTTACCTTGTTTACAACTTCTTTAGTAGCACTGCTTACAGTTTTAGCATTGCTAGAGTGGAATCCGAGATATTTTCGCAGAGCAAACAAAGACAGGCCAATACACAGGCCGCATCCTAATCCCGATAGAAAAGATAAATTTAAGTCCATTTTTCTTTGAGTCGAAATGATGAAAGATTTGTTTTACACGTATAGAATCCTTTTAATACCGGACGTTCAGTATGATTTATTACTAATACTGTATTACTACTTTATTTCCAAGTTAGAAATAACCTCAATTTCACTTTCTTGATCACGACTGTTTGAATGACAGTTTTAAATAAGTTTTTACGAATGAAACAAAAAATACGCTTGTTTATGGTAGTGTAAGTTTTACACCTAATTTGCAACAGTAATATAGTTGGCCACTTTTTAAAAACGCCTTTTACAAGTATGTTAGTGTGACCACAACGAAAATAAAACTTTTATAGTAGTTTTTTAAGTTAATTGGAAAATATTTTTTAAATATTATGTATTTAAATAAAGTAAAGCCTATCTATTTGAAAATCTACAATAAAATAACATTAAGTAAGGACATGAGTAGGATCCGGCCTAGTTCTAATCTATTACAACTACTACTTAGCAACGTGTTAGCAACGCGATTGTTTAGATAGGTACTTTAACGTCAAAGCGCCGCAGGAAATCAATTTTTGCTTATTATTTTTAGAAAAAGTATAGGATTTAAAGAAAAGGAAAATGAAGAAAGCACCGTTGAAAGATTTGGCGCCCATCGCCATACCCCATGGCCCTCCCGTGGAGTGCGCTGAAGAATACTACAACTCGCTCATGCAAAGTTCCATGATGGTGAAGTAAGGAATCAAGTTATTTTATAATTATCATAAAATATTCTAACATAGCGGTAACTTAAATGCAATCTTTAGATATCTAATAAAAACATAAAATAATAAAAAATAGATGGCTAACTACTGCGTATTGCGTAGATACTTCATTTATTCATTCAATATGAAATTAAGGGATTACACTTAATCCCTTAATTTCATATTGAAACTATCTTTTAATCTCGTCTAATCGAAATCATAATATTATGGAGGTCCATATCAAACATCGATACAACACTACTTTGACATGTTGACTAAGTAAGTACCTATAATTTGAGTTGTTTTCTTTTTAAAGTGACCTCGTCAAGTTTAGCATAGACATTCCGCTAAACGGCTGAATAATTTGCCACACAATATGAGTCGGTACCTACCTACTCATATTGTGTGGCAAACTACCTACTTATATTGTGTGTACCTACACAAATAATATTAAGTTGTGCTTAAATAAATTATTAAATTTCTCCGAATCTGTGTTAAATCATGTCGTACGACTGAATGGATGCTATCGGGTGAATCAATCTCGCGACAGCAGAGTGCAAAAAATCCCCATAAATGTTATGTCCCTCAGGAAATATCCAGTATGGGATGTGGCGCGCCCAACGCCGCAAGTGTTGATGGAGCAGGCGCGCCGCGACCTGATGGACGCCGACGAGAAACTGGCGCTGAAGAGAGAAGAGCAGAAGAGGAATCGCGCCATGATGGACCAGAAGTGGGGAGAGTTGAGAGCCAAAGAGCTTCTACTCAAAGAGTCCTTCATCAGTTTTAATAAGGTAAAAAGTAATGACTATGAACTAATATTGCAAAATAAGGTACCTACATGATTTACATAATAGAACCATTTATGGGTGTTTCGTCAGTCGGAATTCAGTCAATATTGAGGAAATGAGCTACCAAAGTCAAGAATTACATTTCGATGCAGCGATATACTCCGCTCGTACATGAATTAATCGATTTTTAATCTTATTATAGCTTATTCCTTCGATATTCAGGGTAAGGGACTCATGGAATCACCTACTTAGTACATTGTTTCTGTCGTCTAGTTCATCAGAGAAAATCAAGAGAAGCGCGACCGAGCGGAGCGTAAGATGGAAGCGGATGAAGCCGCGCTGGAGCGCAAGGCGCGAGAGACAGAGGAGATGAGACTGCGGGTCCAGGAGATGGAGGAGGTCAAGCAAATGATGGAGAAGCAAGTTAAAGATTACACCATCTACGAGGTAATGATTCCAGCCAATGGCGGATTGAACAATAAGTATTCTAATGATATGTGTACCTACTATGACAAGAGTAGAAAAACTCGAGACGCAAGTGCGACATGAACTTATGCTTATTATATGCGCGTCACCGTGCTTCCCAGTTACACTAAGGGTATCACTTATTGAGTCGTTACTTCAGCGCCATCTGTGTGTAATGCATTGCACTTAGATAGATAGATGGCGCTGCAGCGACAATTTCGATTGTAAACAAGAAAGTAAGCAAGGCAAAATACAGTGGTAGAAAATTTCGTCGACAATTGCCATAAATATCGATCTAATTTCGATTGATACATCATAGTAAATATTTAATATGTATTTTTCCAAACTCATTGATATGAATAACTAGAATTTAACCATTGCGACTTTTTCATTTATTAGGATTACCTGATGTCTGTGGTGCAGAATTATCCAGAGTTCAAGCAACCATTGGACGTCCTGAACAGATATGAAGCTTTGGGTGAGGAATATTTTCAATAAAAATGAAAAGTTTATTTAAAAGTGTAATAACCGCTAAGGCTTCATAAATTACCTTGGGATAATGTTCTGTGGCTGCTTCCACAGCGGCCGCGAAGAACACCCTGGCTGACCGTCAAGAGCGTGATTTGGAGATGTTGGAGAACGCTCGCCAGGAGATCGCGGCCCTAACCGAGGAGAAGAAGCTCTTCATCATGGGGCTGAACAACACACTCGCTAACTTGAGGGTTAGTGCTGCATCCCCTCGAATATTATGCTTCACTTTTGTGCACACGTACTAGGGTATCCATCTGTCCGGGTTTCCCCGTATTTATCCTAGTTTAGAAAGCGTCCGGACCGGAAATTTATTTTTGGTTTCAAAAATTATCGATCATGGTCTATGTCGACATGACCGGGTTACTGGGCTTCAAAATCTGTGGTTTTCATGCGTCTCCATACTTAATAAATTGTATAAAAGCGAACAATCCTTTCTTCCGAAGTACTAATTCTCCAGAAAGGGCATGGTAGATCATGGTATACCTATTACGACAATCGCCCCTTCATGATTATGATTAAGGGGGTAGAATTAACTATGAAAGAATAATAAATAGTGCGTGCAGACAAGATGTTTTGAGCAGAAACTATAGCATCTACTCAATTTGTGCTGAAGTGAGCCAAGAATAACGAGTTAGTAATTGGTATTATTTTCATTATAGCCTGATTCCATTGACAGATCTTAACGTACCCATTCTAATATACCTACTTACATAACCGGTAGACATGAATATCTCCCTTCCATTTGTGATGGCGAAGTCAGACCCAAAATTTTACTAAAGTCTTAAGTTATCAGTCTCATCATCTGTTCCAGTGGCAATACGACAAAGTCCGAAACCGCGTGATAAAGTGGGAACTAGCCCTCCACCGCCTGAAGGAGACTGCGGCCAAACGTCACGTGGAACTGTGTCACGTCAAGTCAGCCATCTGGAGTCTGTACGTGAAGATATGTAAACAGAAGGGACTGCCCATTGAGGTGCAGACGAATGACTTTGAACAGCAGCTGGTTGTCATCATGAGAGCTCTATTGGAGTTGAAGAGGATCTACAGGATTGCGCAGAGACGGTCGAGGGAGAAGTAAGTGTGTGGCCAGTTGTTGGAGATAACGGGTGTTACAAATGCCGTTCGATAATTGCTTTGGCCGAATGTTTTATATACTTATAAAAAGACTAGCTGTCCGCCCGGTTTCGCACGGATCCCTTTTTTTATAGCCTATGTCACTCGGGAATAGTGGAGCTTTCCAGCAGTGAAAGAATTTTTCAAATCGGTCGTTCCTAAGCCTATTCAATCCAAACAAACAAACAAACCTTTCCTCTTTATAATATTAGTACCTATAGATAAATAAGTTAGTGATAGATATATAAATGAAAATAGTACCTAATGAGTTAACTATCTAGTTTAAAAGAGATTATGAAATTGCTTTATAAATAAAATACGTCGGTTTACTTTTAATTATTTCATAGTTAAACAAGCTAGAATTCGGAGAAATTACCAATTTGAATTTATTTGGATACTTACATTAATTTGTTTTTTTTTTCAGGGACGCAGAATCAATGCAGACATCGTGAATAAAAAAATGCCAAATTTTTAAGAATTAACTGCCAAATGTTTTGAAGTTTAGGTTAGGTATTTGCTTTGCTACAATCTTTATCACTGCGAAGATATATAAAAAAAATTGTTCACATTTCATAAGAAATATACTTGAATATACAATTATTATTTAATCATTTAATGAGCTTTTTTATTTATTTACAAAAACCACCATTCAAATTGAAAGAACAATAAAAATAATTTAACGTTAATTTTAAGTTGGTTCGTGTTAGGAATAAAATGCATTAAATTATTAATATTATATTCTTGTTTAATTAGGTACTAGGTTAAAGCAAATTGTCCTACTTTACTACCATTTACAAGTCACTTTGATATTCCGGAAAGTTTTGCTTATTAAATTCCTCATTTATTCAGAATGAAGTCTTTTGCTAATTAGTTGCGGGCAAGTTAAAATTAACAAGAATGGGTTTAATTACTTTAACTTTTAACTTAAGGATCGTGTACACGTTGTTAGTAGTAACTTCCATATTGGTTTTAAAAAATAATAGAACTGTGTTCGATAAAATGAAATAGGTATTATTAAAAGCTTTATTTCACTTGCAAAGTAAGTATGTACAGGTTAAATCTTGCAACTCAATTTTGAAGCAAATAATAATATCTTTAACCGATTGGGCTGAAATTTTGTACACACATTCAATTTGGATGATTGCATGGTTAATTCTAAATAAATTTAAGGGGGTGAAATATTAGTCTTAATATTATTCCAAAAATTAGTAGGTATTCACTTAAATATATTTTGTCATTAATGTAACAGCAGCCTTATCTGCATAACTAATGACATGTACCTACGTCAGTAGCCCTATAAAGCAGTGAACACACGATCAACGACGCCATTTTAAGTTCATAGCTCATCAACAAAATGGCAGCCAAGAATTCAAAGTTAAACTGCGAGGCCATTACTAATTACACCCACTTCATAGAATTACCGTTAAAAATTGTCGGTTGCTGGGCTTGGTACCCAAATCCCGACAAAGAATACAAAATTATTATTAACAACGTTTATTTGGCGCTGGTTCTATTTGTCTTAATTAATTACCCGTTAACGCTTTTCGTAAATTTATATACTGAATGGGTTGACATTATGAGTAGTCTAGACAAGCTTGCTGATAGTTTACCCTTGATGGTGTCAATTGCCGTCGTTATTTACTTTGCATTGTACAAAAAGGAGCTCCATGAAATGATTGATTACATGAATGGTAATTTTAAATTTCGCTCGGCGCGGGGACTGACGAATATGACCATGTATGGCAGCTACAAATCTGCTAAGAACTTTGCTTACTTTTACACGGCGTGTACACTGTTTAGCGTGACTACGTATGTAACGCTACCCATGATATTTTCCTGTAAGTATCTACCTACATACATAAAGTTTATTGCCCTTATTGCTTTCAATTGGCATAATATTATAATTAATCCATCAGTTATTTATATTAGTCATATTATAGGACCCTCCTCGAATCTAGAACCAAATTTTGAATTTGAATGTACCTAGTCTAATAGGTACCTACACATATGGATCTACTTATATTTTATGATGAGGCAACATGCTTATTAAGTTGTAGTAAACAACACAATAGGCCTAACTACAACTGCAGACCGCCCTTAGTTCTAAGTAATTAATTATATTTCGTACTTGCAGTATGGACGCAGCAACCTCCACAAACCTGGATTTATATGGACACTGAGCACGTTCAATTCATCGTAACAGCTTTCCTTCGGCAATGCTTGGCTCAGCTCTTTGTTGGTTTGGCTGTTGGGCAGTTAGGTTCGTGTAGCTACTACTTCAATATTGAAAATTAGCTTCTACCCGCGATTTCGTCTAAGCATAAGCATTCCAGTTTAACCCTGCTTATTGGGTGAATTTTCAATAATCCTTTCTTAGTGCTTTCCGTTATAAAAGAAACTCCTGTGCAAATTTAAAGTTTAGACCCTGCATTGATATGTCTGTCAGTCAGTTACTCAATTCATATATCGCACAGTAATGTGGATCTAAAGGGAGTTAACTCGAAAAAGTTATTTTTTTCAGGAGTTGCGAAAATTAAAAATTTGTATAGGTACTTAGATATGCTTTTTATAATGAAGCTAGAAGAATTAGCTTAAATCTGTTTTAGTGGTAGGTAGGTATGTGTTTCTATAAAGAATTCGATGATGTACTTAACTCAAATCTTCAGATTTTTGAGTTAGCTCCCTTCAGATCTAGGTGTGCACAGTAGGTGGTATCTACGTGGGCCAACTACAACTTTCTTTTACAATAGAACGTGATAAATACGGGGACGAGTAAAACGACCAGCGGCTTATATCGCACTGACTTTATTACATCGTAGTACCGGCATGCATGTGTGTGTCGCAGCACACACCTAATATCCAACAATCCCTCCACCAAAATCTTACAAATAACTATCTATACATCTAGATTACTTAAAAATACTTTTTATAATCTACTCGGGGCAAATTCCGTAATAGCATAGATGATAACCCCGCGCTGCGTGGTTCAGTAGTGACAGAGGACGCGGTCTGCACTTCGGGTAGTGGAATCGACCTCGTTACAGGTGACAGCTGATGATTTGACAACACTGGTGATTGTGGGTCGGCATTTTGTGTTTGCAAACACACTTCCCGCTCCTCTTCCCGCTCTTCTTCTCCCCTGTCTATTTGAACGTTTTGTGACGTCAACTCGTTCGTTATGGTTGAGTCATCATAATATGCTATAGAGTTATTACTCTTGTCCAATATTATTTGATCTTTATGTCTTTTAACTTCCTTCGAAGTACTGCTGTCTTTGATTAAATACACTATTTCTCCTATTTGTTTTATAATGATTCCTCGGTTCCACACAAATGTATGGTTACTTAAATAGTTTTTATAAAGTACGCAGTCCCCAACATATAAACATTTACGTTCTGTTCCACTGTTGTTAGTACTCTGTAAGAACTGTTTATCTCGAACGGAGTTATGAAGAGAAGTGGGCGCAGGCGATGAAATTGGTAACATTAAATCGAGTCTTGACCGTAGTTGTCTACCGTATAACAAATAAGCCGGAGAGTGACCAGTGGTTGTGTTGATCGAATTGCGGTAGTCGAATAGATAACGTAATAGTCTATTATTTACTTCCCTATCATTTTGTCCTTGAAGTAACGCGCTTTTAATGCCTTTTTTTACAATTTTAACAAAACTTTCAGCTTGACCATTACTTGCTGGGTGGTAAACTGGTGATGTCATGTGTAAAATACCGTTTAATTTGCAAAAAAAATTGAACTGTTCCGACGTTAATGATGTGCCATTATCACTCATAATTTGCTGTGGTATTCCGTATCGGGCCATGAAATCACATAACTTGTCAATAAGTGCACTAGATGAAATGTTATTTCTCATATTATAACACTCCACCCATTTAGTATGAGCGTCCACTATAATAAGAAACATCTGGTTATTAATTGGCCCTAGAAAATCTAAGTGAATTCTAATGAATGGTTCTACCGGATATTTCCACGGACGCGGACGGGCGCGCGGAGGGGTCGGACGCAAATTAGTGCAAATGCCACAATTTGCAATTTGTTGTTCGATCGCTTCATCGATTCTGGGGAACCAAAATTTTGAGCGCGCCAAGGCTTTAGATTTTACAATTCCTAGATGCGACTCGTGTAACTCCGACAACACCCTTAAACGTAAACTATCTGGAATTACGACCTTATGACCCCGCAATAAGCACCCTTTTTCCATAGCCAACTGGTTTCTACAAAGAAAATACGGTCTTAATTCCGGGTCCACTACATTTCGTGGCCACCCGGCCTGGACATATAACATGACACGCTGTAGAATTTTGTCAACCTTTGTTTCGTCCCTTAACTGTTCTAACGTAATAGGTAATGAGCCCTGTACAACAAAATTAATGTAAGCCGTGTTATCTATTACGTCGCGCTCCTCCCGCGTCCCGCTCCCTGCCCCGGTAACCGGTTCGGGCAGAGTAGACCGCGATAAAAAATCTGCACTGTTATCAGCGCTTCGTACGTATTCTATTGTATAATTATAAGCAGATAGATATATTGCGTACCTTTGAAGCCTGTTAGCGGATACTTCTGGCACCCCCCGTTGTGGCCCGAATATAGCCACCAGCGGTTTGTGGTCCGTTCGTAACACAAATGGTTCCGACCTAGCGTACAAAAATTGATGAAACCGGCGCACCCCGAAGATTATTGCTGTCGCCTCCTTTTGAATTTGAGAATATTTTTTCTCCGCTGCATTCAGCGTTCGCGAAGCAAATGAAATTGGGCGCTCTAAACCATCTAACCCTACTTGAGACAGGATTGCACCCAAGCCGTAAGGCGAAGCATCTACGGTCAAAATTATCTTTGCGTTAACGTCAAAATGTGCTAGTACCTTTTCTGATGCTAATATGTTTTTTATTTCGCCGAATGCCTTATCATGTATCTCTGACCATGACCACTTAGTTCCTTTTTTTAATAAATCGTAAAAAGGGGACAGTAAACTCGAGGCCCCCGGCACAAAATTGCGATAGTAATTAACTAATCCGAGGAAAGATTGTAATTGACTTACATTAGACGGAACTGGGGCCTCAATAATAGCTTTTACTTTGTCCTGTGATTTTTTTCAATTCTGTTTTATCAATTACATAACCTAAGTACGTTATTTCATCTTTAAAAATTTCACATTTATCCTTACGTAACGTTAAGCCTGCATCTTTCAATCTTTGCAACACGATTTTTAGCCTATGCATGTGTTCTTTTCTGTCCTTACCCGTAATTAACACATCATCTAGGAAACATAGAACTCCATCTAATTTTAAAATACTCTCCATAACCCTTTGGAATATTGCCGGAGCCGACGACAGTCCGAATACTAACCGCTTATACCTAAAAAGGCCCTTATGGGTATTTATACAGGTTATTTTACTGTCGTCTTCTATTTGTAGCTGGTTATAAGCGGATGATAAGTCTAGCTTCGAAAATTGCACTCCACCATGCAGATTTGCAAACAATTCCTGAACGGTAGGGAGAGGGTACCTATCGACAAGTAATTGTTTATTAATTGTCTGTGAATAGTCCGCGCATAAACGGACCGTACCATCTTGTTTTAGCACTGGAACGATAGGAGAAGCGTAGTCTGAATAATCAATCGGTTCAATAACGTCTGCCTCAACTAACCTATCTAATTCCCTATCTAACTTTTCCTTTAAAGCGAAAGCTACCGGCCTGGCTTTAAAAAAAACGGGTTTCGCGTTATTTTTTAAATGTAGTTGTATTTTATATTTGTTAAAGCAGCCTAATTTATCGGAAAATAAATCGGGAAACTCTGCTAACAGTTCTGAAATATCCGACTTTGATGACAATTCGCAAAATTTAATGGTGGATAACTCTAAATTAAACTTGGTAATAAAGTCTCGTCCCAGCAAAGGCGGACCACCCTTTTCAATAACATGAACATCGAGTTCCGCAGTGGTACCTAAATATTCAACCTGCAACTTAGCAATACCTAAACTTTTTATTAAAGATCCGGTATAACTTACTAATTTCTTCTTGCTCGGTTCTAATGGCACATCATTAAATAATGAATAATACATATGTTTAGATATAGCGGTAACAGCAGAACCACTGTCCACTTCGAACTTCACGGGTCGGTTATTTATTGATACGGTTTCAACCATCGGTGACCCATTATTACTACGAATGCTAAACATCTTACCATCATCGCTTTCGTCCACCTCCTCTGAATCCACGTATTTTATATTTGGACACATACGGCGCAAGTGCCCTTTAGCCTTGCACTTTTTACACTTGTACCCGGTAAACCGGCACTCACTCGTCTTGTGACTTTTTAAGCCACATACCGCGCACACCTCACTGTTCATCTTCATCGACCGATTTGCATTAGACCTTCTGCCTTGGTCGACCTTGAACACGGTCTCGACGCTGCCGCTGCCCGTTGCCGCGCTTAGCGCCCCTGAACGTGCGCTCCGCACACTCTCCGCTTGTTCGATTGCGCCTGCCAATTTCAGTGAATCAATATCCATTGAAAAAAGTTTTTCTCGTTCGGGCCCCGGTAACATACTGACCACGAACTTATCTAACAAATTATCTTCAAAATTTTTGAATTTACAATGCGCTGCCAGGCCCCTTAATCGCGCCGCCCATTGCGAGTGCGACTCACCCGGCCGTTGCTGCGCATTATAGAACTGGTATCGTTCCGCGAAACAACAACGCTTTGGCATAAAATGCTTGTCTAATAATTCGATGATGTGATCATATGTGGATTCCTCCAAGGTCTCCGGTAATGCGAGATTACTCGCAAGCTTGTAGGTCTGTTCACTAAATGCGCTGAGCAAAATAGCGCGTCGTTTCGCCCCCATTTTGTCGGTCGCCTCCTCGGTGATGTTCGCTACAAACCATTGTTGCAGCCGGCGTCTATAAGTGACCCAGTCTTGATTTTCATGGTCGAAATTGCTTAGGTTGCCGAAAATTTGAACGTTAGCCATGACTTTTTTTTTTTTTTTCTAAATGTGGGTAGAAATCGGATCGTCGCCACTGATAAATACGGGGACGAGTAAAACGACCAGCGGCTTATATCGCACTGACTTTATTACATCGTAGTACCGGCATGCATGTGTGTGTCGCAGCACACACCTAATATCCAACAGAACGAAAAACTGGCGGTTATTACTTATGCTTTCTCCAGGAGTATTCTTTGCCGTCAATGCAACTCTACTCTGTGGCCAGTTGGACCTCATCTGCTGCAGTCTGCGCAATGCTCGCTACACTGCACTGCTGCAGAAGGGAATTCAGCATAAAGCCCTGAAGTCTAACTATGGGGGAATAATTGAAGATGAGATGCACACTTACATTTACAGTACTAGTGAAATGGTGGAGTCGGAGTATCATTATGATAAGAAAATTGTAAGTTGGGACTTTATGGGTAAATTAATGTACCTAAATAATAAATATGTATTTTTTTTTCATTAAAGGTTCTAAGTTGTTATGTAAATTAAATTTGCGTAGCGACACATTAAAAATTAGTCATTTAATAGGTCTAATTTAGCGACTGCGATAGCTTTGTGTCGTAAAATTAGGTTTTTTTCTAACAAAAATTTAATTTACACTTTTCAGAACACCCATTTTGTAGATAGGAAAACCATTTTCGGTAAGCATATAATTATACATATATCTGGAGACAATTCATATCAACCTAGTCCCAAATAGAGGTAAACTGTAACTACTACGCGGGTAGGTAACTAGGTAGGTACCTACTAATACACAATCAGTGCGATTTGTAAAATAGGTAAAATACTTACTTAATTATTAATAGAGCCCAGACCTTGCTTATTTTCTCACGAATAATTTGTATGGGATATATATAAAGTAATGCTAGTATTTACTCAAAGTGTGTGTTGCCCGCTAATTCATCTTGGACCACGAAGTTCATTATTAATTTGTAATACTTAAACCTTTCTTTTCTTCTAAAATTATTATTTTTCTGTTACATTTAGATATTTACAGCACAGAATACGAAGCGGAAACGATTGACGCGTTGCGCGACTGCGCCCGTGTCTGCCGAGTGATAGCGAAGTACAAAGAAAAGTTGGAGATTTTCAGCTCTCCACTCTTAGCATTGCGCGTGGTACAGGTCACCCTGTACCTTTGCACTCTCTTGTATGCTGCTAGCGTGGTAAGACTCATCAAAAAATACATTAATATTCTGCTACTGTTTGTTACACATGTAACACATGCTCTAAAATAGCATGCTATTGAGTATGCTCAATATGAGCATACTTATGAGCAATTTTTAGTTAGTAGGCATGCTAGTTTTATACGATACTTAATAAGCAAAACCTGTTCACACGCGCTAAAAGCAATAATGAGCACGCTATTTTCGAGCAAACTCAAAATTAGCGTGCTCATTATTAGCAATGTTTCGACACACATACTACTAAGTAGCAATTGCTCAATAGTTGCATGCTTTCGTGCTAGTAATCAGCATGTGTAACAGTAGCTTTAGATTGCAATAATCCCTAAGATATTTTTAAATGTTCGATAACTCATTGTGGCGAGGTTTGTTACAATTTCAGAAATTCGATATGGTGACTGTAGAGTATTTGGCAGCTGTAGCTTTGGATATTTTTGTTTACTGCTATTTCGGAAATCAGATTATTTTACAGGTAAGTGCTCAAGGAATGAAGCAGTATTTTTAAGCATAAGAATTTCACCCACAAATGGTACTTATCCGATAAAGATATAATATGATATACTGCATATAGATACCTACCTCAAAGTCTTTAGAATACTTTTAATTCTTATAAAATAGGTAAGTAGGTAATACCACAGATTAATAGTTAATCTATGGTAATACTTATATCAAGGTAAATAGAGAATCGAAGACCCCAGTAAAACCGAAACCACACAATAATATTTTCAGGCAAGCCGCGTGTCGACGGCAGCGTACCAAAGCGCGTGGCACACTATGGGAGTGCGCTCTCGCAGACTCCTGCTGAACATCTTGCTAGCCAACAAGAGACCACAGACCATGCGAGCGGGCCGCTTCCTAACGATGGACTTGCATACATTTGTCGTTGTAAGTTTTTAACCTTTTCGCCGCCACGCAACAATACAAAACGCTGAGCCTGTGACGCCAGAACAAAAACAAGCATTCGAGATCGAGAAACCATAGTGACTTGGAAATGGTGTATCGATATTTAAATAATTCCTCGATAATTATATCCAAAAAGTCGAAGAAATGTCAAAAGAATAATACAATAATGTTGTTACTACATGCTCATTGATTATTATCCTTATAAAACAACATTAAATAATGAAAAGATCAAAATATTTGCATTATTTACAGTACAGTTTAGTGACGAGTCACCACACTACTCACGCGATGACGTCACGCGTTGTCGGCGCCGGCCGACCCGGGCTTATAGGTACTGCAAATTGCTTTGATTCTAGAGATGTGAAACTGTTGTAGGTATGTGTTAACTGCATTTATCGACATTTTGGCAGGGAGTCCAAAGAAAAAATCCTACACATTCTTTAGTAACAAATCAATAATAAAATGCAGTACAAAGTTTTTAAATAAATTCTGATAGTTATTTAGGAAGTACAAATAGCATATAGTCGGCATTTTCCTGGAATTCGTTTGAAATACCGCCTGCACGTGCGGTGTGCTTTACATATTTACTAAGAATTCCTCACAAAAATTAAGCCTATTGTTATTGCTAATGAGTGTTTCAGGTAGAAAGAAACATTCATAAAAGGGTCATTTCTTTACCTGGATGTAGTCGTTTTCTATTTAACAAAGACCCTATTTGGTTGCCTATATACATAATTACCTAAACTAGAACACTTGTCTCGGTTGCTCGTCGAACTACTTCATTATAATAATTGACAGAGGTATACAGGATGAAAATTAGAGTAATATACAATTTTTTCGTTTGTTATTTACTTGAACGAGCCGATCTCAGACATGACTGATCGTGTATAGCCGCGGGACTAATTTAAATAAGACCAAGTGTTCAAAATATGCTGTAAAATATATTTTACTATTCCCATTTTTATTAATTAATCGCATTCAAGTAAATTAATTAGTGAACTTAGAATTATAGAACTACACATATAAATTCACCTAAATTAAAATTTTCGTAACGTGTATTGCAACAAACAAAACACAGTTGGTGACAGCACTACGCCGCGGCTATCGCCGACTAGGGCTTCAGTACGGGCCGTATTTGCTGCATTTTATCAAGGCGCGCAAAAATGTTTATTTATTCAATGATATTATATAGTATCACGTTTATGTATAAAGTTTACGGTAATTTAGGCTTTAAACAATAATAAAAGTTCATAATTTGTATACTAAACTTTTAATTTACTTATAATTTTCGCCTCTAACTTTCGGTCGGCACGGGCCGACGAGGCGCTAGTGGTACTGCTTTCTGTTGTCGGTAACTACCGACTGGGGCGGTGAAAAGGTTAATAATATATATTCTGCTTCGCCCGGATCCCTTTTTTTATATCCTATGTCACTCGGGAATAGCGTACCTTTCCAAGTTCCAACAGTAAAAGAATTTTTCAAATCGTCCAGTTGTTTAGAAGCCTATTCAATCCAAACAAACTTTTCCTCTTTATTATATTATTACTTACATTTATGGGATCAATTTACTACCGGTTTTGTTTTGACCTTTAACCCCGACTAAAAGCCTTAGCAAACATTTAATTGATGAGGAGTTTTGACAACTTTTTTATGGTAAATCTAAGATCTCTACAAAATTTTGGCTTTACCCGAATTTTCTTTGACCACTATTTTTATGTCTAAATTGATCGGACTATTTATTATTTATTACTGTTTCAGATTATAAAAACATCCTTCTCTTACTACACGTTGCTGGACAAAATTAACAACTAATTAGGTACCATTATATTTGACAACCTGTCGGTCTAGTGGTCAGAGCCCCTGACTACGAAACGAAGGTTGCGGGTTGGAATCCAGCGAGCCTATGATGAGTTGTCGTCGAGAAGAAATATTGACAACGGCTCCCGTTAAATTGTATATCGTTGCCGAGTGGCAACGAGTGTTGCCAATAAGGAGAAATTTCGTTGGCGACTTGATAAAATGTTGCCATCTTATGGATATCTGTCTTATCTATTTATTATAGTGTTGCAAGAAACTACTTACATTTATTACTTAAATGTTAGGAAACATTGTTAACATTAAAAATAAATTTTATTTTAATAAAAATAAATCGACCAAGGGCGTGTCGGACTCGCGCACCGACATTAATTGACGTAAGTACTTATAATACGTTGTCGCCTTTAGACGACTAGTAAATGTCAAATTGCCTACATTTAAACGTCAAAAGTGGATACCTTTTGACGTTTGAAAGTGTTTATTAATCGTGAAAACAAAGAAAGTAAAATATTCAATATTGTTTACGTGACGAACTTTTAGTGATTTGCTTGATATTCAATCAAACTATTTAAATACCCACCTACTTAACTACCTCTTGTTTTATTGAGTAAGATGATTAATACCTAGGTACTCTGTGAAAGAAAATTTCACAAAAAGCGAGTGCCTATGCTTATAAACCACAAATAGGGGAATATAATGGGCAATTATTACCATGGATTACTTAGGTACGTTGAAAAATTGTTTTTTATCTTTCATAATAATATTGTTAGCTGTTAATGATATTAAAATAAAATAAGTAAGTGTTTGACTATTAGAACACGGGTGATAATTAATAAGTAGTACTTATATCACACAAATTAAGTAACTACCTACTTAAGTAGGTCTGTACCTATTT
Organism: Polylopha cassiicola; assembly: GCA_038024825.1. Classification (NCBI taxonomy): domain Eukaryota; kingdom Metazoa; phylum Arthropoda; class Insecta; order Lepidoptera; family Tortricidae; genus Polylopha; species Polylopha cassiicola. The sequence continues at coordinate 3,964,702 of CP149062.1, forward strand.
ATATTTTAATGTTGTAATGCTTTTAACTAAGTATTATTTTTAAAACATATATATTCCAATCAAGGTAATTAGGAAGGCAGGTAAGTATATACATATTATTATGAAAACATTGCTCATTTATTTTTCAGGGAATAAAAATACTAACCTAAATGTGACAGTAATAAAATGAACCCAGAAATATCTTTGAAAAAAAATTGTATGTCAGCACTGAGCAGCCATCTAAATATTTTACTAGCAGTATCTTTTAATTAACTCAGAGGACCTCAGAATTTAAGTAAGTACCTACCTACTTTCGTTAGGAAGTAATATTACCTACCTAGCATAATAATAACCAATCTAGTTTGTCTGAGATTATTATTGATCTAATTAAGTAAATGTTAAATTATATGTAAGAGAAGTGCCAAATTGGATGGACATTAAGTATATAAAACAGGCTAATCGTGAAAACAAAGACAGTAAAGTATTGATTATATTACTTACTTCATTTAAATGAAAGATCAACCATATATTTCAAATTGAAATTTTATTAGAGCTACTATTTCAACATGTTTATTATGCCTACATTGCGCTCTGTTTCCTACATAAATGAAATCCTAGCAATTTTGATTAACTAACACTATGTCCATAATAGAACTTAAATAAACTAATAAAATTGAACAAAATAGATGACATCTTGTCCCCTAAATTCCAATTACTTCATAGTCAATGTAATTCTTTTTCACTTTGATAATTTCAAAATGTCAGCACAATTGTTCGCTAACAAAATGTTTACTTATAGGTAGCTGATGTCAATTGTACAATCTTGGGAGTCAATGCAAGGTTCCCAGAAGAGTCCCTATGATGACGACGCATTTATATATATTTAATAACTCTGTTACTGAAATGCAGCTCAGCTCAAGAGGCTCCACAACAGTCTGATTGGGGTATACTTTATTCTGGGTTAGTAGATACCTACTTGTGTAAATAAATTTAAAACCTTATTAAAAATATAAAAGTATTTTAAACTATTTAATTATATTAATAAAAATATTTAATTATATTATTTACATAATATTTATGTTCAGTTTCTTCTAAAACCTGCATCTCTTCAAGAAAATCTCCTAATAAATATTTTAAAATTTGAATATTGTATAATTGCAGGTGTCAGAATCTGGGTAGGTATGAGCCTCATGACTCCGGTAGCAGAGGCAAGATACACCCACTGGCAGGACAGTACCATAGAAGTAATTGAAAAATATATTCACGACAATAACTTGCTGAAAAGAAGCACATAGAACGCGCTCGATCATTATAAATTATCATTATTTCACTTGATTATTTTGTTTAATTTAATACCCATGCAACGTATCTCCTTATAATTATCCTTGCTCAGGATGTAAACTTGTGTGTGCATACCCGCTGACTACTAGGTAGGGTTAGATTAAAAGGATTAAAACAGAAAACAGTTTATAAGTATTTATTAATTTAAATAACACCTTTAGACCATACATTAAGTCACCTACTTAGGTAGGTACTTACATATAGAATTTTATCAGTATTAAAATTAAATTATAAACTAGCTCCGTGAATTTGCACCTGCTCGAAGAATGTGTGTGCTGTAGAACATTGACTTTAATGAGAACAAGCTCACACACACAATTTTGGTAGTTTCATATTTATAGATAGTGTGTCTGTGTCTCAGTTTCCTGGAGAGATTTTGATAGCGCCGCGCCGATTACTTGCAGAGCAGTGAACGCTAGCAGCAACATCGGAATCTGTTGACCAGACAGTAGAATGACATAGTTTGGTTAACCCAATTTTTGATGCTTTCAGACAGACTGATTTAACTTGTGTATACTGATTTTGAAAACTTTACATTTCTCAAAAAGTCATAATTCTAATCTTTGAATCACATTCATTCATATGGAAGTCCAAATAATCAGAATAATATATTATCTACATCCTGATATTCAATTATTTATTTAAAATTTAATTAATAGGTATTGATGAAATGCTTAATGACATAGCTACATACCATGTGCGCAGTAGTAGACACAGCACTGAGGAACTGAAGACGGCAGATGGAGTTATTTGAAGTGAAGCTCTCACTATACAGATGGTACACCATGCAGTACCTGGAGAAGAAGAAGTGCAAGGGTTTGCAATTGCGGAAAGAGCAAGCAAAGAAAAATGGGTGCAACATTGGTAGAGAAAATCAAACATAAATAAAATACAAACCGGTATTTCAGTTACGATCAGTGCATGTAGTTGTAAAAATTGCTAATTGGTTAATGCGAATTAATTATACAGGTAAAAGTAAAACAAAACTTCACAAAGCCATACATAGTTAACATACAATTAGTAGGGTCATGAGATAAGTACAATGAAAATTGTATTCACAAGGCAAAATAAGTAGGTAAGGTCAAGGCTTCTAATTCCGGCATATTTTTGAGCTAGATCAACTTTGGTTAAAATTTTGAGACGTTTATTTTTAACTATTTACCCATAGCGCGTATGTATTAGACCAACAATTTACTTGGCAATCAAATAATAGTATGATATTCCCTGTATCTAGGTTGCTTAATTTATTATGTATTTTTTTAAAAAAAAAGTCAGGTAGACGGAGTTTCCCGCCTGAGTGGGGCTATTCCGTCATGCAAGTAGTTTCCCTAGAACTACGTAGTTTTTTCAAGTCTTAGCTAGCGGAAAATGAAGACACGTCGATTTCAATCAAATATGTGTTATTAGACCTTAGATATAAGATTTACAATAGGAGTTATCCGCAAACACAATTTTTTGGGGCTATTTCGGCATGTTTTGCCAATCAGATGAGCTCAACCTTTTAAAAATTTACTAATATATATATTTTTTATATATATTATTTCATAAAGTAAGGATTTATGCATTTTGCGGTCCGGAGTATTTTCGTACTACGTTCTATTGAATTACCTACTCATATATTTCGTCACAGCTAAGCTTATTATTGCCAGATTGACAAGTTTACCTATTTTAAAATGTAATACACTAAAAAAATGTTGACGATGTCTGGAATCGGGAAATACCGGCATATGACGGCTTTGCCCCTTAAAAAATAGACGGAATTTCCCACTTGACTATTTTGAAGTTGTTAATTTTTCATGGTGAATTACTAAAAACTATCGGAGTTTTACGCATCACGAACAGGCAGACACCTTTATACATATCATAGACGTTGTAATAATCATACAAACAAGCCTAGAAGTCTAACTATTTCATATTTATCTTCGATCAAACTGCATAGTACTATACTCGCACTTCGACTTCGAAACGCAACTGAACTTTGAAAGCAGATATTTTTCTCCATTTTTTGCACAGCGTCATGGGTGTTTTTTAGTTTGAATTAGAAAACCCTACTGCTTTACCAACTGAGCCGGCAGCGGCGAACTGTGCTTAGATTAGCCAGAAACGTGTACGTGACGGAATAGCCCCGTAGACGGACTTAGAAGCCTTGACCTTATATTGCACTTTATATAGCATAACAAACTTGGATCACACCAAATAACAATCGCACATCTAAGAAAATATTATTACTTACCACATTTGATGTTGAAGGAGTCTGACCCTGTTTTTTCAGACCAGTTTAATCAGCCAAGTAATTCAAGGAACTTGCCTCAAATCGGTTCGCCATACGTCAAAAATCCTGACTCTCTTTTTATAAACTCTGCGTAAACTTTATATATAGGTAGATTAACTTCTCTTTACAAACCATTACATCGTAATGGCGGGAAAATACACGTAACACGATTAATATTTAATTTTATTAATAATAATGCTTCCATCTGACATTTGTAGTTTGTAGTGTACAAAACTACAAACGTCAACACTCAACGCAAACGCAACAACACGTTCCGAAACCAATTAAAGTATTATTCATAAATACAATATTTTATACTCATTGTAAAATATTATTAGCTTTATTTCATATTATTTTTCGCTTCAAAATCCGCTGCGTAGTTTTAAAGATTTAAGCAAACATTGGGATGGACGGAGTATTAATTATTTTACCTTTACTTAATAAAACAAGAATTATGTAAATAGTTTGGTAGATTGTCGGTTGTCCACGACAATAATGTTTTAGTTACGCTCGATAGCGTCAATTATGACCGCTCGAACATTATTATGGTTCCGTTCGTGCCTATGTCTGCACTATGCTGCACTTTGCTTGAATTTTCTTTCTTGTTGCGTTTGCGTTGACTACAAATGTCAGATGGAAGCATTATTATTAATAAAATTAAATATTAATCGTGTTACGTGTATTTTCCCGCCATTACGATGTAATGGTTTGTAAAGAGAAGTTAATCTACCTATATATAAAGTTTACGCAGAGTTTATAAAAAGAGAGTCAGGATTTTTGACGTATGGCGAACCGATTTGAGGCAAGTTCCTTGAATTACTTGGCTGATTAAACTGGTCTGAAAAAACAGGGTCAGACTCCTTCAACATCAAATGTGGTAAGTAATAATATTTTCTTAGATGTGCGATTGTTATTTGGTGTGATCCAAGTTTGTTATGCTATATAAAGTGCAATATACCTACTTATTTTGCCTTGTGAATACAATTTTCATTGTACTTATCTCATGACCCTACTAATTGTATGTTAACTATGTATGGCTTTGTGAAGTTTTGTTTTACTTTTACCTGTATAATTAATTCGCATTAACCAATTAGCAATTTTTACAACTACATGCACTGATCGCAACTGAAATACCGGTTTGTATTTTATTTATGTTTGATTTTCTCTACCAATGTTGCACCCATTTTTCTTTGCTTGCTCTTTCCGCAATTGCAAACCCTTGCACTTCTTCTTCTCCAGGTACTGCATGGTGTACCATCTGTATAGTGAGAGCTTCACTTCAAATAACTCCATCTGCCGTCTTCAGTTCCTCAGTGCTGTGTCTACTACTGCGCACATGGTATGTAGCTATGTCATTAAGCATTTCATCAATACCTATTAATTAAATTTTAAATAAATAATTGAATATCAGGATGTAGATAATATATTATTCTGATTATTTGGACTTCCATATGAATGAATGTGATTCAAAGATTAGAATTATGACTTTTTGAGAAATGTAAAGTTTTCAAAATCAGTATACACAAGTTAAATCAGTCTGTCTGAAAGCATCAAAAATTGGGTTAACCAAACTATGTCATTCTACTGTCTGGTCAACAGATTCCGATGTTGCTGCTAGCGTTCACTGCTCTGCAAGTAATCGGCGCGGCGCTATCAAAATCTCTCCAGGAAACTGAGACACAGACACACTATCTATAAATATGAAACTACCAAAATTGTGTGTGAGCTTGTTCTCATTAAAGTCAATGTTCTACAGCACACACATTCTTCGAGCAGGTGCAAATTCACGGAGCTAGTTTATAATTTAATTTTAATACTGATAAAATTCTATATGTAAGTACCTACCCAAGTAGGTGACTTAATGTATGGTCTAAAGGTGTTATTTAAATTAATAAATACTTATAAACTGTTTTCTGTTTTAATCCTTTTAATCTAACCCTACCTAGTAGTCAGCGGGTATGCACACACAAGTTTACATCCTGAGCAAGGATAATTATAAGGAGATACATTGCATGGGTATTAAATTAAACAAAATAATCAAGTGAAATAATGATAATTTATAATAATCGAGCGCTTTTTTATGTGCTTCTTTTCTTTTCTTCTCAGCAAGTTATTGTCGTGAATATATTATTTTTCAATTACTTCTATGGTACTGTCCTGCCAGTGGGTGTATCTTGCCTCTGCTACCGGAGTCATGAGCCACGGCTCATACCTACCCAGATTCTGACACCTGCAATTGTAAAATATTCAAATTTTAAAATATTTATTAGGAGATTTTCTTGAAGAGATGCAGGTTTTAGAAGAAACTGAACATATTATGTTATGTAAATTATAAAATTAAATATTTTTATTACTTTTTGTTTAAAATACTTATATATTTTTAATAAGGTTTTAAATTTATTTACACAAGTAGGTACCTACTAACCCAGAATAAAGTATACCCCAATCTGACTGTTGTGGAGCCTCTTGAGCTGAGCTGCATTTCAGTAACAGAGTTATTAAATATATATAAATGCGTCGTCATCATAGGGACTCTTCTGGGAACCTTGCATTGACTCCCAAGATTGTACAATTGACATCAGCTACCTATAAGTAAACATTTTGTTAGCGAACAATTGTGCTGACATTTTGAAATTATCAAAGTGAAAAAGAATTACATTGACTATGAAGTAATTGGAATTTAGGGGACAAGATGTCATCCATTTTGTTCAATTTTATTAGTTTATTTAAGTTCTATTATGGACATAGTGTTAGTTAATCAAAATTGCTAGGATTTCATTTATGTAGGAAACAGAGCGCAATGTAGGCATAATAAACATGTTGAAATAGTAGCTCTAATAAAATTTCAATTTGAAATATATGGTTGATCTTTCATTTAAATGAAGTAAGTAATATAATCAATACTTTACTGTCTTTGTTTTCACGATTAGCCTGTTTTATATACTTAATGTCCATCCAATTTGGCACTTCTCTTACATATAATTTAACATTTACTTAATTAGATCAATAATAATCTCAGACAAACTAGATTGGTTATTATTATGCTAGGTAGGTAATATTACTTCCTAACGAAAGTAGGTAGGTACTTACTTAAATTCTGAGGTCCTCTGAGTTAATTAAAAGATACTGCTAGTAAAATATTTAGATGGCTGCTCAGTGCTGACATACAATTTTTTTTCAAAGATATTTCTGGGTTCATTTTATTACTGTCACATTTAGGTTAGTATTTTTATTCCCTGAAAAATAAATGAGCAATGTTTTCATAATAATATGTATATACTTACCTGCCTTCCTAATTACCTTGATTGGAATATATATGTTTTAAAAATAATACTTAGTTAAAAGCATTACAACATTAAAATATAAATAGGTACAGGCCTACTTAAGTAGGTAGTTACTTAATTTGTGTAATAGTCAAATACTTATTTTATTTTAATATCATTATATTTTATATTAATATTATTATGAAAGATAAAAAACAATTTTTCAACGTACATAAGTAATCCATGGTATAATTGTCCATTATATTCCCCTATTTGTGGTTTATAAGCATAGGCACTCGCTTTTTGTGAAATTTTCTTTCACAGAGTACCTAGGTATTAATCATCTTACTCAATAAAACAAGAGGTAGTTAAGTAGGTGGGTATTTAAATAGTTTGATTGAATATCAAGCAAATCACTAAAAGTTCGTCACGTAAACAATATTGAATATTTTACTTTCTTTGTTTTCACGATTAATAAACACTTTCAAACGTCAAAAGGTATCCACTTTTGACGTTTAAATGTAGGCAATTTGACATTTACTAGTCGTCTAAAGGCGACAACGTATTATAAGTACTTACGTCAATTAATGTCGGTGCGCGAGTCCGACACGCCCTTGGCCGATTTATTTTTATTAAAATAAAATTTATTTTTAATGTTAACAATGTTTCCTAACATTTAAGTAATAAATGTAAGTAGTTTCTTGCAACACTATAATAAATAGATAAGACAGATATCCATAAGATGGCAACATTTTATCAAGTCGCCAACGAAATTTCTCCTTATTGGCAACACTCGTTGCCACTCGGCAACGATATACAATTTAACGGGAGCCGTTGTCAATATTTCTTCTCGACGACAACTCATCATAGGCTCGCTGCAGATGTCAGTGTGATCAGCACTATTATCTGTACCCGAGTCTTGGATGTCTTATAGATATTTATGTATGATTATCCGTTGTCTAGTAGGTACCCATTATACAAGCTTTGCTTAGTTTGGGATTAGAATAATTGGTGTGAATTGTCCAAAGATATTATGTATTATTATTACTGTCAAATAAATAAAACAATATATTGGAAGGTTCTTTTATTTATTAATATTAAATACATAAACTTATCTTAAACATGTACATACTTGGATACATAACTGTTTGCGATTGGCAGTATTTTGATGACAAATAAGCTTTTATGGCCTGTTTCGTCTCACACAACCTTTTTTCTCCTCATATATACCTATATATTATAGGAATTGCCGTCGCGGGTCAAAAAATCTCCTAGATGCGCTTGCGTCGAATGAGGTCCGGTCCAGCTCATGGTCATGATCAACCAATGAGAGACAAGCTACTGGCCTGTGATTGGTGGAATATGACAGCTAGATATCATTCTACACAACGCATCCAACGGCTTTATTTGGTAGGTATAGGAAAACCGAAGCGTTTATCAAAACTTTTAAATGGATTTTGTTCATGTTTTTATTTGCAGGTTAAGTAACTGAGCTATCAGAGAATATGGCAACAGCGTTTAAAAAAGGATAATTTGACAGTGTTGCCACTATGTAACAATGTTTAAATAAGTTCTGAGTGAATTAAATTGCAACTAACTGCAATGGCCTGTGATTTTCAGATACCTGATTGATCTTATTGTGTTGATTAGTGGAACATTGTATCTTGATTCAGGAGTGTAAAACAGAAACTATTTCAATCATAATCAAATCTACGTAAGACAATAATTTGAGTATACTGTTTTAAACTCTATTGTCTATGAAATAATGTTCCATTTTCACTAGTCAATTTATTAATTTGCTCATGCTTTAGAATTTTGTCGCGCATCTGTCACGTTTACTTTCTCTAGCGCGACAAATAGCCAAGTAGAAAGGCAGGTAGGTAAGGTTTTTGTCGTAAGAGGAAGAAACTGTCACATATTTTAAAATATGTGACAGTATGACAGTGACAGCAGTGATAGGTGTTAAAATTTATAGGGTTTATGAGTGTATAATAAAAGAGTATTTAGGTTGTATAAGACTGTAATCGCAGACAAGCGCACTACATGATCCTATGCCCGGCCTGAGGACGGCTTATAATATTAATTACTTTTGTTCTGCCTTCAACAAACTATCATAATGCGTCGTTTACAATATTTATGCTTACTACTTATTATACTTTTATCCATTATTTCCAATATTATCATTACATTTCTGTCATCGATTTTAATTTAAATCTTCGGAATGTGGTTTCAACGTTGACATGTTTTTTATATAAATATTTGTTATTTCATATGAAATTCCTTTTAAATTTGGCCTTTTTACGTATACGAGTTTTATTTCAGATGTAGTTGCACGAACAATTTAATACTTACAGCTTGGCAAAAACGTCATTTGAAAAAATGGGTTACACATATCGTAGCAAATATGATTGATTCTTAACTGCATCGAATTTGTTAGACTTATGATCTTAAGGATTTATATAAATTTACTTCATCGCGTGACTTTTCGCCAAGCTGTAGGCACTAGTCCGACGCCGCGACGTTACTTATTCATTCAACATAGAAACCACACTCCGTCTTACATTACTTGTTGGATTGAATACAACACAAGCACACAAACTGCAGCCACGCTTACGCAAACATACAGACAATTACATTTTATTCATTTGTAGCATACACGAGGCATCCTTCCACATTTAAAAACATACAGGAGTTATCCAGACGCAATACTAAATTAATCTGCTCTTTAAATAATCGTTTATCACTACATGCAACACTGGCAGCGTTAGCTAAAATGTATCTATTTTCAAATAAAAAAAAAAAACCACTCTACTGTACGGTTCGTCGTCGAGTTTTGAGCCTTTGCTGTTTTCAAAATGGACGATTAAAAAATTATAAGAAACGGGGCAAAGGCGCGTTCATTTGCTCATGTCTACGCTGAACACAATTATCCAGCAATTGTTGAACAATACATGCAAGCAATCAGAACAAACTCGCTATGGAAACATTAAACAATGTTGCCTGTGATTAAAAAAAAAACAGAGAGCGGGCATCCACTGTAGATAACTTGATTTCATTGAAACAATTCAAAATTGAATATGGTAGTCCATAATAAGAATTACAATACGAGTGCACCCTATTGACCAGGGATGTAGAAAAACGAAAGGATACGACTTGTATGGCGTGTCCAATGCGACATAAATACTTAGTGCATATGGCATATCCAATGTTTTTATATATCCAAGTTGTTGACGGCATCGGCACTGCCGGCGTTACAAATGTTAGGCCCGTGTTAGGCTCGGCCTTCAAGGATCATCACCGAATCGTCTACGTCAACCACAAAATTGGTAATCGGGCAAAATATTAAACATTTTCACCCAAGTTGCAAAATATCTTTAACATTTCATATTTTTGAAAAATCGATATACAAGTTTTTTTTTCATATCAACAATACGTCTCAATATAACCAAGACAATTTACGTTCCAACGAATCTTGTGAAATCTGCATTATCTGATAGCGTAGACGATTCGATGACAATCCGCTTAAGTTACTTATTATCTACCGAATAAATTATCCGGGTGTTCATACATCTAAGAAAGAATGCTTAAGTCGTCCAGGGCGGGGGGTGTTTTGGCACGTCCTAATAGGCCAATAGAGTACACCCGGGGTTAGTGGTAGGGTATCGGTCCATGCAAGTCGGCGGCGCGAGCACGCAGCGGGCGGGTTAACTGTGCGGCGGACAAACATCTCATGAGTATTATGAACCTTATTACCATTGCAATACGTACGCATTTTCAATAACACAATAGACATGACCATTTAGTAGATTACAAAAAAAATATTGGACACGTATTTTTGCTTCTCTTAAATAAACAAAAAATAACAAATAATTTCTGATGCCTTCCCCGGTTATTATACATTGGAAGTAAACCACTTTAACGGATTTAACTCGCGCATTTTATTTTATTGGCTGACGTTTCGGATTCCTTTACAGATTCAATAATCGTAGCACGACTGAGCTGACAATAGTCTTATGCTAAAGTAAAAAAAAAATAACAAAGATAAAAGCTCCTAAAGTTCGTGAGTGGGGGGTCGTGACGTCACTTTATAGTAGGTACAGTTTATACTATACGGTGACGTCACCAGCCCCAACTCCCGAACGTTTGTAGCGATTATCTTCGTCATTTATTGTTCTGTTGAGAAAATAATAAATACGTGTCCAATATTTTTTTATAATCTAACTGATGAACTAAATGGAATTTCGTTTTCTTTACCCAGTCGTCATCTCTATTGATATTGAGCTGTATTTTACAATTTTATTTACGATCTACGCCGTATAAAGCGCATAGTTGTAGTTTTAAAGCTTTGTAAAATCGTGACCCACAATATTGAACATGCGTAAGTAGAATATGAAATATAAACATAACAAATTGACACATTCTCTGTTCCACGAGAATATGGGCGGATCGTGGAGCGTTTGAGACTCGAGTCTAGGTACATATATCTATAATGGTTGCAGATAATATTTTTAACTATCAATATGCTAAATTAGTATTTTTACCAGTACCAAGAGATATATTTGACTTTAGTTCTTTACTGATTCTGTTCTTAAATATAGTAATTCGAAAATGAGGGCGTTTCAAACGCTCGAACATCTACCCATATAAATATTATTTTATTTTATATATCAGGTTAATTTCATATAATTTCCCAGGGAACAGATAGTCTAATAATTTCTGATGCCTTCGCGGTTATTACACATTGGAATGAAACAACTATTAACGGATTTAACTCGCGTATTTTTATTTTATTTTATTTGCTGACGTTTCGGATTCTTTACAGTTTCCATAATCGTAGCATGACTGAGCTGACAAAAGTCTAACGCTAAAGTGATTTATACAGTTATGCAAACTACCTTATATTTAAATTACAAATTTTGAAAAACTACCCTATTCTGAATTATGAAATACTATTGTTACATTTTACGCAAAAAACTTTACTTTTATACATTACAATTAAAAACCTAATAGGGGGCGTTACTAGCGCTTCGGAAAGACCATCATTACTGAGAAGAAACGCCGCAAGAAACTCAGTAGAAAGTCATTTTTTAGGACACTTATATATTTACAATTAAAAAATATTATGACATTAAAATTAAAATTATACAAAACCAAAAAATTCAAAAAATTCAATTAAATTAAAAAATTAAAAAATGAAAACTAAGTAAATAATAGGGTAGTTTTTCAAAATTTGTAATTTAAATATAAGGTAGTTTGCATAACTGTATAAATCACTTTAGCGTTAGACTTTTGTCAGCTCAGTCATGCTACGATTATGGAAACTGTAAAGAATCCGAAACGTCAGCAAATAAAATAAAATAAAAATACGCGAGTTAAATCCGTTAATAGTTGTTTCATTCCAACAGATAGTCTGTCAAACAATTAAATTCCATCGACATTTGTCATTTTGTCGTTTCATCTGTCAATAGTTAATATAAGAATACTTACTATCTACGTACTGAGGATTATATACTCAGTTTAATAGAATAAGTTTTTAAATGATATTAATGAAAATTAAATCAATATTCAGGGATGTAGTTTTGGACATTGTACAACTAAATACTGCAGTTATTGTAAGTTTAAGAACAAATATTTATATTATGTATAATCAAAAATAATAATTATATAAAATTATTTAATATACGGTTGTAATATACCGCCGCATTTATAAAAACATGTAAACACTTTAAACAACCATAATGAATATAGACCTTATTAATTCAAAGATCATAATAACAATAATTATGTTTTAATAAACAGACACGGTGATAATAAAGTTAAGTCTTTGGATATTTCTACAAAGACATAACAGCCCGTACACCTTACATTACAAGAAGTACACCTTAAGTTATGGGTGATGGTGGTATACTTACTTCTTTTTGTTCTTGGGCTGCGCACGCGGCGGCGTGTTGGGGCGGCCCATGTTGAGGCCGGAGTACAGTTTGCGCTTGTCCGCCGGCTTGAGGATTTGGAAGGAGCACATCAGCGTCTCGTCCACTGACATTAAAGCGCCTGGAAATGAAATAGTTTTTTTTTACTACGATGTTGAATATTCGATTGATGTCTATGGTTTATTGATAACAAGTGACCCGCCCCGGCTTCACGCACCCGTATTAACCTTCCTCTTGAATCACTCTATCTACTAAAAAAACCGCTTAAAAATCCGTTCCGTAGTTTAAAAGATTAAAGCGTACATAGGGATATAGGGACAGAAAAAGCGACATTGTTTTATACTATGTAGTGATGATAATTGTACCAAGCCAAGAGTAAAATCCCACTGGGGGTCTCATTTTTCAAATATTGTTTTGGTACAAGTATTATTATCATTGAAAATGTTTTTAATTTATTAGGCTCACTCCTCATAAGCAGAAGGATCCTTTGGTGTTATATAGCGAGTTAGCAAAAAGAGTACCAAGTTGAAATTAGAATAATTGGGCAAACTCCTTAACCCATAAAAATAATTGCATGGAAAATAATCATACAATAAATAAATAACTATCTTTACAATAGGCCTGTTGTGTACCTACTGAAATACTTTACACGGTCCTACAATACTCGTCCAGTTATCAAAATTATTGGACGAGTATGAATTCGCGTTTTTTTTCTTTTGTTAATTAATAAATTAACCAAGAAAATATAAGAATATAGTCACACTGCCACACTTCGACCAAAGAGTGACGCCACATAACGTAACCATTCAAAGGATATTTCATGTTGAAACATTCGATCGTTACACACCTGCGTTGTCGAATTCGCCGCAATAATTGGGCGCGGAGAAGAGCGTAACGAGCTGCCGTTTGGCGAAGAACTCGTACCCGTCCTCGACGACCTGATGCGCGCGGCAGATCAGATCGAACTCATGCTTCGACAGGAATTTACCGACCACCTGCAAACGATAATTAATATAAAATAAAATAAACAAAGAAATTTAATCTTCATGTAACCTAAGGAAAAGTACCACCATTTAATATAAGCTCTTTTGCTTACCGGGCGGTCCCATCTCTTAAGATTATTGAAATATGTATTTTATGAACAAGTTTGATTTTTCATTTCAATATACTTTATAACACAAAACGTAGCAAATGTAGGAGTATAAAAGGCGAACTTAATGCTTTAAGTCAATGTTGTCGCGGTGTTTGTAACCAAACTCCTCCGAAATGGCTGGACCGGTATTTACTTATAACATTTAGTGTGCATATCGAGTAGGTCTGAGAATCAGCCTACTTCTATTTTTCATACCCTAAATGTTAAGGGTGGTCTGGACCTCAAAAGTTTTTTTGAAATTTGCACAACATAACTGGCACGTTTGAATTATGAAACGCAAATAACGTACAAGTTAATTTTTCAACATAATACGGAAATAACAGCGTTCTTCTACTAACAATATACTCTCTCACTCACACACACATAAAAGCACAAGCTCATTAACGGTACCTCAGTGCCAAAGGTGAAGCTGACTCCGCGGTCGTTCTCGCCCCAGCCGGTGGTGTCCTTGTCGGGGTCGGACCACAGCAGGTCGCAGAGCAGGCCCTGGTCGGGCACGTCCGTGGGCCGCATGATCCGCCGGATCTGCTCCATCGCCTGAAGGTCGGGGGACAGGCCGCCGTGGCAGCAGAAGATCTTCTCGTCCACTGTGAACAATCATGCGATTATAGCGATTGGAGAATAACACATATTAGATACGGATTTGGATATAGAGTATCAGTACGATAATCAATTAGGTAGGTGGTACTCATGGTAGCAGAAGAGGGATTTTGTGTTTCTCGAGCGCGTCAGACAATCATACAGGGCGAAACCTCATACTCTGTTAGAAACAGAGTAATACACATACTTCCATTCATTGTTACAAACTTTCGCGTTTATAAGATAAGTAAGTATTAACTTGTAATATTTGTTCTAGTGTATCATAACCACATATGACGACATCGTCAGCCCTTGATCAAATGATAGTATTAAGCACTACTCAGTTTAGAAACTCAATGTACCTACAGATGTAACAAATAAAGTCGCCAAAGTCATTTTTTGGAAGCCGGGTCGAAAAAAAAAAACTGCCACTTATATCACTTAGCTATACCTAATCTGTATTGAGAAGTAGACAATATCATTTTAATGTCAACGAATTGTAACTTGATATTTCCCAGATAATTAGGTAAACTATTCAGAATTTTACTAACAGATAAATAAATTGCTCAAGCTCTAAATATATAATTATTTTTTTGCAAAAAGTGTTTTTAACTCAAACAATGTTTAAGATTGAAACAGGGCGTAAATACTGGACTGAGACCTATTTTTAACGGCGTAGGAGATAACATAATTATATTCACTACTAAAACACATAATTAGGTTATTATCAAGATACCTTTGACCTAGTTTCTCGTCTCGAATTCACAAAGGGAAAAAGAAATAATATTTCAGACAACATCAAACTGTCAGTAGAGTTGCTAGAAACATACGTGTTGTGCCTAACGTAAATCTCCCAGATTTCTAGTAAGGGATCAAAGTTAATCCTATTAGCATATACATATATATATTATATATCTGCAGGGGTCACGACTCTCGACCCGCACGACCTTCAGTCTGCATATCGCATCAACTTTCTAGTTTTTACTGTTTCCATTTGGAATGAGAAAATCTAAATACCAGAGCAATTAGCTTAGAGTTTATTTCAAACTGGGGTGATCCCGACTTCCTTTCATTGTTAACAGTTTAAATTAGGCCTTTCGGGTGGCCCTTTTTCGTTAATTTAGGGCCAGGGCTGACAGTTACGCCGGTAAAGCCTTGGTTGGAATGGCCTTTGATAATCTACGTAAATGTGAAATTAGCTTAGCAAAAGCCTTGGACGATAAATTAGTCTGCTGTAAAGCCTAACGTGCCCTCATACTTCTCTATGCAAAACTGGTTAAAACTTACTGTGTACCCTAATCCTATCAAATGAAAATGAAACGTCAATATTTACTAGCGCTTCAAAACACTGGCAATGTTAGACGTAACGCCGCAAAAGAAATTTCGTCAGCTATTATGATTTATGCCTTTTTTAAATAGGATACAACACCTTTAAATATGAGAAGAAAAAATATCTGTGACCTATTTTAAGGATATTATTATACCGCAATCTTTAGTTTAGTAATTTGATCATTAGATCATCAGGCCGTCAAAATTTAGATGGTTTTTGTAATCGACAAAAGTTTGTGTGCACTTGTACGCACTAAATTTGGGCCGCTATGATTTTTATACCAACATTTGCCTAACTACACTAAGTCCCTAGTCTTGATTCCTAGTTCTCTCAGCATTGTTACCCTGTTCAATTTCCTCAACCGTCTTCGTATCGCAATTAGAACTTTCCATAGTAAATAACAATGCCGTCGTAATTAACTGCTGGGCTATCTCTGACACTTGACTCGGGATCTGTCCGCCAGACATGAGATTACCTGAGGTCTTGGGTTATCGACATAGAGGCGCCGGCGCGTGTTCCATCATCTCGCATGGAAAACTACTACAGTTCTATTAGCGACTACAGCTAACGAAAAGTTCGCTCGTGTCAATTGCATACAATTTTTCGTTCGCAATTATCCATTGGAACTTGACGAGGGGCAAGAGTACTCAAAAAAATGTAGGTACATATTTTCAAACGTGAAGTATGTGTAGTAGGGTGAAATACTGTTCATATATTTTTGTTCTTGACACAAATGCGAAGTCATCTCTATCCTAAACAAAATAACGACTATACTTATTTTGTTTAAGATAGAGCTACTTTTACAAACAGTCTAAATCATGTGCAGGAAAGTATTAGTCGACATGGCGTTACAGGGTCCAATCAGCACTCGATTATCGAGGAAGATTGGGTTGTTTGCGCCGGGAAATTGTTCGGGGACGTTTCCAACACATCTTCAAAATTGCTGGATGATCCATTCGCGCCTTTGTTTTAGCTTGAGGTTCGGAAGGAATCATCAAATTTGATTTATACCTACTCGTATATTTTAATTGTAATTTACACCCTAGATCTAACTGTTCAACAATCAAAAACTTTAAAGAAAACTTCAACAAAGAGCACTCAGAAATGCGCATATTAATCACATTGATTGTAAAAATTCATCCCGAGTGATTAGGAAAGTATTTTACCTCTCCCAAATTCTACAATACGGCCTATTAATAATTTCACGAGACCGTCACATTTTATTGCCGGACGGCACTGAACCGCAGGCATAAAATATAAAACACTGCACTGCGGGGACCACTTCATCAAACACACAAATAAAACGACCAGAAAAATAAAAGTGAGCAAAACCAAATCTCTGGAATTAATCAGATTCGCTCAGGACGCAATGTTTACGTTGCAATTTTGTACAAAATTGCAATGTTTACGTTGCAATTTTGTACAAAACTTTGCAGAGATCGCATTAAACGAGGACATAAACTTTGAACCAAAAGTTGAGAAATATTTTTAAATAAATCCGCGGTCTTCAAGTAAACAAGACGATTCGGTTGGAAAAACAATGTAAGAAAAGAAAAAGACTGCGGGGAACGTGATCCGTATGAAAATGTGATTGTTGTGATTAGCGAAGGTCGCGATTTGATGAAAAAAGAAAAAAGTGGACAGATTCAGAGCAAAGGGATTTATAAGCGTTCCAGAAATACGGCAGTTGATTATGACGTGATGTCAGAGTTGGAAGCGAGCCAATTGTTCAAGATGATTTAAACTTTGCATCGTGAATTAATTGGATAGGCGATTGCATATCGGAGCGTATAGGTAATATATGTAAAGTAACTCGTGTACGGAGGACTTGATCGATAAATAAATCGTAATAGTTTACGCCACATGTTAACTCAATATAAGTACCTATAGTAGCTTATATAAATGTCACCATTCATTAGTGCAACTTCAAATAACTATTACTTATATCAGGTCGTAACTAGCACGTACAGATTGCAGAGCAGTCAGAAGCTTTGCAAACGCTAATAATGTTACAAGTTCTGAACACATCATTAGTGTTAGGCTTCTCGTGCAGCTCGCAACTTTACGAAGCAGGATTTGCTGAACAAACTCCACTGTAATTAATACCCTAGAGACGAATAGGAACGTTCGTAGTACGTATATCTTTTATATTTGATATTTCATCTCTGACGCAAACTAATTGAGTACAGACGGTGTATTTTCGAAATTGACTTTAGGCTAGATCTAAATTGTTGGATTTATGAATACTAAATAATTGAGTTAAACGTATCTTGAAATTAGACTCTAACATCACATAAAGTAACTTATCATTACATTTTTCTTCCCAGAAGCAGCTTCACGTTCCATTAGCTAGTTACGAACGTTTATATATAAATAGAAGACCTGTAACTATGTTTTATAGATCCGTAAATTGATGACAGTGTGAATCAAGGTTTACGTGTCAGACGTATATCCAGCCGTACGCAAGATGATCTAGCATGCGCCGGAGTGGCCACGTGAATCAGCCACGTGCGTGTGATTAGATGAATTAACCGGTGGAAATTGTCGGCACGCCCTAATAGCACCACTGATGGTGAGAACTATTTGTGTACATACTTGTGTTTAATTATTGGTAGCTTTTTTCCACGAGCACAAGTGCCGTGACGACGTTTCAAAGAATTTCGTGATTAGAGACATTTAGCTCCGGAACAATGCGTGTCGGGTCTTGACGCAAAAAATATAAAATAGCAGAGCTGAAGCTCCCAAAAGGAAAATGATACAGAAGCAAAACAAAATAAACATTTGCCTAATTAGAAACAATACGAGTGGCCTGCAAAATTGTACAAGAGAAATCTTAATGAAAAGGCTTTGTTTATGGAAACTCCGTAACAAGATATGAAAGATTAAGGCGCAAGAGTAAACTCTCATGTGCTCGAGCCGAGATTTTTTTGAGGATTCGGGATATGAAAACGGGAGCA
The DNA here is from genome assembly GCA_038024825.1 of Polylopha cassiicola. Lineage (NCBI taxonomy): Eukaryota > Metazoa > Arthropoda > Insecta > Lepidoptera > Tortricidae > Polylopha > Polylopha cassiicola. The sequence goes on from CP149062.1 coordinate 3,983,506, forward strand.
CGCTGAATAAATAAACCGTAAGGTGCAGAAAAATAAATGTCTAGATGGATTGCCGCATATAACTGCTCGAGCCGACGTATGCTTTCGACACTTACGCAAACGGTTTATTATGAGTATCGCCGGATCTTGAAAGATTGTTTATCAAAAACGTACCTGTACAGAAAAAGACGAGTGGTTTGTGTACTTAAGACTCGTATAGGCAGATAAAGCCTGACTCAGTAAGTCAGTTTTTTGTTTTTACAATCGCTTTAGATAAGTTAATGAGTCCAGTTCTGTCTAATTAAGAGTTGAATGGTGGACCGTGGAGATGGACGCTACTGAGGTATTGTTTTTAGGTTTGTTTATGTGACATATGCGAGCGTTCTTAACCTGTTAATTTCCTTAACTTAAACATGGAAAACACACTGAAGTGTGTAAAGACTAATGCATAACCTTCATATTTACCCACAGGAAACTAATTACAAGCTAATTTTAATGTAAGTACAGAAATTACATCAGCAAATACTACATTGTTTACCTCTAATAGACTATGGGCCCATGTTAAAAAAATGATGGGTCATTTGAACCACCAGATGACCTATGTAGAACGATATAAGAGCATAAAATAATAAGATTTAGCATTGTGCCGTCACTTGTAAGCTGTCCAACTGAGTGCAGGTGAGAATTCAAAAGTACAGGTAGAGTGAGTACATTTTGGTCATATATTTTTGAACGGCATTGTTACCATCGATAGATCCATGAAAAATAATACTAAAACGCGTAGTGCCGTAAAAAAATGGTGATCCAAAAAGTCGGAATTTTTTTTTGATTTTCCGACAATTTCCAGGGTGAATTTGGTCATTTGATACAGTACGGCATCAGTTTCATACTATTTCAATACTGCTTCAAATCCATCATTCCGCAACGCCGTAAAAAAATCAAGCGACAAGGGGAAAAAACCGAAGGTTGCAGCCCCCTCTCTTGCCGTGGTCCAGGGGGTGATTTGATAAAGTACGGCTTCGGTTCCACGACATTATCTAGCACTTAAAAGTACTATTAAAAATAATGCCGTCAAAAAATGATTGTTCATTTGAATGTATATCAATAATTATCTTAATTTCATCGTATTCTTGATTTATAAAGCTGTAAAATCATTTGACCCTGTACGGGAACTATTTTTCTAACATAATATTGTAAAATACAATTGTTATATAGTATTGCCGTTCAGCAGAAACTGTTCTGAAAATAAATATGGAGAAATACAAAAACTGAAATTTTGCAAATTATTGCAGAAATTTAAATATCATAAATTAATGAAATATAGCAGTTTTCTACATTGTATCCCATGTTTTAAATAGTATTAACATAAATAAATTAGGAAAAAATGTTGCCGTAAGTACATTTTAATGCAGACCATATCTTTTAGGCTGATGAAAATGACGCTACCATTTTAAGGGTACTTTATGGCCATCTGATACAGTACGACATTAACATATTTTTGAAGATAACAATTGATAATATGATAAAATCACTATGACGTCTAACTGAAGTGAAACGGTGTGTATATTATATCCAAAAATTGAAACTGTCAATCACAGTATCAACAGTTTTGTATATTTTTTGGTTTACTTCGAACATTATTGATACATATATATAACTGATTTGTTTCTTTGTAATGATGTGAATAAATAAAACAAACATTTTTTAGAAAAAATCGATATCAAAAAGTAGGTTAGGTTAGGTTTGAACTGCGTCCCCCTACCAAAACGAATGGGTAACAAAAGGAGGTTAGGATAGGTAAATAAAATACAATGTGCAAAAGTAAATTAAATATTATATTATTAAGTAAGTACATAAATCCCAGGCACATTACTTTAGATTTAAATTTGAAGCAATTGCTCGTAAAAATTCACCTTCGTTCGATTAAGTATAATATTATCAATTCTTTTTTGTTGCTCCATATGTATTTTCTTTTTTTTTTCTGGCGGTTGCCCATTCATATATGATTGTATATTTCCAAGAATAATGTTAGATTCAGCTAATAATTCATTATGATTTGTATATAAAATGAGCGTTATACCATACAATCTTTATAAGAAATAAGCGTTATACCGAACGATTAATATACGAAATAAATTTATATATTTTAAAATTATACCAAACGTTTATTATACACAATGAATGATTATATTAAATTATATCAAATGAAATTATTTGAAATTATATCAAATGTTGATATATCAATAGAAAATATATTAAATATTTTTATATCGATCATTACACACCCTTTGAACCAACGAAAATGTACGGCATATGAAAAAATATTATCTATGCATAAAATACTTTCGAAATAAATTAATTTGATGTTGTGTCAAATCACCCCTGGACCACGGAAGAGAGGGGGCTGCAACCTTCGGTTTTTCCCCTTGTCGCTTGATTTTTTTACGGCGTTGCGGAATGATGGATTAGAAGCAGTATTGAAATAGTATGAAACTGATGCCGTACTGTATCAAATGACCAAATTCACCCTGGAAATTGTCGGAAAATCAAAAAAAAATTCCGACTTTTTGGATCACCATTTTTTTACGGCACTACGCGTTTTAGTATTATTTTTCATGGATCTATCGATGGTAACAATGCCGTTCAAAAATATATGACCAAAATGTACTCACTCTACCTGTACTTTTGAATTCTCACCTGCCTCAGTTGGACAGCTTACAAGTGACGGCACAATGCTAAATCTTATTATTTTATGCTCTTATATCGTTCTACATAGGTCATCTGGTGGTTCAAATGACCCATCATTTTTTTAACATGGGCCCATAGTCTATAAAACGTACGTGGTAAAATACTTAATTTAATTTCCGCAACCTAATTTAAAATTTTGGCACAACTAAGAAGCTGTTCCTCGTTATGATGGAGCGATAAATCACAAATACAAGATAATTTGTACGTTTTATTTGTTACAAATTATTCACTAAACAAGCTGACTATTAGTGAACCACTAGTGAACAATCACTCACGGTTCGTTGGTTCCGCGGAACGAATGTGACTCTTCAAACCTTACCAACTCGTACATAATGAAGTCAAGTTCATTGTAAATAGTAAATACGTGAAGCGAGATTGTATACGGTTTTAGAATTGTTTGCTTTAGTCTTAAGTTGGTAGCATTGACTGTTACTGTTTTTAAGGTTTTTGCTTCCTACTCAAACAATCACAAATAGCAACAAAAGAATTAATTTCATACTTAAAATCACTCTTAAAAATGTTACGACTAATTACAAAGATTTGCTGTTGAGATTATGTTTGGCAGACAGATATATCATGATATATCACAATCGATATTGCGTATTGAAAACGATATCAATTTTAGGTAAATCAAAATATAAACAAACGACGTAATTCGTGTACAAAAATGACATAAGCATAAGCCACGAGCTTAGGGCATCCCAACTAATAATCAAATAAAGGTTAATTTCAATCTTTTTGCCCACAACATAAAGTTCACATTCGCGTACCTTAAATGTGGCCGGTATAAACTGTGTTGTTACCTGTTTGTACCTTGTGGGTATTCCTGAGCAGAACTCGTGACAATGACTTCAAAGAACGGCGCATCTAGGTTACGATATCTCCAGCTTGCTATTATGTTTTGTTGTTCCGAGTTAAGTACAAATTTTAGCTAACTAGGCATAACAACCTTATTAACGTAGTAGCACTACTCAAATTTACCAAATAATTGAGAACCATAAACAAGACCACAATTTAAAAAAAGAACTGGCATCCAAACTAAGACACCTGTTCTGTTTTATAGGGTTAAGAAGTAAATCGATTCGTAATCAAATGTTGCCAGTTTTCACAGACGCGACCTTGAATAGCGTACGTTATGGCATCAGTGCGTCATGCATTCCAGCCCTGGCATTACCCTTGGAATAATGTTTGCCGGCTCACCTTCATTAAGGGAGAATGCTCAACGTTATATTTGCTCACGACATTACCGTCAAATGAAAGCATACGTATAGAAATACGTAAAGATATCTATGTCTTTGCTACTGACAATAGTATGGGCATTATAATGAGGATTTGTAGCCATTCAGTCTAGAAATAATACTCAAGAGTTGCTTTGAAGTATCAATCTAAAGCCAGGAAGCGGTAAAGTTATCTACGCTTTAATAAAATACCAAGAGCAAATGCAATGCGACTATCATACAATAGGGAAACGGTAATTAACGAAGACGCGCCTATTATTTTAAACACAACCGTCAGAAAGTGTAAATATTTACTTAGAAACAAACGCAGGAAACGTAGCGAGAAATCGCTAAACCTCAAACAAATAAGAGCACTTCCGATATAACTGTTATTTGGGTCGGTAATGTTGACATGATATTAACCAGCTGTAAATTCTCGCGTTTTAAAGCCTCGACGACCTTTTTTCTGACCTTCAGAACTTTAAAAATTTCAAGGGGCGAACAAAGCACTCCGATAAAATTGTTTATCAGGCACCTCGCGATAGATAGTGAGTTTAAATAACCTTATCATGTTTACGAAGATGATAGAGAAAGTTGTGAAAGAAGTATGATACAAGTTTATGAGGCATCGCAGCGAGGTAGAAAATAAAGCAATAAAAAAGATAAGGGGCGCGAAATGTCCTAGATTCCATTTTCAACCTTGACCTTAAGCCTTCGCAAACGTTCGTAATACACCCCGTAACACGTGAAAGGGAAGCGACTGTCACTACTCGAATATCTAAGTGATGAGTTGCTATTTGTGAACATTAATAACCCCGCAACAGGAAAACGGACGATACAAATGGGAGCGGTGCAGCCTTTGTACAGACATTTTAAACGTAGGTATTCTTACGATAAATCATATTGAATCTATAAGCCGTTCGGAAATATCAACAATAACAACATCGCTAAGAAGTAAATTCTTAAGAAATTCAGTTCAACATAAACAATTTACTTTTTGGAAAAATATAAGTATAAAACTATGATCATGAAGAGTTACGTCTTGTTAACTCGCTTTTCCAAAAAATCCCGAAACCAAGCCGAGTTCACACAAAGAATTTTATTTTCCATCTTTTTGATATTTTGGATAACCTATCAAAAAGTACCTGGGCTTTAATGACGGGAGCTTCATGCGAAATTAAATTGTCGACGGAGCAAACATTATGTCGTGGCCGGAACAACTTGCACAAACATCCTTTGACGTCACAACGTTACGTGAACTTTATTAGGACAGTGAAAATCTAAAAATAGAGCCTTTTTGACGCAAGTAAACTAGCGTAGGTAAAGTTTGACCGCCAACAAACGACCCAATCAGACATGCAAAGGGGATTCGAAAGAATAACTCGATATTCAAGACAAATTGAAAGACTCCTAAAAATTTTGCAACGTAATTTTTGAAATGACGGGCAATTAAATATTTTTACTACAAAGAAAACTACGAAATAAATATGTCATCGATGTCAATTACCAAAAACGTCAGCTTTCAATATTAACACGTTGCTGTTAAAATATTAAATAATAGTAGTATAGAAATAATGTCACACACATTTATTTGAGTTATCGTGGAATTAAAGTTTACCAAGTCGATTCCGACAATTTAGAACTTTATAACTGGGGAACTTGGAGCAATGTACGTTCTTAGAACTTGAATCTTACCTATGTACGAGGGTTGTTTTAAATGACAGGTGACCTAGAATTCCAACCTGGAAAGTTTTTTTCTCGGAATCGCTAATAACGTTGAACGACGTAACGTAACAAGTAAAGCTAAATCTAGATACTCGATAAAGATGATTGCAATCAATGTCATACCCCGCATCAACTATTGATCCAAAGTGTCAGCGAGATAAGAACAATTCGCAAAACAAGAATAACAAAGTAGTTCCAATTAATCACCCTTAGCAATGCAAGGACAAGAGAGACTATAAATAGCAACAATTATCTAAATTTGTCCGACCAGACTCCATGCGATCATTACACCGAGGAAGTCATTAAACATTGGATCAATTAAAGTGTTTGAATGGTGTTCATGACAAGAAGCCGCCTAACTGATTGTGTTTTGATGTCTGTTTTGCAGTCGCAATTTTGACTACCTTCACTAAATGATTGAAAGACCCTGTAGAAATCAAATCAATCTTGAAATTCATTATGGCAAAGCCTAAGTAAATATTTGAGAAGGACGAAATCAATCGGGAAAGAATAGAACGTAAACGGGAGCATTCCAATTCATTTCCATAAGATGACTTGGAAATGTCTATGTACCAAGATGTACCAAAACGGTAAAGGAAAATAATTGGTACATCGAGAACAACTTTATTCAAAGTATATAAAAATGTAAGTTCCTTTATAATGAGCTTTGTCTTCATTCGTCTTTTGGATTCTATCGGAATGGAAAAACGAGCGGGGAAAAGTAGATAATTATATTTTCAGAAAGGTATGACCTTTACATATTGCTATTTATATCCAGAAAATAATTTAGTGTCATTCAATCTACATTACAATACATAGTACAACCATGTACGAGCACAATTCACAGTAAACATTAACGTTAAACTTTTATTAGGTACCATATTAAAATTTAACGGGTAATTAATTTAATAGAAAATTAAATAGACCCCGACAGACAAAGCGTTCTGCAAGGCGTTAACAAATATAATAGCTCAAATAGATTTACGGTTCAACGACATTCTGGTTTCATAATTATTACACATTATCTATAGACCTCATCGAAACATCAGCCTCGATAAAAACGTCTGTGCTTGAGCCAAAAAGTGAATTATGCTACATTTCTAACTCAAAATATATGTTAGACAACGCTAAAATAGAGCTTCGTATAAAGTACAGGTGTTACGTATCTACATTAAACTTTAAGTGAACTGTACGATACGCAGTAAGGTAGGGGGAAAGTTGGTTTGAGCTATAAATAACCTGTCTGGCTTTAGTACCAGCAACAGTCACTGGTAATTCAGTTACTGTGAGCAAATTTAGGATTTCTATCTATAAAACGTGTTTATTTTGCAAGTTATTCTGTTAGGGGTTGGAAGTATTTCCAAATTATACGCACTGTTAAAACAGATTGGAGAAGTTTCCTCATCCATTCCGGTACCGATTAAATGTGTTTAGGTACTTTGTTATAATTCCTATTTTATTAAGTAGTATGGAATTACAAAAACTAAATTATTTTGGAAAACAGTACCTAATGGGAATGAGACTTGGGATTAACCATAAACCGATGTCGCAATATGCGTGTTACTACAGTAGTAAAAAGGTCTATCAAATACAGTGAAACCTGGTTAACTGGGTCTTCCAAGGGACCTGTAAATTAGTCTCACTTAAAGAGGTATTCCACTTACACAGTGTCCCAGATATCTAGGTATAAAAAAATACCTGTCTCATTTACAGAGGGTTTCATTAATAGAGGTAAGAAAAGAGGTAATCTCTGTTATAGAGGTGTATTCCATAAAGCAACGTATTTATTTTGTAAACAATTCACTATTTTCCATAAAAAATATCAAAAATGTGGTTTAAAGACAGTTCTCCTGAAACTAATAATTCGTTGTTGACGTTTACAAAATTATTAAAAGTTGGAGGCAGATTATTTTACTGATTCGGGTACTGACGTTAATTTTAGTTTTTTTTCGTAATAATAAAGACTTTGTCCTCGTTTCGGTCTTTTTTAAATAAATACCCGATTAATAGAGAAACCGCATTAAAACTAAGTTATATAATGGCCGATTTAAAGAAGTTCGAGTAGGTAAAAGAGAGAGGAGACATCCGAGGTCCGAGGTAGCCTATGTGTACCTACTGATTTTATCCCAGTTACAGAGATAAATACACGCGACTTCTCAATTATAGAGGTAATTATGACAAGAAAATAGAAATAATTTATCCCAGATATAGAGGTTGCTTTTGTCTTACTAACAGAGGTAATTCATAGCCAAGGTGCCGGGACCTCAGCATGTGTTCCAGATATGGAGGTTTTTCACTTATCCAGGTCCCTCTTAAACAAGTTTCACTGTAGTAGGTATTATGCGAATAGTCAACGCGGCCTGGCGTAATTTATTGTTGCCGATACAATACCACGTCCAATAGTCACAGTTCATCGGATAAATACAAAAATCCAATGCAACAAAAGATTGCAAAATTGTTTATGAAATGTGTTTACATTTACAGGCCATCTCGTTGCTTCAAAGGTTGGCTGGCTTTGAGAAAAACGCGCTCCGAGAAATAACTTGAGTAAATTCAGTTTTTTTTGGTAATAATTGAAATTGATGGAGCTCATAAATTTCATCTGACGCAATTTAGCGAACGGGATAAAATTACTATACTCGTTTTCCCTTCGGAGGATAAGGTTATTTGAAAATGAAACCTAAGACCGTTGTCATGTCTGAAACTGAAGGTCGAAATAACTTAGAAGCACAAGAGGATACTGGAGTTTAAGTACCTAATGCCAATACAAAGGATAACAAAGGGCAAGCAGAAATAATAGAGCTCAGCAATTTTGTATTGGAGCGTTACACAAACGATAATACAGCGATAATACTAATTAATTTCTGTTACTTTTACTGTTATTATATATTTCAATCAAACAACTATTTGGTGGCCTATTTGTAGGTGTGCACCTTATTAGTCAGATCCTAACTGATCTTGAGACGCGTTAATTATATTTGTAGTTGAATTAAGATACATTGTCTTGTCTAGCCGTGATAATGGCAGATGGCACGATGAACCTGCTGACGTAGGTGCGATAGTGAAACTACGCACGACACCTGCATTATAAACTATTATGAAGTAACAAGTTTGGACAATGGCCAGATTCAATTGCTCGCAGCAAAAGGATTTTTGACTACCACATCTAATCTCACGAAAGTTGAGAACGAGCATGCATGGAATGCTTTGTTCGTTCCGAATCTAGAATCCCATTCAGTACTAAAGTGATAAATAATGAAAAATAGAGACCACGATAATAAAACCACCCCCGACTTTGAACTAAAGCAACTTCATAAATCTTTGATGACAGGTAAAGTTGTAATTGGCACTCGGATTTTCAGTCGGTACAAAGTAATTAAATGGTAATTAATTTCCGTACCGCTTTTGTTGTACGGATCGACCTTAAACAATTCGGCTAGCAAAAGGCAATCCATTCTTGCATTGACCTCGATATAAAGTCCTCAAAAAAGAACAAGGGGTTGCTAGAAACAAGAGTAGAATATAAAATAGACAGTAATCTATTGATTTTTCCCTGACAGCTGTTAAAGATTCTACAAGTATGATTTCCGGTTTGTAATTTTCCTTTTTTGATCTGTAAAGTGCCGCTTCCAACTGTATTTAATTAACATACAATTTCCTGATGAGATCATTGAGATGCGATAAAATTATCGACTTTTTATCAATTATAAGACATTTGCCGTGTTTCCAGACAGCTGCACGAAAAACCACTCGACATCGCACGTGCCCTCCCAGAATAGAATCTTTCTAACCTTCAAGAGCCTTGAACCGTTTTAGAGTTCTATACGCGAGGAATTCTCGTAACTTTCCTTAGGCGTTCATTAATTCGGTGAATTTGGAGACACTTAAATGCCGCTTGAATAAAGTTTAGACTTTATTTAGGTCTGATGGAATCATTTCAAATTACAACTTTTTGCTCCGTGACATTTAGACATTCCTTCTTCGTCAATTATTATAAAATCATACCGCTATAATTCGCTATAATTATAAATATAGCGAATTTAAGAAAATAGGTTTTAATCCATTTATCTGTTATAGTCATAACCCGTCTCGTTTATGGCTTGCGTCGTGTCCAAATACGTGTCCAGTTATACAATAAAGGGTAACTCAATATGGCGTAATAAAGATGATACCGCTGTATCGCAAATTATAATGGAAGGGAATTGCAATTGACCTAATTCAACTTGTTTTGCTGCAAAGCGGGGTCGTTTTGTTTATATAAACCTAAACTCGAGCTAATATAAGTTCTTCATCATAAAATATTAAAGATTAATTTCCATCGGTGCATCGAGGCTATTTTTTGCTTGTCGAAAATTGTCGTCTGTAAGGTCTCGCGAAATTTGCACCTTGCCTAAGAACTTGCGCAACCGGTCTTGCACCTGCCATTTTAGCGTGTTTGTCAAATAAACGCCATTTTCAGAACCGATAACGATTTTATGATATTACGACGCATACGTAAGAACAGAATAACTTCGGAGGTTAAAAAACGCGAACTTAGTACGGATGAAGTCGAAGGGTCGACAAGTAATTTCGCTGAGCAACGATGATAAGTGTTTCGTAGCAGACAGAACTATCAGTGACAGGCGTCCTTGAACTTAGTCGTAAACACGCCTGTGTCAACGTAAAGCTTTTAGGTCCACATTAAATGTATGGATTGACGACAGGCGGCAGTGCCTACTTTAAGGCAGGGCAGTACATTAACGAGATTGTCACCTTAGAATCTACCTAGCAACCGATGTCGATCTAAGTGACCAACACAATATAAAAACTTAGAGGAGACTACGCAATTCTAACTTTGAAATGTTTATAATACGTTAAGCTTGAATGGACAGTACAATCGGAACAAAGCAAAATTTTGATCAATACCTAACTAGCATCGCAATTAAATTCAGACATCTAAACTTGAAACAATAGCATTCAGAAGTTAGAACAGATTCTATAATTGAAAGGGACCAAGGTATTGATAGGACGTAGACCCAGCAATAATGACATCTAGCCTAGCAATGAGTATCGGGATTATGCGATGTAAATGGCAATTTTGGAGCCGTCGCGCCGGGTGGCGATGGCGGCCGATCGATCCAGGACCCTCCTGTATGACTTGTCTAGTCATAGGACAAATGTTGGATTAATTGGATTAATATATCTCCTTCTAGCATTCAGTAAAACTAAGGCACTTGGTTTAAAAGCGATCCCTATTGATATGATTCAAGACGCAAAAACGCTTAGTCCGTTGTTGCGTTGCGGATTGCCTTCCAAAAAGTCAATTGAATTGGTTTGAATACAATCGTTTTAAAGCATACCAATTGCTTTAGAACTAAACAATGGAAGTAGTGAGTATTAGGAGAAAATTGGTATGGATTTTGATATTTATTTATTCAGATGTCTTAAAACAAAGTGACGGTGTAACAGGAATAACTAGCAAGTCACAAATTTACATTAAAAATTATGTTTAGACATTTCAAAATACTTAACTATTAAATAAATTATCGAGCAAATGTGCTTTCATGTATTTTATTTATGAAAATAAGAAAACATTAAATGTTGCACTGCAGACTACTTAGACATTGTGAATAAAATCATAAATCTAAATTTAAAGAATAATATAATACCTTTGATATATGATACCAAGATAATAATATTGTATGATATATTATATCAAACAAAACAAGAGGTTTTCCCAACATTAAACATGAAATAGCTAAACATTACATATCATATCTTGAATTCGCTTATCGAAAGTGGAAATCGTCGACTGAATTTATTTTTGTATCGAGTAATGAACTCGTATTTATATTAAACATGTGTAAATATGTGCGGGCGTAAATTACCTTTTAAGCTTATAATTTAATTCAAGGAATTATTACTGCAAATTTATATCGTCAACGTATAATTTGAAAGTGCCAGAGTGTTTTTTTTATTATGTTCGCAATTTCGCGCTAACTGCAGTTTTCAGAAAATCAGTGTTTATTTTTCCTATTCCAATTATGACCATTTGTATGTGGAACTACATCCTTTCTAGTACCTATACAATGTAACTTTTCTACCGACTTCGATTATTTACAAACAGAAAGAAAACTAAATAAACCAACATAAAAACAATGAAGGCTACGTTTCTTATACAAATATCCACGCGTATTACTTTCGTTCAAGCCCCAATAACGCCCCGATAAGTAAATCCACAAATTACAGAGTATTTATTGAAGCGAAAATGTGTTCGATACATTTCGTTCATGTAAATACATACATTCTAATTACTTTCAGTGTCCTAATTCATTAAACATGCTATTTTACGTGTTTACTTAACCGTGTAAGACTTTAAAGGCATCTCTGCAATTAAGCTAATAAATGAGATCTTGACACGAAAATTAATATAATCTCAACTTTACTATGAACGTTGAAACGAGGTCGTCGACCTGCAAAGTTTGAATAGGTATAAGGTGGCTGCAAACTACTGCAGTGCTTTTGCATACGTGTGGCCCCGTTGTCGTGGATACGGAGCATGGTAAAGGCGAGTACTTATTAAAAATACATTTTTAAAAGCATATAAGTATATAAATAAGTATTTACGTAACTATGTGCGGGTGAAATCTTGCAACTGAATTTCGAAGTAGATAACTTTAGTTTAAATTGTATATCTGGTCAACTGTGTGATGTCATTCTAAAACCAAATTGAGGAGGTTACAACGGCGGGGGCAAATAACTACAAATATACCCGAGTGATGTATCAAATGAAAGAGGATCAATTATGTATATTGTAAAACTATAAAAAAAGTTTTTTAACAATTTAATTATTTAATTACTTCAGACAGCGATTTCAAATACAGTAGGGTCATATTTACGACTAGCTGTGCCCGCGACTTCGTCCGCGTGGAATTTAAGTACTGGGACATAAGTATGGATAATTAAAGATTTTTTTCTAAAATGAGTTACTCTTTATTACATAACTTATCTGCCAGTGAAAGTCCCGTCCAAATCAGTCCAGCTGTTCCATAGATTAGCCGGAACACACAGATAGACAGACAATAATATAAAAAATATAATATACGTACATGTATTTAATATTTCAAATGTAAATTATAAAATGTCTTTATAAACCACATTAACAGTTTTTCCTTCTGGGGCTAATATGAAAAGGTTATCCGCATTACTAACCCGCGAGCAAGCCACGTATAGTTGGCCGTGTGAAAAACAATTCGACCTGAGATCAACTCCAACAGCCTTTAGCGTCTGCCCCTGAGCCTTATTAATTGTCATAGCAAAGCAAACGGACACTGGAAATTGTGTCCGTTTGAATTGGAATGGGAAATTGTTGGGGATGATTGGTATTCGTGGTATGTATACAGTTTCACCTGCACTACATCCAGTAAGAATCTCAGCTTCGATTAAGTTTCTTTGTAAAGAAGTTACTCTAAGTCGGGTTCCATTGCACAATTTAGGCGGAGTAAGATTTCTCAATAGCGATGCGTTGTAAGCGTTTCGTCTGGGCATTTTTAAAATCAAAGCAAATACATACAATAATATATATATTTATTTCAATAAATCTACGTAGGCAATATTTTTTTAGATTATATCCGATATTTTTCAACTAATTCACAAAGCAAGTTCAGAGTCCGTATTTTCATATCCAAGTATAACATCAAAATCATCAACTAACCGAATCGCAAGACAAACAAAATTAAATACCTAGTTTTAAACGTAGAGAAACAACCAGTTTGTATTTATTATACTTTTCAGAGAAAAAGCTATAGCGCGTTTTAATTGCCTTGAGGCGCCATCTAGTACTATATTATGTAACTATAAAATCTCCTATAGAAAAATTACCTTTAAACTTTAAAAGACGATAGCTTTTTTATTTGACATCCGATTTTGATGAAACAAAGCCTATATGTTGCTCAGGGAAGAGCTTAATCTATTAGTGAAAGCCGCGTCAAAATCTGTTCAGTAGTTTTCAAGATTAGCGAATACATACAGACAGACAGACAGACAGACAGACAGACAGACAGAAAAGAAAATCTAAAAAATCATTTTTGTGTTCTGTTACTCTTTTATTATTGCCCACACCCATTTTTTGTTAAAAATTTCAATTGTACAGACACGCGGTTTCTACTGTTTTATTATATGTAAGATGGGAATATAAAGTCAATCAAATTACGCGACGTCGCTGGCGTTTCGCGAGAGATTCGTCCCTGGTGAATTCAGGATTTAATAAATATCCTTCAACTTAACTCAATCAGGTAAAGATCAAGTAAGGTCATTTATTAAAAAAAAAAACCTTTAAAACCTGTGAAATCCGCTCCGCTCATCACCAAATGCACAGCGTCTACGGCGCACCAGTATGCATATGGGAGCGTTATGCACCGAGTGTACGTAGCAAATGTGGGGAAAATACAATAAATATTCATAGCCGATGATCCGGACAATGCGCCCGAATGATTTCTAATATAACTGGGACGATAGTCATGAGAAACAGTGGTAATTAGATTAGATCATTCACATCGTTAATTAGATTAGATTAGATTCATTTATATCTCTATCAATACTCATCTATACTAATATTATAAAGCTGAAGAGTTTGTTTGTTTGAACGCGCTAATCTCAGGAACTACTGGTTCGAATTCAAAAAATATTTTATTGTTGGATAGACCATTTATCGAGGAAGGCTTTAGGCTATATAACATCACGCTGCGACCAATAGGAGCGAAGAAACAGTGGAAAATGTGTAAAAAAACGGGAAAAATATGAAGCCTTATGAAGAAGTGACAGTTAGAAGACTTTGACAGATCTTTGACGAAACAATCGGACGGGCAGGACGACGTCTGCCGGGGCCGCTAATACAATATAAATATGTTTATTATTATGTCAAATTACATGAGCTCCTACTGGGAGTTGTGTTGTGATAGGAAAAAAGGCACAGCCAAAATTTACTATAATAATAAAATATGAGATATAGATATTAGTTTAATTTCGAGGTTGTAACTAACTTTATTATCTAGTTATATAACTACTAAGGACATAGGTACTTTACAACGGTGAAGACAGGGAAGAGTGAAACGTGATCAAGAAACCTTTACCTATGGGACATTTCAGTGTATCGCTAAAAATAGCAACTTTATACAGTTACTTGGAAACAAGATTTACTCATAAAGATATTTTATGCATGTACTAGCTTCTGCCCGCGACATCGTCCGCGTAGAACTCCTCCTTTTTTGCAGTCGGTTAAAAAGTAGCCTATGTCCTTTCTCAGGCTGCAGACTTTCTTTGTACCAAATTTCATTTAAATCGGTCCAGTAGTTTTAGCGTGAAAGCGTAACAGACAGACAGACAGACAGAGTTACTTTCGCATTTATAATATTAGTATGGATTCATCTTAGATTCGATTATGGCGGGTATGAGAAGGTACCTGCACCTGTTTTAGGCCACCTAGATCTTTCTTCAAGATACAAGAAAAAAATCTTGCCCACTAGGTAAAGAGCCAGGTTTCACAGACATTCTAACTAAAGCGAGTCTTTCAAGGAACTAGGACATGCTTCCTTTACTGGAGCGCTCATTTTAAATGGAATAGACAAAAGGTTTTTTAGTAGCAAAAAAAGAAACAGTAAATAAACACGCTACGTTCACGTTCGGAGTTTTTCTTTTTCAAACACGAATATATTTCAAACGTTCGTATTAATTATTTATTAATTCTGGTAGGTTAAGAACCGTGGCAGAAAAGTGTGTACAAAATAAATTATTATGTAAGCTGTGTATTTGTTACAGAACAAAGCCTGTGTACAGGTGAAAAGTTAATTAAACTTTACAAATTTAACAAGGCGTTGGATGCCGGTAACTCAGCGGGCACACGCTATAGTAAAAACCAAGCAAATTCAAACCATACAACCACGAGCGTTACGGACATACGAGTTCAAAGTTACAAAGTTACGTCAATCAAAAATGTACCTTCACTTTTGCGAATTTAAGCTCAAATTGTGAGCTGCGGATAATCTCAGATCAGTCTGTTGCGCAATATATGCGAATTCATTCGCTTTCACTACGTAAACATGAATATTTCAAAGTGTGTCTCGATTAAATAATAATAGTCAGGGATTAAGTCCGTGTACGGATAAGAACGGTGCATATACTATAAGTACTTGATCTCTAGTCGAATGTATATAACTTGATATTCTACACAATAACATTTATATAAATATTGTACTTACGAGATAGTGTCATTATCAAACTTTAAGTGTTATTTTCGAAGACAAATGACTGCACTATGCAATTGATTTAACATGCCCGTTACAGAGGACAAGAGGTCGTACAAGGGTTAATATTCACTTGAATAAAACTTGAGCTAGGGTTTCCACTCTTAAAAAAACTAGGATTTGACGTTGAAAAAATCAGGACAATCCATTTTAAAGACAGCAAATGAACACAAGACAAAAGCAGTAACAATTAGCAATACGTATAAAAAACTATTCAGGACGTCCGTACACCTAAAAAAGCAGGACAGTTATGTCCTGAGAAAACAGAACCGTTGGCAACCCTAACTTGAGCGGTCTGTTGTTCAGACATTCTGCCTAAGTTTAAAATAATGAGACGGCAACAATTCTCTCCGAAAGGTGTTCTAACTAAGATCAAGTACTTTTCAACAAAGATCAAACGTATTATGGAATACTAGCGTCTGCTTGCGACTTCGTCTGCACACAACCCCGTTTACCCCTTCAGGTGGTGGATTTTCATTTTTTTTTCTTAGTGCACCCTTACGTTATAAAAGGTATCCTTATAGTTTAGGTCCTAGGCTGATATGTTAGTCATTAAGTCAGCTTATTCTTACATAATAATACCTATATAGACAGCTAGATAATATAAATATTTGATCGGTCTGTCTGTACGCAATGCGATGGTTTTATATATAGTAACTACGTATGCCCGACCTTCGCATTGCGGTAAGCGTGAACTTGGTGTTAGAATCCAAGTACATTTATATATAATTATTTATAAGAGACTATATTATATTAATAGGATTGAAGATTAGATGTTAAGACGGCGATATTAATATCTTCATTTCAAGGACAGTGCTCAAGCCATTTATTAAATTGAGTTCAGAGCGAATTAAATTGACTTTTGGATTGCTTTCCGTCAAAGGTTTCGTCGGATAAATTATCATATTTTGTTGAATAAAATTTAACAGAATTCAAGCAGAACACAAGTTAGATTAAATTAAGTTTTCATAGTTTCGTAAAAGATGTTAAAAAAAATAATTTGTATATCAGAGTGTACTCATATACGATATTATAATTCTTTGTACGATTTTTTTTTTGTTTAATTTGTGTAAAGATTGTCGAGAAAAATTACTTACATTTTTCTCGGTTACTTAAAAAAAACGTTCAAATCCTTTTTATTTCGACCATTTTATCGTTGCTGCTATCAATATTTTTAGCACGACTGAAATGATGATGAATTTTATTTCATCAACAACAAATTTATTGGTGTGTACGTTCCAGGGCAAATATTGGTATTCTCCTTTAAATCGTAGTTATAAATGAGTAATCTAAGGAAAATCTCTATTACTTAATATTATTAATGTGAAAGTAACTCCAACCAGTCTGTTACCTCTCCGTTCTTAAGCAGAATCGTTTTATAACTAACTCTGGTAAGTACGGTGATAGTTTCTTGGAAACTAAAATAGGACAGGTATCACAGAAATCTTTCTTTAAGGGAGTCAAAAGTGGGGGGTCGAGTTGACTAAGGTAGTGCGATTCTTAAACTATCGTCAAAGTAACAATTCCACGTAGGTAAAGTCACGGGAAAAAGCTAGTAATTTGTGTAGGTTTTGTCTGGTTGTTGTTGGTCAGGTAAATTAGTGCTCCGACCCATTTCGCCTGAACGGATGTCTAATCGAATGAGCTCAGCTCTCAAACATGGTTACATAGCAACAGAGTAGAGCGCCCGCCTCTAAATTAGGTTTAAACGGGGCCTAACGCGCGGCTAAAAGAAAATCAAGGAAAACATAACCTCTAAAAGCTTTTCGTGAATTTCTTTCAGCAAAATTTTCCTCCGTAACAATAACAGTGTACTTATGCGACCTAAAAATGTTACAAGTAGCAACTAGCGTAAGGGCTTGTGTACTAACAACGACTTTCTCTAGTACCTCTGCCGTGTTTGGCTCGGTCCATTTAAGTATTGCGGATGTGAAAATATGAAGCTAGGTTAGTCTAGAGCAAAAACTAATTAAAATCGTATAGATAGTGCATAAATCTAGGATCCAAATGAAAAATTAAGTCCTATACATTCAGTAATACACTTATGCTCTTTGTCACGTGGAGCTCAGAATCATTTTTTAATGACATTTACAAAGGGGAAAAGAATGAGTCACATGTTTTTAGGGTTCAGATTTTAGCATGAATCATTGTTGTGAATTTTTAAAGGTACGTTGTCATCGTTCTCCAAAATCGATGTTTTAAAACCTTGCAACATGTTGTTAGGTATATACATACCTATATTTGTCTGTTTGCTGTGATTCGGGACCATATTCCAAACTACTAACATCTTTAACGAAATCACCCTTAGGTAGGTACTCAACCTTTTTTTATAAGGGTCTGAAACCCAGATTTAGCCATGGATTGCGGATTTTGGTCGGGCCGCAAAATACGTGTACCTATTTAAATGCTTTGTACCTACCGATCAAGAATTCCGGGCCATTATTCAAAATGTTTACCGGAACACAAGTTGAGTATATCTAAAAGGAAATAGTTACCTCGGTCGTATGTGGCTTAGACATTCTTAATTAATGCTAACTAATTACGTATCTAATTAAACAACTTACCTATCGCAGCTACGGGTAAGCAGTTGAAGCAATCTGTGAAAGTTTTCCATAGCTTGATGTTATACCTCCTTTTGCATTCGTCGTAGAATCTGATGACAAAGAAATCTCATATTACTACGGGTGTCAACTTCATATTAAATTTCCGCCATATTGGCAATGGTAGTGAATTCAAAATGGCTGCCAATATTGCATGTCGCCCGCTTTATGACATGTAGAAGATCCAATATTGAAAGGAAAATGTATTATAATGTGTTATAATTATAAACCTACAAATATACTTTATCAATAGCAGGACTGAGTGCTTTGGTGGTTAACCACAAAAATATATAAGTTTCTATGTAAAATATAACGTAAACAATCACTTTTATACAGCAAGTGCACGTCTGTATCTCGCTAAACAGATCGCTTGATGAATCGTGTAAA
Organism: Polylopha cassiicola; assembly: GCA_038024825.1. Lineage (NCBI taxonomy): Eukaryota > Metazoa > Arthropoda > Insecta > Lepidoptera > Tortricidae > Polylopha > Polylopha cassiicola. Next base: position 4,002,442 of record CP149062.1, read on the forward strand.
CACGTGAGACGTGCGAAAATACCTTGGCTATCTCGATCAAAGTCACAACACGTCGACCAACGTGTCTTTGAACTTAGTTCAGAATCAGGGTTAAAGGACAAAGGACTGCGTTTAAACTGTGTGAAAATTGGATTATTGGCTTTGGATGGATACTCTTATTTGAAGAGTATTAAAAAAAAGTTAACTCAATGTCGTTATGAAACAATTAGGCTACTGATCAAAGCCTTAGAAAAACAGTTGTTGGTTGTTCTAAGGGGCTAAATACATTAGTAGAACTGTGTATTACAAATAGTTAACCTTGATATGGATTATTGGATGAAATCTTTGAGCCAGAGCAGTAACCGCAATCGAAATTAGTTCAAGATTATTATAAATGTTACAAATAGGTCAAGTACAAATTAATTATTTACATAAGTCTATCAAACATTTGAAAGGAAGTCTTATTCGTAAAATTCAACTATCACGACCTACGTACACAAATAAAGATACCTAATACAAACATGTCAGAATCCAATAAAATGTTTGTCATCAAAATTGATAACTAAAACAAAAACACACCTCCACTGAACACAGTCATAAGTAGTAATACAGTACAATCGAATCGAGCTTATAGTCTCTGTCGCGGAGTTTTAAGAGCAAATTGGCTGTGTTACATGAATGCTCTGTATCGTAATGACTCCCACGCATCATATTAGGTACTAACACAAAAACACAACGGAAGTACATTTTTGATACAAATGTATAAGTGCCGTGCAATAAGAAACCAGTTAGATGTCGTTCTTTATTACGATATGAGACAAATATAAAAATGAATAACAAGCTACTACTAGCCGACCCGGCGAAACTGGTCATTTAGACACATTAATAAAATATAAAATATATTATTTTTAGGAGACACTTTCATAAAACCACTTATGATCGATGTACTTTGCTCCAACAACAAAATAAGAGTAGGTAACATATTTTTAACAGATAAGCGTTTTATATCTCATCAACATCCCTACTAATATTATAAATGCGAAAGTAACTCTGTCTGTCTGTCTGTTATGCTCTCACGCTAAAACTACTGGACCGATTTAGATGAAATTTGGTACAAAGAAAGTCTGGAGCCTGAGAAAGGACATAGGCTACTTTTTAACCGACTGCAAAAAAGGAGGAGTACCACGCGGACGAAGTCGCGGGCAGAAGCTAGTAGTTATATAAATCAATTGAAATCTCCGTCACAATCGAGGAAATGAAGATCATGAATAAACATGCATGATATTATGCGATATCAATATCAACATATAAACATGTTTTATATACACGTCGTGATCGTACAATTGTACACGGCAGTAAGATGTCCCTCTTTCTTATATAGTTTATGTTCTCCTGTTTATCAAGAGTTTCCGGGTCAAGTGATTATTAATTTTAATTGTGAAAGATATATTTCAAGGTGCACGTGATACTTCAATAAATGTTTATTGATTTTATCATAAGTATACATTGTCCTTTATTCACTTCCAAGCATTTAATAACAATTTATGTTTAAGACTAGCTTCTGCCCGCGACTTCGTCCGCGTGGAACTCCTCCTTTTTTGCAGTCGGTTAAAAAGTAGCCTATGTCCTTTCTCAGGCTCCGGACTTTCTTTATACCAAATTTCATTTAAATCGGTCCAGTAGTTTTAGCGTGAAAGCGTAACAGACAGACAGACAGAGTTACTTTCGCATTTATAATATTAGTAGGGATTAGTAGGGATGATTAAGAATTATTTATGAAAGTAAGAAAGCTGTCCATCCTATCTCGACATAGCGACATAACATACTGGTTTCAAACATTCAATTTTATGCAAATACCTTTGACATTATCAGCAATGCCCCGTGGTTCCGCACATTGAATAGGGATGAGGACTTGGTAAAGAAAACGGAATTCCATTTAATTCTTCAGTTAGATTATTAAAATTATTGGACATTATTTTTTCTTTCCTCAACCGAACGATAAATGACAAAGATAGCAAGTTAAACTCGGCCTCGTGACGTCACGCTAAGGTATAAATTGTACCATAATATGACGTCACGACCCCTTATGAACTTCAGAAATACATATCTGTAATTTTTTCTTTGATTGAGAAAAGCAAAACTACGTGTCCTATATTTTTTGGTAATCTACTTGATGGACAATGCAAAAAAAACCCTCACGGCTATTCTTTGACACTTTTAACTATCAAATAACATAATATAATTTACCTCTATCAAAATTCCTAAAATTATTAAATATATCGCTCCAATTAAGCAAGGGTAACCTTCACTACATACTAAATACTGCCAAAATTTCTTAGCAAAGTCTATACAAAAATTCAGATAACAAGAAAATAGCGAGCTCTATTTCTTACTTTTTATTATAAATAAGAAACCGCTATGTTAACCTAACTGAAGTAACTAGTAGGTATTAAACAGTTCAGCCGTCGGCTATTACAGTTATTGCCATTACCGTACTGCCAATTATTATGGTTCGTTGACATTTTGCCAATGTTAGTGAGTCGGCTAAAAACTCCTTGAGTTGAAGTATACAATTATTAGTGAACTAAAGAAATATGCTATGGCAAATGTTCTTTAGAAACTCAATGCACGGTTATGTATACTGAGACTAATTTTCAATAGGTTTTATGTAATAAAATATTAGGAATTATTTAAATTTGACTAATTTATTTTAGAGGATCATGATGGCGCCGGGACGAAACTTATTTTATTATTTTAATTTTGTTTTCAATCATATTATTATATAATATAATAATATGACTATGGAAAGGTTTGTTTGTTTGTTTTGATTGAATAGGCTCCAAAACGACTCGGCCGATTTGAAAAATTCTTCCACTGTTGAGAAGCTACACTATTCCCGTGTGAAATACATATAGGCTATAAAAAAAAGGGATCCGTGCGAAGCCGGGGCGGACAGCTAGTAATATTATAATATGTATGTTTCTTAAATTCGTTTCTTGGTTTCCGAATAAGTAAGCGCATATTCGGAATTATTGTAATTTTAGTCATCAATGACTTCTGCCACGTCATTTGTGGTTGTCTAAGTGGTGTTCACTGTTCATATAGGGAAAATACAGAGAAACATTTAACAAAAATATAAATGTGAACCTTAGTTACGTATGTATAATATGTAAGAACTTAATTTTACGTCGGCACTTGGGCTACAGCTGTACTACACCATATATTTGCTATTTTAAAAAAATACTAATTGACTATCGTCAGCGGCTACGTGCATGGTAACTGTAATTTTCGAAAAATCAATAACCCACGCGAATTAATTCCATTATGTTATGTTATTCCAACGCGTAATACCACAACCGCGAAAGCATCATACATTATTATCCTTAGCGTTTTTGAATTCTGAGGTATAAATAATAATATCGCATATAATCGTCCCACCATTGGGAATGCATTATTCAAATTCTAATACAATTTCTCTTTCAGCTGCAGACGTATAGTAATGCACAACATTCTGAAAGTGACAGGCTATAAAACAACCGACTGACGTCTATTTTATTTCCTAGACAAATGAAGTACGTCTGAAAGTGACGTGCTTTGTCTAGACAGATTGTGTTTATATTCCGTAACACTAGGCTATTGTAGAAATCCCTTAAGATTATTACCCGAAGTTCAGGCGAGGCACTAGTACAAAAAGAAAACGATAATCACCAGAGGATTTGAACATGAAATTCCCATTACATTCTCCAAAGTTCTTTGTTCAGTATAACTTAAAACTATTAGATTATATTTAGAGGACAGCTGGCATACTTCGCAAGTGGAACATATGCCTTGAAAAACTTTTTACCTAGTCATTGGCTTGTAGATAGAATAGAGCTTTCTCTAGGTCAAAACACATAAGCAACCAAGAAGCATAGGTCATTATATCACATGTTATGTATACACATTACGCCGTGACGTCACCAGATATCGCCGGGTAAGTGAACTTTGAGAGTTAATGTCTTCCGTGAACGTGTGTGATATTATTTTATTAAAAAAAAAACGGACATTGCTCTCTTATGTTTGTTTGGCCTATAAATGTCACAGCTTTCACGAGTAGTAAATCTTGTCTAGGCTAGATTAAAATTTTGATTAAAACATCATATTGGTAGTTGGCCAAGTTTATATTGTTTGTTGTATAATTTAAATAACATTAAACCAATTTTTTTAGATAGTACATTTTGTAGATAGTACAGTTTTTTTAGATACTTAGGGTTGCCCATCCATCCGGGTATCCCAGGATTTATCCTAGTTTAGAGGGCGCCTATTTATAGTCCGGGTTTGAAAATTTAATTTTAATGTCTTACAAAATTAAAAATATAGTAAGTTTTCCGAATACACCTACCCGAACTTCAGAAGCACTTATTTTTGTCATTCTTTGGTTGTATGGGAAAAGAAGAATAGGTAAGCCTCTAATAATTTAACTGACGGACTAAATAAAATTTCGTTTTCTTTACCCACTCGTGATCTCTATTACTAACGATTAAAACGTTTATAAGAAATTTGATTTTCCTACCGTTGGAGAATAATTACAAAATGGGTATTAAATTATTCCTTTGTATAATAAATTCGTAATTAAAGCGGTTTATGAGAACAGAATATAGGCCGCGCACAAGGTTTCATAAACAAACAGCGATTATCCACTCGGGGAGTAAAATCCGCTAATTTCCCTGTCCTAATTTCTGTGCATTTACCCTAAAATCTAAATCCCTCGCTTGTATAATTAACATGGACACAGAAGTATACTGTATCAACTAAATTACGAATATAATAAAAATACAGGGTGATTCCACGGGCTTATCGACCGCCGTCTGTCTCTAAGTGTAATTTTAAGTAAATATTGATGAAATGAGCATGATGATGAGAGGTGTAGGAACACCAAGAATTATGTTCTGATCAAATTCAAATCTTTTTATAGCTTTCATCCTTCAATATTCAGAGTTAACCAAATTTTGTTCCTATGTATTTTTTTAGGCTTAAGACATTTATTTCTCAAAAAAGAATACAATTCGCTTCATATTGAGAAATATAGTTTTTATTTAAACTATTAATTCTGACTAGAGGTTCGTTGCATTATAAAAATTGATTTTAGGTGTCAAGAGCTAATGACTAACAATCCACAATACAAAATGTGTGTAATCGTAAGAAAACATTGCGAAATCTAACAAGGAAATCGCCTAGTGAATGAAACACAATTCTTTGGTCAATTGGTAGATTATTTGCGATGAAGTGATAAGAAACGCCCAACTTATCGCCCGATAAGTCTGATGATGTCACGTCTGTTATCAAACTTATCCACCGTACAGTATACAAATAGGTACGTTCCGTATTTTATTCGCGCAATATTAACATTAGATTCTGTTTACTCACAAATCCCAAAGGCGTGATCACTATACATAATAGAAATTCGAGGTCCTCCGTTAACAACATAATCAAAATGAATGGATGTAGTAACCAATCGAGAAGAGAATTTAAATGAGGCAATTTGTATACCTTATTATTATGAGTTAAATGTGACAAAAGCGTTACTATTTATTTACTATTGAGTTGCTCTTAATATTGATTATTTGTATTGGATAATGAGCAGCACTAACGTTTAAGTCAATCGTAACGTTTCTTGTGTCATAAAATTCACGCTAAGAGCTCATATCAATCGATCATTATATTTACAGATTGGTTCCAGTGTCTATAAAATATAGCCTAATATAAGCTACATTAGTGTAAAGTTTCATCAAAACCCATTCAATAGTTTTTTCGTGAAAGAGTAACAAACATCCACACATTACAAACTTCCGCGTTTATAACATTAGTAGTAGAAAAATAAAACGAAAATAAGACTCGAAAATCGTCGGTCGATAGCTTAAAAGGCATTAAACTTCAATCATAACAGAAGATCGATAATTGATAATTGCTAAGTGCAAAATGTGCTCTAAAAACAATGACGCAATAACCACGAGATAGGTACGAATCTGAATCGATCGGCCTTGCGCATGATTCAGTGTGGTGATTCACAAGCCACAGTGCTCTTATGGCTCCTACTGATTGACATATGTTTATTAAATATATAATATATCAAGGGGGTATAAATTAAATCATTCTCCAATACAATGTTAACAAGTTACAAATAATAATTTGTTTTATGAAAATAATGATTTAATGTCACTAATAGTAGTAATGTACTACTAGCGAATATTATACTTTATTTCTACCTAATAAATTATACCTAAATAAAACTATATTGATTTAGGTATAATATTTACTGCGTGCAAAAGTGTCAAAATCACGTATCTATAATTAAGTTCGATCATTATAAACAAAAGTTGTCCCCAACTGCTAACAAATCTTTGTACCTATATTGTTCGGGCTGTGTTGCCTCCCCCGTCTCGTCAAGATACATTGTATAACTCGACTATGATAATACCTACTTGATTAAACAAAAGTCCTAAAAAATATCAGTTAGGTATCCAAAATGATGTCAACATGAAGCAAAAAAATAATGAACGTAACATTAGCCACCCACTTCTGTAATGGACCACACCAAAACGTGTACATATACAATCTATGTACCTATATGTATGTAAAGCACACATGTAACCAAGGTTAGGTCCCAAACTCCTTACTTTTTTCTTGTTTAGGATGGATCGTTTCGGAACCAACGACGCGTGACGGAATAATGTGCGGTGCTCATTCCCATGACAAAAAGATATTGTAAATGTTCTTCTGGTAGTATTTGTGTGAAATAACGTTTCTTTTACTTAAATAATAACATAATAAATTAGAAATCATATCAGATAAATTAGTCGTGAAAATTTTATGCCGTTATCTGTCAATCGTTTGCTAATCCAGACTGACTAATATAGCTGATAGTGATACAGAACGATAAGGTAACTTCAGTATTTCGCGGCAAACACAATTTGGACTTTTGTCTTTTGAGTGGATATCGACGTCAAATTCAAAAACCAGCCAAGTGCGAATCGAACTCGCACATTGTCTATTAGATAAAAACGGCAAAAAAGTCACATTTTTCATACGAGAGCCACCTTAAATATAATATTATACATACCTACCTATATTTATACGGATTTCATTCTGTTTTTTAGTTGGTAGTTATAACGGCAACAGAAATAGGTACATAATCTATGAATTTCAATACGCTAACTATCACGGTTAATAAAAAACGAACGAACAGCGGAGTCACAGTATTAGGATCCTGTTTTACCTTTTGGGTAGAGAACCTTAGGGTAGGGTTGCCAACCGTACTCTAAAATAGAGTATTGTACTCTATATCATGTAGGTATACTCTATAATCTAGAACCCTAATAGAGTACGCTAAAATACTCTTTTTGCTCAATTTATACTATAATACTAATGCCAGTCATGCAATATTATGAAAACCTTTATCAGAACAGAACTTCATTAAATTTAATAAAAAATGAGCTCTTGATTTATTTAAACTTAGATTTGGGATGCTTAGATTCATATTCCTAATTGCTTTAAAATCAGGAAAAACTATTAGAAACCGCAAGAAGTACAAAAAAAAATACCTTTTTAAAAATTGCAAAATAAAAAATGTTCTTTTATATGTCTGTACTCATTATTTACCTCCTTTGACACCAGATATACTTTATTTCTTCTAATAGAAATTGGCAACCCTACCTTAGGGTTCTGTTATTTGGTCGCAAAAACTGGAAGGCAATTGTTTTTGCGAAGCATAAGCTATGTAAGGCCGCTACTTGCCAGTGTGTCGGTTTATGGGATATTTTTGAGAGGGAAGGGACGATATGCCAGCCGTGATCGGTCGGCACCAGTAGGACGGGCTGAAGACGTCTTATAGCCTATCTAGTCTATCTTTGAGATGCAATAAATTAGAATTTCTCTACTCGCTGCTAGCGTGTTGTTGAGTGACCGTTAAGTATTTATTACCAGTGATACATCGCACATTAATTGAAGCATCTGTATAATTTCAACATAAAAGATCATTGCTTTACTCGCAAATATTTTAACTTTTTTAATGGCAGAATTATGAAGATTTATTACAGAAAAATTGGTATTAATTCTATTTTAGTTATATTATCCATAGCGGTTCGCCCCGGCTTCGCATGGATCCCTATTTTTTTCAAAATATTCTTTAGCCTATGTTACTCAGGGTGAACGTAGCTTCCCAACAGTGAAAGAATTATTAAAATCGGTCCAGTAGTTTTTGAGCCTATTCATTACAAACATACAAAAATAGGTACAAATCTTTCCTCTTTATAATATATCCAAATCCAAATTTAACAAATATTACAATAAAAATCACGAAGGTTTTGTTTATCATTTCCATATCTAATCTGTCAACAGCAGCTGAGCTCAGTGGCAAATTTTAGAATATGTATGAATTAACAAAAACAAATATCACTTACCCATAAATCCTATTAATGCTAGCACACTCATGATTCCCCCGTAACAGGAAGAAATTCTCTGGATATTTGATCTTGTACGCTAGCAGGAGGCAAATTGTCTCCAGGGACTGTTTGCCGCGGTCCACGTAATCTCCGAGGAACAGGTAATTTGACTCTGGCGGGAAGCCTCCGTACTCGAAGAGTCGGAGTAAGTCGTAGTACTGGCCGTGGATGTCACCTGTTTAGACAAAATGAAAAACCATCAAGCCTGAAATTCTATCACTATTACAATTACACCAAGGACCTAAAAATTACCAAGTAAACACTGAACTATCTGCAACTCTTATTTACAGAAGGAAAGAACTTCATTTATGCACCTAATATTATAATACATATCTCCAGTGTGACTTAAATGGTGGACATCTTATTTTAATTACCTAAACATATTATGTGCTAGAAATAATACAAATGAACATAATATATCAAGACTATTTGGACATTGTGTTAGGTTTTTGTACTATATAATATCTACAGATCCAGTAGGTACATACTGTGCCAGTGCAGGTTGGAAGCAAATGAAATTAAAAATATCTTTTACTTTTGTTATTTTGCTCATATTTACTTTGTAGTCACTCTGATAAGTAAGATAAAAATGATTTTAAGATATTGTAACATTGTGTAAACTGTAAATAGAAGAAATTGCTTCATTTTTAATACATTCAGTAATTTACCTCTTACATTTAAATTATGTGAAACGAAAAAATGTAGGTATACTTTTTAAATAATCTTACTGTAATGCAAGAGGCATTAAAATGCCATATGCACCATACCATTGCTGTTTTAACTGCTATCAGTGCCTAGCTCTAATTATTGAAGAAATGAGCTAAATCATGAATTAAGTTTCAATACAATGATATAGCACCTACATTTTGACAAAATTTATCTAAGTATGAGGAAAAAAAATTCCTTTCTTTCTATATGAACATAAGTGATGTTGTTGAACCGTAGGTGCGATATACCTAGTACACGCCACCAGAAATAATCAAGCATAAATCTTAATGTAGTTTGTTCTTTCAATTTTAAAGACAAGGGACTGACTGAGAATGAAAGTCTATGGAATCATTCATACACAGAATGTTTACTAATGAAAATAATTTAGTCCTAAGTAGGTATGTACATACATATTTTAGAACAATAAAGGTCTCTAATTATACCTGATACTACATACAGTACTATATATGGCTTCCTAGTCCAACACTATTGTTATTGAGACATCAAGCAATTCATAGTAATACATTTTATAGAACAATGGATTGGTTGTATATTGTGATAATAATAATTCTAGTTGATACTATCTTTCTTATTTAAATTCTTTTCTTTTAAAATACATATTGCACTTTCGGTAAAACAAGGGCACAATTGTCAAAAAATCCAAAAGTGAGTTTAGTATACAATGTTAAAACATTTTTTCCAAAAAACATTTGGAACATTTCTGTATGTATACTTAACTCACTTTTGGATTTTTTGACAATTGTGCCCTTGTTTTACCGAAGGTGCGATTATGTGTAAGCATTTCTTTTCTATTTGTGAGCCACTTATAGAAATACAAATGTATCAGTAGGTAAATAAATTTATTGATACATTACTCAACACAATTACACTTGATAAATGTAAAAGTATAGTACTTATCAAAATAAAATGAAAAACAGGGAAATTACAAAGTGACTCATTATGTGTATTTTTTTTAAATATTAAAAACAATAATAGAAGATTGAAAGATTGAAAAAACAATTGCCTTGATTATTGACACAAACACATAGAAAAATGGTCTGTATTACACATTTAATATGCATTATGGCGTTAGATAATTAATATTAGCAAAGTACTACTTTGCTTATAGGCATTTTTTATTGCCACAGTAACGAACACAGATTTTGAAATTTAACTGGTACCTACTTATACCCTCAAATGTCAACACATACCTTTATTATAGTCAAAATATAGTAATAAAACGCCTTTAAAAACTCTAAGGAACCCAGCGTTAGCTAGAATGCTACCGTTTGGAAAGTGACTCGGCTTTTGAAAGTCGAAACTTAAATGCAACCGTTGAATATTATGAATTTGATACTTACCGCATATTTTAAGGGGGGCTTCCAATTCAAGTAAAATCGGTTGTGACAAGAATATTTCCCGTGATTTTAAGCATAGCCCTTTGATCTCAATTTCCGTTAACTGTACATTCATGCCAGGCTTCTCGCCCCGCACTGAAAATAATAACCAAATATAAACACCAAAACTATTTTCAATACTTATCACATAATTTCACTTAACTTTCACACACAATTTTAATAGTAAAAACTTTGTTTGTTTATCACTAAATATCGGCTTTAACACTGACGGCTTATTTTATTTCCTGTTATATCAACATTTACCTTTTAGTAATTTTTTTATAACATTATCGATGTTTAACTCATCTGTGTCTCTGTCTGCCATTGGATAGAATGTTTGTGCACGGAATATGACTAAATATTACGAGTAAAGGAAGAAAGATTATAGAGATTTTTGCCGATTTACGAAAGGTACAACCTATTTCAGTTCTCGGCTAAAGTGAATTCCAATGGCGGAGACATCACTCACACATCCAAACAAGATATACACATCATCAGTGTTCCCAGCCTATACAAAGTTAACTCCCTAAAATTTGTTATGCCTTGCTGACTTGTCAATATTATGCTTATTATTTTAACATGATTATGATTTTTTCGCGTATTACTGTTTAATAATATTTAACACTTATAAAAATATATATTGCCCTGGATTCCAGCATACTAGTTAAAAATATTTTCTAATTAAAAGATATTAATATTCACCAATTCATTATTATAATGAAAAATAAAAAACCAAGACAAAAATAAGCTAGAATTAGTTAGTAAATATTATATAATTGGTTGGTTGGTTGCTTGGTTTTAAAATTGCAATGACTTTTATTTCACGATTGTTTATATATTCCGAGAATTAGGGGTAAATCTATAAACTGGCAACATTAAAAAACCGGCCAGGGTTGCTATACTTTGGCGAAAAATGTAATGTTGTCAGAGCTATTTAACAAATATTACTAAAAAAGTTTATTTTTAAAAGTATGGTGGTTTAATGAACGTCTACGTATTCCTCATAATATTTATATAATCTATAGTAAAGACCATTGATTACATAAATAAAATCCCTTGTATATAAAGAGATACAAGGGCTTTTTACAATTGAATGAAGTCAGGAAGGGATCAATGTAGGTACAAAAAATATTAACAGTTTGATTGAAACGTGTATTTTAACTATTTAAAAATTAACAACATAGATATATGACATAAAGCATGTCATAAATTTATTGTAAAGAATATTAATAAGTATCTTAAATAACAATATGGACATGAAATATTGAAATCATCGACATAAATATACGCATAATAGGTAGCTAATAAAAGGTCTGTAAATAGTTAATCGTTTTGTAATAGTTAAGCTGATTTTATTTTTCCACACGTAGTTTAGCTTGATTTCAAATATTTTTACTCAATTCTTTTATTTCAGAGCTCAATTAGTCGTTTTTCGGTCCTCTATACGGATGCCGTTTCCTGTAATAAAATCATAGTAATATATAGTTACCTATCAAATATTTTTTTTCCGAAATTGAAAATTTTAATAATAAAAGACAAGCTATCTAGAAGAGGAAGTTGACATTGAATACCTGAATAGGTAGATTTGTATAATTTCTACTCCGTGACACACCGAAACGATAAGTTGCTACAGCAAAAAATAAAACTACCAAAACAAAATTTTGGTAGTTTTTCCAGACTGACAGTTATTTTAAAATTACTTACGCGGGAATAGTTAGCGTGTATATTCCGAACTTGGTGTTAACGTCTTCGAGATGGAATATTCCTTCCACGTACTCCCGGTCTGCTGCAACCGCTGGAGTTTCGAACACGAGGTTCATCACGTAATCCTCTACGCAACTAGAGAAAAAGAAAATAGTTTATTAGGCACTTCATATTTACCTTAGGGTAAGGTTGGTAGCAATGATCTCTTTCTAATGATATTTTCATTATTGATAAAGGTAGGTAAGTGGGTAGATAGGTAGCTAGTCTAGTACGTCCAACCCACAAATGTTTATCTATTATTTTCGTAAAAAAGTCACTTACTATGCGCAAGGTAAATAAGGCACCAGCTTTTCTATGCGGTTTGGTCGCAGTTCTTGCACGTAGGGGTCTGCGACGAGTTTGGTAGCGGCCTCAGAGGGACCTTTGCGGGCTTTTGGTGTTGGTGCCGGTGGCTTAACAATAAAAAAATCATTTATACATAGGTACCTACATTGCTATAATAATTGAGATACCTACAGGCTCGCTAGGCGAAAATTGATGCGGAGCTGAGATTTTATACTTGTATGATATTATGATTTTAGATTTTATGATTATATGTTTGTTTGTATGGTATGTAAGTACCTAGGTATAATTTTATGGAATCATAACGTTTTATTACAATACAGCAGTAATTACATAATAATACAGGTAGGTACCGACGGTATCGAATTTTCTCTTCATTCTCCCCTCAAAAAGTATCAATGTCATTCTCCATATTACTACTACCACCCAGGTAACACATAAACTCCGTCGAAGATGTATAAAGGTTTTTATATAAGAGTTTTCATTCTTAGTTAGGTATATCTAACTATGGTGTTATATCAATAAAAATAACTTTAATACTAGTACCCATCGCACAATTATCAATCCTCTTGCTTTTTTATGACATCCCGTATTATCCTTACTAATATTATAAATGCGAAAGTAACTCTGTCTGTCTGTCTGTTACGCTTTCACGCTAAAACTACTGGACCGATTTAAATGAAATTTGGTACAAAGAAAGTCTGGAGCCTGAGAAAGGACATAGGCTACTTTTTAACCGACTGCAAAAAAGGAGGGGTTCCACGCGGACGAAGTCGCGGGCAGAAGCTAGTACTTTATAATTTAAGAATCATACTTTAAAAAATATATATGCGGCCAGCATCCTTACTGGATCGCAACCTCTGCAGTACCTATTATGTATACATAGAACTTGCGTGCTTCTTGTACTGCCATGCCTTAGTAAATACTTTTTTACAAAACCACAAACCTTCACGGCCCCATAGACCACCTCGATGAGGCTCTTGACTTCAGCCTCAAGGATCCTGAGGAACTTACGCACGTTCCACTTCGTTACTTCCTTGTGGTTACCCAGGAGGGACAGGAGAGGAGTGCAGTCACACCTAGCTTGTCTGTAAAATTCTTAGTCTTATCAAATTTGTTTAATACATTGTCTATCAACAGTTTAGTAGTAATGCAAACCTATCCCTACTAATATTATAAATGCGAAAGTAACTCTGTCTGTCTGTTACGCTTTCACGCTAAAACTACTGGGCCGATTTAAATGAAATTTGGTACAAAGACAGCCTGGAGCCTGAGAAAGAACATAGGCTACTTTTTAACCGACTGCAAAAAAGGAGTAGTTCCTCGCGGACGAAGTCGCGGGCAGAAGCTAGTAATATAATTATAATCGAATGATTTTTCGTTTTATAATGGAATCTTTCTACAAACAACACTTAGGTACTACCTACTGCATTGTTCAAAAGCTGGTACCTACCTAACTACCTATATAAAAGGAGACGCCGAGTTGAGGGTTACTCTTAAAATTTTGTACTTAAGGGTTTTATAAGTTAGGGGAGCAATAAAAGAAAGGATTTTTGAAAATTTACTAAGGGGGGTAAATCGGAGGTGCTTATTGTGTGCAGACGAAGTCGGGCATTCATGGAATAGCAGTACACCTATAATATATTTTTATAAACTTATTGCTTTTGATAAATTAAGTACTACTATCTTTCGTTTAGAATATTTAGACCGTGCGACCTCCCCTGAACTACAAAGCTGGATCCCCTTTTCAGAGCCTATCTATGCCTTACCTGGTCAAATCATCAATCCCTCTCAAAACCTTCACTATGGTGGTGTCAGCAGAAATGTTATGATCCCTCTTTTGCTGTGTTTTGGCGCTTTCCTCTGCCAACTTTATTCTGAGCTCCGCTAGTCTTTTGTCTTGAGTTTCTTCTCGAGCTTCATTAATATCACGTTGGTCCACTATGGACATAAGGCTTTAAATAAACTTCGTCTAAGAAAAAACTAGTAACATCTAGTCTAGACCCAATGGGGGTCACCGCTTGTCAAATATCCACTATAATGCGCTAGTGTCGAAGGAGATTCAGCTCTCTTGTTCCAATTACAGGCCAGTAGCTTATCTATTATTGGATGACAGTTAGACCTTATTCGAGCGGCCCCTATTTGATTACACACACGTTTGTTTCATGCATACATTTTATCATTCATGAAAAAAAAACATGCAGGTACGATAATAAGTAGGCAACAGCACGAATTTGGATGGGTTTTGCAGACGTTAGTATAAAACATAATGCTCACATTTTACTTTTAATAGTACAATGACAAATCTAACGTCCTGTAGGTCATTGAGCTATTCTACACCTAGAAATTATTCCCCCTGTTTAGTCCATATTTATATCACGGCCGTACAAAGCACATAGGCAAAATGTCAAAGCATTATGAAGAGTCTACCCTACCTATCCTTCTCCATTCACTTCATGCACCTAATTTATGTAGGCAGGTACAGATTTTTTTTAAATTTTGAAACCAAAAAATAACAAAGCTTACGTATCCTCTGCCACAGGATATCCAATTCCCGTCGCATGATAATAGACTCTTGGAGCACTTCGCAAAGCAGCACGAAAGCGGAGAAGTTTTCAATCTCAGTCACGTTGAAATGGTTCACTATGCTGATGACACGATCTGAGCCTGCGTATTGCTACATATAAAAAAAAACAGAATGAAAATCGGTTCATGCGTTGCTATGATGCCACAAAGACACAAACACACACACACACAACCACAGAAAGAAATTAATGACAATCAAATTAGGTAATACGTCGAGATACTGCTTCTGAAACATTAAACTATTTTCACAGTACGTAAGCCTGAAAAGGATCTTGTAAAGTAAAGTTCGAAGTTACATCTGTAGTGTCAAAAAATACTAACACTGTAAATCTATCAAGATTCACGAACAATTCGTATGAATAGGGAGTCAAAAAATCCGCTAGATGTCGCTTGTCTCGCGTGAGATCTCGTAGATTTCCACCAATGAGACAAGTAGGTAACTACTTACCTGTTATTGGTGTAACTTTACAATCAGACGTCACTCACGGACAAGCTACATCTACCCGGTTATTGACCCCATTCAATGTCTGAATAGCTTAAATCTATTTACAAATATTTCCTCAAGCAGTGCATCATGGCGCGCGATCTCCTGCTCACACCGCTGTATCTCCTCCAGTCTCTTGGCTTCTTCTTTCTCATCAGCTTCGCAGATCCTCCTTGAGCCCTTTACTCGTAGAAACTCCTCGAGCTTGGCTAGATGGTTCAGGTCGCCTTCGTATGATTGCATTTCCTATAAAGTGAAAGATATTGAACTAAAAATGAACCTTGTAATACGTGCACAAGTTTCACAAAAACCTATTGCAGTTCCTCCTGGGCCACTGTGTTGGGTTTATACCCACCACCCTGTATTACAGAGGTCAGTAATATAAAGCTTTTATGAATAAGAATAGGAATATATTTATTGCATAACCGTGTTATAAAGATGGTAGGTTGACATAGTACAGGGGGGCTAGACAAGTGCCCAACGTTCAACGTTAACGTTAAACGTTAGCACCAAAATGTATGGGATTTGACATTTGTGACGTACGTGACAGTCGTTCGCGGATGTCAAATCCCATACATTTTGGTCCTAACGTTTAACGTTAACGTTGAACGTTGGGCACTTGTCTAGGGCCCCTGGTTATTTACAACGGCAACTCTTTTGGGGCAGACAATACTGACTTAAAGATAAGCTATTCGAAATTACATTAAGTAGGTATATTATACTTATTAATCTAGGTAAAAAACAATGCTACTTAGGTCATAGAAAGTACATTCTATTACGTGTAACAAAGCTAAGACGCTATAATTAATAAATATCAAACTCGATACCGAAATATCTCTATTCAGCTGGAACAGCCCCTTCCACTTCAGGGCTTCCAGTTTCCTGCAGCACTCGTCCCGATCTCCAAACGCCACTGCCGCGATCTCAAAGATGTCCATCAGGTACTCTTTTCCCTTCACCAGCTTTCCAATCGTGCGGTTCCATTGGATGTTGAAATCATTTCTAGGGTTCAATATATTTTTTAAGGAACATTTGTGAATTGAAAAATTTATATTGTGAGACCAAAAGGTTTTCACTTATAAATTGCAAATGAGGACGTAAAAAAGCAAGAATTCTTAAGAAATTTACCTACATCTGCCAGTCAAGCAATAAGTCTAGGCAAAGTGATGGATATCACTCAATCTAGAAAGAATTTTAGTTACCTATTGTTTTTTTAGACTAACTCGTCGAAACAAGTTCTAAACCGTTGAGGAATAGTCTGGAATAGTAAAAGACATGAACCTCTCAACAAGAAGCCGATGTATCTCCTCTCTAACATGTTTGTTGTCTGAATTGACCACGCAGAATCTCTTGGTGGCCAGATCGAGTCGATTTTCCATGCGTCGAAGACGATTGCCTGCATTCTCGATCATTGCTAGCTCCTATAAGCATTATTGAAAATCAGAACTGCTAAAACAGTATTATTAATGTTCGTTACTTTAACTGGTTTCTACTATCACGGATCATAATTCAGACATCTGTTTAATTCGTCATCAGCTCGAATCCAATGATGATGTAAGCACTACTGCATTATTTTTATTATTACACACAACTATGTACCTACTTCCTTTTCTAATAAAATATGGAAGCCTGATTATAGTGTATACCTACTTATTTTTGTCCATAAATTTACCAAAAAAATGTATTTATCTCCCTTTCTACTTAAGGACCAGTCCACAAATAATACCAACATCAGCCTCAGTAGGCACTTTCTTGAGCAATTCCACAAGCTGCTTCTGCGCTAGGTAGTTAAGGCAGTCCAGCTCCGCTTGCTGCGCTCTTTCATCACGCAGTTCCGACTCCAGGTGCTCGTACTCTACGATAGATTTCTTGGTGCCAAATTTGATATGGTTGTCGCGGAGAGCGTGCTGGCCTTTTTTGGCTAACTGGAAGTTCATGGAAATAAAAAGTTCAGTACTAAAAAGCTTGCTATCATTATGTAGATGCTACATATGTAAATGCCTATGTCCTTTTCTACACAGTAATGGTTTGCACCGAGACTCCTCTGTCATGGACACTATTCAGTCAAATTTTACATTTAATGCCAGTAAAGGACAGTCGCGGAGCACAGCGAAAAACGGACGTTGCCCTTTTTCTATTTGTCTCTGTCGCACGCGCGTAGTAATAGTGCCCTCACACTCGCACAGCAACCTTAAAGGTACATTATTCTAATGATCTGCGACTTTTTTTGGCGTGCAGTATTGCTGCAATAAAATCGAAAAGATTTATAAATTAGACTAAGAAAATAATCAGCTAACATTGATACACAATAGCGTCTCCTTGAGCTCATACGCCAGGATTCCCAGCTGTTTCTCCTGGGGCGCTAGTTGTGGGATGCCAGCAGCTCGCTTCTCCACGCTGCACATCGGCGCCAACTTTTGAAACTGCAATGTACAAGATTGTTTTTCTTATTCTAAACGTATCTTCATATGTCATGACATGAAAAGGTTGAAGAGTTTTGTATTTGTGTACCAGGCGTACCTACATAAATCTGTTATGATGCACCGGTTAGCATGCTAATGATAATCGTATGCTACAGCTTAGTAAAGTCTTAAAATAAGTACCTACGTACAAAATTACTTATTATGAACAACCTAAAATATAGCACAAAATTAAAAACTTGAATGAAAATAATAACGTTACCGCGCACTACGTTAAAAGAGCGCGGCGTGCGCGCACAAACAGCGTGTTACTACAATCAGTTAACCAATCAGGGCTCATTGTGAACTGTCATTGGTCGACGGTGCACAACGTTGACTAATTCAACCAATGGGAAGTCCGGTCCGGGCATAGACACTACTCTATGATTTTGGTTTACGGCATAGGGTTGCCATGCTTCCGTATATACGTGCTTTACCGTCGAAAAAAGTAACCGTTACATAAGGGGTTATTTTGTAAAACCAGGAAATTCGGAGGTAGGTTGAAACACCTATAATATTTCTTACCGTTCTTTGTACATTGCTGAGTTCCGCTTCAGGGTCTATAGTCTTCTGCTCCACTTGCTGCGGCATTTTGATACAATAATATCTATTCGCAACAAAATATGAATCAAAAAATTCTCAGTTGTAAACAGAACAAATATGATGACAGAATAATTTTACGATTTATGACAGATTTAGTTTAACGTTAGTTTTAATGTCAACAAAAAAGTTTCCATTACAGATTCTATCACAACATCCTTCTTGGTTACTTTTTTCTTTTTTTAAAGTACGGATACTTAGGGCGTAATAAGGGTAAACCTATTATTTTTACTGACACTCCGCTGTGCGTCCATCCCTTTATTTACATATGATAACTTACTAAGAATTTTTTATAGTAAATGAGTCTAATACATATTATTATGTAGCTATAACACAGAAAGTAGGTATCTTAATTATTTCTATAGTAAGTAGATATCTCGCTACAGGTAAAGGGCAGTAAAATATAAAGTCAACGAGTAAAATTTCATGCTTTATTTAAATTCCACAAACAAAATGAATGTAAGTATTACCTAAGTAATAGATGGAGACAATCAGTTGATGAGATGTGCATATTAATTTTCATAGATGATGACGAATAATTTATATCAATTATATTAAATTAATACTTTTAACAATTTTGTTACAATAGGTCAAAATGCAATTTATTTCCGGAGCCGTTTTATTAATGTGTTGGACAGACACTCGATACTCTATGGGCAACATTGTATACAAAGACAAAATGGCGATTTTAGTCTATGGATAGTTTTTTTTTCATATCCAATAATGTAGGTAGGTACGTTGTTCCGTTATGAGTTATCTGGCCATGAAATAAAAAAAAATCGACACTCAAATGTTATTTCAAATAGTACAAGTTTACATAATTCAAGTAATTATCATACTTTTTAAAATAAAACGGCATTTTAATACTTGGCTATTGAATCAAACTTTGCATTCAAGACCTGTTCTAATAAAATTGTTTTTTACACAAAATGGAATGACTATGAAGGTATACTCGCCGTTAAATTATTATTTGTGCTTAGAAAATTAAATTATAAGAATATTGTTACATTGAGGATAAGTAGTTTTGCAATAATATTAATATTTATTATATTTTTACAGAATTACCTAGTAAGGCAAGAGTCGCATGTCCATAATTCTATTTAATTAAATTATAATCAAATTATTATAATGAAGCTTACGTAGATATTTGTTTACTTGTTACCTGTAACATAATGGACCATTGACTCTATATACAAAGGTGTTGCCAGAAAAAAATATTTATATAAATGAATAATTCAGTCTTAATAATAAATTAATAAAAATTATATATCGAAATGTCTTTTTTACTTAATTATAATATATTTCACTAAACAAATTTTACATTATTATGTAGGACTGTGCCACATTCATCAATATAATTACTTAGTTATACCACAATGTTTGTATGTTTATATATATTATGTTGTTTCATAGATCACAATAAGCATATTAGTACCCATTAATTAATAAAAAAATATTTCTTTCGTTTTGTTTTACACCTGAATATGTTATTTTTAGTGTTTACAAGTTTTCAGTGGTGTTATCAGATTTTTAACTGATCAATAATTACAATATGGAAATTTCCTAAAAAAACAAAGTACTTAAGTAGTATTAACACCTATTAAGAACTTCGTATAAAATTATTAAAATTGTATTATCAACAGGTTCTTTTTAAACCTTACAGTTGAGATATAATATTGTCTAATATTCAAAGGAAAAAGGCGACAAATTGAATAATTATGAATATTTCATTATTAAATAGGATAATTAACTGTCAAAAGGCACTTTTTAAGGCCAGGTACTAAATAAGGCACAGTACTTAATGTAGGTACAAACATCAGGTAAATTATTGCAAAACATTTCATTAAAAGTACGTGTTCACTATAAAATAGTCGTGAAAATTATGATTTAATTATAATTATTTATTTAATTTATTTATGTATCTCTAAAATTGCAGCAGATCATGTTAATTCGTATCTGAATTATTTCGGTAAATAATAATATGGCTATTTTAATTTTCTTATAATGTAGTTGGCCACTAAAAAAATATTATAACAAGTTCATTTAAACTCTTACGTTCTCGCTTTTCCACTGTTTTTATTAAATGCTACTTATGTAAAGATTTTTTCGCGTAAGTAGTTTATTGCGAACATTCATAGAGGTGCTATCAGATAGAAATTGAAAAAATAGCTATAAATTATATATTCGTAGCAATTGAAAAGTTTTCGAAACGTCATCAATTGAAATAAAATATGCAAACTAAAGCCGGTATAATTGGTTCATTCCAATGTGAATTTTAAAACAGCATTTACGCATTCCAGGACAATTCAAAATGGAGTCCGAGAATGTTTGTTTCTTAAGGTGGTAGTACTGTATTCAGTTTTCTTTAGTAGCCAACTTCACTATTACACATTATTATTTATTCTAACCAGGTTACCATGTCTATCGGTGCACCAGTAATTCACTCAGAGCGAACTCATAAATCTACACATAGATTATTATTACGTACAATCTCAACTTCATAAAATAATTAAGTTTAGGCCATGGGTTATTAAAACGGTTTTTTTGAAAAGATAATCGAATTGCTTTACTCTTAAAGACACTTCAGCCTCTTACCTATGTAAGAGGCTAAAATAATAGTGTAAAATTGAAAACTGTTCATATCAGAGGATATCCCCGTATTTTTATATGTATACATAAAACATGTTTTTGATTTGATGAAGGTCTTTTTTACTCGCAATTAATAAGTAGGTACTTACATCATACATTTAAGATATTTTCAATAACCGGCTAAAATAACCCGCCATACTTAATTTTTCTACTTAAATATTACATTAACTTTATATACACACATGTAAAAGTAATGGAAAGGTTAGTTTAGGAATGGAATGAGAAATTATTTATATTATAACACGATAATATACAAAGTATTTGAAAATAATTGCGATTGAAAATTATTTAAGTAAGGATGTGTTAAGGTCTGATTAATTAAAAAATATTAAGTACATTAATGGGCAGTACAAAAAATGACGCTGTGTTTCAATTATAAAACATAGAACTTAACGCGTCGCTTACTCTATGCTGTTAACTTTACATGAAAATTAGGTTTTAAAAAATGCAAGTTAATTAATTATTAATTAACATTAACTTTAATTAAGAATATTACGGACAAAAAGTTGTCATTTCTCTCGGTTGCAGTCCGTAACTAAGATCTGTTGTACCATATCCGCCCAAACCATTCCAAAAACATACATTTCCGAACGTAAAACGTACGAAATAATACAGCATGTCGATAAATATAAAATTTTGCATTACAGTGCAAATCTATCAGTAGTCTATAAAAAAGTTAACTAAATTAAAAAATAAGTGTACAGTTACTATTAACATTCTAAATAAGACACTAACTATCACTGCTACGGTGTAAACATCACACGGTTTCGAAAATAAAATTAGAACGCACAATAAAAACGCGGGAATCGCGAACGCATCCTTATAAGCCAAAATGGCGGCTGCGATGACAGCTGACATTAAATTCCTTTTCAGCACTATCAGAGTACTGGCAGTTAAGAAAGTTGTGTAATCGTATTGTTTTATGATTATTAAAAAGGTTATGGTTGTAATGGTTGTTTTGTCTATGGCTTGAATAGGTACCGAGAGTGGGGCACAGCAGATCACCGTTGAAAAAATCCCAGTATGCGCGAAGTACGCGTGGCTGCTGGTGGGTCTGGGAGCTTGCGTCGCTTCTCGCTCGTCAGCTTGTGTTTCATTTGCTCGTCGATTAGCTCTTGCATGTCCATCTGTAATTTATTAGGAATATCTTTTAATTAATCGAATAGTTAACAGCCATAGCAAAAACTTGTCTGCTAATTAATGTTTTTACGAATGGTATTTTATTGAAAACAAAGAATTCGTGGTAATTATTCAAATGAAATAAGTATTATCACAGGTTATAATAGTATAAGTATATAATGGGTACGTAATTATGTTTTTAATTGTACATTACGCACCAAGGCCAGTAAAATAAAAAATGTCTCAGATCACATGTAATTGTCGTCCGAGGCGAAGCCGAGGTTGACAAAAATGTGATCTGAGGCTTTTTATTTTACTGGCCGAGGTCAGTATAATATTTTTCTGTTCGACGCACAGACGTAGATATTGCCATTCTAGGCGGCCATAAGTCTAAATCTTAAAAATCAACATACTAATAAGCTTTATATTACATTATCTAATAGACATTCCTGGGCACCTACCCCCAGCCTTTTTACCCCGTTTGATAATGTTAGTGCTGACATACAGATAATCGAAATTAGGTCATCACTCGAAGTTTACGTATCAGTTCTCGGTGCCTTGAATTTACTTGTGTTAAAAAGGTTAAAAAAATATATTTTAACGTCTTTAATATAAGAAAAAATGATGGATTCTTATTATACAGGAAAGTATCTTTCAAACTAATATAAATTTAATGTATTTTTTATTGGTTTATTGTCCTAAAATAGGGCTCAAACGTAACAAGTATTTTTTAAGAAAATTATTGGTGATTTTGGAATTGAAAAGCTAATTTGAAATGTTTCTCAGTATTTCTCTGCTTTCATTTTTATTTTATTTGTGTAAGTATATATTCAACATTATTTATTATAGAATAGTTTCTGCCGAGACCTGCCCAGTGCAAAAAAAAAGTACTTTGAAGTCTACACTGAATTATCTACTAAAAATGTGATTTTTTTTCTACGTGGGTAATAAGTCGTTTTTTTTCTACAGAATCATCCAGAACGTCTGCATTTAAAGTGGTAACTCATAAATATTGGTTTAAAAATATGCAAGATCAAAATTTCCCATGTTTACGTGAAAAATAGGAAAAATTGCAATGCTATAGATTCTGATGCCCTAGAGATGGGATTACAGTGATACATGCAAGAATACGGCTTTTTCAAAGCATATATATATATCTAGCCTATAAACCAAAAGTAGAAAGAGATAGAAAAACTAAAAAAAATGGAAATCCATGAATAATTTCGGGCAGAAACTGGCCTATTGATATACGTGCCTAAATCCCACTTTGGTAACACCAATAACGCGATGGTAGTAGGCGTCTCCGATTATCCAAAACACTTAATTTGCATCTGAAATTAACTAATTTACTTATTAAAAGTGGTTTTGTAAGCAATTTCAAGTGGACATAAAATGTATGTAGAGAAATATGACGAATATGCCTAGAGTACGGAAACACAGCATGTTGAAGGTATGGGAGCACCCCATGACTCCAGCATGGCTCAAAATTATGATCTATGGTGCTAAAACTATAAAGAAAGCCTTTAGGCATAATTTGCCAACTGTCAAAAGACATTGCAGAAGCCCGAAATTTCTCATACCGTCTAAATTTTGCAAGAAAGTTTTCGTGATAAGAATGCAACCTAGTCATTTGTTACTAAGACTGTTGCGCACGTCAGTATATTTGAAGTATGAGGACTTCCAAAAATTCTCAAATACTTAAAAAAAATCTCGTCAAGCAATCGAATTATTACTGCCAGGATTTGCTTAAAAAAAACAGTGGACTTTCATAATTTATTTTTGGTTTTTATTTATTTAGTACATATTTTTACACTTTATTATTATTGTTTTATGTTATATCATTGATAGAATATGTATTAATTAAATTTTAGTTTTTTAGAGATTTTTTTTCTTTTATTTCAGAGTTTTTTTTTTGTAATAAATTCGATTTTATCGAAATTCCGATTTATTTTTATTCCGAATTAAATTAATTTTAGTGAAAATGAATATTTTTTCCGATTTACCCCATTTTAGGGATGATAAGATGCAAAAATAATATTGGCCGCCTAGATTGGCCAAATCTACGTCTGTGCGACGAAGCCAAAAAGCGGAAATTTCATTTAGCGCAGCGGCCACAAAGTTGGCGCTTTCTGACCGGAGGACGGAAAAGATTATTTTACAACAATGTTGAGGTACGTATAAGTACTGACCTGCCACTGTTCCAGCTGTTGTCCAAGGTCCACCTTCTGACGGACAGCTTCGTATAGTTGGCTGTTAGCTTGCATCAACTCCACTCGAGTCTTAGCCAAAGACACCTGGAATATATACAAACAGTTATAATATAATACACTTATTTTAATTCAGTATTATTCACACAAAACAAAGGTCACATCTATCGTTTTTAATTCCATTATACTTTTGACGCATGTTAGATAATAGAATCATATTTTAAAGAACATATTTTTAATACAATGATTTCAAAATTTAATTAGTTATTTAAAAAAGAACACGGCACTATCGAAGAACACGCCAAGAGAGAACTGTATAACTAATTAAATTTTAAAGTGTCAGTGTTGCCATGTTTTCCCTCATACATCGTCGTATGATTTGCTTCTAGTTGCTTTCTCTTTATTTTTATCAGCTTAATGCCTTGGCTTATTCCAAGGCTTGATAAACTCTTGCCAGATTATAAATAAAGCTTTTTCTTATTGACATTTAATAGATGTGAACTTACCTCAGCAGCCTTCTTCCTTTCAATAGCTTCGTCTCTTTCTTGCCTGGCGCGAGTCACGGCTTCGTCATTTTGCAGGCTGCTGTAGTTGGCATCATTTAGCAGTTTGTCTCGCTCTTCAGCTGCCGCGCGGAGTTCTACTTCAGCCACAGATAGCTGAATTGAAAAAAAGAAGATTCTTAATAAAGGGAAGATGTGGTATGGTAGTTATAATAAAATAACCATAGACAGTCTCATTGATTAAGGGAAAACAAGTCAAGCAAGTTACAATTGAGAAGTAATATGCCAAAATCGGAATCGCATAGAAAAATGGTGAATTAGGATTTCTAAGAATCCTGTGCCCAGTACGGAAAGATTATGAATTGATAATAAAAAAGTTCATTATCATTTGATGTTAATGAATCTTATAAGATATTATGATAATTAGATCTAAAAACTTAATTGCAATGCTATCATTGAAATGGTTTCCTGAATATCTCCAACACGCAACATCCATCAATATTGTCAAACAGGAAAAACTATTGAAATTTGCACTCTTTAACACGCACTCGAGGAATTTCATTCTTTTTAGATATTACCAAGAACATGTGTTCTGCTAATTCTAATGACCCAATTCCTGATACTAATTACACTACAATAGTTTCTGATAAACATTATTGTTTGGATGGAAGACAATTGGACTTTCTTTTGCTTGTAATTTACGGAAGAGATCGTGGGAAATAAAGGCTTATTGTCATTAAAAAGCGGTAAAATCATTTTAACTTGCCAGATAATTTTCGTTTTAATTGTTCAGTCTTTGAGATTTTTAATTAATGTAGTTACTTAAGTACCTACTGCTACGTAGCAATTATTTATACTCAGTTCAGATGGTTAATATAATTAATATTAATAACAACTAGAAGTAGGTAGGTATACTAAAATATATTACAGTGTTGCCACATTCTAAAATATATATTGTTGTTTTATTAAAATAAATATGAAACTTTTCAATTAGAATAAATAAATATTAATATCAAAGTAAGGGTCACAATATATATTATGTAAGTACCTACATCATATAGTATGTAATAGGTATACAAAAGAAAAGTTTAACCTTTCGGTTAATAACTCAGGGTAGACAAATAGCCGCTACTACTCCTTTCGATCATTTGTTGTATTTTGCACGGTGACCAAATTTTTTTTCATTAATAATTCGTCATACTAAAATATTTACAAATGACCTTTCACATGTCACGATGGCTGAATACGTGGAGATGTCTCAGTCTTAAAAAAAAAGAAAGTAGAGCGTAGCGTGCTCTATGATCGTTCGAGGAACGAAACAAAATGGTGTCTAATGTGAGAACTGAGCTAATAGTCAATTAAATATAATTTTCAAAAAGTCTTTTTCACTTTTTTTAATGCAGTATTAAATTTGATATGGTTCAAACTAATGCATTTGGGAAATAATTAAGGCCGAGAGGAATGAAATAGAGTTGCCTTTATTTAATTTAAAAAGTATACCTACACAAAAACATGTAGGTACCTAAATAGTAGACAAAATTTTGGAAAAAATGATTTGTCTTTACTGTGTGTTAGGTAATTTTTTAATTTGTGGAAATTACTGGAAAAGTATACCTCATAAAAAGTATACTTAGTGTGGATATATATTTCAGGTATCTTACAGTTCAAAGTAGGTACAGTTAAAAGTTAATTGCATTTTCTAAAGCAATAAACTGTCTGTTACCTAGGTACTTGAATAGGATTCAAACTACCTATAAGTCTGTCCATTCACGTTGGGCATCATTCTATAAATACCCATACTACGATGGTAAAGTCAAGGTGAAGCCTTTGAAAGTGGACCTTCATTTATGTAGGTTAGTTTTATAGGGTATTTTTAAAGTTGTATATTAAATAATAGTAGGGGAGCTCAAGGGGATTTTGGCAATTACTCAAGCGCAGCAGTACCTAAACTAGACCACCATGAGATTTTTTTATCTTTTTAGCATCTTTATAAACCAATATGTTTGTTTGGTTTCCACGACGCTTGAGTAAATCCCTATCTAGTCTTATAGGAATTCTACTTGTTCTATAACTGGAACTTTATCAATTAGTATGTAATTAGTACTGGAGTTATCTTTACCCCTATATCAATATAACCTTCGATTGATTAAATAAATTGAAAACAAAAACTTCCTTTTATTTCAAGAGTAAAATATTTTTTTGCTATACCTCATATACTAACTCTTCTAATCAACGTATCCTCACTGTTTGTTCCGCTTCTTCTTTTATCCCGATCCCGCGTGGTAGGTGCATAATGATATCAATTTCATTACACACTGTTGTACGCAATATTCCTTATACGTTACTCGAAACTTGGGTTTAATTTTAATCCATGACTCCTAAGAGACCACGTAATGCCATTAGCCTTGGTTTGGCGACAAAGCCCGGTAACTACCAGATTACAAGGTTGTGACTTTCACAGCGGGTAATCACTGCACGCCAGTTTATAAGCAGATTTTAGTAAAAGTTTAAATTGGCCCGCATCGTTGACATGTTGATAGGTACGTTGAAAATGAGAATTAACTTTATTAAGTACTAGCGGTTCGCCCCGGCTTCGCACGGATACCCTTTTTTATAGCCCTGTGTCACTCGGGAATAGTGTAGCTTTCCAACAGTGAAAGAATTTTTCAAATCGGTCCAGTCGTTTTGGAGCCTTTTCAATAAAAACAAACAAACCTTTCCTCTTTATAATATTAGTATAGAAAATAGGATGCAAGGAACACTTTTACATGTCAATATTTACTATAACTTCTAAAAATAATGGCGCCACTTCGTCTGCGCACGATAAGCACTTTTAGTGGGTGAATTTTCAAAAATCCTTACTTACTAGTGTTCTTTTGTAAGGACCTTATAGTTTAGGTCCTGCGTTGATAGTCATTAAGACATCTTCTCGTTTTATATATAGGTGTATAAATTGATTAGGTAGGTATGTACTACACAAATATCGTTAAATCTGTACAATTTTCAATTTTGGGTTCTAGCAGATATAGTTCTGTAGTTGTTTCTTTCGTTTTATATAAGCGTTGTAATAATACCAACAAACGCGTGGGTTGTTTTTTTGTTCCGCTTTCACGACTAAACGGTTTTGCATAAAAATGTAAACAGAATTATGTTGATGAACGTTAAGTAGGTAAAGTATATAGGTACCTACAATTCAAATTTGATACTAAATGACATCTATATGTATACTTACTATCCTATTCTCAAATATTTTTTAAGTATAAACGTAAAATAAAATAAGATATCTTCAATAACCGAATTTATGTGTTATTTGGATCTAATGCACTTTATTGGTCTCTCGCCATCCGCCATGTTAATCAAACCATAGACAATATTAGAGCCGTAGCTAAAGTAGAATGATAAACAAATTCGAATGACAATCGATTTATGCTATCGATTTATACAGATGAATCGAATTTTCGGTCTGATTAGTTCTATCGGGTCATCGGTTATCCAGGGTGAAAGCGGATGCATGACACCACGTTATGTCATTTAGACCAGCTTTTGTTTCACGATCATGTATTTGTACGACTTTCTTTATTTGTATTAATAATAAAGTTTAACGATAGTTCGTTTTGTATAATTATAGCGCTCCAACGCGAATTTAAATTTTAATAACAACTTAGTGTCTTTAATGGAATAACGACATATTATTTTGAAATGTGTCACGTCACTACAATACTAGGAACGTTGTTTTAGCATAAATTGCAAAAATGTGTCACTGCAATACTAGGAGCAATATAGCGTTGTTTTAACATAAATTGCAGGATAGGTATATACCTAGCAGAAACACCATAGGTAGGTACCATACAGTTACAGTTAGAATCATTTTCAAGTTTAAACTCTTAATCCAGAAAACCATCTATAATCTTTGTTATAAAAACATATCGTTCAAGATGTATAAATTAAGATACTCGTAGAAAGGAAATGTAAATTACAATAAATTATACGATTACGCTTATCGCATGGTTAGTTATAGCATTAAGGAACTAATTAAATGTTCTTACATCCTGACCAGAACATTCCAGAACAACTTAATCCACTTTTGATGATAAAAAACTAGCAGGAATTTCAATAATTTTGAACCGATTGTTTTTGTTCCACTCCCTTATTTCAATCGTGACTGCTGCCGCCTCTAAAACGATGATTACGGACCTCCCTAGTCGCTGGCTATTTTATATACACAGATAACTTATAAATGTACCTCTATGGTAAGTAGTCTGTTCATAACTTGAACGTTTCTTTGTTTAGAATTAATCCGTAGCTCTATGCAGGTGTACCAACATTACGACAAGAATATTTATAGTCTACACGCCGGTCATTAATCCTTCGCGCCAGAGCAGTGTCCGCGTGACGTCACTCAGGTCATGCAATGAGGTAACTAAAGCTATACTGGCAGCGTTTTAATAATATTAAAAAAAAAAAGTATTTAACAAAATGAAAGTAGCGGGTATGAGTCTTTCCAGGGGCAGATTTAAATGTGACGAGCACGAGCATTTATACCTTGGTCTTGGGTATGTGGTATTTAGCTTTGTTTAGTTTGGAACTAGAATTGGTGTAAATTGTCCAAAGATATTTAACTGTGAGAGAAATTAAAACTTATTTGTTTAAGGTTGGTAAGTGTTTCGATCGGTCACTACCATGATTAAATAGGAGCAGGTAGGTATATTATGATATATATGTACTTATATCAAGATTTGAACATAAACGGACATTATCAATTAGTCAATCAGTTTCCTCTTCCACTTCTTGTATGTTTTAAAAGATAGAGATGTCTATGATAATGATGATTCATTTCTAGATATTTATATATGTCAGTTCTATTTACGATAGCGTGCAAGTACCTAATATTTAGATTTCTTTTATCACGCATATCACAATTTCACTAATATACATAAGTTTTACTATATTTTGATCTTGATTATAAGTAAGCATAAACGACAGGTTACCTACCTAATTACTTAGACCTTTAGTTTATAGGTAACTATATAAAGTTTGATCTAAGCAAAAACTTTTCCCAAGTTTAATAAAGTAAAATAATTTATTGTTCCGATAAACAATGAAATAAATCAGTTTCTGGCATCATAAGTAGTTTATCAGAATATGGTAGCCTGCCAACTAATTTCCGATAAGGTAGGCTCCATTTTGCTTACTTACTCATAGATGGCTTGCGTAGGATTGTAACTTTGACCAATAAATTAGTTACAACTATTATATTTTGATCAATAAATTACTCGTAATTGTATAGATCATAATAGGTTTTTAACTACCTACGGATGTTACTAACTAACCTGCCATACTGTGTTTTGACAGATGCTCACGGACGCCATTTTGTGACATTCATTCAAAATGGAGGAAAAATTCTTTGTCTTTTTACTACATTTCTACGCAAGCACTTCCTATGTCATTATAAAGTTGTATTTTAAGACCGACGCTAAAAACTAGTCTAAAAAGAGAAGTAATTTATTTTTTAAAACACTAAAGGTTAAGTGCGAGCAATCGTTCCGTGATTTTATACGCTCACGGCCGCTCCAGCGGACATTAGCATTCAAAATGGCCGACTTGGATTTGTGACGTCATCATGATCAATGACCCTTCCTAAAGTTCAATGTAAAGAAATTTAAAATAACAATTTCTTATTTCCGTCAAGAAAACTCAACCTATGTCCTCGACAAGGCACCTATGGCTGTTGGTATATAATCTTAACTATTTACGGAACATGTCTACGTCTTTTAAGTTTTATTGTACGTTATAAAAGGCTTTGGTCAATCGTTTGTGACCATTTGGATATTCAGATGTAGGTGGCGTGGGTGAGTTTAGTCATTGTTGTTCTGGGGCGTGACCGAAATGTCAAAAAGGACCTTAGAGATCTATTTCGATCTTGGCTTGAAAATGACGATTGTCTCAAAGCGAACAGTACCTAACTCAAACACTGGTACATACCTACATAGTTATTTTATTTATGTTTACTATACTTAGGTAACTAGTTATTCACTTTTCTAACTTAGTATCACGTACGGCCTATAATAATATGTATAATATAAACACCTAACTGAACTCTATACATAACTTGTAGGTACCTATTTATTATATGTAAAATCTATTAACAATAGTGACGTACCGCCACGTACGTTTTTATCGGTTGTTAGTGGTCGAATCGGTATCGAATCGATTGAGCTCGTCTCGTTCACCGCAAACGGTATCGGAATCGGTTCCTAGCGTAAACCGAATCTAAGTTAATCGTATCATCGAGTATACAGTAAATGATATCGTGGTTTCTTTGGGATTTCGTAAAAGAAGTTTAGAAAGCATTATTTTAGTCGCTTTAAGTTCCACTTATCACATGCCAGTAATTTGTCTCTTATTGGTGAAACATAGGGTTGCCATCTCCTAAATTTGGCG
This sequence comes from Polylopha cassiicola, assembly GCA_038024825.1. Lineage (NCBI taxonomy): Eukaryota > Metazoa > Arthropoda > Insecta > Lepidoptera > Tortricidae > Polylopha > Polylopha cassiicola. The sequence continues at coordinate 4,034,100 of CP149062.1, forward strand.
ACCCGGATAAGCTGTGTAAAGTTCCCGGATTTTGGTGCCTAGAACATATGTCAACATAAAGCAGGGTCGATAGTTTTTAAGATCAAAAGAAATCTAATAAAATTAAAATTTTAAGCCCGGACATCAATGAAAGTCCGGCCCATGACTTAGGTACGTGACAAATATCTTACTCGTCTTCAAAGTCAAAATTAGTCATTTAATACCTACAAAGGCATAAGTCGTTGGAACGTAATGGAACGTGACGAACTATTAACAAGATTAAGTATATAAGTACCTACTTTTGTTAATCCAAGTAAATTCTATTAATACTGATCCTTATTAAAAATGCATGATGGTTAAAATGTGAGGCTTTTCAAGGCTTTTGCTATAGAAAATCCTTAATTATGTAGGTTTTACCGACTCAGACATACCTATCCAGATAGCTAAATCTAACATGCGTAAATAGATAAGTGTTCATTTAAATCAGACTTTAGACTTACCTTTCTATAGAATCTACCCTTAGGATTACTTCTAGTGATGACGCAATTAAGACTTTAAACTCAAAGATTTCCCAAAAACCAACATCTCTTTTTTGAGCTGAATACTGAAGCGCAGTTGGCCAGCTAATGACCCTTTACTGCAATACCGGATGGTTGGCCTCCTGAGAGGAGACTTTCAAGCTTTTCCACTAACCTTAGAAGACAGATCAGCGATAACTTCGTTCTTCTCATCTATCTGTCTCTCTCGCTCGAGGGCGCGTCGTGCATGTGCTGCAATGGAGTCCCTCACTCTGGAACCTTCCAGCGCCGCGTACGCAGCGACTGCGTCGGCGCAGGCGGCTGCCAACGCTCCCCGCCTGAGGGTCTCGCCGTCGTCCCCGTCAAGAGATGTGATGGACAGGTCTGAGTGGAGACCTGGAAACAAAAAGGTATTGAATATGGATGCTTAAGGGAATAATCTGTTAGGCATTTTTTTTCTTGGTTGTTTAGTTGATAAGTCTATTAACCAGGGTGATTAAGACAAGTTACATTCGGGAAAGCAGTAGAATGGAATGAAAAATTAAGCTAACCAAAAGTTGATGTGTTTCTCATTCAATTCCATATGGTCAGTTTAGGAAGTCAGTACAAAGATTCTATGTACTCATTTATTTTTAAACAAATAAATATTGATAGGTAGCAGTTAAATATATTATATACTTATAACCTAAACCTATCCTTCAAAAAGCTTATAATTAATCCTTAATTGTCTTCATGTTTAATAAGATAGATATTAACCTTTTAATTACATATTATTACTTAGCTTAAGGTAAAAAAGAACCATTAATACTTGTATTTTCTGCATCGAAACAATGAACAATTAGCCAAAGTAACATAACATTGATTCGCGTGGCGTTGACCGACTTCGCCGATCAATCTGCAGGCTCAACAATCTTGCAAAACAATGGGTTTATGACCTAGCTGTTTCTTATGGTGTGTTTGTTTTATGGCACAAATGGCTGTACAAGTAAGATCGGTACTTGGAGAGTTCTCAAGACTACTTTAATTTAGATTGAAACAACTATAAACTAACTTACTAACTTGTTAATATCAATGTGTAATTATCCGCGAAGGCTTCAGAAATTACTACATTTATTAAAAGACTTGGGCGCAGTTATAACTAAGTATATTTTTTCCTATATCTAACTTATAATCAACTTATAACATGTTAAAATGACTTGGGCGCAGTTTTTTTTATTGTTTTTCTTTGAAGACAATATTAGGAAAAATATTTACTGGTTAATATATAACTAGGCATCTTCAGTAAATAAATATAACATTTTACATTCAGGAAAATGATTAATACTTACTAAAACTAAAAGGATAAATAAGACGTAAGCAAAGTTTGTTAACCCAAAATAAATTAATGATTTAAGCGACGTTATTCTATAGCGCTTAACAATAGGTCATAAAACTGACCATACATGACTGTGATGACGAGAAATCATTATATCGGTTAACCTGAAAATTACATTGCTCAATACTTGCCTCATTTTAAATTGTGGGAATATTTAAAATGGAATCGGAGGCTATGAATGATCCCATCTCCATAAATAATCCCATTGGACTCCATAGAGTAGAGAAAGAGTAGAGGTAGAGGAGAGGTACCTACTTTAGGTTCATCAGAAGTAGGAACTGTTCCAGGACCTAGCTTCTACCTGCTACTTCGTCCGCGTTGAATAGCTACCGCTCCATTCCTATTAGTATAGCCTTCATAGCCTTCTTTGATAAATGGGCTGTCTAACATTGAAAGAATAGCGGACACAAACAAACTCTTCAGCTTCACATATTAGTATAGTTTTAACAATTAAAATCGAGATAAATCAGTACAAAATTAAATTCCAATCAGCTTATCAAACTTTTCTGTTATAAAAATACTTATAAGGATTTGAACATCCGGCGATATTAAGTGCACTTGAACCTTTTTACTGCACTCATAACATCCTGGTACTCTCAACTTCATATATAGACGAAACCGCGTTGCGCAAGAATGACGTCCGCTTCGACGCCGCATTACCGCCCCTTGTGGTCGGGTTTGGTTTCATACTCCTACAGTAGCATGTACGCCTGGTATCTCTATGTTAATATTGGGTTTTAAATTATCTTGATTACAGAAGAAAATAGGTACGCGAGTTAAATCCGTTATAATTGTTTCATTCCAAGAAAGGTACATTTATATAAGTAGATCTTTGGTACCGTCACGGTCGATTTTAGGTTGCATTACTGCAAGGTAAGTCTGTAGTAAACCTGTTAATTATTAAATAAGTTTTTTGTAAGCTAAGTTTCCTATGATATTTTGTTGTAAATAGTTATTTATTGGCCTAATGTTAATGCCGAACGCTATTGGTGTATTCAGTATTACTATAAATCTATCCCTTCCTCTAACCTTACTGAAAATCAGCGTCGTGGAATGAATAAAATTGGTCCCGTGACTTAATTGAAGACTTGTACTCATTCTTTCTTGGCAAGTAAACAAATTTTCTTCTTCCAAGCGCCAGAAATAAAGGATAAATTAATTTTCCCACGCCATAGGCAATAAGGATAGCATTAGTGATATGAACAGTATGACTTTCACTGCAATGCTCCCATCACTTTCTTGCGGTAACGAGCGATTTGACGCAGCTATTGTGCACCGTCGGTCAATAAGGAACCGTTTGCTACCAGATTGATGCACTTCGTTTATGGTTTAAGATAAAAGCGAGTGTATTCTTCATTTCAAACGAGAGATTCCGCTATGTATACCATGTCTAGAGATTATATATTATGATTGTAAATTTGAAAAACTAAGTTCCAAGACAATAATTTTTGATGCCTTCGCGGTTATTATACATTGGAATGATACAACTTTAACGGATTTAACACAATTTTTTTTTGATTGGCTGACGTTTCGGAGCCTTTACAGATTCTATAATCGTAGCACGACTGAGCTGAAGTTGTTTCATTCCAATACGCTTTGGTACATACAAATTTTACGATTATGTTCCAGGGGGAGCAGAAAGTTCCTGCGGATAGGTCCGACTCGTGTCGGGTGTGGGTGGACGTCTTCGACCCCGCCGGCGGGGCCGCTGTAACACTATCGAATTTGTTAGGTGTTGGTGAGGCCGCATGCCGCGCGGCATTTTAATCGAGTGTTACTTAGGTACATGTCGTATCTATAATGTCTACTATTGGAAAACAGGGAAAATATTCCCAGTTTGTTTTGAGTTTCTTATGTGTAAGTAAAATTTTGTCAACACAAAGTTCTATCAACTGTTATGATTGACTCGCGATTTCTTATCACTTTAAATGGCTTGCTGTTATGCAAAAGTAGCTTTTAACTCAATTTCCATTGCGATGTCTTTAGCGTAACGAATATTATAAAATATATTTTATTAGGTATAATTGTTTCATTTCAATGTGTAATAACCGCGAAGGCATCAGAAATTATTATATAGGTAATAGTTTTCAATTTATTATTTCTACTGTATTTTGACGTAGATTTAACAAATAAAACAAGTAAAAGTTATCATTAAAAAAATCACAAAATCAGTTTGTCAAAGCTCAAGAAAAATTTATATTATCTATACTTCTATACTATCTATACTTACTAATAAAATAAAGAGGAAAGATTAGTATTTTTGTATGTAACGAATAAACTCAAACTGGACTGATATTAATAATTATTTTTTCATTACAAAGCTACATTATCACTGAGTAACATAGGCTATAAAACAAGGGACCTGGGCGAAGCCGGGGCGGGCCGCTAGTATTATTATGAAATGATGTTTACAGCTATGTTTGCGTTCTGGCACGTGTATGGTAAAAAATGTATATAAAGTACCCCCCATAGATCTCAGCGGCGCAAGCGACGTCTTGCTTCGACGGACGCTTACTCGTTCGGAAACTTGGTCGATTTTTTGCAAACGATACGAATAATTGACTTAATTTGACATTTACGGTCTGCGTACCAGAATTATTTCAAAATTTACAATATTTTCTACCTTTTAGGATGGTAGCATTGGATTTTTAAAAATAAGAAACATTTTAATAGACGACCCGAGGTAGTTCATAACACCATCTAGAGATCGTAAAAAATCATTCCATACAAAATAGTGATTTTTTGTAAAATATTTTCTGCGATGTGCTTTAATACTTAATTAGTTATTCAAGAAGACAAAATCCAACAAAGCCTTATCCTAACTAAGTAATATTATAAATGCGAAAGTAACTCTGTCTCGCTTTCACGTTAAAACTACTTAACCGATTTCAACGAAATTTTGTACAGAGATAGTCTAGAGCGTGAGAAAGGACAAAGGCTACTTTTGATTGCGAAAAAAATTAGACAGCCGTAATTACTGATTCCACGCGGACGGAATCGCGGGCAAAAGCTAGTCAAATATCAAAGTAATAAAAATAAATACTTCTACTTTCTTTTGTTGTTATCAAGCTTTTTGTAACCGTTTATTAAAACGTTATATTTACCAACAGCATCGATCGATGCCGTGTCAGCTAGTACCAAGCTCTGACCGTGTTTCATTATAATACAAGATGTGCTTCCATGTTTCTTTACTCCACATTTTACAGAATAACAGGTAAAAAAGTTGTTAGGTAGGTAGGGAGTTACCTACTATATGACCTCCACGGAACGTGATAAATTTTAGTACCTCTTCTTCAAACCTTAGGTAACTATTTACTAAAAAAAAACACAATTTTATAAACTGACAAACTTCTACCCGCGACTTCGACTGATGAATACTTTACAAATATCGTTGTAAAATGTATATCGTTGTAAAATATAGCCTAAATTTTATTCTGATGCATACTCATTCTACTTGCTTTTCTACTGATATATATCGCACACCTAGATATAAAGGGATCTAACTCAAAAACCGGAAGCTACACTAAACCAGATTTCAGCTAATATAACTCTGCTAGCTTTATTATAAAAAGTATAAATTTATACAGAAGAATGTCTGCGAGCCTAAGGACATATTAATCAGTTTTTAACCGACTGCAAAAAAGGAGGAGTTCCACGCGAACGAAGTCGCGGGCAGAAGCTAGTCTGATATATATTATTGTAACGTTTCATCAAAATCCTAGTAGTTTTTGCGTTAAAGAGCAACAAACATTCATCCAGACATCCATACATTCTTACAAACTTTCACGTTTATATTAGTAAGGATTATTCAATAATAACATAAGCAATCAATAACTAATTCTAAAAAAGAAATCCAACTGTCATGTTCCACAACGGTTTGCCGTGTCGCACCCCACTCTATCTTGTTCCTGAATGGAACGAACCCAAAGGTCAAAGCAAGCATAAATCTATGTAGATCACGCTTGTAGTTTTTCGCGACGCCCTACTTACTGTCACGCGATTCAAAAGGTGATAACTAACATAATAATATAAAAAAACATATTATAAATACATAAACAATAGGACCTGAATAGACCGGTCAAATTAGGAATTCACCTCGGAATACGAGATACCCGGCTGTAATTTTGTAAATAGTTGTATATTGACATCCTTAAAGTTGTCTCAAAACCTACATATGGTAGGGTGTGAGCGTCCATTAAATTTCAAGGTCAAAGTGTCAAAAAATCGTTATTTTTGTAAATTTCTCATTTCCTATGGGTTTTAGCTTTTTGTCTCTGTTGGCAATGTTGTAGAATACAAAATTCTCTACAAATTTTGTTTAAAAAAATTTTTTATACGGTGAACCGTTTTTGAGATATGGGGCCGTAAAGCGCGCCGTCACAGCCAACAGGTGCCGAGGTCGAAATCGCGCCAAATACAGTTGATGAACTACAGATATTATTAATTGTTGATGTTTACGCATGCTACTGTGTAATGCTTATACTTATATAGTTATATGGAAGTGTTTTAATATATAACATCACGCTGCGACTAATAGAAGCGAACAAACAGTGGAAAATGTATAAAAAACGAGGAAAATTATTATATGAAGAATAACTACTTATTCAAAACAGACGAAGTCGCGGGCGCAGCTATACATAAAAAATAGGACCTAAATAGCAGTGTTAAACTTGGTCTACGTTTGTCATTTTAGCACTGGACAATTTATTTTGGACATCATTTTGTCATGTCGATATTGTCGCGGTCGTCTGCCATAAATCAATAACTTCGGCACGTTGACATGAAGAAATGTTGCCATATCGATATCGTATTTAATTTAATTTAAAACTAATAATTTCTGATGCCTTCGCGGTTATTATACATTGGAATGAAACAACTTTAACGGATTTAACTCGCGTATTTTATTTTTATTGGCTGACGTTTCGGAGCCTTTACAGATTCCATAATCGTAGCACGACTGAGTTGACAATAGTCTTATGCTAAAGTAAATAAAAATAAAATAAGTACGCGAGTTAAATCCGTTAAAGTTGTTTCATTCCAATGTAATTTAAAACTACTTTGTTCCCAATATAAGTAAATTAATAGTTCCTAACACTGATAAGATTTTATTTAATAAGGCAACATTTTTTCATATCAGTGTATCTTCAGTTCAGTCAGATGACCGCGACAATTAAACGATATCGACATGACAAGAGTTGTCCATGTCGACAACGCTACCGATTTATATAACAGTGCAGCGCGAGATTGAAAAGACATAGACATGACAAGATGTCGACTCGACTATTCATTATGGTCTGCCACATTATCGATAGTGTTTTGTTTTATGTCTTCAAATCTTTTTTGGACTATAAGTTTCGCGGCCAAACTAGGTATGTTTTGATACTTAACATCGTTTCCGTCCTTCTGTGCGTTACATTCGCGTGCCTAATATCTATAAAGCCTTCATCATTCCATATTTCCATAGAGGAAGTATACTTCATGGTGTTTATTTTCTTGGTAACCTCATTCTTTGTAACCCAAATTTCATGTTATGAGTAGTCGATAGCATGCGATCAAGTTAGGCGAAGTATAATTAATGCAATTGGTATGTCTGTCTGTCACCTTAAACTGCTGTACTGATTTTAATGAAATTTGCTATGGTTATTTTGGTTAGTTGATATAGTTTCAGTCTCGGGGAAAGACATAGGATAGTTTTTAACATTGAAATATTTTTAATGGAGTAAAATTAACTATGGCAGTACGATATTCAATGCATCAGATAAGATATATAATATACCTACTCAAATTACTAATGCTACGCAGACGAGGTTGCGGGAAGGAGCTAGTCTAAAATAATCCTATAATAAGTACGCAAGTTTTCTTAAAGATATGAGAAATTAGAAAACTGATTCCGAACAAGGCACAGAGTTTAGGTTTAAACAAAAACACTATGCAAACTACCTAGATAATTTCTAGTGACGAAATATTCAAAACAAAGTAGGTACATAATAAATAATCCTAATATTATGTATAAGTACACAAGTTTTCTTAAAGATATAAGAAATTAGGAAACTGATGCCGAACAAGGCACAAAGTTCATGTTCAAACAAAAACACTGTATGTAATCTAGATAATTACTAGTGACGAAATATTCAAAACAAAGTACATAATCAAGACGTACTTGAGGTTGTACAATTGTTTAAACAATATGCCCGCGTCAGTGTAATACTGAAAAACAAACTAGAATCGATTGTTAACATTGCACCTAACTAAATATGACGATAACAAAATGGCGGCCATCATTTTCAATAAACAATAAATGCAAAATTATTTTCAAACAGAACACAAATTCTATATAAGCTGCAAAAAAGCTGCGTAAAAGCGAAAATCCTTATACAGGCTTTGTACAGCTTACAATCCGATTAAAGTGGTAGGTGTGTATTGCCATAATATAAAATCGCTTTAAAATACGCGAGTTAAATCCGTTAAAATTGTTTCATTCCATTGTCAGGATTGTTTAGTTGTCAAATAAGTTTCAATGAGGTTTGAATTTATGTTGTCAAATCAATTAAAACAAGATATTTTCGTAAAATAGACCTGCCTTTATAGTAGTTTATAGGTAATTACTGTCGACGTTTCATTCTCATAATAATATGCTGAGTGTAAATTTTTCCCATTTACTTACAAAATAACCTAAAAACCAAATACCGCTTCTTCGAAAGAAATAAATTAATTTAGAAAGGGCAAGTCAGGAGCCCCAACCGTTCATCGTTAATTCACAAAGTTAGCACATAAGATGGAATCGTGACCGCTCAGTATTAGAACCAACAATGCATGTCATAGTATGTAACTGTATTGAGATTGATTTTTTCCTATCGATCGCGTGATGTACGTGAAACTTGTTATTAAGGCTACAAACCGAATCCAACACATCGAGGCCGGGTGACTAATCGCTTTCGATTTTCGTGTCTGATTTGGGTGCCCTGGATTTTGCAGTAGATGAAATACACGCCATACAAATGGTTTCAGTGTACTTACTTGATAAGATACTCAAATTTTACCTCTGCACCTATATCTAAGGAGCTTTTTGTAGATGTTTTTTTTTATTATTTTTAAATCTCGATTAACGTGAAAGACATCTCAACTTAATAACCGCCTCAAAATCTATCAAAAAATACGCAAGTTAAATCCGTTATAATAATATAATAATATCTTTGGACAATTCACACCAATTGATCTAGCCCCAAACTAAGCATAGCTTGTACTATGGGTACTAGACAACGGATAAACATACATAAATACATATAAGACATCCAAGACTCAGGTACAGATGCCAGTGTTCATCACACTGACATCTGCCCCTAGCAGGATTCGAACCCGCAACCTCCGGTTTCGTAGTCAGGGGCTCTGACCACTAGACCAACAGGCCGTCGATATAGTTGTTTCATTCCAATATTGATTATGTTCATCGATATCTTCTGTTTTTTAAAATACTTAGGTACTTCAGTATAGTTTTATAATGACGGATAATGATGGCGTCTCAAACGCTAAAGATCCTCCAACATCATCTAAAACAGATCATTCTTCCAAGACTCCATTTTACTCTAACTAAAATAGCAACCTAAAGGCTTAAAAGTCTCCTCTCAGGAGGCTCGCCACCCGTCCGGTTTTGCAGTAAACGCCCATCAGCTGGCCAACTGCGCTTCAGTATCCAGTTCGAAAAAAAAAAACTAAGATAGAAAAATCTCCACTTACCAGAATCATCATCATGTCCTGTATTCAGCTGAAGCGCCAGCGCTCGCAGCTGCTTGTACACTTGTACAGCTTCACTCCTCAGCCAGCTGTCATCCTGGTCCTCTGGCTCGGCTTCCATCTCAGCATGGAGAGACCTGGCTGGATCAGCCACGTCGGTTGCGTCAGGGGTTCCTATCCTTTCTGCCAGGGTGTCATGAGATCTTTGGAGTCTCTCTAGCTCCTTGAGTGTATTCTGATAGAGATGTTCCTGGGGAATACAAATAATCTTGTGAATGACTATCAAATTTACTATTTATTAACTGCTACTAAAAAACTTTACAGCCGTAAAGTACTTGGTATTGGTATTAATAATAATTACTTTATTTACTTCAGCTATTCATGATCTTAAAGTTATAGGTGAATTAGCCATAACACTAGGATTTCGTGTCATTTCGGTCAATAGGGTCCTAGAGTAACATAATTTATATATACTACTAGATACATAGAAAGCGTACAATTATACTTTATCTAATAGCTTTTTCTTCAATTTCTTAAGAGCAATCTCAAGATTTATCAAAATCGTTGCTAATTTAAAGATTTTTCTTTCAAACTTGGAATCCCTACTTATTTTCATTCTTCTTAGTATCTTTGTAGTGTCCGACCGAAATTTCGGTTTCGAAATACTATTTTGTGTTTAGAACAAATGTCCAAATTTTACGTTTCTACTATTAGCGATTACGGCTGTGCATGCATCTATATCGCAGTAACTTCTCCTTTGATATGTATGAATTACTAAAAACTAACTAAAATGATAGTAAATATCAATTAGAATACGTTTCGGTTTCCTTTCCGTGCTTTAACATTATGTTGAAGCAATTAAACTACCAAATCCAGTGATTCGCCTTCAATCATCTTAAATCTTTGACTGCGATATCAAATTTGGGTCAAGGCGATTCATGTTAGCAATTTTAGAGCAGCTCAGAACTTCTGATAAAATCACGTTAGGTGCCGTCCGTTAATCACGTGAGGCTCAAAAGGGGGGGAGGGGGTACGGAAAACATCACGAAACATCACGAGGGGGGAGGGGGGGTCTCGATAGACATCACGTGTATTAATTTTATTTATTTTTTGTCAAAAAGCGCTATTTGAACCAGTTGTAACTTTAAATGAAAGTCTGGCAACTCCATGGGACGAAGATATCATTAATTAATTTTTTATTAATTTTATTACAAATACAAATAAATGTTTTTCGGGGTCAAAAAATGAGAAAAACGACCTCACGTGATTAATGGACGGCCCCTTACCTTCGTGTATACTATAATGGCAATTAAAAATTTTAGAACAAACAGTCCATTAAGAATACTACCTAATGATAATGACGTAACAGATTGTACTGCAATGTTAGGTTAGATGAGGTTTTAATTGCAACTAAACGGTTCTTGCACTGAATACAAATGTACTTAAAAACTTAGATAAGGCGTGGTGAAAGGGCATATAATTGATATAAACAAAATATGAATTCTAAACACTTGGGATATTAAAGTTACGTGAACATTTAATAAGATTAGTATTGCGTTTTCTTTTCTCTAAATCATAATTTTAAGTATTTGCTACAGTTGCTTATTAATGATATATTTAAAATATGGTTTTGTATTTATATATTTTAGCAGTATTTTCAATTTGGCTTTTTTCTTGTATTTGCAAATATGAATATGTATTTAGTTTAAGTATAATATTCGTTTTGAAGAAGCTTCTTGCAAATTTAATGTTGTCTCGACCTATATTTTTGACGAAGCCTGCGAGTGGATTACTTTAAGTAGTCTAATTTTTTAACTATGATAAACCATTAAACTAGTTTGATTGAAAAAAAAAGGTAGGTATTGAAAGAAAGCGTATTCAAGTGACCTTTATATGTAGGTCATTCATGATGGTCAACAATACCAATACGCGCGTATTATTTGCAAAATAAAATACAAACAGCATTTAGAAACTACATGTCGTAATTTTGAACTAAATCAACAATATCTTATCGATTCTGTATCTGACAGTTGGAGAACAGCTAGCATTTATCTCAAGATCGCGATCAAATTCTTGAGATAAATCTTCAGACGTAACAAAGTACATAATCAACCGTAAGCTATACAAATGTCTCGTAGAATACAATAGATGTTACCTCTTTGTACCTAAAATAATTTAAAATGACTGTCGGAAGAGTCGTGTATGATTTACGAGAAAACCTTGAATCTTAGATCAAAAATAAAATACTGAAGTCAAGATTGTGGGCTAAATACATGATCTAGTAATGATTTGTAGGGTTCTATATATAAAGGGTAAAACGGGACCCTATTAGTGAGACTCTGTATGTCCATTCGTCTGTCACCAGGTTTTGATAGTTAGTCAGTTCAAATTTTCACAAATAATGTATTCCTGTTGCCGCTATACCAACGATTACTAAAAAACAGAATAAATGTAATTGCTTCCGGTTTTCAAGGTGCTTTCATACAAAAAACTTTTTTTGCAATTTTCATAGATAACTAGCGGTCCCGGCAGACGTCATCCTGCCCGTTCGAAATTCAAATTAGGTAACTTTAGTTAGGCAACGTTTGTATGGGAAAAGATAAGGGCTGTTTTTAGGGTTTTTCCGGCAATTATTCGATTTTTTCTCGCCGTAAGAACCATCCTTGGACTTCAACGAACATTTAAAAAAAAATTGGCTAAATTGGTCCAGGCTTTGTCGAGTTATGCGCTTACCAACACATTTTGCGATTCATTTTTATATATAAAGAAGATTACGGAACTCTTCATGCACGAGTCCTACTAGCACTTAGCTAGTTTTATAGTCTTATCATATTGTATTATCTGTTTTTTACGTCTTTCAAATTGATCTTAGTAGGTATTGTTATAAGGCATTAAGGCCTAATCCTTACCTGTTCTTTCAACTGTCTTTCAAGAGCCGAGATCCTGTCGTTAGCTTCGTCTAACTGTTGCCTCAAGTTGTCTTTGTCGTTAAGGGAGGTGGTGAGCCTCCTTTCAAGGTCTGCCTTCTTGTCGCTAACCAGAGCTAGTTCTGCTTTTAGGGATTCTAGGCTGTGTACGTGATCCTGTAAAAGAGTTAGATATTAATGTCTGATGAAGGCTCCTTGGTCAACAGCTTTTTTATGTGCATAGAAAAATTACAAAGGCCGTCATTGAGATTAACAAAAAATAATGAAGACACAGTCCGTGAAAGTTTTGCGTGAAGTCACATTCTGCAACAGTTTTGACATCAACGTCACGTATCGAGCTTCCACTTCCAAATTCGAATGCACTTTATAATCGTCACCTTGGGGCTAGACAAGGTGCCAACGTTTAACGTTAACGCTGAACTTTTGCACCAAAATGTATGGGATTTGACATCCGCGAACGACTGTCACGTACGTCACAAACGTTCGCGGATGTCAAATCCCATACATTTTGGTCGTTTCGTTTAACGTTAACGTTGAACGTTGGCACCTTATCTACACCCCCTTTTATTAAATTGAAAACAAAAACACATGTGCATACATTTTGATGACGGATTACACTAACGAATACATTTTTGACGCCGATTATAAAAAAAATACCATTTGAACTAATCCCAATCTAAGGTAACAAGCTAATAAACAATAGTCAACAGATAAAACATACATTAACACATAAAAGGCATCCAAGACTCAAATATGCTCTCATCACACTGACATTTGTCACTAGCAGGATTCAAAACCACAACTTCCAGCTTCGTAGTCAGGTACTCTGACCACAGTACTAACCCTTCTAAGAGTTCATAAATATTACCTGTAAGCTTGTCTTTCTCATGGAACACTGATCTTTAAGTCCCTCGAGTTGTGCCATTAGCTGGGCTTCCACTGCTGATGATTCCTTGAGCTGAGCAGTCAGCCTCGAGTTTTGTGCGGTCAGCTCTGCTATCAGACTGGCTTTCTCTTCATCTCTCTGTGGGAAAATGGGATATCATGAAATGCTTGAAATTCGAACAAATTTATAAAATTGGATTGTTGGTTCTTATTGTACTTGTGGCGGCCCTGTCAGCAGATTGCCACAGTCACGTAACTCACGTAGCAGATAGATCGAGCAGCGATATGCGCTGTCTCGATATAGTATATAAGTGTTGTGTTTTATGAAATAATTATATTATAACAGCAGCAGTCTATACTTAGTGTCATTACGTCGCACCATCCATCTCACCATGTCCCCGGAATCCGGGGACATGACTTTTCTGACAAAACTATCGTAGCTACCAAGGTACTCAGATATATTAGATCTGTGACTTAATCAATAAAGTATAGAGTTATATTGTAATGTTTTATGTATTTTTGATTAAATTTTCTATATTCGTTTACCAACAGTTATTACCGTAGAATATTCTTTTTAAAAATGAAAACTTTTTGGGTAATGGAATTAAAACTTAAATTCTACATTTTCTTCATATCGCATGCTCTTTCGCTATCAACATTTTATCAGATCTACACAAAAATAAACGACATCGTAATTCTACAAACTATAAATAATTAACTGCACATGCCTTCCATTACTTTTTCGTTTTACGTTCTTTACAAAATGGCGGTCGTAAAAACGCTTATAACTAACGAGACCCGCGTAATATATTTTTGGCAACATTTCAAACGCTTCGTTTATCGCCATCACTAACAATCACCGTAAAAATTCTATAATCAGCCTATAAATTTTGTTTGTGTTGCACAAAATGTGGTTTGGTAAGTCCATCAGCTGTCAAATATTCCGCACCAAACCTAAAATCTTGGAGATCTAAACATCAAGCGTGGTTAATCGTATTAATAGGTGTAACTAATTTCGCTGCCTCTGCTTTACTATTTTAGTCTTTGCTGTCATTGACATTGTGTTTATACTTGCATGGTTGTGATTTGCGAAACAGTTTTTTAACAAGACGGTCTGGGAAGGACGTCACGGGCCGTGACGGGTTGCGACATTAACTGTCGGCACAAGATATAAACTATTGCATAAATATATAAACAATAACTTTGTCAACATAATGGTTATCAAATTAATCAGCCCATACAAAGAAAAATCGATCGACCGCGCTATGGATCGAAAATTGTCTGTCGATGAATTCAGGCATATTTTTTTTACGGTAGGTACCTACCTTTAATTGAAACGAATTTCACTTGTCATTCTTTTGTAAGTGCTTATAGTAGGTAATACTTATAATAAATTATGAATTTGTGAAAATTTTGTTGGCCCACTTCAAAGATTTATATTAGGTAAGTATATTTATTAATTTTTGTTCTTCAGAGATATTTCTCTGAAGAACAAAAATAATTATTTCGATAACGATGTTTAGGTATCATAAAGATAACTTACTTCTATGATATCCTACCAAAAGAATAAAATGTATATTTTTGGCGACCGGTACCTTACCTTTTAATATTAAGATGAAGGGTCAAAAATAAAAGTTTGTATAGATGAACATATTATGACATATCTCTGTCTCTTACAATGACAGTAATCAGAGTCCTTAATTTAGATTAGACTCTTTTAACGTCACGTTAAAAATCTTCTAAGAATTCAATTCTTTTGAAAAATATAGTTTCTGAACTGAAATCGCTCATCACTTGTTAGTTTTATACACTTGGCTTGGTGACAGGGGCTGGTAATGAAGGATGTAGAAGGCGGAACATAAACATGTGATAGCATCCTCTACGCAGTGCCTATTTGACTCAGGATGAAGATAATTTAGTAGGTTCTATAACTATTTGACATTGACACAATTTACTAAATGAATTCTTGCAATTTTACTAAAACGTCCTTAAATGCAATTCAGTGATCCATTAGCCATCAAATCTGTTTAAATATGTAGAGATCCTGATGTTATAAATGCAAACGTGATTTTTTTATTATGCATGTACATGGTTTTATTTTATTTATTTATATGTAAGCAGTTTTTGAAGAACAAGCTACTATTTAGGTTCTACGGTACAATTTCAACAAAGGTAGTGTAATTAACAACTCGAAAAACAAATATTACTCAAAGAAACCCGTATCAGTGTTTCTCTACTATATTATGCATGTATTATACAACCCTTCCTCTTGACTCACTCTATTAAAAAAACTGCATCAGAATCCGTTGCGTTATTTTAAGAGATCTAAGCATCATAAGGGGGGCCTAGACAAGGTTCAACGTTAACGTTAAACGAAACAACCAAAATGTATGGTATTTGACATTCAATCACAATCGTTCGCGGATGTCAAATCACATACATTTTGGTGCCAACGTTTAACCCCAAGGAAAGACAGATAGCAAACAATTGCAACTTAAAATATATGGCCACCAAATGTCAAAGTGTAGTCACATAAATTAATAACACAAAAGCACAGAAAATGGAGGCCTAATTATAGGTGTGTTTTAATTGACCTTGAAATGCTCACTTTAGGGAGTTCCTGTCTGGCTATTTCATGTTAGTGACGTTATTTGAATCGTGAATAATATTAGGTTTGCCGACCTTGACTTTCACAGAATTATGTGTCACCTTTATTATGGTAATATCATGTAAATCGACAGTGTTAGGTCATTTAACTATGAAATACATATTTCTGAATCCTAGCGAAAGAGGGCAAAAGCGTCAAACGTCTCTAGAAAAAAAGGGAATATGACTTTCACATGTACTATTACAATGATGCCTTATTACACTAGGAACGTATGACAAATATACCCTTCTCTTCTTGTAAATGTATAAATTCTTGTATATATCTATGAATATAGTTAACTATTGCATTCATACTAAAATACTAATGGTCGCTTAACTAACAATACCGCTTAAATCATTTTTGTTACCTAGTTAAAATACCACTCGGCGTAGGGAATAAATTTTCAGCAACTGATGACTTGAGCGGTATTGTTAGCTAAGCGACCTTACGTATATATGTTAAGTATCTTTTAACATAATATAGTGGTATGATGTATTTATTATTATTTATAACTAGTTAGTTATGACAAAGTTAGTAGTAAAACAATAATCTTATGCTAAAGTCAGCTCAGTCGTGCTACGATTATGGAATCTGTAAAGGCTCCGAAACGTCAGTCAATAAAATAAAATACGCGATTTAAATCCGTTTGAAGTGGTTTAATTCCAATGTATAATAACCGCGAAGGCATCAGTAATTATTAAATGGAAAATATTAACAATGCTTACCTACACATCTATACTAATATTATAAAGCTAAAGAGTTTGTTTAAACGCGCTAATCTCAGGAACTACTGGTACTACTGCTGGTGGAATTGAAAACTATTTTTGTTGGATAGACCATTTATCGAGGAAGGCTATATAACATCACGCTGCGACCAATAGGAGCGAGGAAACAGAGAAATGTGTAAAAAACGGGGACAATAACTATTCCACGCGAACGAAGTCGCGGGCACAGCTAGTATACCTATATACGAAATAACAACCAGTGACTCGTAACACTTTTTTATGACAATAAATTCACATCACATTACCAAAAACGTGCACAAATCGGTCACGAACGCAATGGTTTCCACAAATCCTTAGGAATGTATTTAATAGGATTCCAGTGCCGAAATGTAACATGTGTGATTAGTTTTTACGGCTTCATTACTAGTTTTTGTTATACTATGTTTTATAGCTATGTTGCATACTGACAGTATATAAATGAGACAGGTAATGTCAATACGCCGTTTCACTTTTGAAATCCGTTGTATAAAATATGTTTGTTTATATACACTGTCAAGAATGTTGGTCTGTATAGGCCTATATTAAATGGTAGTCTTTTTTCGTACCTTCTTTTGGTTTTATTAGCAACTAGCGACCCGTCCAGTCTTCACTCGGATCCCTATTTTTTTTTCAAAATATGTAATCATATGGGAATATTGTAGCTTCCCAACAGTGACAGAATTTTTCAAATCGGTCCAGTCGTCTTGAAGCCTATTCAACACAAACATCTTTCCTCTTTATTATATTAGTAGACTCAAACCAAATTTACTATGTTAATTAACGATATTTCTCAAGACAACCTGCCTACTTATAAATTTATAAGTGAAAACTTCGAAGAAAAGTTTCCAAACAAAACTTAATTAACATTACAAAACGAAATTACTTTTATAGCCATGTTTTTATTTTAATTTTGTCCCAAAGCCCAACAATGGACTCAACCCTGGCCTGGTTTCGGCCCCAAGCGACACTGCCGTTCAATGTTAATTCGGATGGCGGATTTTTTTGTTAATGTTACGGCCAAGGATTATGGTCTAATATGGGAATTAAACAATACCTAATAATAAAGACTCACTTATACCTACATAAACATATTATGAGTCTTTAATCCATACCTACCTGCTGAAAAATGAAAGTCGTTCGATTTCCGAAAAATATTGGACACACATTTTTTGTTCATCAAAACAAGGAATGATTAAGTTATAGGTAGTCACTAGTCACGTAAAAGTTAGAGTGACGTCATACCATGCTTTTCACCAAGACTTGACGTCCGAACTTAGACGCGTTTAATCTTTGTCATTTTTTGTTTTGTTCTTTTGTCAATTTATAATTTTATAATAAAGCAGGTACACTCTGGTCTAAACAATATAAAATGAAAATAGCGTGCAGACAATCTGTTAAAATTTAAAGAGTTTGTCCCCAATTCTTTATGTAGGTAGGTACCTAATGACTTTTAATAAATTAACTTTTCCTATCGGATTTACCTCGCATATATCATATACTGAAGTTTGAATAACAATTTCAATATAGATGAGATTAGATTTAATTTATTTCTAATGAAACAATAAGGTTTAAGTTCATCGAAAGAGGTTACTGTTACAAAGTCGGCCAAATAAGGAGAGAACGGTACGAAGGCTCGTATTAAGAAATATAAGCCTCGGATCTTCATTATCCAGCAGCCCACATTCATTAAGTACAAAAATAATGATTGCTTCTTCACACATAACCTAAATAGGTACTACATTTATCCGCTAGTCTATTGTTTTATTTTATTAACTGCCTTCTAAAAAAGATCTTTGCCGAAGTTAACCTGCTTAAGTGCTTATTGATCAGTCTTTTTTTGGTTTGCGTAGTTGTCCGTAAAATCTCGGTAGATGTTACTTTGTACATTTTGATTTTTTTTAAACACTGGTAGGTGTCCGTAAAAAAGGGATTTTTTAATAGGGATGAAAAATTTGAAAGTGATTAAAAGGGGTGGTTAAAAGAAGTGCAAAATTTGAAAGGGATTTCTTGGTCCGATCTATTTCAAATTTTGCATAAACATTCTTTAACAGAATTGATGGAAGATATACAGGTATTTTATTGAAATTCATCCCGATATGCGTTTAGAATGTACGCGGATGAAATAGCGGTGTAAAACAAAGTCGTTTTTTCTGTCCCTATATCCCTATGTACGCTTAAATCGATTTTTATGCGGATTTTATAGATAGAGTGATTCGAGAGGAAGGTTTATAGCACCCGTGTGAAGTCGATAGTGTCATTATAAAATACAATTTTCCTTTAGTTATCAAGAGATTACATAGAATTTAAAATACCTAGTCCAAAGTAAAACAAAAGACTGAAGTCTTAAATAAACGACCAATACTTTGAAAGTAAAGTTTCTAAAGATGAGGCAACATAATTCCATCCCAACGACAAAAACAGCGACAGCTATATTATCTACGGCAACTTAGCCACAATAGACGTCATCGGTCGAAGGGTCATTTCGAAATTGATTCTAAGCGGAAGAAATTACGTTTGGTAACAAGTTTGTCTCGCAGCCCCGTGCCGTATTGGGTTGGCAAACAAGTTTACAGAACGCTAATGAAATAAGCCCTAAGTACCTAACGGGGCGTCTATAAATTACGTGTGTTTTTTAAAATTTTCTGTATATTTTTTTTTGTTGTATGGGAGCGTTCAAGTATTACGTAACGCAATTCTGGGGGAGGGGGGCTCTCGTAAAACGTTACGATGCGTTATGCGGGGGGTAGGGGGGATCAAACAACGCGTTACGTAACAGTTTTTTATACTTACTTAAAAAAAAAAACTAAAAAATTAAGATCTCCCAAATTAGTAAACCTTTATAACGAAAACATACAGTGCACCCTCACTAAAATGGTGTTTATTCTCTGTAAGGCCTAATATTCTATCGCATTCACATAATTTTTAAATAAAACCGTAATATATGTAAGAACATGAATACGAAATAAGGAATGAAACAACTAACGGATGGTCTATTTGGGTGTTACGTAACGTTTAGGGAGGGGGAGGGGGGGTCCAGAAAAACGTTACGGAACGTTACATAGGGGAGAGCGGGGGTCAAAAATGTTCAAAAATTGCGTTACGTAATACTTGAACGCTCCCTATGCGTATTTGTTGAATGCGTATTTGTTTACCGAGACCCCCTCTCTCCAACGTAAGATTAGATATGATTTGACACGACCCCCCTGATTAGTTATTTTGGATCTATGTTCTTTTATAAGCTACCCTAGAGCAAATCAAATTCGCTATATGTACCTATAGTATTAAGGATTCTCGTTCTTGTAATGTTTGTATATCTTTAATGTCACTAATATTGCTTGGATGAAGTTCGAAAACTATGATAAAGTTGTTGCAAAGGCGAATCTCAATTTTAAACCCTGTTTTAACTGACCTGTTTGACAGATGTGTCTCTGGACCCAATTTTATTCGTCAATTCTCGGATGTCGTTCTGTAACTCGATGATCCGCGCGTCGTACTCGCCCTGCGTCGTGTCCAGGCGCCGGCGCAACAGGTGCTTCTCTTGTTCCAACTCCTGAAAAAAAAAAAAGAATTTAATGGCTAGTTAAACGAGGACGTTGACCTTAACGACTAAAGGTATGCAGAAAAGATTACTTATTCCGTTTAAAATATTTTGAAATGGGTAAGTAGCATATTTTATTTTAATTTGCTGATGTTACGAACACTTTGCAGTTCCCATATTCGTAGCACGACGGAGCTGACGCTAAAGTTTAGTAAAGCTTACGAAACCTAAGGAAATGAAATAAAATACGCGAGCTCAATACGTTAGTTCGCGAAGTCATCAGAGATTATTAGATAAACTAATGTTTACTTATATTTCTTGTATTCTTCATTTGGAATTTTTGTCCAATGCTAAAAAGCGAAAGTTTTTCAGAAAAACCATATGCCTATTGGAAAATTCTTTCCTATGCGAATATGTCTAAAAACCCTTCGCTTTCCACGTAACTGAAGACAAAAGACAGGAAACGTATAAAGTGGGGAAAAACTGTCAACGCAACCTTCCGTATTGAGCGGAAATATGGTTTTTGTTCGCAATCAATTCGATGATTCCGATGAGCATTTGTTTTATAAGGAAGACTAATTAAATCAAGGTTTGTGTGATATTAGTCTAGATTTTTAGACTTTACTTTGGTCTGAGTGTCCCAGCGAACTTCGTACCTACAGCGTTTTTTTAGGGGTTCATGGTAGAAGAGTGAAATTTTAGGGTTAAAAAAAACCGCTCGGGTGAACCATTCTAAACATTTACGGGTATGTTGACCTATTCTCAAACCTACCTGGTATAGGTGCACACAAAATTTTATAAAAATCCAGCCGTTTCGGAGGAGTTTGGCAATAAGCACCGCGACACGAGAATTTTATGTACCTATTAGATGTTATATCAGAAAATTATATTAAACCATAGAATTGATCTAATTTCGATTAATACATCGTAGTACCTAGGTATATATTTTTTTGTTACTGTTAATGGGAGAAAACACTTTAATTCGAATTATCATTATTGCACAGTTATCCAACATAATAGCCGTAACCGCTAATATAGGTATATATACGTGTTTACAAATTATCTCAATCATTAATCGCTAGATGACTATAATTACTTTATATGATTTATTACAAAATATATTTTACCGTTATAAATTACTTCTGCAATTACCAACATTACGGGAAAAGACAAGTTTAATGATGAAGTTTTCTATTTAATTTATTTTTACTTGTTTACACATCGTGTTAATGACACCTAACTTTTGCATAGAAATGGTAAATAATTTGAATGTTTGTACAAAATATGATAAATTTAAGTACTTTAACATTTAAGTATTTTACATAATTATTTAAATATGTTAACGAAAACAATGGTCTTGTAATTTAAAGAGATATATTTTCTTTAAAATGGATGGTTTCAAATTTCATAGCAGGCTTCGTAAACATGTCAGCAATTTAAAACAAAAGAACTGCGATACGTCATTGTCTATGTTTGCCAACAACGCATTTGTGTAAACGAATTCTAGATTCAAATATGACTGTTCCATTCCAAATGCGTTCCATATTTAAATAAGTTTTTCCGGGTAGAGGCTGTTCCAAGTATTTTATGCCAAAAGTATTTTATGGCAAGTGAAGTCAACTTTAAAAATAAAACAATTAAAATATATAACTAAAGTAAAACTTTTACTATGAAATCGTAATGAACATTATGACAAAGAGAAGAAAACTCGCAAGAATTATTCTAAACAATTAGAAAACATATAAAAGTGACATTAGAAATTCTCTGTGCTATCATTGTTTCGCATGAGATGAGGTACAACCTACATGCTTGCAATATTATCAACTTATGTGAACACTTGAACCATAAACTCATCTTGCAAACTGGGGCGTTTTCACAACCTCTGCCTTGTCTATGCCGCTAGTGATGGGCCAACAATAAGCATTATTTATCTCAATTGTAGTTCCGGTTCGAGTGATGTGAATAGTTGACAGGTCGAAAACAATGTGACGTTTGAGAAAGTTCTTATACATTAGGCACAATTTTCTCATCCCTTATCAGTCACCATTATTACATACCTATTTCTTTAAAAACGTACCTGGTCTATTCTTATAATAATTTTATATAAACAAGATAGGTTTGTCCCTTCCCTAACACAAAAAATACGTTTCATAATCTATATTTTAAAAAAAAGTGAGTCTATTTCTGGTGTTATTATATATATTTGTTCTATCAATAAATCAAACTTGCAATCATTCATGTACAAAATAATCTTCATTTTAATTTTAATTTCCACGACACCTATATTAAAGAAACCCGTCATTCATTAACGAAGATAAATAATACGTTCCAATCACTAATCAATTTAATGACTTTGTCTTGATTACCGATTGATTAGTTCCACCACAGGTAAAATAAACACTAGTATTTGCTCTATGGTCCACATTCCATTTAGGTTAATGTGATATAAAGGTTATGACCTTTGTTCATTTATTTCTTTATGATATATTTAATTGATTTTAATTTTATAGCTTTTTAAATGTATTAATGGGTGATTCCACGAGTGTTTTAATCGCCGTCATTTTCTAGTTATTGAGGAAATAAGCTACATCAAGAATGATGTTTAGATACATCGATATACTGCGGTTGTACATGTTGTCAGAATTAATAATAATATAGGTACCTATGTCATGTACCAGGTTTAAATCTTATTGCAGCTTATTCCTTCAATATTCAAGGCAAGGGATTAACGGTGATTTATGGATATTGTATTAGCTTTAAGTTACTTTACTATAATTCCTATCATAGTACTAGCGCATTTAATTAATATATCAAAATATAATTATACTGACGGTATGAGTATTCAAAATGTTATAATTATTACAAGGTTGGTATCATTGCAACAATTGATCGTGCCACAGATAATCAAAAGATCCTCAAATCCCCATTAGCATAGACATTAGTCCACAGACTGCAAGCATGGCTGATCGATTAGGATGCGTACGACGCGGGCGCAAGTTTCTGTCACGATTGACGCTAATGCGTGCAGAGATGGATTTTAATACTTTTCCATTTAATTTAATACCTACT
This sequence comes from Polylopha cassiicola, assembly GCA_038024825.1. Classification (NCBI taxonomy): domain Eukaryota; kingdom Metazoa; phylum Arthropoda; class Insecta; order Lepidoptera; family Tortricidae; genus Polylopha; species Polylopha cassiicola. The sequence goes on from CP149062.1 coordinate 4,057,533, forward strand.
AACTTGCCGAAAGTATGACACTTGATTCAAAGTTTGTTTATGATTGAAGAGTTCATTTGCTTAAATTTCTACAAGTCGTATACCCATTGCTAATATATGTATTAAAAAAAGCTAATTGAAATTTGAAAACGTCGTTAAATACAATACAAAATGGTGCCAAGACACAAAATATTCACCATAAACTATAATCGACCGCCATTATTTTTTTGGCGTTGTCAAAATTTGACGCAACTTCTGATACACATTACTTCTTACCTTATTGAATTCACTAGTCGTTGCATATAATCTTTGGCAATTAAACAAATTTTCTTTCTTAAACAATTTGTTTTCCAGCTAGTTAACATTAGAACAATCTCATTCTTTGATTACAGCGCCCAGTGCAGTCCGTGCCTGCCGCGAGCGCTCTCTGCATATTAATTCTTGCCGACACACATAAGCACTGGACTATTCCTCACTTTCACTGATTCACTAACCATAGCTTCAGGACCATAGAGTTAATGAAACCATAGATTTCAATTCAACGGTTTATGTAGAAATTATTCTATCTGTTTTACTGTGGTTGGTCTACTTTTTGAATGTTGGCATCACTTTCATTTTTAGGCTAGGTTTCTACACAATGAGTTCTTTGCAGCGGATTTTTGTGATAGTGCATTGTGTTATCTAGACTGCTAAGTAAAAGTCATTTAGATCCAATTATGACTGCTAATGAAAAGTATAATGTGAGAAGTCTTCTCCATCATATATCTATCGCGGAATGTATAAACATACTTAATAAACAATTAGCTGACAAATACATGTAAGATAATATATAATAATATGTACAAACACATTGGAATGAATCAACTATTAACGGATTTAACTCGCGTATTTTTATTTTTATTTATTCGTATTAAGTCACTTTTAAAAAATAAACTTTCAACGAGTAAAAGAAAATAACTAAATAGGTACTGGTAGCTCATTTCTTTAATATTTAGGACTAGATTATGACAAGTAGACATAATGGAATCATAACATAGACTGTCAAATATTTGTCCAATCTATGTGGAGCCTTATTAAGTAAGCTACCTGTTATCAATGACAAATCGAATATGTATGAGTCATTTGATCAGTTGCAGGTTGCAACAGTATTTTGCATAGCAATTTGCGACAGGAAGGTAAATTGCAGTACTAGTCCTGGCACACCGGTTTCCTTTCGCTGTTTTCCTTGGCCAACATAAGAAATAAAAATATTTATATACAACAATAGCAAATGGTTTCAGCAAGACTAGAAATAAAGTGTTAAGCTCATTATAAGTGAACCATTGTTCTTATCTATACTAATATAATAAAGAGGAAAGGTTTGTTTGAATTGAATAGACTCCAAAACGGCTGGACCGATTTGAAAAATTCTTTCACTGTTGGGAAGCTACGTTCACCCTGAGTACCTACCTAACATAGGCTATAGAATATTATTATTTTGAAAAAAATTAAGGATCCGTGCGAGGCCGGGGCGAACCTCTAGTAGGTAAGTAATAAAAGTCTTTAGTAAAAAAAAATAAACAAAAATGCCTATGATGAACTCTTGTCATGCGTCGATCGACAAGCTATATCGACTATTGAAATTATGTCGTGTAGTAAATTCCAAATGGAATAGAATCAAATTGGCAATGAAAGTCGGTAAGCAATATTTTTTTACGTATGAGAAATAGATCGTATGATAATGATAATTGTTAGGTATGAGAAAAAACGTCAGCAAAAATCTAGAAAATGTTACCTAGGAACCAATTTAGAAACAATTTCGTTTAACAGACAGATGTCATGCAAATGAAACAATAGCCAATGAAATTAACTACTTAACTATGTCACAGTTATTATAACCGTGGGTAAATGAATAAAATTAACCTAAAAATATTGTAATTTTAAACTATGGTAGGTACCTACTTTCGTTTGTGCAAGAATCTCGTCCTACTGCTCTTCATTTTATTTTAATTGTATCTTAAAATTAAGGCCGAAATAAAGATTATAATCATACCAATATATTTTTGGCCAACAAGTCAAGAGAGACTAGCGACTATAGATAAAAGGATATTGTATCAGTAAATACTACGGAATAACTTATTATAGGGTTTCAGTTAAAGGATAACGTTTCTCATACTTATGTAATTTTAGGAAAGACGAAATTAGTATAGCTAAACTATTCCCGAGTGACATAGGCTATAAAAAAAAGATGATCCAATAAACTTGGAAAGGAATGGATACGCGCTAAGCTGAAAGCAAGGTCCTTTTACAGGTACCAGATATCGAAGGTGAAAAAAATAATGGTTTTTAAAAAAGTACCTATATCACGTAAATATCAGGATGACTGGCATTAGGGTCCGTACATCAAATTGTTTCAAATAGAGTGATTTTCATTTCATAATTTATAACAACGAAAATTACGTGTTTGGAAAAAAAAATCTACTACTTGTTATAATAACTATAATATAAGTAATTATATAGGTACTATCATTCTACTTGTGAAATGACTGCCTGTACTATCTACGTATTTGTTATCATTTTTCAATACCACTGCAGGCGCGTGCAGAAAGAACATAGGCTATTTATAATTATTTTTTAAGGTATTAAAAGTTGTCGGATGAAACGCAATTATTATTCCACGCTGTTGCGCGCAAATACTTTCTGTTTTATTATGTTATATAAGATGGAGCTATCCTCTCATGTCTCGTCCCGTGCCACAAAGGTCACACGAAATGCTTGAGCAACGATTTCCGCAAAAAATAACCATTGTCTTATTTCGACATGCGCAGGCGTCGATTCGTAACTGTTTTGTTTCTATCGCTGAGAAATTATCGCATTCAACTGATTGAGTACTAAGTTGCTAATACGGGTGCAGAAAAATTTGTTTGGCTCACATTTTTTGTTTTATTGTTACGTTGGTATATGTTAGACCTATTGTTCTGACTTAATTAGTTACTTAACTTGTTATCGTTGGTTAATTATCATACAAAATAAAAACTAATTTCGAGTAGGGAAATTTGTCATTTATAAATATTTTAGCTTTTAATGTTTCCTCTGGATTCTCGTTCCTATTTTTTTTATTACTTATAGGTACCTACTTATCAGTTATACCTAACGGCATGTTAGCGTAGTGGCCAGGGCGTGCATTCCATATATGCACATTGGTATAAAAGTATGAAATGCCTACCCTGACGTGATACATACGCGACCCTCACTGCACGCGCCTGCAGTGGTAAATACGAAACCGTAGGATGCAAGTTTCTAAAGCAGAAGAAGAATATCAAGAAATTGCAGCGTACCAGACCAATCATATGTTCCAGTGAAAGTACCATACATTACCCATTAGTTCTAGCTCTGGTAATGTATGGAATTCCTTTCACTATGCACAAACGTTATGAACTAAAACATCGACGGAAATACAAACGGAGAAAAAATTAAGTTATAGTTCTGTTGATATGTAGGTATTAGATTAACGTCAAATGATATAAAAAAAAATATATTTATTTCAGACCAATAACGTCCATATTGTGTTAGTAATAGTCCTATGTCCTATATAGGAATGACGACTGTTTTTATTCTTTGTCCATCAAGTAGTTTTAATTACCAAAAATCGGACACGTATTTTTTTTTCCAATAGAACAAATAAATGACAAAGAAAATCCATGAAACGTTAAAGAGTGTGCTCATCTATTAAATATCCAATAGATTTACTTAATCAATCAAAATATTTGTATTGCTCCCATATCGTATAATTGATCGATTCCCAAAAACGTGAGTATTGTCATTGCAATACGTTCTTTAATAATTAACGAGAAAATAATAAAGAGAAAGAAAAAGGTTAGGTTAGCTCAAGGGCGTGCATTACATATAGGCACAGTGTCACTAATGTATGGAGTGCCTTCCCTCACGGACGCGCCTAGGTTAGCTTAACTGTGAAATTGGAATTGTAGCAAATAACCTAATAGATTCGAATTTCGACACTTCGACAATCCGGTTAATCGTTGTTCCGCCGTAATGTAATACGGCGGGTTATACGATCAGCAGCGACATATCGATCGATACGTATTATATATTCAATCAATCATTTCCTTTGTTATCAAATGACGCAAAACTCTCATGTACTCGTTTAAATGATCTTTCGTGGAAAGCTAGGAAACCATGGGAAATCGATGTTATGTCGGTTTCAACAATATGTCATTAGTGTATTTCTTGCTATTGCGCTTTATGTAAAAGAGCTAATTAGGCAATATTAGCTAATAAGGTTTTTGTGTGAGATTATGCTGTCTAATCTTTAAGTTGCATGAACTCTGTTACATATTTAATAATACATGGCTTCATAAATACATGCTATCTAGGTCTGAAAAAAAAAAGAAAATATAGGTACCTAGTCTATGTCTAGTTATCAGGTGCGTGCAGTGCACCGATAAATACGGGGTAGGCACTCCACATTAAACACATTATGCATATCCAGGTACATATACTTACTTCAAACAATCGTTATTATCGTGTTTTTAGTAAATAGTAACAGTGGAAATGTATGAAAATGAATAAACACAAAATATTATGTTTTAAAATGATAATTAATGGTGAGATATAACCAAAATTTACATTCACATCAATGAAACCAAACATGAAGGTATTTGATGTTGAATTTATAAACTCTCATTTCATAACAATAATATTTAACAGAACACATAAAATGTGAGAAGTTTATGGATTATTGTCGGTTAATTAATATTCAAATTATGTTTACAATAATAATAATAAAAGAACAAAAAAGGCAATATTGTAACAGCAATATCGTAAACTAGGAACTTTTATTGTGCCATGAGTCTATATAGGTACCTAGTAGATACTTATAATAATAAATGTTATTATAAGTATCTACTCCCCTAGGGTATCATACTAGCTTCTGCCCGCGACTTCGTCTGCGCACGACAACCACTTCCTTATGGTTGAATTTTCTAAAATTCTTTTTTAGTGCTCCCCTACGTTATAAGGAGAACCCCTGTGCAAAGAAGTTTCTAACCCTTGTATTTTAGGCCCAGCGTTGAGCTTCTCTTTGTATATATGTAAGTATATAGATATTATTTATATGCAGTGGATAAAAAAGTTTGTTATATATTTTTTTATGTACCTAAGTATTTTTTTTGTTATTGTATAGGAAGGACGGATACAAGATACTTTCACGTCGTTTTATACTTGTATTAGCAATTCAATGCTATAGTTTTGCACTATACGTGCGTACGCGCAACTGACTAATTAAAAATAATGATACCTTACCTTCTGCAGGTTTTGTTTGCACTAGTAAGTTAGCTTGTCTTTGCTTAATAAAATAACAATTAAGTCACTGCAATATTAATGCAGGGATAATATGTTAAATATGTTTACTATCGCACCGTTTTCTCCTTTTATAACAAAGTGAGTGAACTTAGATACTTATACATTTAAAATCATTACCATCTATCTCATATTCCATTTTTGATAGTTATTTCTATTCTGTTATAATGTTTAGTTAAAATATATTTTACTTAAAATATATAATTTTTCAAAATTGTTATTAGGTATATCTTAGTATAGATCTATGTTCTTTAAAATATAAGTAGGTACTTGGATTCCAGAATTACGAAATAACAATCACATTTCATTATTAGTTTTCGTTATTCATTATAATTTTTATTATTAACAATGTCGAAATGCTTATTGCGTAATGTTAAGAATTATTTTAATACGGTTACGTGTGTTAATTTATATATCATATTGCATTCTCATTGAAATTCACTGAACGAATTCACGAAAAGATCATTACTGATATTAGGAAAATAATTACGAGATAATTTTAAATACGTGATCTTTAAATTAAAAAAAACTTTGATTTTATTATAAATTGTTAGAAGGTGTGTTAATACGATTATGTTAGGGGGACGGAAGGTTGCTGCAGGCCCGACTCGTGCCGGGTGAGGGTACGTGTTCGACCCCGCCGGCGGGGCCGCTGTGACACTATCGAGTTTGCTAGGTGTGGGTGAAGCCGAATGCCGCGCGCCAGTTGTGTTAGTATACGGGATATGTCGTGATAGAACCATGACTAAATAGCGTAAGGCAAACATTTTTAATGGACATTACATCGTAAAACTGTTCACTACGAAACAAATTTATATTTTAATATAAAGGTGACATTAACGGCATGTTAACGAGTAACTTAAGTAAAACCTACTAAGAAAACATAAACCGTAATCACCGTGTGAATAGTTTAGTTTTCGTAATAGTTATACAATACGGCATTTTGCGTAAATACAATGAAACAAAACACTTCCATTTGTAACGTAATCTATGGAGTAGTGTTTTTTTATTGTATGTCTTATATGATTGTAGCTATTAGTAGATGTATAGACAATTAAAACAAGCGAATTCATCTAATTGTAAACCTCAACCATAGACAAATTTAAGAGTGTGTGTGTGTGGAAATAATGATATACTTTTATCTGTCGTAATTTTTCACGACTGGGCAAGGTTTAAGCATGATTGTCAGATTATGACATAAGTTCATGTTCTTTGTGTGTGTTTCTATAGGTATGGACTACTTGACAGAAATACTTATGATTGGGGATTACATATTATATAGTATTTAGTTTGTTTTAGAATTGGCGGTAACGTCCTTTTGAATATCACCAATTAACAGACAAATATCAAAAATAAAACGGTATTTCTAAAATAAAAATAAAAAAGTTTAAAATAAGAAAGTCTTACCCATTACGTACACTTTTTATTTAATTAAGTGCTAATTTGTAAACTCAACTACTTACATCATTATTTTAAAACTTGCATATTAATTTTAATAGTTTCACGACAGCTTTATCAGATTTAATGACACGTTAAGAGCATTTTAACGACTCAATTTGTATATCCATTAAATTAAAAACATGGTTCTTATTATGAAGTATTAAGGTTCAAAATAATTTTACATCGTGATTTAGAATTAAACAGATAAGCCACAAGATAAAATGCATATAGTTTAAATATACAAGGAACCGTTTAAAATTTAGAGTCAGAGTTTTAAGTGAAAACGCCGTATAATTTATTAATTAGAAGCCCGTGCATTCCACATGGAACCCCAGAGTATTCCACTAAAATCCCGCGCGTTCCACGCAGAACTCCCGTTTGTTCCATTGCACTCCCGGGGCGTTCCATCTTAACGGAGAGTACTTAGGTAATCGGTGATTCACTTAAAATTCCAGTTGGTCTAGTACGTATTTGATATGTCAATAATGCATCGTAAAAAAAAACGGAATAACAAAAGCGTACCTACTTCCATAGTGACATGATACTGACAGTAAAGTACTTCTTAGTGTTTAAAACGTCAATCATGTTTTTATACGCATAGTGTAAGTGTCAGAATTCCTTAATTAAGAATTTAAATATTCAAACGATTAGTCCTATTGAATATTCAGTTGGATTAAAAAAATATTTTAAAGTTTTAGCGGCACCAGTGAATAGACATCGTTACTTGCGCAAAATTTAGCAAAAGATGTTATGGAAATATTTGCTTACACATTAAAATCGTAAAGTTCAAAATACTTGATTTCATAAAATATATATTGCAATATAACGATATGAGTTTAAAAGTGCACGGTTGCTTAACAGAAGTCGATTGCAAATTTAAATTCAATAGCATGATAAAAAGTATGTCTGTTTGTCTTCAACAACTGTAAGGAACTGGATATTAAATCTATTGTTATAAATAAAATTTTGTAGGTATATTAAAACAACAAAAACCAGCCAGACTCATTGTAGACTATGTTATTTCTTATTAAAAAAAAGGAGAGTGGTTCGTTCCATATTTTAATCCTAACTGTCACATAATAATATAATTATTTTAAAAGCAACATAATATACGAGTAAAGTATAAAATAATGATAATCGAAAAAGGTGCGTTGGCACACTCATCATATCAAATCATCAAACGACATTTTTTGGCGCGTGCGCAGCCACAGTATAAACTAGTATACTTGGTTATGTACACTAGGTAGTTTATGCAGTGGCCATGATTTTTTGCAATTACGCGTATTTTAATGAATCACATTTTTTAACTACCAGCGCGTTAATTAGCGGTGTCATGTTATAAGTAATTTATATCATAGATATAAAACCGTACATTTAAAAAAAGTTTGTATATTTTAATAATTAGGAGATCATGTAACCGCAATGATTTCTCTGAGACCAAATGGGATAAAGTATAGCATGGGCGGGCCTACAACACAGGCACAAACAATGTGTAAAATGTATATACTGCTTACAGTACTCTGTGTCTACCTTGCAACCTCTATGCGGCTCTCTCTTCAATAGCAGCAGTCGTTAAGAGACGAAGTAGTAGGTAAGTATGTATATTTCCTAAAGCCTAACCCTGAGTATTAGTTAAATCAGTATGAAAAACCAGGCCAAGTGCGAGTCGGACACGCGCACGAAAGGTTCCGTACCGTTATCTAAAAGTTCAACTGTCTAAGGCTCACGGTTCATGAGATACAGCTTAATGAAATACAGAAAGGAACAGAGGGGTCTCAGTAATAGGGACTCATTTTACCCTTTGAATACAGAAGCCCACAAACAAGCAAATTTCGCAATCTAAATCTTGTACTTTGTAGTGTCGAAAGTAATTACTATTCCGCAATTATAAAGAACAATAAGTGTTGTAAACCTTAATGCCTAAATCATTACGTCCTTAATACTGCGACGAGGGCAATGAGTTCTGACCATTATTTGCTGTTCTCACGTACAATTTGTATATGAGTAACGTACTGATTGCATGGTGCTGTTCACCATCAATTATTCAAAATTTACCTTTTGAAACCTTGCTTTACTATAAAAAATTTAACTCCTTCATTATGTTTTCTCTTCTAACTTTTACTGAAGGGATCTTTAATAAGTACCTAATCAAGCGAACGCATTGTTTTTTTTTTTTAACTTTGTTACTTATATCTTTACTGAGTCGCGGTATTATATGATTCTTAGTGAAACTGATATTTTTAAGTGTAGACAGGGTAGGCATCCTATATGTGCCTGTGCGACATGCACGCCAAAGCTTTATATACCTATTTCAAAAGAATCAATCGAAACACATAAATCATAATCATTATATATACAGAAAGATGTCCAAACACTCACACACAAAAAACACTATGAAACAAAAATACCGTGATCAACATCGTCTACTAAACTACTTCAATAGTACATACTATTTATACATCTATCTATCTAATATATAAAAATGAATCGCAAAATTTGTTTGTTAGAGCATAACTCTACAACGCTTGGACCAATTTGGCTAATTCTTTTTTTAGATGTTCGCTAAAATCCAAGGATGGTCTATACGAGAGAAATTCAAATGATTCCCGGGAAAACCCTAAAAACAGCCCTTTTTTCCATACAAACGTTGTCTAACTAAAGTCAATTCGAACTTCGAACGGGCAGAATTACGATAAAATGGAATTTATATTTCAATCCATCAATAAACTATGAATTGTTTTTTTACCTTACCGTTCCAATTACAGTGCCTTTATATAGTAACTCATAACCAAGTTCCCATCCACTTATAAGGCAAAGCTCAGAAACAGTATTCCCATCAAGCTTAAAGCACAATTAACTATCAATCCGTACTAGAAACCTACATACGAATTGAACAAAAAAGGGAAACAATGCACGCCCTTGCAGAATCAGAAACAAAGGCCGGTTGATAACATCAGAGTAACAGATACTGTTAAATTGTAAGATGTAAGTTGTAAGAGAATGCCCTGTTACGCTTTTAGGGCGAAATAAAAAGGTAATATTGTGTTGGTGACTAATATTGTCTAGTCTATTGATTTTTGCTTGAGTGTGTCTGAAATTTATTTTTCTGTCCTCCGGCCGGAAAGCGCCAACTTTCTGGCCGCTGCGCTAAATGAAATGTACTTTAGCGTTAGACTATTGTAAAGTATCCGAAACGTCAGCTAATAAAATAAAATAAAAATACGCGAGTTAAATCCGTTAATAGTTGTTTCATTCCAATAGGAAAGGTTTGTTTGTTTGTTTGGATTGAATAGGCTCGTAAACGACTGGACCGATTAGAATTTTTTTTTCACTGTTGGGAAGCTACACTATTCCCTAGTGACATAAGCTATATAAGAAAGGGATCCGTGCGAAGCAGGTGCGGATAGCTAGTCTAGGTATATAACAGCAGAAGTCCACTTAATGATTGACATATCAGCGCTAGGTTGCATAAGTGTTTCTTTTATAACGTAGGGGAGTACTAAGAAAGGAGTTTTGAAAATTCAACCCCTAATGGGGTAAAACGGATGTGCTCGTCGCGGTGAGAAGCTAGTACAATATATTATAATTATACAATCAGATCGTCATATCGCTGTTCTATAGAGCATTATTTTACTCAACTTTTAGCATTATAATTTTCGCAGATACCTTTCCGTTCCATCATCAGATCAGATCGATATCACTTTGTATCGTCACCAGATTATTCTGATCTGATTCCAAATTTCATGATGATGCAATAGGAACTAGTTAAATTCATGATAAATATTTCATTACATAGTTATCAGTCTACCTACAAGAGTGTTAAGGCGATTTGCAAGTGTTAGGTACATAATAAAAATGCAATATAGTGTCAAAGTTTGTTTAACTGAATTATGTCAGATAACTAGACCAAATGACTGTTACTAGATGAAAGGGAAATCAGGTCACGGCATAACTGAGTGCCTACTAGTGCCATAAATCACATCATTTGCGGCCTGCGGTTTGCTCACCGCATCATTTGATGATTTCAGAAAATAAATCTGGTTTTTAAATGACTGCTTTTTTTATAGTTTAAATTTAACGTCGTTTGATGTGCCTAATATTATATTACTATATATAGGTTATTTTTTCTAGAGAGGTTTTGTGCCCCGCGTTGGGACGTTTATGGGCTAAATTATTTTTTATACTTAGTTGTGGAGTTGTATTTTTTCAGCATTAAAATGGTTGTTTATATTAATTTAAATAGATTAGATTCAATGTGTCTGATTATTTTACACAATACAATTACAGTTAGTTGTAATTAAATTAGAATGTAGACTTTAACATTTTAAAGCTTATAAGAAATTATATATGTTGTAAGTAAAATTTGGGACTGTATCTCCAGAACACTGCATTTTGTAGTAATATTAAAATTTAGTATATTTTTATTTTACATAAAAATAGCTATAACTTACAATTTCGGATTACAGATTATTCCGCAGGTTTTCACTTTCATCAACATGGATATTACAATTAAAGATTACTACTACAAATGAATAACTACAAACTAAACTACAAATCAATTAACTTTTAACTAAAACCAAATAATTTCTAACGTCCTATCCTGATCGGGCCAACCGACTAACTACATATTAATATTTTAAAAAAATACTTCGTTATTTAAGCATTTACAAACGCTCTTACTGTTCCGTAATTTTAATGAGATTAATTAATTAGGTAGCTACTGATAACAAACTACGGTACGTCGTTATATTTAATAAACCAAATGTAACATAATAAATAGTTAACTGATTAATATACATAATAATATTGATATTAAGAAAGAAACAAGCGCATGTACCTACAGTGTCCTACATCAAAATATAATCAAAACTAATTTGAAAAAAATGAGCTACATAACAATTTCTGATGCTTTTGCAAAAACTTGCTGACGTTTCAAAAATCATACTCTTCAAATATTCATAGCACGACTGAGCTCAAGATAGTGTCAAAATTATATACCTACATGTACCTATAACTTAAATCTATACTTCTATACTAATCTATACTAATATTATAAATGCGAAAGTAACTCTGTCTGTCTGTCTGTCTGTTACACTTTCACGCTAAAACTACTGGACCAATTTAAATGAAATTTGGTACAAAGAAAGTCTGGAGCCTGAGAAAGAACATAGGCTACTTTTTAACCGACTGCAAAAAAGGAGGAGCTCCACGCGGACGAAGTCGCGGGCAGAAGCTAGTAATATTATAAATGCGAAAGTAACTCTGTCTGTCTGTCTGTTACGCTTTCACGCTAAAACTACTGGACCGATTTAAATAAAATTTGGTACAGAGAAAGTCTGGAGCCTGAGAAAGGACATAGGCCACTTTTTAACCGACTGCAAAAAAGGAGGAGTTCCACGTGGACGAAGTCGCGGGCAGAAGCTAGTCTATTATAGATTGGTTTTAAATTTTAAGTTAACTTATCGCTCGTGTTTTGGACGGTAACTTGACGTCCTCTCGTAATCTCATTGTATAACGAGATATCTTACGTAAACTGCAACTCGACGCATTGATCAAAGGATAATCTCCCAAGCAGCTAGCTCTATATAAGCAGTACAAAGGCTGTATAAGAAAGTCTGTATAGGAGCAAACAGTACAGTTTTTATAGAACTCGTCCCTTAACAAATTTCAACAAGTTAAGTGAAGGATTTAATCAAAATAAAAAAAAAAACGTGTAAAGTAATAATTTAATAATTTCTGATGCCCGCGCGGTTATTACACATTGGAATGAATCAACTATTAACGGATTTAACTCGCGTATTTTATTTTATATGCTGACTTTTCAGATTCCAGTTTCCATAATCGTAGCACGACTGAGCTGACAATAGTCTAACGCTAAAGTGTGAATAATTTTTAGTAATCTAACTGAAGAACTAAATAGAATTTCATTTTCCCAGTCGTCGCTATTCTATAGGAAATCTTTATTTTTAACGTAATTTATCATACTCGTCTCAATGCAAAAAATGGGACAAAACAGTCCCGTGATGTCGTGCGCCTGTCAGTTTGCTCAAGTATGCGCTAGCGCACGTTTTGACAAATACAGCACGATGCGCGCGCAGACGAGTTGAGAGAAGCTAAATCACTTCATACAACAATGAGACAAAAACATTCTGATAGGTATAATTTGGGAATTTTGCAACAAGTGGTAGATTTTATACCTAGTTAAAAAAATTGCTTCTATTTATTAAAGATCTTTTACTGCTTTATCAGAGTCAAGATATTTGAGTTAGATCCTACTACTATTATAAAGGCGAAAGTTTGTATGTATGGATGAATGGATGTATGGATGTTTGTTACTCTTTCACGTAAAAGCTACTGAATGGATTTGAATGAAACTTTACCACAATATAGCTTATACATCAGAATAACATATAGGCTATATTTTATAACGATATAGTGTAAAATACTAATCATATTCAGACGAAGTTGCGGGCAGAAGCTAGTATATTATACATTGGGGATGCGACTTCATCTATGTACGATAAGTACTCCCGTTTTACTTTTTAGTGTTCACGATACAAAAATGACAAGTTTCTAACCCTCATAGTTTAGGTCCTGCGTTGGATATGTCAGTCATTTTCCAAATTTCGTCACTGTATAAACCTTCCCTAGACTGCTTTTAACCAAATCCAGCCGTTCCCAAATTTTAGCCAGACTAACGAACAGGAATTCATTTTTATATAGATTATAATAATATAAATTTCTATTATTCTTATAAATATAACTTAGCTTTTCATTTTACGCTGTGTCTATCGCAACAGCGATCCACGGACGTGACGACGACTTCGATAATCGCAGACGAAATCCGATTACAATATAATGACGCTATTGCGAAATAATTAAGACTGCATTTGTATTGCTTGCTTGCTAAGTAAATGAGACACAAGGTGCATACATATAGGTCTTTAGAGACAGTCTATGAAGGCCTTCATAGGTCCTACTGTCACGTTTTATGGAGGTCTTTGTAAGATTCCTCGTAGAAAATGTAATGTAACGTTTACGCCAACGTTAACATTACATTTTGCACAAAGTAAGTATGAAAATTTCAGTTAGGTACTAGTCGCTAGCGCTACTCACTATCCAATAAAAACGAAAACATTAATAAAGCGTTTCTTTTGATAGAATTACACTTCTGTTACATTTAATTCGTAATAAATCCTTTGAATATAGTTGTATTGCCTTTGTTTATTTTTTAAAAACTCTCCATCAGTTAACAACATACAAAATATTATCAGAATATTATTTTTAAATCAATATTATTAACCATGGCAACACCAGCTCTTTCATTTTAACACCATGTATACAAATACAAATAGTGACTTTGCTTTTATTTTACCAATAATCACATACTTTAATTACATATTTAATTATAAAACCAAATTAATTTACTTATAACAGATGCAGCGTTATTATATTTCCAGTGTATTTTAAATTGAAAATGCAATCGATAAGCAAAGCGAATTTCTTTAATAGCATACGCTGATAAGGCCTAGTTAAACAACGTAACGTCACACACGTCGCGTTGAAATCGTCACGTGTCAACAGTGAACATTTAAGGTAATATAAATAAACACATTTTTTTGATTTTTTAAAATCATAGTATATTATACTGTCATACAAGAGTACAGAACCTATTATACGTGCCTAAAGGTCAATGGTCAATGACTTGTAATGCTATCTATGGTAGGTAAGGGTATAAAATTGTTTAAAATATAGATTAATTTTATATTTGTGGATTGTGAATAAAATTACCGAAAACAGAGATAATCTCAAGGTTTATAGAAAAATCGATTTTAAATTAAAGCCGTAAAATATTTCGTAAAAATGTTCATAAAGAATATTAAGGTACGTTTTGGTAAAGCTCTTTTATAAAAACAAAAGATAACAGTAAATGACCCTACATATAAACAAATTCAGATAAACATCTATATTAACCGTTAATTAAAACAAATGCTTAACGACACTTCCGTTGTTTCAAGCTCTCATACCGTCAATTTTCTCTCAAGTTACACCATAAGGCGATATTATCTTATTACAATTTGTCTCACTAATACGTGTTATTAATTCTTCTAATTGGTGGAAACTATTTACGTCTGTACGTATGACAAGCCTTTCTATCCGGTGGTGTACTTCCTCTACAAATTTCTTAACTCGCTGGGCATGTTTTCTTACATTGCATTATACTTTTACCTTCATAGCATTCAAGTTAGTATACTTGTTTTGATGACTTTTTGTTACATCTGTATGTGAAGATCCTTTCATTCCACTTTATTTATAAAGAAGAAAAATTCAATAGACACCACTTTACAAGTAAACTCGAGAATTAAACAATCACTTTGGTCTTTTTTACATGATTTCTCAGAAATTTTCTTTCAATAATTCCTCCAAAATAAATTAACAAGCCAACGATGTCATCTCATAAAATATAATCCAATTGCAATTAGAATAATAAAACAATAAAAAAAAAAGAGGTAATGAGAAGGAAGGTCCTTATTTTATAAATGTTTCCGTGTTTGTTTTGATGCACAATTAAGCATTAATATATGGTAATCTGATTTAGGCCTAACGACAATATCTAATTGCCTACTATTAAATATACCCGTATACCTTGAGCAAATTTAAATACATCGTATAATTGTTACCTTACCACATTTCTCTCTTTTTTGTACCGATTGGGATATGTCACGGCGTGAATGACAACATAATTCCTGTAACAATTCTATAATTTGTATCCAATTTGTATATATATTTACTTCCTACAAGTAATCGAACGAGGTCGAACCACAATTGCTTTGGAACAATTTAGGCCAATTCCTTTAGTGTTTGCTCATACATAATTGGTTAGTGTTTTGGGATTACGTGTTTGTTGGGATGGTATTCTAATATGGTTAATTCTTTTACTGTAAATAAGCAAAAAGGTCAGACAATTTGTTAATATAAATATAGATTACTAGCTTCTGCCCGCGACTTTTTCCGCGTGGAACTCCTCCTTTTTTGCAGTCGGTTAAAAAGTAGCCTATGTCCTTTCTCAGGCTCCAGACAATCTTTGTACCAAATTTCATTTAAATCGGTTCAGTAGTTTTAGCGTGAAAGCGTAACAGACAGACAGACAGACAGACAGAGTTACTTTCGCATTTATAATATTAGTAGGATAGTAGGATTGCAATTAGTTTGTTAGTACCTACCTATCAAAAAATGTTGGACACGTATTTTTCTTTTGTTAATAAAACAAAAAGTAACAAAGTTAGTAGGTACATCCTCATTATTTTTGGTTCAATTGACTATTTTAACACATGGACTATGTAATTTTGTACAGTAGCCGATTTAAATAAAATCTTGCACACGATAGGTACCTATGTCGTTTCTTTTCCCATTTCGACGTACCTATAATATAATAAAAGTAACCAGATATTTCCTAGGTTCCCAAAGTAACCTTACACGGTTCCGTAAGGTAATATAGCGCAATAATATTACACAAGTCGCTCTGAGGCGGTTAATTCGTATTCATTACTTGGTTGTTTAGTTATTTAATAACAGAGAATTAGGGTCGTATAGTGCTTATTAAGAAATTGTATTACAGTAACAATAATAATTGTGAATTATACGACTAGAATCCTGTCAGTGACTTCATACTCACATAAATTATTAAATTATTTTGTAGTATAGTAGTATCCTACTATACTACAAGAAACGCGATTTATTCTCGAGGTATTATAAGTCTGACGTGATTTCTGTGTGGAAGTTAAGTTGTCCAAAAATTAAGGCAGATGTAAGAAGGTATGGAAAACCAAATTTCTACCCAACGCAATGTTTTCTTTATAGAAATATTAATATTTAGGTACCGATTATTTAGAGGGCTTTTAGATTTTTCGTGTCGACGGCTTGTTTAATTGTTATATTGTGGAAGTCTCTATATTTTGACCAAACTGACTTTGGAGTCGGTGAAAAATTTAAATAAAAACACCGCTTTTATTTCAATTGTAATTTCCTTTGGGTTACCTTTGTTCATACATTGGTTACTTATCTGTAATAAATCTCCTTAATATAGTACGAATTGTAGGAGATATTTAGGTCATCTCGTGTCTAGATCGAGCTAGCAGCCGGTTTACTAGATCTGAACCTAGGAATGCCGGCATGCCCTAACATAGACTTAATTCTGAGGATGTAAGCTTCCTCCAGACTAGTTTTTATCCAGATTTCTAGAAAAATCATCACTGAACTTGGGAATGAAACTGGTATTAAAAATAGTAACTTTACTTTGTATGGAAAATATATACGAAGATGCCTTTCACAGTTTATATCAGGTTCATCTTAAGCAAGTTGTTTTACGAAGTCGCGAAACTGTATCAACAATTTTTATTTGTGAATAGATTTGTTCAAAATTTCTTAATAGGCATGATGATTCTTTTTTTTTTCTCTTTGTTTTTACTGTACATATGTACTGCCTGGTGTTACAAATTACAATGTAAGATCTAGTATGTCTACCGCTTACTAGTTTGGCCACACCACCAATTTCCAAATATCAGATAACCTCACCGCCACTCACCGGTAAACAACTCATTTCAACAATGTTTTCTTACATAACACGTCTAGCTAATCCGCTATTGTAGAACATAGCTAACCACAAAAAAACTAAGTTCGGTTCAAAACAAAAGCTAATCAAATTTGGTATACGCCGCGTTTCGCTCACGCACTGTAATTTAAATTTAACCATTGCTTGATAAACGTACTAGACAATGTAACTTGTCGCAAGAATGACAATTCGTCTTATTATTTGACCCCTATTACAAAAGGCGTAGGGTACAAATTTAAACATTTACAGCGTGGGAACGATTGGACAAAACAATGAAAATCTGGGACAAACGAAAGTGATTTCGATGACGACAGTTAGAAAATTCATTTGGTGTTTTTGTAATCTCTTATGTGGTTTAGCATGGCGTTTTGTTCCTCCTATTAAATGATTATGTGTATAACAATTCAAATACTCGTCTATTGTATGATTTGTAGAAAGTAAAAATGTTTCGAGTTGTTTTCTTTTTTAATTTTTACTTGAACATCTATGATGGAAAGCTTAAATGCCAAGTTATACAGTCTTGACAATGACAACCTGCGGGACGAGACAGGGGAGGCAAAAGCCCGAAATAAATACAATTATTACTTAGCAATTCGGGACTACCTTTGGTATTTAGCGCAGTTTCGTAAATTCGATATTTTTTCAAGCAACAAAACAGTTTTTTTACTCTATACTTATTGTACAAAAAACTTTAATGTACAATAGATGAACTTAATGCCATACGACATTCTCAACCAGTCAACCTTTGAAGTAGACAGAGAACATGTGTAGGTGCAAACAAATAGCCACTATTTACTCTTTATTCTACAAAAAACTATAATATACAAAAGGCGGACTTAATGCCATAAGGCATTCTCAATCAGTCAACCTTTGAAGTAGACAGAGAGCATGTGTAGGCGCTAATAAATAACCAATTTCCAGGTTTTCAAACTAGTCTATTTAGATAGACTTTTAAGTCGTGGTCAGTGTCCTTCAAAATGTCATCTGTCACTTTCTGACTCACCCTTCTAAATGCCAAGTCCTATACATTTACAGAGCAATTAATAAATACCTATTTAAAGACAATATAATTGATTTGACATTTACGACGTTTAAGGTATGTGGTTGATTGAAAGGTTAATTTATTCTATTATTTTCTTGAAGTTATTTATATTATACCTACTTATGTAGATGTAGGTATATACAATATATTATATACACAACTACGGAAAATAGTTTTCAATTCACAACTTTTATGTAGGTAGGTAGGTACCTATAATTATGATTATGTGCGTTTCAAATGTTAGAAAAAAAAAAACATAGTGACTTTTTGTAAATTTAATTTCATCTGTTCTCTGTTCTTATCTTTTTGACGATATCACTATGAGTGCATATACTTAATCTTCTTCTTCTTTCTTATATATAAAAATGAATTGCAAAATGTGTTGGTAAGCGCATAACTCGACAACGCCTGGACCAATTTGGCTATTTGTCCAAGGATGGTTCTTACGGCGAGAAAAAATCGAATAATTGCCGGGAAAACCCTAAAAACAGCCCTTTTCTTTTCCCATACAAACGTTACCTAACTAAAGTTACCTAATTTGAATTTCGAACGGGCAGGATGACGTCTGCCGGGACCGGTAGTATTACATAAAAGTATGTAATAATAATGTATGAAATAAAAAGAAATAAATAACTCTAAACCTGAAACTTAGGTATACCTACATATGTTGTTTTCTATTGACGAAAAACTTTAATGAATTCAGTATAGGTACACAAATGATTTCGACATTGACTTTTTACCAAATAAAATAAAAAATAAAAAATTGTGCTGGAAATAAGCCAAAATTGCAAAAAGCACTTTAGCATCATTAAATTAGAGTGCGTTTTGCAAAGTGCTCTTAGTAAAATCATTAATTATAGTCATCGATACGAGTCAGTGAAGTCTTGATTTACACTAAGTGTGTAATGCTGGTAATTATAGCTTATCGTATGAGGATCATAAACGTCAGTCGACACTCATCTATGTGGTAACAGCTTTATTATACGAGAGGTAGCGGTGTTATAATAATAGGCATGACGAATAACTTTTTTTTCATTTTGCAACATTTCCATCAAGTTTGACGGCCTGCTGGTCTAGTGGTCAGAGCTCCTAGCTACGAAACCGGAGGTTGCGGGTTCGAATCCTGCTACGGGCAGATGTCAGTGTGATGAACACTGGCATCTGTACACGAGTCTTGGATGTCTTATATGTATTTATGTATGTTTATCCGTTGTCTAGTACCCATAGTACAAGCTTTGCTTAGTTTGGGACTAGATCAATTGGTGTGAATTGTCCAAAGATATTATTATTAAGTAGATTTTCTTTGGAATGAAACAACTATTAACTTATTTAACTCGCGTATTTTTATTTTATTTGCTGACGTTTCGGATTCTTTACAGTTTCCATAATCGTAGCACTTTAGCGTTAGACTATTGTCAGCTCAGTCGTACTACGATTATGGAAACTATGGAAGGCATCAGAAATTATTAGATTTTCTTTTCTCAATCGAACAATAAATGCCAAAGATAAGCACTACCAAAGTTCAAGAGTGGGGGTTTATGACGTCACGGCTAGGTATAAATTGTACCATATCGTGACGTCACGAGCCCCCACTCCCGAACTTTAGAAGCACTTATCTTTGGCAATGTTTATTTTTTTGAGAAAATAACAAATACGTGTTGAATAATTTTTAATAACCTAACTGACGGACTGAATAGAATTTCGTTTTCTTTACCCTGTTGTCATATTTATTATCGCACGGTTACTAGAAAAGTGTGACAACTCGAAATGTGTAAAAAAATCTTTGCGACATTCATTACCTAAGATAAGTAAGGTCAAGGCTTCTAATTCCGTCTACGGGGCTATTCCGTCACGTACACGTTTTTGGCGAATCTAAGCACAGTTCGCCGCTGCCGGCTCAGTTGGTAAAGCAGTAGGGTTTTCTAATTCAAACTAAAAAACACCCATGACGCTGTGCAATAAAGGAAGAAAAATATCTGCTTTCAAAGTCGAAGTGCGAGTATAGTACTATGCAGTTTGATCGAAGATAAATATGAAATAGTAAGACTTCTAGGCTTGTTTGTATGATTATTACAACGTCTAAGATATGCATAAACGTGTCTGCCTGTTCGTGATGCGTAAAACTCCGATAGTTTTTAGTAATTCACCATGGAAAATTAACAACTTCAAAATAGTCTAGTGGGAAATTCCGTCTATTTTTTAAGGGGCAAAGCCGTCATATGCCGGTATTTCCCGATTCCAGACGTCGTCAACATTTTTTTAGTGTATTACATTTTAAAATAGGTACACTTGTCAATCTGGCAATAATAAGCTTAGCTGTGACGAAATATATGAGTAGGTAATTCAATAGAACGTAGTACGAAAATACTCCGGACTGCAAAATGCATAAATCCTTACTTTATGAAATAATATATATAAAAAATATATAAATTAGTAATTTTTTAAAAGGTTGAGCTCATCTGATTGGCAAAACATGCCGGAATAGCCCCAAAAAATTGTGTTTGCGGATAACTCCTATTGTAAATCTTATATCTAAGGTCTAATGACACATATTTGATTGAAATCGACGTGTCTTCATTTTCCGCTAGCTAAGACTTGAAAAAACTGGGTAGTTCTAGGGAAACTGCTTGCATGACGGAATAGCCCCACTCAGGCGGGAAACTCCGTCTACCTGACTATTTTTAAAAAAATGTATATAATAAATTAAGCAACCTAGATACAGGGAATATCATACTATTATTTGATTGCCAAGTAAATTGTTGGTCTAATACATATGCGCCATGGGTAAATAGTTAAAAATAAACGTCTCAAAATTTTAACCAAAGTTGATCTAGCTCAAAAATATGCCGGAATTAGAAGCCTTGACCTTAATTACTTAATTAGGTTACCTAGTAGGTCTCGAACCCGCTACTTTTGGTTTAATTTTAACCACTGGGCCAAAAGGCCATCAAATTGGTTACTTACATATTTAACATCAAAATGATGTAAACTACATAACTCATACATTTTTGCACTTGCAACTTGGCCCATACATGCATAATCAACAGTAGCAAATAACGTTTTCACATAAAAACCTGTATGACTAACTCGATGATGTAAAACTAACTGGCACTTAAGTTGCTTTGTTGTTACAAAAACATTATTACTGCCTTTAGATGTGCTTGTCCTATAAAAGATCATTAATAAGTTAAGTCTTTTGATTCAAATTATATACAACTAGCTTCAGCCCGCGACTTCGTCCGCGTGGAACTCCTCCTTTTTTGCAGTCGGTTAAAAGGTAGCCTATGTCCTTTCTCAGGCTCCAAACTTTTTTTGTACCAAATTTCATTTAAATCGGTCCAGCGGTTTTAGCGTGAAAGCGTAGCAGACAGACAGACGGAGTTACTTCCGCATTTATAATATTAGTAGGTATAATCAGCTGATCTAGCGAACTTCGTACCGCGGTGTGTCAATTTTTTTATTTATAAATATTGGTTGATGATAGAAAAATTAAAATTTGGAATTGTAGGTATTTATAAATTCCGAAGCATATAAAAAAAGCTTATGTACCTACTCCAAAATAAAAAGAATCCTCCCAAAGTAGACCAACAAAACTTAAACATACATAAATCCTTTCCAAACACATTAATGCCATCAAATAAGGACATTTTCTATTTATTTACATTTTTAACAAAATGTATGAAATCATCAACCGGCAAGTCCGGTCAGCACTCCTTGACTCTGGTGTCAGACAAAACCGAGTGCTAGGTGATGTCATAGTGAGTCACTGGACTAAAGGCTGTATGGCTAATGTAGTAGGTAGATTGAGAACAGTACGAAAATCATCAAATTTATTTTGGAATTTGCAATTACCAAAATCTGCCCACGACTTCGCTTGCGCACGATAAGCACCCCTTAGGGGTGAATTTTCATAATTCTTTTTAAGTGCTCCCCTCTGTATTAAAAGGAAAATTTTAAGTTTCTAACACGTATAGTTTAGGCCCTGCATATAGTAGCGTCAGTCATTAAGTCAGCTTATAGATTACTAGCTGCCCGCCCCGGCTTTGCTTAAGTAACATTATAGGTACTACGTAAACGAACCCAAGAAAAAAATAATTATTCCATTTGATGCACTTGTCCGGAAGTTATGCGCGTACACACAAATTATATATAAGTATATCAACCCAAAAGGTATATCAACCGAAAGATATATCTACTTCTGGACAGCGGTCTCCCCCAAAGATATATAGATAGGTCTCCCTCCATAGTGACCGGTCCCGTACCTCTCACACCCATTCTATAAGACAGACGGACTTAAGAAATTTATTTCTTAAACATGTCATCTTGCAAAATAAAAAAGCATCTTTTCTCACGTACAAGGATATTCTGAAGTAATCGTTGATGTCATAGTGAATCACCGCATAAATAAGAAGACAAGAGGATTCTATATTAGAGTTGTAAGGATAATGATGTAAGTAATTGCCTAATAGTGACTTCAGACACAGATGACTAAACGCAATATCAAACACTACTGTAAGTAGTATAGGCTTAAAACAATTTAAACATTTACTTAAGGATCCGTATGCAATATACAACAATAAGTGTTATATCCCTTTTGACATTGGCTTATTATCTAATTAATAATACATTGACATTTGGCATACATAAAAAAAATTAAAAAATCATCTATACTAATATTATAAAGCTGAAGAGTTTGTTTGTTTGTTCGAACGCACTAATCTCAGGAACTACTGGTTGGAATTCAAAAAATCTTTTTTTGTTGGATAGACCATTTATCGAGGAAGGCTTTAGGCTATATAACATCACGCTGCGACCAATAGGAGCGAAGAAATAGTGGAAAATGTGTAAAAACCGGGAAAATATGAAGCGTTATGAAGAATTACTATTCCACGGGGATCAAGTCGCGGGCACAGCTAGTAAGTCATAAGTATTGACATCAAATATCAAATTAATGATATGTCAAATGTTATGCATGTTTGCTCAATGTCATACAATATGAGTCACATTGTGATACTGTCATAAAAAAATCACTATGATTTAACTTAACGGCCTAGTTCGCAAAACCGGACCTTTCTTGCGATCTGAAATCGACTCATGCGCAGGTTTCCTGTTCTTTACTAAACAACAGGTGTGAAAGGGACGGAAATAACTTTAAATAAGGTAGTGACCGAGAAATATTTAAATTTGGCTTCTGATATGGAAATCTATGTGGGCGTTAACGAATTGAGATAATACCTTTCTTGTTTATTTTAATAAGTAGGTAAACAAAGTATTAAAAGTATAGTACCTATCAACACATCTTCTGCACGGACAACACACCCTATTTTAAAGGTTTTTTTTTACCCTATTTCAAATGAATACCACTGAAGCGTAGTTGGTCTACTGCAGCTGTGGTCCTTACCAGACTTTAGGCAAACGTCCAGGTGAAACGCATCTAAACCTGTAAAATAGTTTGGTTTTTAGGTCTGACCGACTAGACGGCCCTCCATACTGGAGGTAGCACCTCGACTCGGGCCGTTACGAGGTGTTGCCACGATTGTGATGCAGCTTACCTTAAATACCTATCCAAAAATAAGTGCCAGCTCGCGGTCTAACCGATATGCCTACTCTATACTAATATTATAAAGCTGAAGAGTTTTTTTGTTTGTTTGTTTAAACGCGCTAATCTCAGGAACTACTGGTTCGAATTCAAAAAATCTTTTTTTGTTGGATAGACCATTTATCGAGCTTTAGGCTATATAACATCACGCTGCGACCAATAGGAGCGAAGAAATAGTGGAAAATGTTTAAAAAATGGGGAAAATATGAAGAATTACTATTCCACGGGGACGAAGTCGCAGGCACAGCTAGTTTATTCTAAGGCTGGTTCAAATCTCAAAAAACAATGAATCACCTATTTAGAAGATCCTACCCTTCATACCCTTTTTTTTCTAGTTTAAACTTCTACAAATAAACAACTATTCCTAAAACCATAGCAGCTGTTATTTTTTTAAGCTCATACCGGAAGTAATATTAGAGGCGGAAGCTGTTGAGAGCTTTTATCTCAATAAGCTCGCAATGTTTAAGATTGAAGATATAAATGAGGAAGCAGGGGTGATAAGTGTGTTAAGATCAGAAGTAAAACAAGTAGGTGATTAAAACTTCTTATATTGACTGAAGTACAAGAAATGGAAATACAAATTAAACAATATAAAATCAATGATAAATCAATAATATGCCGGCAATGCGGTTGGCATCATAATAATGACAGCCGAGAGCTGTCAAAACCTCAGAATGAAAAAGGCTATTTAAGACACATTAATAATCATCTATTACATATTTTTTAACCCAAACTAAAATACAAATAAAATGTATTATTATAAATTAGTATTTATTTAACAGTCGGCCATCCTGATATTGTGTCTGACCCAGACACTGGTAACAATGAAAACAATAAACAAATAAGATCAATCACACTTTTACTAGGTAATTATTATGATTCCTCAGTTACTATAATATTATTATCTAACTGTTGTCTTTTCCAATTGCACATATCAGAATTTAAAAAAAAACATAAAAGATAATTCAGTATTAAGTTTGAAACAATGCAACTGCCATATTAATATTTCAATAAAAGTACTACACAAGGAAACAAAAGAGGGAATAAAATACAATAAGAGAAAGAAAAATATACTCATATTATATCTGAGCAAACTGCTGAATACTGATTTCTGAAGAGTAATTAACTGTAAGTATAATAAAATTAATCAATTATATTACTCGGCCATTCTGCTCTCCTGAATGTCCTCATTCTTAGTTATGTACTCCTAATTTAGTTTTACGCGTTGAAGATAATATATTGTTTTAACTACAATTTTACAATTGTTACAATTTTAAACATAATTGTCTTAAGTATTTATCAGATATACTTGGCTACAAAAATAACATACAAACTTTGACAGTAGACCTCCCAACTAGATGAGGTCTCAGGATACAATTCAATCGCCCAAGTTCTCAAAGAGCATTCTCTCAGCTACACTTCTCTTCGGATAACAAGATACGGCGCTGTCCCTCCAAGGTAGTTGCAGCCAATATCTATACACTTAGAGACACGTACTATTAACCCGCACAGGGAGTTGCAACGTGAAACTATAAAATAAGAAACACGTACTATTAACCCGCACAGGGAGTTGCAACGTGAATCTATAAAATCAGAGACACGTACTATTAACCCGCACAGGGAGTTGCAACGTGAATCTACAAAATCAGAGGCACGTACTATTAACTCACACAGGGAGTTGCAACGTGAATCTATACACTTGGGCACACGTACTTTTAGCCCTCACCAGGAGCTGCAACGTGATTCCATATAATTGGGTACAGGTACTTTTAGCCCTCACCAGGAGCTGCAACGTGATTCCATATAATTGGGTACAGGTACTTTTAGCCCTCACCAGGAGCTACAAAGTGAATTCAAATAATTTGTTACAGGTCCTTTTAGCCCTCACCAGGAGCTGCGACCTGGCCTCTGCAGAACAGGTACCAACAGGCGCTTTCAGCCCACGCAGGGAGCTACAGCCTGGACTCGTTGTTAGATACAGCCCTAATTACGTGAGCTAGGCAACGTTTGCGTAATGTTTTGCATTTCCATCCATCAATAAAGCGTCAACATGGTTTCAGCGTCACAAAACTGCGCCATTACTCCTCATGCCGAGCATCAGTCTTTTTTTTTAGGAATGGATTAGGATGGAAATTGATCATTTAAGTACAGTACTACCATGTTAAATGTTTGTGTGGGTATACAAGGTGTGAGCGGATAATTGTGCTTCTCGAATATAGTTTATTAATATAGGTTATTTTATATATTTATTACAATTATGTTCAATCACTATCATCGTAATCGCTTTCCGAATCCGATCCAGTAAATCGCATCCAAGGTTTAATCTTGTCAGCTGAGAAAACATTTACATACTTCTTTTTAGAATAGCCATCGACACTACTTATCTCATAACGGTCATGTTCCAATACTGCAGTTACACGGTAGGGTCCGTTGAACGCGGGAACTAGTTTATGGCTTTCACCAGGAGTCTTGGAACTCTTTTGGACCATTACGAGGTCCCCTTTTTTATATACCTTTGCTTTTGTCTTTTTCTGGTCATATCGAGTCTTCATCTTTTGCTGCTGTTTCTGAATATTTTCTGTTACCTCCTGTCTTATTTTCTCTATCGCTTTTTCAGAAATGGATTCCTCTCGGTTAATCTCATGCAACTGCCCTTCTTTAGTGCTTACTGTAGTTCTGCCGAATATTATTTCGGTGGGGCTTTTACCCGTTCCTTGATTTATAGTGTTGTTGAGACTCCACTGTACTTCACTAACTTTAGCGTCCCAATTTTTGTCGTCTTCATCATGGCATAAAGCTGTAAGTGAGGCCAGTATTGACCGATTGTATCGTTCAATCTGACCATTCGCTCTCGGTGTAGCTACAGCATTGAGCGTATGCTTTACACCAATTTCAGTAATATAGGCCTTAAATTCGTTAGAAGTGAAGCTTGTGCCTCTATCGGAGATAAGATGTTTAGGTATGCCAAACAAGGAAAACATATCGCGCAACACTGCAATTGTGGTCTTAGTTTTTGTGTTTTTGACAGGTCTCAGAACTATGAACTTCGTATAACTATCTATGATGCCCAAGATATAAAGGTTACCCCGTTTACTCTTAACAAATGGACCAAGATGATCTATATGGAGACATTGAAATGGAACGTTCGGTTTTGGAATAGGGTGAAGTAAACCCTGTTTCTTACCACCTGGTTGTTTAGCATGTGCGCATGGTATGCAGGCTCGAACATATTTCTTTATGAATTGTGTCATCCTGGGAAACCAGTAGTCACGTCTAGCTTTTTCGAGGGTTTTCTCATAAGAAAAATGTCCGGCTTCGTCATGGCATTGCTGCATGATCTTCCAGCGTGCATCTCTTGGAACAGCCCAACGTGTCTCTCCGTTAACTCTTCGATATATTTTGCCATCCTTCATTATATAATTATTGAGTATATCCTTTGCTTCATCGCATCTACAATCTAAGACAGCTTTGATATGTCGAAGCCTCGGGTCGCTCATCTGTACGGACTGAAGCCAATGTACTTCGCTTACTTGCCAAATATTTAAGGGTTCGTCGTCTAAGCTTGGGACTGAGTTTCGACTTAGAGCATCAGCGTGTGCCATTTGGACACCCGGTTTAAACTCAATAGTAAAAGTATATTCTTGAACTAGAAGCCACCATCTTGCTATTCTCGGTATCAGATCCCTTTTAGTCAGTGTCGTTCGCAAAGCATTACAGTCAGTTATGACTTTAAAGTCAATCCCGAGAAGATAAACCCGGAATCGTTGCAGTGATGCCACAACGGCAAGCGTTTCAAGTTCGTAAGAATGAAACCGTTGTTCCTCGGACGTTGTCTGTCGACTAAAATAAGCAACTGCTTTCAGAGGTGATTCTCTATTTGGGCGTTGCAATAAAATACCACCAAGTCCCAATGCGCTTGCATCTGTGTGCAACTCAGTATCGTAGTCGGGATTATAGATGGCTAGCACTGGTCGCGACGTCAGGTGACATTTAAGTTCGTTAAATGCCCTTTCTTGTTGTTCGCCCCAGACCCAATTAATATTGGCTTTTGTGAGCATTGTGAGAGGTCGAGCTACCATAGCAAATCCCTTTACAAAACGTCGGAAGTAACTAGCTAAACCAATGAATTGACGCACTTCGTGAACGTTTTGAGGTGTCTTGAAATTGGTAACTGCGTCTATTTTGCGTTGTCCTGGTCTAACTCCATCGATTGAAATTTCAAAACCTAGATATTCGATCGTTTTCCGAAAGAAGTTGCATTTCGCTAAATTAAGAGTCAGACCAGCTTTTCGAAGTAGTTCTAGGACTGCTTTAAGTTTGTCAATACCTTCCTCTAGCGTTTTGGATGGAATAATAATGGGCATTTCTCTACTAAATGGAAAATCGCTGTCCCAAGCAAAATTTGTATAATAAACTCTATCATATCTATTATTTATTGGATTAATATGGGCATAAATTTGGTACTCTTGGTTCGCAATTGCTTATTAAGTAAATAAATATAATTGTTTCCGAGAAAAACAATGTTAAACACCTCAAAAAACAGTCCCCTGGTATGTCCTTTTTCCAGAATTACAAGCATTGATACCTATATATTGAATACCTTGCCATTCATAACTGAATAATAATCATATGTAGATTAAGAAAGACTGTAAGCATCTTTTAATATTACAAATGATATGTCTATGATAGAAATTTACTTTAAAAAATATGTACGAAGGCTGTCCTTAAAATTTGAAAACAGTCCCCTGGTAAAATTTGAAAACGGCACGATATTCAATTTAAGCATTGTTTTAAAACATTATGACCGTGAAATGGAAAGCATTTGGTGTGAAGTTTGTTCGGTTATATAGGTATACAGACAACAGCCTTTTTTTAAGTAACGTCACTTTGTTTAGTAGTGAAACACGCGTCTCGAACGTTAGAAGGAACAGTCCCCTGGGTGAGTATATCTTCCCCATTTCAAAAGTTTTAAATCATATAATTTGTTTAAAATAGTTTACTTACGAGTATGTCTTCACATCTGTTTTACAAATGTGATATGTTTTAATGATTTTGTGTTATTTCGTTTTTAAGTAAGAAAACCAGTCCCCTGGTCAACAGTCCCCTGTCATTTCATTGCACACTGGGGACTGTTCTTTATCTCTATGCTATAACATTGATAATAATTACTGTTAGATCCTTGAAAAAGTACAAATTTTGTTAAAGTTGTAATCCAATATGTTTATTGTGATAATTAGGTAGCAAAGGTAATGTTTTTTTTTTAATTAATAACATTCTAAAAGCTGATTTAAGTCATACAATCAGTATCTTAGAAGGACTGTTTAGTAAGAAGTTGATTTTAGTCAGTTTGTCACAAATGTTATAAAAATGTCTTTTTTTTTTATAAGTGTACTTCGTTACGATCTCATCGATTACTTATGTAATAATTACACATTGTAAGTGCTAATAAAAATAAGGTTTTAATTATTTATACAAACAAAAATACTAGTTTTTGTTCACAAAAACAGTCCCCTGTCACAATTTTCCACAAAACCGTCAATAACTCAAAAACCCAGAGGAAAATGCGTGGGCTTCTTTAATATATATATTTGATATACTATTGCCTTTCTTTGTATTAAGAGACATTCTCAATATTTAATAAAATTTGCTCAGGACAGCTCTTGTATGGACGAGTTTCCAAATAGCAGAGAAACACCCTAATATCATCCATATAGGCTAACACCCCCGGAATATGATGTTGTTTTAGCAGTCTTTGTATAAGCCTTTGAAACACGGCTGGGGCATTTGTGAGTCCGAATGGCATACGATTATACTCATAATGCCCATCCGGAGTCACAAATGCGGTCACGTGTTTAGATGCCTCTGCTACCGGTACCTGATGATAGCCAGAGGTGAGGTCGAGAGTTGTAAAAAAGTATTGACCTGAAAGACTGTCAATTTGATCGTCGATTAAGGGCATTGGAAACTTTTCTTTAATTGTCTTTCGATTTAAAGCCCTGTAATCGACACACAATCTCGCCTCGCCATTCTTTTTCGCTACTAGAATAATCGGGCTAGCATATTCGGAAGTTGATTCTCGAATAATTCCATTAGTTAGCATTGTATTGACTATGGTATTTACTTTACCACGTTCGGACATGGATAGGCGGTAAGGTCTATAAACGACTGGGATGTTATCTTTCAGTTCAATACGCATTTCAGTACCTGTAGCTTTGCCTAATTCCTCTAGACTAAATGCAAAACAGTCGCGATGTTCATTTAGTAAGTGACACAGTTCATTTTTTATTTCTGAATTTAGGTTTCTGTCAATATTCATTTGTTCGATGGTGATTAAACAGCAATTTTCGTTATTTGTAATAGTATTAACGCTCAAAAGATTACTCGTAGACGAAGGCAACCGTAAATCTGACACCAAAGATCCTCGAGATAATAAGGTTCCCTTAGAGATCTCATAGTCTTCAGTAGTCAGGCTTACCATTAGCAGTCCGCCTTTTCCATTTTGAACAGTGTAAGCACCCGGCATAATGAAGTATTCTCTACCGGGTCTCATACATGGTTCAGTGTCTATATATATAGATCCGGTCACCTCAGGAGTTGTTATTATTTCTACTATTTGAGTACCATGTATTATTGTATTTTCAGCACATATGACGGATAGTTTACCAGTAGAAATTTCAGGTTCTTTGTAAAATAACAGTTGATCCTTTGATTTATACGCCCTTACATGCTCAAGTTCAGTCAGGGATTGGCCTATCAGGACGTCGGCAGGTAGAAGATGTTGATCTACTAAATAAGCCTCAATTACTTCATCCAACCCATCTATTACAATTCGAATATGGACTCTGCCGGACGGAACAAGCGTTCCATTGGCAAAACCTTTGAGCGTAGGTAAGTCAGTCGTATCAATATCTAATTTAAGGTTCGATGCAATATTTTCATTGATCAGGGTGCACTGACTACCGAGGTCCACGAAAGACTTTAGTTGATGTCCATTTACAGTTATCAATTTAAAATATTTATCATTAGCGTGATTGGTCACAGCTATACACATCATGTCTTTAGTGGCGCCATCGGGTGCAGGTGCAGACTGAACAGGCTTAGAATATGTTTGACCTGTGCAGTTAGTATCTTCGTGGCCATAGCGTCGGCATTTCTTACATTTCAGTATTGGCTTTTCGCATTTATGCACAGTATGCCCTGTCTCACCACAGTTGTAACATTTTATTTTACTTGCAGTAGCCAGTTTCCTCGCAGTTACATCAGTGTTTTTACCCGGAATTGGTTGACTACTATTCTGCAAGTTTGTACCAAACCTCCTAGTAGCATCTGGACCTCTATTAGTTATACTTCTAAAATATTTGAGAACACTATCAACGTCAGATAGGTTTGCTCCTTGGACATTCATTCTAACATTCAAATCATAAATCCCCTGAGTCAAGCAATCAACTGCATTTTTTCCAGTTATGTTACATTTGTTTATTAGCATAACCTTGTCGTAATAATATTCTTCTAATGATTCGTTGCGACGAGTCTTCCGCGATAACATTTCAAACAACAAGTCAGCGTAATTTAAATCGCAAGGAAAAGCTGACGTAAGCTTATCACGCCATTCGGGCCATGAATATTTTATTGAAGTTAGTCCATCATACCACCGCTTGGCAAGTCCTTTCAATTTTGGTAGTGCATAAAAAATTGTTTGTCGTTCAGACCAGCCGTAGACATGAGCGGCTTCATCCACCTTCGACAACCAATCCTTCATAGTTTGCACTTTTGACTGAGGGTCGAAATCTGATATTATATTTTGAGCTCCAGGACCATGAACTCCTAGTCCCTGCGTTCCACTATTCCCACGTTCACTTAATTTTTGAACTAACTTTTCAAGTAAACTATTATCGTTTGCTGGTGGAGTATTCACATGCTCATCTTTATTGGACCGATTTTCATAGTGTCGGTGTCTATTTGGAGATTGAATAATCGACGACCTCGAGTGCTCACGAGGATAACGATGGCATCTATCTGATCGACCATAATTCGAGCTTGAATTCGACGCCCTACTATTAGCGCGCGAGTTAGCTGTTAGGTTTCTCGATCTATGATCGCGTTCTTTTACAGGCGACCTACTCCTACTATGACCGCGACTCTGAGCTACTCTACTGCGTGACCTGCTGTCCCGAGGTGAGTACCGATCACTATGAGAGGAAGTATACAGATTCCTATTTCTTTTAAACTTACTTCTCCTACTGTTTGAAACATGCCTCGGTGATCCAGATTGTGAGTGTGAACTATGTTCGTCTAACGTGTCATGTATGGAATGAGTGGTCGATTGCTGCTGAGGATCGCGTGTTTGTATTTTGTTACTATGTTGCGGAGGCGGCCCCAAAGGAGTTAGGCTTCGTAAAATATTAGTATCCATATTATTTACTAAGTTAGGAATGGAACAAAGGATAACTGATCACTGTAAGAAATACACACACTATTATGGATATGTATCACAACAGGCTTAATTGCTCATTTTCAAATTAACCAACCTATAAGTACTAAGTGTTTATGATTAAAGATACCTTTATCTTTTTCTCTCATTTCTATAAAAAAAATTAAAATAATAAACAATCCATATGATTATGATAATTTAAATTGTTAGAAAAATCATTGTCAGTACAAAAGCAGTAAATTGAAAATCATTGTCAGTACAAAAGCAGTAAATTGAAAATCATTGTCAGTACTAAAGCAGTAAATTGAAAAACATTGTCAGTACAAAAATAGTAAATTGAATAACCAGTACTCTGGTTATTCAAAAGAGCAGATACCTATTTTATACTTTTTATGAAATGTTTTATTATAATAATCCTCATAATAATATATTGCTTCCATTCTGTACTATACTCTATATTGTTTAATAACAATATATATATTTCACTAAATACCTCAATCAATATAATAATATATATACACTTAATACTATAGAGCATGTTTTTTTTTTTTTATTTATTTTTCTATTTCATATATTATACATTATTAGGTACTGAATATTATTTACTTATTTTATAACTTTGGTACACACTAACTGATTGAATATTACTACAATTTATAGTAATAGTTATTATTGTTTATAAGGTATCTAATTTTATTATATTCTGTATTAAAGAAATATATATATATATATACAAGTGTTTCAGTAACATGTTAAGTCAAGTTTTGTAACTTGACACCTATTTTGGTAGTTACTTACTTGCTTACTTAGTTTATACGAAGTAAAATAAATAAACATACATTAGTGCACAATATTTAGTATAAGAAATAATTAAAATACAGCCACCAGTGCACATCATAAGAACATCCGGCCCCTGCAGGGTGCAACCCTTTAGGTATTATGTTCACAGAATGTTGACCGATTGTCCTCGTAGGTATATAGTCTATTTCACAAAAATTAATTAACTTTCCCAATGTTCTATTCCCAATAACCAGCTACAATGATAATCTAGATAAGTATTTAAATATAATGCTTAAATATTTTATGCAACTTCTATGTATATACTTAAGTAAATATGTTACCTACTCATTCTTCATAATTCTATAAGAAAATAACTAGATGTAGGTATTCATATATTTATTTGGTATGAACAACGCACGGAATACAAACCTACTTAATAAATATTATCATTTCTTCTACTAATAGTAGTTAAGTATTTAATAGACTGAATAAGTAATCAAACTACTAGATAAGTAGGTAGGTAAGTATTCCGTAATAACATTTTTCAGTCTTATTTAGCGTAACCAACCATATGTACCTACTCAAGTATTGCGAGGTTGTGTTTTTAACAAATGAAAACAATAACAATAACATCGTGCAACTTACCAATCTCCATTAGGTTAGTTACCTTACGGTCAGGCTAGCTTTTGCTATACCTATTTGCGGGCGGAATTCGCGCTTCTGAATTGTTAAGATCAGAAGTAAAACAAGTAGGTGATTAAAACTTCTTATATTGACTGAAGTACAAGAAATGGAAATACAAATTAAACAATATAAAATCAATGATAAATCAATAATATGCCGGCAATGCGGTTGGCATCATAATAATGACAGCCGAGAGCTGTCAAAACCTCAGAATGAAAAAGGCTATTTAAGACACATTAATAATCATCTATTACATATTTTTTAACCCAAACTAAAATACAAATAAAATGTATTATTATAAATTAGTATTTATTTAACAAGTGATATATTGTCTTTAGGGGGATTTGATATATTTATCTATTGATTAGACACTGCTGACAGAGATGAAAAGAGATTTATTGAGATAATTATATTGTCTATCCTTAGTCTATACTAATATAATAAAGAGGAAAGGTTTGTTTGTTTGGATTGAATAGGCTCAAAGCTCAAAACGGCTGGACCGATTTAAACATTTCTTTCACTGTTGGGAAGCTCCGTTCATCCTGAAAAAAAATAGGGATCCGTGCGAAACCGGGGCGAGCCGCTAGTATTATTTATTATAAATAGGTACAATAGTAACTCTTCAAGATTAAACAACTAAATTGATTAATGAAAATTGGTATAGAGATCGGCAAAACAAAGAACATTAAAATTTTATAATAAATATATATAAAATTCTCGTGTTGTGGTGTTTGTTGAAAAACTCCTCCGAAACTGCTAGACCAATTTTTATGAAATTTTATGTTTATCACCCGATATGGTCTGAGAATCAGCCAAATAGTGTTGGAATCTTATTCTATTTATTCATAGATTTGGCAAATTATATTAAAATTCAAGTCAAGTTTCATCAATCTATTGAAAATTCTCATAGCATCACTAAATGACATGTAGTATTTAGTTTTATGAAGAGTAATGTGCTTCGTTGTTATTCTTAATAGATATTGATATTTGCATACAATTACCTTGTAATATAAATTACATGGACTTAATTTATTTTGCTCAAGGCTTAATTTGTAAAAAATAAATATATTTAAATCTATTCATGTTTAAAATTTAAATTAAGACCATCAATACCAGAATAATGTTAACTAGTAAAGGTGAGATAGATTTCCTATATAGACTAGCGGTGCGCTCCGGCTTCGCATGGATCCCTAATTTTAAAAATATTATAGCCTATGTCACTCGGGAATAGTGTAGCTTACCAACAATGAAAGAATTTTTCAAATCGGGTCACTCGTTTTGGAGCCTATTCCTTACTTCCAAACAAACCTTTCCTCTTTATTATATTAGTATAGAAGTATAGATAATATACACTAAAAAAACAGCTCTAATCCTAACAAAACTGCAGAACAGTTATCCAAAGAAAGTGCACTCTAAAAAACTTCACATCTGTGACAGCTGTCGGAAGCTGGAACTTGAGTCTCAAATGTCATCCGCACACCTTTGGCACGTGCGCAGCTGCGTTATCTTTTTATAGTCAAATTAAATGGATCAGCTGTTTGCAATTTGCTCTATGGTATGACATGTGGTTTTTTAATTACGAACATATTAAGATGATTGTCGTGTTTTCTGTGAAAGGTCATTCTTGTCTTGAATTGAGTTTGGAGAGTGAAGAGTGCACCTGCTGTTTTATATTTAATCTATAATTTTAAAAACGTTAGTATTAATTAAATTCTTGTTTTAATTATGAGTAGATATAATAATTATTAACTAGCTTCTGCCCGCGACTTCGTCGTGGAACTCCTCCTTTTTTGCAGTCGGTTAAAAAGTAGCCTATGTCCTTTCTCAGGCTCCGGACTTTCTTTGTACAAAATTTTATTTAAATCGGTCCAGTAGTTTTAGCGTGAAAGCGTAACAGACAGACGGAGTTACTTTCACATTTATAATATCAGTAGGGATAATATGTTAATTGGGTAATCACAATCAAATAGGTACCTGCCTAGCATTAATATATGGTTTTAATCTTAAATCAATTAAGTTTTTACAACCAATTCCTCCTAAAAAAGAAATATCAATAAAAAGTCTACTATAATGACAATTTTCAATCGCTAAATTAATTATTTTCGATTTAAAATCAAATACAAGCTTCAATACAAGTAAATTTAAAATTGACTCATTTTTTCAAACCATGGTCATTGCACTTAAAGCAATAAAATTCACACCGGTACAACCCAAATTTAATCCAATTTCATAGTTAAAGCACATCGCAACAATCGACTTTCTGACCTTGAAATAAGTATTATATTTCTGTATCAAAGTCAAAATTGGTCAGTAGACGTTAGAGCGACACCGGATCTTAGAATTCAAGGCTGTAACTGAATCATGAAATAAGTACCTAGAATTATCAAGGTGTCTTATTATTATTTAAATTTTCAGTATTTAACTGTTAAAAGTTAGTTTTCACTTCACTTATTCTATTGAAGTCACTATTTTTTTGTTTAAATGTTATTCTTTTGTTTTCGTTACCCCATATATACCAACTGTTTTAAGAAAGTTATCTACAGATCGATATCAAGGCTAAATTTCACAATTGTCAAAAAGTGAAAATCTAAATTATACTCGTATTTAGGTATTTAATTTTGGCAAGCTCTTATGGAATTCAGAAGATACCGTTTTCGAAAAAACCTCACTTGAGAAGAAACTATAGTTAATTATAAAATGTTGTAGCTAGTTGTTATTTATTTCTCCAAGATCTACGATTAAACATTTCATTTAATATAATTAAAACATTATATATTTCTATCTACTCGCATTCCTAATTTCGTCTCAAGTTATCGTCGAACAAACAAAGAAAAAAAACCTCAAATATTATCTCTCTTTTGCTGGGTCAATTAAAAGTTTAGTTATCTGTAGGTACTAGTACATAACTAAGGCTGTAATGAATAATAAATAACTACTAGTTAAGTACATATTTCCTCGAAATCAAAGGTAAAAGAAGGTCAAGCTGGCCCGCAGTAAAATCAATACACACCAACGGTTGTTGAACTATTTAGTAATTTACTAACACAGTAAAAGACTTACGGCGTTTACTAATTCATAAATACAAATGTGTTTACCTGAAACAAAAAATGAAAATTATTAGATACAGAAATAACAAGGTAACAGTAACGAATGAGACCAATGTAATATAAATTCTTAATGTAAGAAAGTATATTAGGAATATTTATCGACCTACAATAATTATATTCTTAATACCTATAAGAGCTAAGTATTGTCGAGAACACACTCAAATCTATACTAATATTATAAAGCTGAAGAGTTTGTTTGTTTGTTTGAACGCGCTAATCTCAGGAACTACTGGTTCGAATACAAAAATTCTTTTTTTGTTGGATAGACCATTTATCGAGGAAGGCTTTAGGCTATATTACATCACGCTGCGACCAATAGGAGCGAAGAAACAGTGGAAAATGTGTAAAAAACGGGGAAAATATGAAGCCTTACGAAGAAGTGACAGTTAGAAGACTTTGACAGATCTTTGACGAAACAATCGGACGGGCAGGACGACGTCTGCCGGGGCCGCTAGTCTCAAAATAAAATCGATTTGAGAACTTATACGTTTTAAATTTCCAATTTAAAGGTTAATAAAAAAACAACCTCATTAGTAACAATTTGAATTACTTTTTAAAACAAAAGAATACCTACTTGTGTCAAGATAAACTGTGAATTTTTTTGTGTGTATTCCAGGAGGTTTGTGGATGGTTTACATTCACAATGCTGGACCGAATGTGATTATTTTTTTGGGACAGGACAACGTCTGTCGGGTCTGCTAGTGACTTTATATAAACAAAAAACACAGCTCGAACACATACCATAAGTAAATAGATACTAGAATGTATAAAGACAATGGTGCTTCCTTGATTAATGAAGCCTCTTGTCTGCCCTTAAATCAAACAAACGACGGAAACTAGAGGTCAGTGCCAAAAATAATGGTCTTATATACTGAGGCTACTAATAGGTGGTTACATCCTTTTGGGCATAAACCACTGAGCGTAGCATTTGAAATCAGTGTGTAATATTTAGGGACCCTATAGTCAATAGAGTTGATGTCAGGGTAAAAAAAAAATACTACTTATCCCTAGTAATCCCTACTAATATTATAAAAGCGAAAGTAACTCTGTCTGACTGTTACGCTTTCACGCTAAAACTACTGGACCGATTTAAATGAAATTTGGTACAAAGAAAGTCTGGAGCCTGAAAAAGGACATAGGCTACTTTTTAACCGACTGCAAAAAAGGAGGGTTCCACGCGGACGAAGTCGCGGGCAGAAGCTAGTGTCTTATATATTAGAATGAAACAATCATAACGGACCAGCTTTTGCCCGCGACTTCGTTTGCGCATGATCAGTACTTAAAACAGTATCTTCAAAAATTATATGCCTATATGTTATCTTGATGCGTAAGCTATATAATTGTAAAGTTACATCGAAATCTCATTCAGTAGTTTATGCAACGAGTAACCAACATAGGTAGGGAATTCCTACAAACTTTCGCGTTTACTTATAATAATAATAGTGAGGACATTTTTTACGTTAACTCGCGTATTTTATTTTACTTGTTGACGTTACGATAAGTTTCGAAGTTAAATCCTACTACTATTATAAAGGCGAAAGTTTGTATGTATGGATGTTTGTTACTCTTTCACGTAAAAACTACTGAATGGATTTGAATGAAACTTTACCACAATATAGCTTATACATCAGAATAACATATAGGCTATATTTTATAACGATATAGTGTAAAATACTAATCATACGCAGACGAAGTCGCGGGCAGAAGCTAGTAAATAATTAATTTATAAAAAAAAAGGTAAAACAAAATATAATTTGTACAAAACTGTGTGCAAACTGTTTTACCCAAATGCAGTTTAGAAGCCGAGTAGGCCTACGCAGCGGTAGCAGATCAAAGAGCGAATCTGTTATATCTATGGCACAGATATTAATCATTCCAAACCAGGTCAAGATAATAACTAGTCATACCCAACTACCTTGTTACTGTGCAGGTTCAAATATACT
Organism: Polylopha cassiicola; assembly: GCA_038024825.1. Taxonomy (NCBI): domain Eukaryota; kingdom Metazoa; phylum Arthropoda; class Insecta; order Lepidoptera; family Tortricidae; genus Polylopha; species Polylopha cassiicola. The sequence goes on from CP149062.1 coordinate 4,096,508, forward strand.
TGTATCTCACCATAAAATACAGTACAAGAGACTTTAGTGAAGAAATAAATTAAATCCGTTAATAGTTGTTTCATTCCAATGTGTAATAACCGCGAAGGCATCAGAAATTATTAAGAAATAAATTCTTATACACCAAAATTATGGGTTACCCGTAGTTCACTTTTATACAATTCTGTTCAATTCAATACCAAGTACATAGTACATATTGCTAATGTTAAAAAATAAAAACGGTTAGACCATTTATATGTACTTATTGTCAAGCTATGTGTAAAAGGAACGCATAATTATTCTCTTACAACAATAAATTGAAATTAAGATTTAGTTTTCAACAGAAAAATATTAATGCGTATTAATGGACAATAACATAGGACATTTTTTTAAAGAATTCTGTCTGTATGTTTATGCGTTAAGCCTCACGTCACGCAAAATAGGCGCAGAAGAAGTCGTCGAGTTGCGGAAACCAAGCCCGCGAAAACCTATACCTATACCTATGCGTTAAGCCTAGATCCAAATCGGTAGCCTAACATCTTTGTGTGAGGTCTGACCCACCTGCCTCTCCCTCATAACCCCCCAAGTACACAAGACAAATTAAGAATATATATATCAATCGACACTCGTAAGGGTATCAAAACCTACAGGTTACTTCTAAACTTCTAGGAGCACACCTCGCTACGCCCTTGCAGCCGTACTCGGAGATTGCAAAACTAATAACCTGTTAACACACTATATGGAAAAGATCTTTAGAAATCATAGTGTCAAAACATCTAATAATACAAATTATACCGTATTATTGGATCAGGTTTCAAAACCAAGTGAAAACTATATCGATTACTGTACTGAGAATTACGTAGGTATGTTTCTCAGATCAATAGACTGCATACTGAGTGGTTGTGCAAGCATTGCACGACATACTGATTATCATTCTGTTGATTTGCTACTGTCAAGGCGTGAATCATACAATCACTGGCCTAATCATTTTAGTGCAATCGTTTTTAGAGTTCCGTACCTAAAACGTGACTATAGTTGAGACTCTGCTGTCTGTCTGTCCGTCTGTCACCAGGCTGTAACTCAAGTACCGTGATAGTAAGCCAGTGCCTATTTGTGCGCAAGTCCGACTCGCACTTGGCCAGTCTTTATGATTACGAGGTTATTATACTAAGATTGTAACGGTGACATTTCAAGAACTTTACCGCTTTCATAATATTTTTTTGTTGAATTTTTTATGAGTTTTGCTGACGGTATAGATAAATAACTCATCTCATTAATTTAAGTTTAGTAATTTAGCTACTTTCTTACCTACTGTCTAACGTAGGTACTTATTAAAGATGCAAGCGCAACATAAAATATAAAAAAAATACTCCTTTAAAATTCTTAATATAGGTACTTAAACAGAGATATCGCTTTATCGTTCACCTACAAATGCGGAGTGTTTTTTTAAATACAGAAAAAAAATAAGGCCACTCAATCATTTGTGATTTTACACTTTAATACGTGCGTAAAGGCATAATTTGTATGTATTTACAGAACGCAGCGGCCTCACGCCGGTTCCATACAAAAGATTACAATTTACACGTTTTTCATTCCTACATTTAACTTTGTTGTGGGAAATGACAACTATTTCCTCATGTTTAAGGCATTTTGCGCAATCTAATACCGCTACTGTATTTATCATTGAGGAGAAATGTTAATAATGTGTTATTAACTCGGATAATAAAATGTGGGTATTAAGATGGAATCAGCAACCTTAAAGCGGTACTTCGTTTTTTAATTTAATTCTACAGAAAATATCTAACGGTACTAATGTAAACGATTTTATATACCTACCTACTATCATATCACAATAAATGCAAATAATAGATTAAGACAAATATTAGATCAAAAATTAAATGAAAATATGACAATATAAATAGTAGCTTTGAATAATAATAATTTCTGCTTTCGCGGTTATTACACATTGGAATGAAACAACTATAACAGATTTAACTCCGTCTTTTATTTTCTTTGCTGACTTTCGATATCACTACAGTTCTCATATTCGTAGCACGACTAAGCTGACGATAGTCTAACACTGAAGCTAAACTTTATTTTTTTTTCTCTCGTGCGCACCGTGCCTAATAATAATATCATAAACGCAAACGTTTGTAAGAATTTATGTATATTTTATTATTTAAAGTCGAGCACAAACGAAGTCGCGGACAAAAGCTAGTTAATGTCTATAACGTTTAGGTACGGATTTTCTCCTAACTGTTTGTAAACTTTGCACATTGCTTATTTGTAACTGGAATTTTAACATATAATATACTATCTACTAGTTGTCTTGTCCGTCCATTAATTGCCCTTTCATGGCCAATTAAACGTCACAGTGTCCGCTTTTATAGTCAAACCTTTATTCCGCTACAAATACATTGTTAATAGTGGAATGGTTAAAATATCGCACGTTCACTAAACCTTGAGTACACGTGCTAGTTTACTCCATTTATAGTTAAGTTATTGCTGATAAAAAATATGAGTTACAAGGAAGTATGTTACTATCAATGAAAGGTTAGGTTAGTCAGTACTTGTTTCATGTACAGCGGTCTCTAATTATTTTCAATATTGTATACTCTATATCTGTCGGGAATAATGTAGCTTCCCAACTGTGAATGAATTTTTCAAATCGATCCAGTCGTAATCGAGCCTTCTTTGGATTCACTACAAACAAACAAACCTTTCCTCTTTATTATATTAGTATACTCGTAGAGTAAAGATAAAGTGAAAATTTCAGATTCCATTTATCTTAGATATTTCTAGGGGCCTGTGCCCAGTGGGGTGATATGTTGAATTCTATTATAATTATTAATAACTAGCTTCTGCCCGCGACTTCGTCCGCATGGAACTCCTCCTTTTTTTGCAGTCGGTTAAAAAGTAGCCTATGTCCTTTCTCAGGCTCTAGACTTTCTTTGTACCAAATTTTATTTAAATCGGTTCAGTAGTTTTAGCGTGAAAGCGTAACAGACAAACAGAGTTACTTTCGCATTTATAATATTAGTAGGGATACATGCAAACAAATACGACCTACATGTATGTAAAAATCATTAAAGATTAAACATACATTTAGTTACTTAGTAAGAAATAACCATCAAATAAATGTAAAATTTATTTTCGACTATTTCAAAATACATAATACATTTTAGAATGCGCGTTAAAATCAACACTTTGGGATTTATTTATAAATTTATTACTGTTTTAATTGCACTATCCTAAAATTATAAAATTGAAGTCGAAATTTCTAGCTCGTTATAAAATTATTAGTTTAAATGATATTCTGAAGCGTAATTGATATTAAACGAAATCTTAAATTCAAATAATTATAATACAAACAAAAAAAACCTTTTTAATGCTAAAAAGATCAAACAGGTACCGAAAGAAATTCAAAAGTCGAAATTCGAATCTACAAATCTTTTATCGATCGATCATGTCGATTGTCAAAATGGCTGAATGCAATGAAGTTCGTGATTGGTCAGCCTGGATCGAGGAGCGTTGACCTCGGTTAGGCAAAAACGCCAAGCACTGTCAAACGTGACGAGACCTATTTAGAGGTTATATCCAAGAAATCGATCAGTCAAAAACGATTTCGAAGATTAAGTACGTATTTAAAAAAAAAACATTTTCAGAATCCGGGAGGATTTTTTTTACATTTGAAATTGGAAGGATATTGTTTAAAAGCTATGATCACCAAAAACTCTGAAATCGAATTAAAACAATCTTTGCAAGTACCTAATTTTATTTTATTTACAAATGATTTTGTACGAGTAACATTGTACAAAGTATGCGTCATATCATTTTAAGGAAAAAAAACTTCGTGACTTGAAAATAACAGATCCAAGTCATATCCAAGAATAATATAATACCTAAGGCTTCACTGGCTGATCACGTCACGGATCAAAGCCTTATATCATCTCATCCGCTTGTGAGATCATCTTGTTGTTAATACCTTATATTTAATTGAATGGCATTTATATGTAAAAAAACTCCTCTCAACAAAGTTCTACTGCGAAATAATTATATACATTTAAAACTAGCTTCTGCCCGCGACTTTGTCTGCGCACGATGAGTACTTTATACAATATCGTTTTAAAATATAGCCTATATGTGATTCTAATGTAAAAGCTATATTATTGTAAAGTTTCATAAAAATCCATTAAGTAATTTTTGCGTGAAAGTGGAACAAACATACATTCAGACATCCATCCATACATTTATACAAAATTTCGCGTTTTTAATATTAGTTCGGATGGATTTAAGGTGCCTTACTTTTATGTTACATATTAATTATTCATCTATATTTTTTATGATATATTATTTACAGTACCTACAACAAGTTCAGTACAAAAATATCGATTTCCCAAGGTTAGTAAAACGATCTGTTAACCAGTCGAAGGTCAAAGAGCGTATTGATTAAACAATTTACTTTTACATTTTGTCATTAATGTAGAAAAAATATTTTTAAAAACGCTTACAATTTGTACCAAGACAAGCTGACATACACAAGAAATATGAAGTACATACAACTTTCAACTGAGAAAACGTGAAATGAAAGAAAATCATCCCTTTTTTCGTAATTTAAGTATCAATATCTTACAACCTACTACTTTGCCTATCAAAAATATCTTAGCCAAGGCCTGTTTTTTGAAATAAAATATAAATTGTCAAACGCACAATAGGTACTTTTTAATCTATAGTAGAAAGTTGAATATATATCTGCTGTCAATGACGAAAAACGACATAATCGTACTAGTTAGCCCCAGTTAAAGATGGGGGTGTTTTTTTTAGGCCAAAACACATCCGTAATATTCCGAAAGTATCGGTTTTACTTCAATATTGTATGTAGACGCACAAAAAGCTACACTGAGTAGTATTGATACTTGAAACACGTGATTCATCCAACCTTGTCCGATTTCTTATTTACGTGATTGTTACTAATGTTTTTTTGCGTACAAAATATTTGCCATTTTTGTACATATAATTTTACACGCAACCATACAAAGATATATAATTAACAAAAATTAAACAAAAACATAACATCATCAGGGTTTGATTGAAAGCAAAAGTGTATAGACTCTGATTTCTATTTCCTGTAATTAACCTAATTTGTATATACATATATTCTAAAAAGTTAAGGGGGGCTAGACAAGTGCCCAACGTTCAACGTTAACGTTAAACGTTAGCACCAAAATGTATGGGATTTGACATCCGCGAACGTTTGTGACGTACGTGACAGTCGTTCGCGGATGTCAAATCCCATACATTTTGGTCCTAACGTTTAACGTTAACGTTGAACGTTGGGCACTTGTCTAGGGCCCAAGAGTAACAAATAAGTAAGTAAGTAATATTTATTTAAAACTGTTTCTGCGGTTATTACACATTGGAATAAAACAAAAATCACTTTAGTGTTTAACATTCGTCAACTCAGTCGACTAGGAATATGGGAAAATAAAATGCGCGACTTAAATCCGTTTTGTTTCATTCCAATATGTAAATACTGGAGTAGAATAAGTCTTACTATTAACGGAGACTTAATTCTCAATCATACTCTAAAATATATACAGTCAAAAGAAGTTATTGTCTATATTACATTTATTTACTCCAAGACGAAATTTAATACAAATTTCATAATATTTACTACAATCTGGGTCCTTCCGCCAGCTTGCCTCGGAAACTCAAATTACCTCCAATGCTAAAATAATACGCTACAGAGTATCACTTAAGGATATCCCGCCATTAAAACAAACAAACAAACACTTGGCAATAAATAAACACAAAGGTAATATTTAATTCTGACATCCACTATCATTTCAGATAATATTTTTTAATGGACAAGAAATACTGCTTACGATAAACGCAGTAAGTACGTATGAAGCTCGTATGTACTTACTTCATTTATAGCACGGGAGAATGACACTATGAATATTTTAATACAAGAGAAAATAGAAAGAACGATAATTATAATGGGATTCGCTAAATGTCATATTATAATAGCGATGTGTCTATGAACACTGAACCTTTCTTTTTTATCGCCAATTGGCAAAACAAAAAACGATGCAAAGAACTCAAATAAAATAACATTCTGCTTTTCAAAGTCTTCCAAATTTTTTAAAACGCTATTAAAAAGTTATAGGTGGTTCATTGAAAAAGTTTTAATATCACATATCGCACACCTAGATCTAAAGGGAGCTAACTCAAAAAATGTACTTTTTCAGGAGAGGCGAGAAACTGATTAATATGTCCATATGCACGCATGGGATTTCTGTATAAATTTATAGTTTTTATAATAAAGCTAGCAGAGTTATATTAGCTGAAATCAGTTTTAGTGTAGGTGGGTTTTGTTGGAATCCGATGGTGTGCATAACTCAAATCTTCCGGTTTTTGAGTTAGATCCCTTTAGATCTAGGTGTGCGATATAGGAATTAGGAATTCCTATACAGGTAACTAATATTCATTATATCTTTAACACGTTAATTTCGTGTGTATCGCTAGAGTAGTTATTAATTAAAGCGTAAAAGTGGAACAAAATTATAGCGAATACTTTCTAGATTACGTGTTAATTAATTGCAATCCAAAGGGATTTTTCAAATAATCCTAATTAAAGAATTAGGATTATTTGAGTGTATGAAACACAATTGAAAGATATATATCAATTGTAGAAGGATTTAACTCGCGTATTTTATTTTATTGCCTGATGTTTCGGAGCAGTTACAGGTTCCGTAATCGTAGCACAATTGTTTTATTATGATACTCCTACGGTATCCTCTCATTGACGGATCCTTCGTCGTGAGGCAATTTTAATTTGAAATAAGTATGTTGGATTTACATTACTTTGCAACAACTTAAAATACGATAGATATAATTCGCACTTCTTGTAGAATAGTGTGATATCTCGAAATATTTTGTTAGTCAATTTAAGACTAAGTCTGTACATTCAAGTAAGTTTGAATTCACGTGGTGACACATTTGGAAAATGTGGTGAAACGAGCCTAGAAAACAAAATACGCGAGTCAAATCCGTTTTTAGTTGTTTCATTCCAATTTTTAGTCATATTCTAAAAGAAAGGTTCTTTAAAATTTGTCGCTTTATGATTATGGTTGAAGTTACTTGCTACAAAACCTAACAGAACTTTTAACCGGAAATTTAAACCTTATACCTTATTATAGGTTAAAAACCCGGACACGCTTGCATGCGGAGCTCTACATATAGGTACTGATGTTATGTATGTCCATCGAACCATCACGTTTTAGTCATTCATTTCACAGGTATCATTGCTAGAACTGTATTTTTGTTACCTTAGCTGAAATTATGAAAAAAAAAAAAAACAATAAAATATTACGTAATAAAAGTAAAACTTAGTTTCTAAATTTTGGTTTTATGAAGACTAAGTTTCTAAATATAGAATTTAGGTTTTTGGACAAAAATGGTTTTATTTTATAGGAATTTTGACAATATAACCTCTTTATCTATTTTCAAAAACGATGCCTTAATTATGCCAAAAAATATTGAGAACCATTGAGTAAGAACTCCAGGGGGCCTAGACAAGGTGCCAACGTTCAACGTTAACGCTGAACGTTGGCACCAAAATGTATGGGATTTGACATCCGCGAACGACTGTCACGTACGTCACAAACGTTCGCGGATGTCAAATCCCATACATTTTGGTCGTTTCGTTTAACGTTAACGTTGAACGTTGGCACCTTTTCTACGCCCGAATACGCCCCTAGGTATAAGTATACGTACTCACTTAACTCTTTTGACATTAAAATGTCCAAGCATTTTTTCAAACCACCCAATGACAACTTACTCCAAATTACACCTTCATTATAATTCAAGTCCTTCTAACCACAGACTTCAAGCCGAAATAACTCTTATTTCCAATCGATTTAGAATACAAATGTCCTGAACACATAAACAACAATGGTACACCTTGTGTTCCCATAATGTACTAAACAGATGGTGAACTACGGACCAGTGCATACGAGCGGCATTATACAAACATCTGCTTCCGACAGTTGCTACCCTAGTTTTTTGGCAAAAACGGTATAATTGAGTTCCCTGAGGACAGTTAGGTTTTATTTACAACTATTATTAGAAAAGCACTGTAGGTAAAAACCAAAAAAAAAACAAAAATTAGCAATTTTTGCCTCTAATTTCATTTGTCTTCAAAAACTGTCAGGTGCAGAATTACAAAATATTGTTAGTTTTAATATTATAATTTTCCAAAAAATATATTTTAATTATGAAGCTAAACTTGCACACAATTAATTGAAGATTGGTCAAAAACGAAAAAAAATAATTACAACACACTTTTGATAGACGACGAAAAAAGTTCACCACAAACTAAACCTCTCTAAGTAAGAATTACTAACTCACATTGTGTTTTTTAAAAAGAATGCCCAGGAACACAGTTCTATGCGAACTCATGACAGTCATATGCAATGATGAAATACGGCACATTCTAATGATCATCATCAAGCCGACACGGGCCGTGCGCCGGCGCACTCACACAGCGTGCCTAAATGATCATTGCTCGGATGACAGATTAAATTCTAGAAATTATTGAACTTTACAAACATTAACAGTTCACGCAAAAAAAAATGTACATTGAACCTTAATAACGCAGAATTAAACTTTTTTTTAATTATTTCTGATGCCTTCTCGGATACTCACTGGAATGAAACAACTGTAACGGATTTAACTAGCGGATTTCATTTTAATTTGATTACGTTTCAAAAACCTTACAGTTTCCATATTATTCAGTCCAACCCTAACAAACTTTATCATTAGACTTTTTTTGTTTGTTTACGATCTACGGAAGAAATAACTTCACTAAATATTTTTAAAAGATTACGTTCTCTAATTTTGATAACACTAACTCCATAAGTTTTTAAACTAATTTCTCTGGAACGAGGTTAATGATAACCAAAACTTAATTAACCAAACTCATTACAAATACTGTAGTAATTAAATTGAAATTGACTGAAGAACACTTTAGTACAATTCGTAAGAGATATAATAATAAACACCCTGACCTTGATACCCAAATTGCCAAATACTTTCCGTAAAAGCTTCCAAAATAGTTCATAACTTCGTAAATTGGTCGTTTACTTAAGGTAATAGAAAGAGTAAATTGAAAGTAACTGACGTAGGCAATATATTAAAACGATAACTAACTATTTTCGACACGAAGCCGCGGTGACGTCAACTGGTATCAACACAATCGATTTTACCATCGTTTCGTTATCAGTACAAGTTTACCATGTTTGTTTTTATGCAAACATAATAACAGTTTCGAAATGCTTTGTTTTCAAAGTACTTAGCACCTTTTTGAATTTTGCATTTGTTCTGTAATTTAATAGTTATTAAGAATAAGTTCGATTAACTTACGTAACTCTTTAAGCATCAAATGGTTAGTATCATAGGCAATTAAGAAATAATTTACTTACTCAATAGTATAGAGATTGATAAATCATAGACTGTATTGATAACGATTAATTTATATTATTAATCATATTTAGCATTTACTGTTTGACAAATGTTTACATAACCCTCATAAAATAAATCGCACCTTTTTGTTGTAAGTCTTTTTGGACAAAGTTTCTCACTTGTCTCGCTGACGCTTTCCAATGAACCTATAAACACTTTTGCTTGACGTTATCAAATATCCGTATCATTCTTACAAATAAGCTGATTATCTGTAAAAAGGTATACTTACTTACATCCCAAATTATAGCTATATACTAGACGATAATGCAACCAGTCGACAATAGGAAGGCCATAGTTACGAATCGCAACTTCCTAAATAGCCAAATCGTTTGTCCGTCTACGTCGCAACATTACTTACTCGTTGATTTCTCGTCGTGGTCCCAATGGCCTTTGCATAAAGCCTCAAAAGGTTATGCAGTTCATTATACGACTCATGAAGGTAATACGATGAGATCTATTGTTAATTTTTTAGAGGTTATGAAATGTTGACAAGTCTTTTGTCTGACACTACATTCGGAGTATTGGAATTTGGAATGTAATAATTAGTCTATGTGAGAGACATCTTGTCATGTCGGTATTGTCTAATTCTCGCGGTGATCTGTCAAAAATCGGTAACGTTGTCGACAACGAGATATCTTGTCATGTCGTTGTCGTCCCTTATTTTTTCATGTCGACATTTTTTTTTAATTGATAATGTTCTAACAGCAATAAAATATATAATTTAATAATATAGAGAGATAGTTGACAGAATACTGAAGCACAGTTGGCCTTTGCAGGGCAAGCGTCCTATTGGATTGCATTTGAGCCTCTAACTGGGCGGCCAGATGCTCGCGAGTAAGCGAGGGAAGTATGCAGAACATTCATGTGGCCACCCCCTTGTCATGGTCCTCATCCTTCTGGAATGGCCACACACATGCCCTGCGTACTTCGCTCGACACTCCGACGAATATTTGGCCGGGCATTCATATAATTAGATACTAAACACAAGTATCCATATCATTAAATCGCGGCAAAACTGTAGCGTAATAAATCACATAGCAGTCTTATTAAACAGGCATCTGACCTTACCTTACTTAGCTAGATTGCTCATAAGCGGGTCATTACAATTAGTTCTGTAATCTGAACTTAAATATCACATAAAAAATGTTCGAGTGAAACCAATACTAAACGGTAATGTAGCATTTAGTTTACACGCTATTTAGTAACAAATCTCGTCATATCCTGATGTTATTATTAGAGATATAATTGAACTTATTGAGTGGAATAACCCGCACTTCGTTTTGCCTTTAATTTTATGAGCTATGTCTGTGCATTTTAATAAAAATGAGTGAGGAAAATAATTTTTTTGTAGGTATTATTGCGTTATAGAATGATAATTATCTTGCCTATATAATATATGTGAGAGGTGAATTTTTATACAAAGGATTTTTTTTTTTATTTTAAGCATTGTCCTTTTTTATATACTCCAAAATTAGAAAACAAAGCAAATTTTAGAGTAAAGTGTACCTAATACCTATGCTAATATATATGTTTCTTAGGTTACTTAGATATTAAGCAGTTACATATAAAATGCATGGACATGTGGAAGTCATCTCATTATTTATTTTATTTATTTCACAAAATCATGAGAGGGGAGGAAGAGAGATGGATATCCTATAACATTTCCAAAATTGGCAATAAAACAAACCTACTTCCCAGTGTCTTATAGATAAAAGATGAAAACCAAAAGAGAACCTTTGTTTTAAATTGAAAACTCAACACCACATCTTTAATACTGAATAATAAACATAATCATGTAAATAAATGTAAAACAAATAACTATTAGACGTTATTAACTGCAATATAATGCCAAAGAGGCCGGAACTGACCATCAAGTACATCGCGTGCAAAGTTTCTGTATGGTTTCCTCTCGGTATATTAGGATTAGTATAATTGCCTTGTTTATGATTTCCAATATACATAATGATTGTTTACAGAACATTTACTAATTTGTAATTTAAGGAAACTCAAGGGGGCTAGACAAGGTGCCAACGTTCAACGTTAACGCTGAACGTTGGCACCAAAATGTATGGGAATTGACATCCGTGAACGACTGTCATGTACGTCACAAACGTCCGCGGATGTCAAATCCCATACATTTTGGTCGTTTCGTTTAACGTTGAACGTTGGCACTTCGTCTACGCCCCCAGGTCTAATTTTAAGCAATATTTTTAAGCCTTTATTTGTAAGTGACTGTTTGTTTCTTCAATAAATAAGTAAATAAATAATTTATTGGCTTCATCTACTTTATATACTAATTTATCGAGCTTGCTTTCATGTGGTTCAGGTACCGCACTCATAGTGATATCACAGTATCAGTCTTGCCAAAGGTTATTTCTGACACTTTACAATAATATAGGTAGCTTATTTACATCAGTTTAACATATAGGGTACTAGCTTCTGCCCGCGACTTCGTCTGCGTGGAACTCCTCCTTTTTTGCAGTCGGTTAAAAAGTAGCCTATGTCCTTTCTCAGACTCCAGACTTTCTTTGTACCAAATTTCATTTAAATCGGTCCAGTAGTTTTAGCGTGAAAGCGTAACAGACAGACAGACAGACAGACAGAGTTACTTTCGCATTTATAATATTAGTAAGGATAGTAAGGATATTTTGTGACGACATCGTGCGATTCGGGCGCAGACGAAGCCGCGGGCAGAAGTTAGTGAATATTAATAAGATGACTTAATAACATTTAATTTTTCAATTATCTATTGTACAACACCGCTCAAAGTTATCTTGAGTAATTATAGCCTTGTATGTGCGTGTTAAATTTGATACTAAAATATTAGTAGAAATTTAGAAAATTCATCAATAGATTGATTCCGACAATACGAAAGCGAGCGTACAATAAGTATGCAAATGAAAATGCATGACTATTGCATATCTTCACGCTACTGGTTTTATGCATAAACGTTACGTAAAATAAATAACTTCTGTATTGAAAAGAAATACGAAACAAAACAGTAGAAGTTGATTTTACTGGATAAATAAGTACAGCCTATTGATACAAGGGTCACAAAAAGATCGCATGGCTAATTTTCTCGAAATTTTGACGCTTGACACAATAATTTCTGATGCCTTTGCGGTTCTTACACATTGGAATAACATTTGACACGAGATTTACCAGTATAGCAGGAAACCGAACCTAAACTTTGACTCTTAAAATGTAAGTTTAACAAAACATTATCTGTTTAAATTTTACTCTCATGAAAATAAGGTTGAAGCTCCTAAGGCAGTTTTGAGGCTTTCCCTTAAATTGAAAATACTACTTTTACGAAGTTACATAGACAGATAGTATTAAAATAAGTAAATAATAAGTAATACAAGGTCAGAAAAAAATGAAAAATGTGCACAATCAATCGCTGAAATGACAATGACAAACAATATCATTGGTATTTTAATAGATAAAGTACTTACAGATGTATTTTATTGATATGATCTTGTTTAGATAAAATATTGATAAGTATATATGTCTATACGTACTAAAGTGTAAAGGTGCTTAAAAGGTGATATGACTCACGAACAATATTATTGGGGAAAGTTGTAATAAAACATTGTCAATCTTCAAGACACAGGACGTAGGTATACAAAATGTTAAAAAAAAAATAGGTAATTGATAATTTTTGATGCCTTCGCGGTTATTACACATTGAAATGAAACAACTATTAACGGGTTTAACTCGCGTATTTTATTTTATTGGCTGACGTTTCGGAACCTTTACAGATTCTATAATCGTAGCACTGAGCTGACAATAGGTAGTCAATAATTTGTACTTTTAAAGACTATTGCCGAAATTCGTTCAAAATATAATTGCTTTGAAGAACTAAAATTCCAATAAGAGTATAAAATAAAACAAAGAAATAAAGATTTCCATTAGCAATAATAAAGAAGCACTATTCATCAATGTATTAAGACATATAAATGGTGTTGAAGATTAAGATATATTTCGAAACGGCAATAGCCAATATCAATTGAGTAGTGCGAATGATATCATTTTCGTAACGTTATCTTGTAATGCTGGCACGATACTGATGTCAATCATAGCGTTCGTATGTGGAGATCATTTTCACATAGTTTTACCGTGATCATACTTGTGATATGGTTTGGTAAATTTTAAAATACAGCGGCACTTGTGGTTGAATACGGATGCCTAACTTTCAAAATCCTACTTATTCCTACTAATATTATAAATGCGAAAGTAACTCTGTCTGTCTGTCTATTACGCTTTCACGCTAGAACTACTGGACCGATTTAAATGAAATTTGGTACAAAGAAAGTCTGAGAAAGGACATAGGCTACTTTTTAACCGAATGCAAAAAGGAGAAGTTCCACGCGGACGAAGTCGCGGACAGAAGCTAGTATTCTATATATTCAAATGGTAAATTTTCGAAGTACCTAGTGGTTGAGATTATTCATTCGTTAAGATACAAACAAATCTTTACTTTTTATAATATTATGTAGTATAGATTTCAGAATTAATATGAAAGTTCGATTGACTAAAAGTTACCGAGAAATAAATTAAATTTTCACGCTTTATTACCTATCAAAGCATAATCGTTAAAGGTTACATTACAAACACTAATTTCTACTCAATTTAGGGAAGTATTACCTTCATGTTTCCTTCAAACAAACTGCCTTCTAAACAGCACTGTATTTCAATTCCACTCTAATACTCCTTTGTTGTCTTCAGCCTTCACAGACTTATGCAAAGCTATTTTTCTTAGTCATTTATCTATAATAATATTATAAAGCTGAAGAGTTTGTTTGTTTGAACGCGCTAATCTCAGGAACTACTGGTTCGAATTCAAAAATATTTTTTTGTTGGATAGACCATTTATCGAGGAAGGCTTTAGGCTGTATAACATCACGCTGCGACCAATAGGAGCGAAGAAACAATGGAAAATGTGTAAAAAACGGGAAAAATATGAAGCCTAATGAAGAATTACTATTCCACGGGGACGAAGTACGACAGCTAGTATTTGATAAATACTTATTTAATCCACAGTCTATGACCAATCGATTCATACAACCCGTGGCATATCAAGGACGATACGCACATACAACACTCAGTAGGTTTATTTCCGGTTGTAAAATCAATAAGCATTAGGTATTAACAGTGTTATTAGCTTTTTGTACGGCTTCTTGTAATCCTGCAATTACTAGGAAGCAGTTAAGTTGTACATTGCTTTGGATTTCAAATGTATAAGTACGCAATTAACTAAATGGTAACAAATTGCCTTGTAAACCTCTGCTATACTTTTCGATTAAGTGATTAAAATTATAATGATATTTTTGTACAAAGACAAGAGTAGAAAAATTTTAGACAGTGGGATTCGAACCCACGCCTATGCCTTTACTAGCGGCAGCGTGCTGAACCATTACACCATAAGGACCACTGACAGGTCATCGAATTTATCTACTCCTTTCAATGCGGTCTTTGTACTTTATTGTTTACATGCGAATTTTTCGCTTCAGCGCCATCTGTGTGAAATGCTTTGCAACATTTAGCACACACGATTGTACAAAAATATCATTATAATTAAAAACTAATGGTATTGAACCAAAAATATCAATCGAATTATCGATTGATAGATCATAGTTAATATTGATTAAAATTAGTTTAAAACACTGTTTCGCTTTAAATCCGTGCTATTAATCAGTCGTTAATGTTAAAGGCAGTAAGTATGTATGAATCTCACATGTACTTACTGCGTTTATCGCGGTATAAAATACTCTCACTGTTTTAATACGTCGGTGTAAAGAAAACTACAAAATTATATTAAGTCCATCACTTGAGAGTATTAAAAAATATTGGACACGTATTTTTTCTATTCTCCAACAAACAAAAAATGTTACAGATAAGTACTATGTATACTTAATATATATTATATGCATAATAAATTTCCTAGTCCGTAACTTTAGAAGCACTTACTTATCTTTGTCATTTATTGTTCAACTAGCTTCTGCCCGCGACTTCGTCCGTATGGAACTCCTCCTTTTTTGCAGTCGGTTAAAAAGTAACCTATGTCCTTTCTCAGGCTCCAGACTTTCTTTGTACCAAATTTCATTTAAATCGGTCCAGTAGTTTTAACGTGAAAGCGTAACAGACAGACAGACAGAGTTACTTTCGCATTTATAATATTAGTAGGGATTGACAAAAAAAACGCGTCCAATATTTTTTGGTAATCTACTTGACAAAAAAAAACAATAATCATGTCTATAGTCACATCTATTGCAAAAACTATAAATAGTACATTACAGACGGCGCAGGGAAGTGACGGCTTGCGAGCCGAGTATACAGTATAGACGGCCGACCGAAGGGAGGCCGGATATTGTTACGAGGCTTGCAAGCCCCTTCCCGGCTAGGCATGTATAGTGCTTTTCTCAAAGTAATGCAATGAAATAAATAAATACAACATTCAAATAAAATAAATTACACTTGAGTAACAGGATTTTTTATTTTTTTACACCAAATACAACTTGATTACTTTATTCCGTTCTTGAGAATCACAACTTCTAACATGTACCAGTAAATCCCTTTACTTAACAACTTCTAGTTATCAATCGTATTAGCGTATAAGTCTTCAACAGGCCGTTAACCTCCAACCTCTAAACATTGCGAATTCATTTTACAATATTTGTCCAAAGATAGCCATCTCCTTTTTCTTTCCCGCGTCTTCTACCATGACAGCTCTGATTGCTGCTCGCCGCTGATTGGCCACGCTCGCTCGTCCGCCATTGGTCAAAATATACAATAGCCAATCATAGATCAGCGCGAATGTTGCCATTCGTAACTTAAATATACCAGTAAAACTAAACAAACAACAATACTTTTTAAAAATCATGACAAGTATAAAATTGAAATTAATCTAATAATACAGATTCTTTTTTTATTCTCAGTTCGTGTATAATATAGGCATTAACGCGAATATTTTTGGTACAATAAAGTTCTAACTTTTAAAAAAAAACGGGTGCTTAAACTGTTTATGAAGATCAACGCCATGTTGATATTCAAATTAAAAAGAAATTACTTCCCGGCCTAGGCCAGGAATGATATATTTCCTGGCGTGTTTTGACGCACGTAAGGACGATATTTCATTGCATGTTTGAGAAAAAGTAATAATTCATATTTTACGAGTATAATAAAGGCTTCGGGGTAGTAAATGGTACAGTCCACGTCGTCGCAACCTTGAAATGTACAAGGGTGAGGCTACGTGAAAGGCTGTATGCATTATATATTGAAGTTCAGGTAACAAGTGTTATTTCTAGACCGAAAATATAACTTACTATTACGAACCCTCAAGGTTTTCTAAAGGAACTTGAACACTTATAAAGTTAGTGACCAATGTATTCAATTATGTTGAATTGGTAGGTATATTTAGATGTTTATTACTACAAACACTCTGCCTATGACATTTTGACATGTTGATATAATAATTTCTGATGCCTTCGCGTTTATTACACATTGGAATGAAACAACTATTAACGGATTTAACCCGCGTATTTTTATTTTATTTTATTTGCTGACGTTTCGGATTCTTTACAGTTTTCATAATCGTAGCACGACTAAGCTGACAATAGTCTAACGCTAAATGTCGATATAGTTTCATTCTGGCGGTAGTCTGTCATATATACCTATATATATATATCGGTTACGTTGTCGACTTGATTTGTACTTGTCGACAATTCATTATAGGCTTACAGTAGTATGAAATAATCTTAACTAACTGTACAATAAGAGCATGCTATTTTGATGCTTTCAAAAACGAGAAAAATATATGTCTACTCATAGTGAGCGGTCGCAATTTTACAATAACTGTTAAAACTGGCTTTGTAGTAGTAGACACTGGTAACAAACTAGATTAACTCATCCACTGAACGTTCAAAAATGCCATCAGATATTATGCCTATATACACAGAAATAATTGAGCTGTGTGACCCATTTTTAGGAATTAAATAAAATAGGTAGTAGGAAATTAAAAATGTTTTAATTTACTGACGGATTGCCTAAAAAATCTTAAGTTCGGGTTAGAGCGAAGGGTGAGTGGGAAAAATGAATAGGCGTGCATTCCATGCAGGCTCTACGTGAATGCCTGCCCTGACGCCTACATAGACACCTCTCACTGCGCGCCTGTGCAAATATCCCACCTTGCCCCACCGTATGTACGCCTATATCGTGTACTAGCTTCTGCCTTCGACTTCGTCCGCGTGGAACTCCTCCTTTTTGCAGTCGGTTAAAAAGTCGCCTATGTCCTTTCTCAGGCTTCAGACTTTCTTTGTACCAAATTTCATTTAAATCGGTCCAGTAGTTTTAGCGTGAAAGCGTAACAGACAGACAGACAGACAGACAGACAGAGTTACTTTCGCATTTATAATATTAGTGTGTATTAAGGCAGTAAACATATGTACTTTTAAGCGATTGTTTATGAAGACTAGTAAAAAGCAAACCGGCCAGCTAATTTCACAACATATTGTGTCGAATCAGTGCATGTTTGATACAAATACGGCTATTGCAGGCGACAGACGCACTGCTTGTTAGGTAATACGTAATTGCACCGACCGAGTTGGCTTCCTGATTCAATGTTGGTCTCAAAGGAATTAGTAATACGCTTTCTTCTTTTGTTTAATTTAACTTAAAATTTTAGGCATAGTCTTTCTTTAGATATGTATTAACATGATATGTCTGAAAGAAGAAAACTGGGCATTGGGAACAAAATAACATATTAGCAAAAAGAGACTTTATAAATAATCAAGAGTGCTTTATTTTTATGTCGGAATGAATAGTTATCTTATAAAACGTCAAAACAAATTCTTCTAGGATTCTTTTATCAGGAAAAAGTTCTGTTCTTAATGCATGGCCATCGCTTTCTGACTTATCTTAATATATCTTTGGAATGTAAAAAAAATATGCCTTCGCTGTCTGACTTCTTGCTATATCTTTGGAATGTGAAAGAAAAAAAACAGTATTTATCAAGGGTTGAAATCACAACTATATGTGATACCTTTTCATTAACCTCTTTGACACACAAACGGACAATCCTCAGTCGTTAATAGTCTGTAAGCAAGGTCACGACCTCAATAGTTACGTTTGGTGCGCCCGCGCACTCTCACTTTGATTACTGGTGTAATGTGGTAAGACAATAATCTGAAATTTTAAGGCGACTATCTAAATAAATACTTAATGATGATTCTTTACATTTTAGAGCCTATATACTCTTATGTATATTTAAATTGAACATATTTGATATTTTATCGTTTCACTTGTTTTCAATATTTAAGTTTTTGATATTAAATCCAACTTAATTCTACCATGTGTATGTACTTTTTTGTAAATATTTATGTGTTATTCTGAAATAAAAATAAAAAATAAGCGGTTGCTTGTTAATATCACATTTTTCTGTCCTCCGGCCGGAAAGCGCCAACTTTGTGGCCGCTGCGCTAAATGAAATTGCCGCTTTCTGGCTTCGTCAAACAGAAAAATAGTATACTGACCTCGGCCAGTAAAATAAAAAAGCCTCAGATCACATTTTTGTCAACCTCGGCTTCGCCTCGGACGACAATTACATGTGATCTGAGACATTTTTTATTTTACTGGCCTCGGTGCGTAATGTACTATTTTTTAAATTGTTACGAACTTCTGTCGGTCTGTTAAGTTTCAATGGTTACCTATGCACGATAACGGACGCACTCCGACAAACTAGCAATTGAATAATCAGATAAACATGTTTTTGTTAGAGAAAACCAGAAATTAATAATGTATACCCATCAGAACATTAGCAAAAAACAATTATGACCACTTAGAAGCAGCAATGCGTATTGACGAACATGTTTCAAACATGTTATGTGATAATCAGGTGATCCGTAAAATAACCACATATTATATACTATATTGCATTACATAAACTTGATAATATCTGTAACGATTTTACGGTGATAAAAGTAAAAATTATAAAACACAGGCATTTGGTTCATGGATTTTGTAATATTGTACTTATGTAACTTTGGTTGTAGGTGTCGATAATCGAATGAGTCATTTGCGATAGTTTTGAATTCAGACCAACGCAAAACCGTTATGAGAGTATTGAATGCATGTAGAAATATACTGCACCAGTGTATGATAGTTGTCAAATTTGAATATTCTTAAAAAAATATGACAAAGAATTTGGTCTTTGCCTGGGTAAAAAAAAATACAATTAGTCTATTAATTGTCATTATCACAAAAATATAGGACACGTATTTTTTCTTTAGTCAAAAAAACAAAAAAATAGAAAGTTCAGGAGTGGAGGCTCGTGACGTTACTTCGTTGTGAATACACTACTATGCGAAACTTTAACGGGCTACCTAATTTTGTAATGGCGCGGCATGGATAGGGCTTCTTCGGTAGATTATAGAAGAGCTTGGGGAATAGTACATTACGCACCTAGGCCAGTAAAATAAAAAATGTCTCAGATCACATGTAATAGGGTTTTTGACTATTTTTTAATAATCGTTTTAAATTATTCTTTATAGCATAATAAGCTTATTTCATTAATATTTCCGGGAAATCATCTGTATTATGAGTAAAAATCAATATTTAAGTTTAAATTGCGAGAACCCCGGCAAAAACGCTGTTTCTGTAATGGCGCCGGTCTCGTGACAGGCGTGACGTCACATTCAAGTAAACAGAGTTAATAACATTTGTGAATCAGTACATTTCATCGACTTTCTTCAAATTTATTGAATACAATGGTCTATAAGTGGTGTGTAGTACCACAATGTACAAATACTTCGATAAAAAGTCCAGAGAAAGTGTTTATTTCTGTACCAACCAATCGCAAAAGGCGAAAAATGTTTCTACAACTAGCTCGAAGAGATCCAAATGCCATTCAACCACACTCAAATGTCTTTATGTGCGAAGATCACTTTGATGTAAGTATCACTTAACTTTATACAGTATACCAGATAGCAGATAGTAAAATATCTGTAATGGATAAAACAAAATAACATCTTTCATTTCTAACCTCTAAAATGTGGACTTAGATTTCTTAGAAGATCCTTAATTTTAAACGCTACATTGTACACTTCACTCTATTCAATTTCAGATGGAAAAAGACACAATTGAATACATGAAGTACAAAATGGGCTTCAGTCAGAAGATATTTCTCACGGATGAGGCTGTGCCAACTCAATTTCACTGTCAAGAGGATCGCAAGCTGTATTATAGATTGTTTGGAAATTGACATACAAAAACCTTCAAAAGCTGTTCATCAGGCACTGACATGGTCGGAGTACAAAAAAGGGAATACTTCAAAGTATTTAATATCCTGCACACCAAAGGCGTGTAAGAGAATTTCATATGCTTAAGCAACATTCAGTGATGAATACTAACATACTTCGTGTTCTTGATCATGTCATCATCATTGCAAGTACCCTTACAAATTTGCAGAATTCTCTATTTAACACAACTTTGTGCCTTCTAATAAGAGTATTTATTGTATGTATAAAATCAGCCACCTATTTTATATGTAAATTGTAAGTGCAGCAACTAAAGTTCTCTTCTTTAGAAGCTACACTGATAATACCCTTAAATAATGTAAAATAAAAGAAATAATAAAGCTCGAAATTATTTTTTATTTAATTATTACACACTGGTGTTCTGATATAAAATAGGAAAAATTTGATATATTTTAGAGTAGTCCCTACTCTAGACAAAGTAGATTTTTTCCAATAACACTCCACTGAAGTGCATGAAGGATCCTCAGAACGACGATGGGCCCACATTAAAAAAGCAACAGCATGCTTGCACCCTCCAGCTGAAGCCGCACAGTCATGGCACTGACAGCTGATAATTTCGCAGTCGCTTTCATTTACAATTATAGTAAAATTGTATCCTTTGGCTCGTACTTTGTGCTTAGGGCACATCTTACACTCAACTGTACAAATTCCACGAACATAACCAATCGCTTCGTCGCCATATTATGATTGTCGTGCAGACCTGTAAAACAAAAGCAAAAATCATGACAAAAGGAATTTTCATCAACATAACCTAAAATTTGCTCTTAAAAAACTTCCAAACTTAATACAATACAAAATACTTAATACAAAATAAATAATTTGTATGGGGTACTTACACTGCTGTTTTAACATTTTTAAGTTCCGCAGCATAGTAATCAGCATAATTTTTAAAGAAAAGTGCTACCATAAATGCATCTATCTTTGGTAGGTTGCTGTTGTCAGCCTGTACTAAATTTGCCTAAATTTTGGGATTCGGTACGAATATTATAAAATGTATCAAGTAAATATTCCTTCAGAAAACACTCAAACATCTAATATAACAGCGATACAACACGAATTACGAACTAGACTTAGTCATGGAAGCAATGTTTACTTGCGTGTGACGTTGCAAGAATCTTAACCATTCACAGAGCGTTGACCGTCACAGATAAGACTTCAAAAAATATTATATTTTATTTCGTGTAATCTGCAAAAAATATACATTTTTTTGTTTAAAATAAAGTGAAATATGTTAATTTATGCTATTTTCTGATATGATGACCACAATTTGGGATATATTTTTAATGTTGTCAAACACCCTATTGTCGTCCGAGGCGAAGCCGAGGTTGACAAAAATGTGATCTGAGGCTTTTTTTTTACTGGCCGAGGTCAGTATACTATTTTTCTGTTCGACGAAGCCAGAAAGCGGCAATTTCATTTAGCGCAGCGGCCACATAGTTGGCGCTTTCTGGCCGGAGAACAGAAAAAGCTATTTACAGCATAAATTCTTCCGGTTAAAAATAATGATAATATTTTCTCCAATAACCACCAAGTATGCCAATTAAGAATGTAATCTCATTACTATAGTGATGGGTAATTAAGTCTAAATACAGATAGTGCACTCAATTCATAACCCACATTGCGCCGCCCCGAGGCAAAGACCTCGAGCAGGTTTCGGTTACCGATTATTGAGGTTGTGGTGCTTCCGTAAATTTTAACCGTCAATTCGATATATTATTCCACAGACCAGTCAACAGGTCCTGCTAAATATTAACTGGTAGTAGACACTATCTAGCAGGCGCGTGCCGTGAGTTAAGGAAAAACACACTGCATATATGTATCCTGTAGATAATGCACGCCCTTGCTATATTACTATATAATATGGCCACCGCTTTCTGAGTATCTACTGATACTAAATATAAAATATTCAGAATAGATGCATGAAAAACGACTTAATCCTCAAAAATCAGACAATATTAACAAATTCTGATGCTTCTGTGGTTTAGTCCAACAGTGTTACACTATCGTCAGCTCTTCTACGAATATAAGAACTGTAAAGTTTTCTAAACGTCAGCAAAAAAAACAATACGCAAGTTAAATCCGCTATACATAGTTTTATTGCTATCAATATTTCCTTGTCCTTAAAGAAGATAAACAGACATTGTTGAAGCTTTTTTATACTTTAACAAAAGACGAACGTATAAATCGTGTTTTGAGCGGATCTTGACCTAAAGGGTCCGGTTTTGCCGCAACCGGTTTCTGCAATTACGGAGGCTGTACCGGTGGAGGTATTTCCTGGGAGCTGTGTTTTGATCAAAATGCTATGGTTCGAAATTGTCTCTTGGTTTTTGAAGCCTCATCAGCTTTTACCAGGCGATATTAGAATCTCATCCGTATCATTAATTTGTTTTGTAATTAATATATAGTTAGAAAAACATACATTTAAAATATAATTATACAATAATATTAAGAAAAGAGCTTACAGTTATCTACATATTATTTTTAAACTATTGTGTGATTTGCAGCATAAGGACGGCGATTTTATAGTACAAAGGATACAAATTCTATTGTATTTTAAATAAACTATTTTATCTTTGAATAAAAAAATTGTAACGGATTTAACTCGCGAATATTTTTTTTATTGACCTTTCAAAATTGTATAGTTTTCTCTCTCTCTAGACTGAGGATACTGTAACACATTAAAAACTGTTTTATTCATCCAAACATCGGAAATTTTCAAAAAGTATTGTTTTGTCCTATCAATCTTACCTATTGAATTCGGCACTTGCAATTATTCACCCGGATTTAACAATATAACACCTGCATAGTAAAACGCGTCAATCTATTTAAATTCTAAAGTCAATAGACATAAGAGTTATATTACGATGTATTGACCATAAACGTGGCTCAGAGATTAGCGGATTGCTAATATTTCGTAAACAAGTTCAAGAAAAACGGTCATTTTGTAACGTTACAAAAAACAGTAAGTAAAGAATATCGAACAAATGTTAAATACTGACATAAGGATTTAAATAATGTAATAGACAATTATCCAAGTCGGTGAAGACATAATTATACATAAAACACACAACTTCTGTCATTTTGTCATTCCAAAAAGAGTGCTTACTTGAATTATAAGAGTCTAACGCCCCGGCATTTTATTTCCAATTTTTTTTTCTTTTTTTTTTCTGAACTGAATACTGAAGCGCAGTTGGCCAGCTAATGGGCCTTCACTGCAAAACCGGACGGGTGGCGAGACTCCTGAAAGGAGACTCTTAAGCCTTTTGGGTTGGGTTTAGGGTTTTTAGCCCTGACCGACCCGAAACTCCAAATATTGCATTTTATTACATTGTAAGAAATTTTCAAATTCAGTCAGCACTATGCTGTATCAATTTGAAATTCGGCGTTCGAGATAACTACCAGCTATTTGTTACCCCCGCGAAATAAAAGTTTTACCCCGCTGGGGTAATAACCCCCCGGTTGAGAACCTAGGATTAAGCACTAAGTTTTTTATGAATCTAAGTTTTAAAGAATCTGTCACTGTCGCTCTTTCAAAGCATGACAGTGGTGCATTCCAGAGCGACAAAAACATTACGTACAGCACCCTTTTATATATTCCGGTGCTTTCTAAAGCAGATAGCGAAAATGTCAAGATATACACAAAAACAGGCGCCCACAGCTATGGTAAAATAAGAGTTGAATAGATAAAAAGTTCACTTTCAAACCATGGCATGGAAAGTGATAGCAATGTACCACTGTACCGTTATGGGTGAATCAGTGAGCTTGAGAACAAAGACCTTTGGGGTTTGCAATTCTTTTTGACTCAGGTAGCAGGATCTTGTCATTAGCTTTGTTCGCGAGTTTTTTGAATAATAAGTTCCTATTTAGTGGCGGATATACATATACTTGGAGCAAATGCTCCTAGTAGGCAATTCGAATTTCGAACTGGTCTTTGCAATTCCATCCTAGTCCACAATCATATAATTATTATTCTTTTTGACATGATGCCTTTTCGCTTCTACTAACTTCTGCCCGCGACTTCACCTGCGCACGATGAGTACTTAACATAATATCGTATTAAAATATTTTATTTCCTTATTGACGTTTGGACTTTACAGTAGGTATTATATTTATTGCACGACTGAGTTCACGATAGTTCATCGTTTGACAATCGTAAAGTTTTCGAAATGTCAGCAAATAAAATATGCGAGTTAAATCCATTATAGTTGTTTCATTACATTATATATTTAGTCATATATTTCGAATTTATTATTTCAGCATTTTTATATTCTTAATACTTCTATAATACAAAAGTACAGGCGAATCATTTCCATTTATAGCCTCAAATAAAATCATTAGGCATTATATAAGACCTAAATAAATAGGTAGTTAAGTTAATAATTTAGGAGTTCCTAAATTTCTAGGTCAGACAGACATTTCTGTTTTGGAACTAATCGTCTAGTGGTCTTGCGTGATTAAAACAAATGACTGTAGGTTCCTAAGTATTCGTTTAGGTCTAGCTAGGTCATGCCATAACGGTAAAATAACCAGAAACTCTAGTTTTCACGCTTAAATTTAATACGATTTTTAGCCGGCAAAGTTATTTAGCTATATAGTATCAACTAGAACAATTTTTAAAATATGTATGGGAATGTTATTACTCGCGTTTAAAATAACATAAGTACCTGCCTATAGTTGATTATTCGGTTTAATTAACGAGCGGCGACAGAATAAATAAGTTGAATTTACTGCTATATTAGATTAGATAAGATTTATTTATTTCCCAAAATTCATACAATATAATTACATTTATTATTATGTCAAATTACTTACATGTACTCATATTGAGATCGTCAAAAAGAAAAACAAAGAACAATAAGATTAAATAATAATTATCATCAAAATTACAATAAGATTTTGTCATACATATAATGTCAAATAGGTATATTAACTATCATAGATTTTCTCATTAGTCGTCAATACAATTTGTCATACGGAATAATTTATATTTAATACATACAATTTAATACCCCCAATTTAATTGTTAAATGTTATAAAATCTACCCTGAAGCGTTTTCCTAACATCCAACATATATATGTTACAACACACATACATATACATATGTATAATATAGTATATATGTATGAATACAGTTGATGTTGCTTTCTAGACAGGTTCTAAGCTCGTTTGGTATCTTCACCGAAAGAGTCTTCCTCAACTGCGGGGGCGTGCATTTAATACAGGCATAATTTGTTAGATATATGTATGGAGTGCCTACCCCTCAGGTTCTTAACCTGGGTGTAATTACCCTCGCGGAGGTAAAACTTGTATTTTGCGGGGGTAACTATCAGCTGGTAGTTGTCTCGAACGCCAAATTTCAAAGTGACAAGTCCGAGCTCATTCTGTGGCGCAAACTCATTGTTGAGAGGAGGGGTACAATCAGTGACCCTAGTTAGGTTAGGTTAGGTTAGGTTAGGTTAGGTTAGGTTACTAAAGGGGTGCTATGTCGGGTAACCTCCTCGTGTGCCTTGGTGCTGCGGTTCCCTTTACGCAATTGGAGGTGCGGGGGGAAGAGCAGTACTTGGGCCGGTGCACCCTGGGCATCGGTCAACAATTTCCCTTTTAGAGATATTGTTGGTCGATGGCTAATAACCCGACACGGGGGTGTCTCTCCGCGTGTCCCTCTTTCTAGAGGGCACTGTGGATGAGACCAGGGGGGGGAAGTGTGCTGCCTACTTGTCGTTTGCCCAGTGATCTTTGGAGCTATGCCGGCAGGGACTCCCATGCCGGACAGGTCCAAAGTGAGGGCAGCGGTAATAGGCAGTCACACGGCGGGCCCAGCAATGGGCCTGCCTGGAGGGCCAGGCTTGCCCTTTTCAGGGCGAGCCTGTTCTGCGGGTGCGCCCTTCGGGGTGCTCTGCCTGGGCGGCGGCTTGTTTCGGCAGGTCGTCGGCCAACTCGTAACCCTTACTCGTAGAGTTTGGAGCGAGGGCCGCTACCCTTCGGGGTGGGGGCTGCGAGGAGAAAACCTCTATAAAAAATCCATGAGGTTGGGTAAGGGGAGGGGCTAAGCGTGTCTGGCTCTCTTTCCCCCCCTCCTTTTTTGTGCGGGTGCCCGCTAGCGGGCTTGCCGGGGGTCGTCGCGGTGGCTTATGGCATATCCCGTGGCGTCCCCACTAACGGCAGTGTCGGACACGTCGGAGTGGTTTTAGTGGGTATGACCGGGAAACCGGGTGAGTCCCACATAACCCCCACACGGCAGAGGGCCAGGGGGTATGCGTAAATGCATTTCCACTCCGTAAAAAAAAAAAAAAAAAAAAAAAGGTTAGGTTACTAAAAAGATTACAACCACTGGCCTACCCTGATCTGCCGTATAATGCTTCAAACTTTAAATATTAAGTACTTAATATAAACTAAATAATCAACCAGCTAGAAGTTCGCAAAAAACAAACTATTTTTTACCGGTTTTCCTACGAAAATAAACGCCCACACCTTGCCACTCCTTATATTAGCACAAGTTCAACATTCAATTCAATCTACCGAAATCCACTGAGAATGATAAAGAAGTAACTTATTATTCAAACAATATAATATATATATCATTGGCCGAAATCATTTGTATGCGGGCGACGGTGCTTGGTCTATAAGGTATTGTGAAGGCTGTTTACTTATGGTCAGTATTCATTTAACTGAGTAACATACATCACCTGATGACAGCATATTGACAGGTCAACCCTGCGGGAGATAGGGGAGGCGACAACGCCCCAACTACAGATTTGTTACCAGTTCGGGATATCCCTTGGTATCACACTAATGACTGACATGATGTTAGAAAATCACCTTTTAAACAAAAAAACAGAATCAAAATCGTTTCATGCGTTTGGGAGCTATGATGCCACAGACAGACAGACACACACACACACACACACACACACACACACTCACACACACATTCACACACACGTCAAACTTATAACACCCCGTCGTTTTTGCGTAGTGAATAAGTTTTTGTAAGCATTAATGGTCGTGACTGGTGAGAGTGAAATATCAAAACAAAGACAGATTTGAACATAAACACAAGTAGGTACAGCAACTTAACAAGAATTTATAAATACAAGTTTAAATTTGATATTTAAACCTTTTAATAATATAAAAATAATTACGAAATACGACTGAAATTGAAATAAGTACTTAGGAATAAACTCCCAAAATTGCTCTATACACTTATTTTATTTTCTTTTTTAGTACCTAGGTCCTAGGTACCTATTTGTTGTTATAGCCACAACAGAAATACAGTGTAAATTTCTACTGGCTAACTAGGTATCACGGTTCATGGGATACATACAGCCGGGTGACTGATAAACGTACGGATGGAAGACGGAGTCTCAGTAATAGAATAATATTCTTCAGAAATCTTTTATTCAAAATATCTTCAAAATTAGGTACCTACGCAGATCGTCTCCATTTTTTTCCAATGAGCAAAGCCAGACACAATTTCAAACGTTAAGTTTAATTCACTTACTTCAATAACCGTAGCTTGATCGCTCACAGAAACGTGTTAATTGGTTGCTTAGCGAATATTGCGACACAATCAAACACTTGTACCTACAATCACAATATACATTGTCTGAATTATATTTCCCTTTATCTACTTAATACAAATTTACTTTAGAAACACTAGTGTGTAATAAAATCTGATAGAAGACAGTCCAAGGATGTAAATCCTTGGACTGTCTTCTATCAGATTTTACACTATTTTATTATTTATTTATTCTTATTTATTTTACTTACATTCGTACCTACATTTTAAATAATCCTCTATCTAATCATTTCTGACGCCTTCGCGGTTATTCCAAATCCTCTATCTAATTGCTATGTAATAAAGGTGTATTCATTTTACGAATAAAACACCAAAATTGTAAGATAAGATAAATAGTATTAATACATTATATTTTAGAATTTTAGAACAATTCAAGATGGCCGGCTCTCACACTTTTTTTTAATTTGCAAACAGACACAGATTATACCTCTACCTGCCATTCATTAGAAATTTTGCGGAAACCTTTTTTTATTTACCTACTTAATTTTCAACATGGTGGTTAATTATAACATCGTCATTATTATTTTCGTACACTGTTGGATGTAACGGAAAGATCTGTGACTAATATCTTAATCACCTACAGTTTAATTACCGTATAGTATCATTATCATTTTTGCTATTTACTTTATCAGGTTGATTATATCGCAATTTCTTTAATGATTTGTTTGACTTCATTATCATTATTACCTGTAACTACTCGATAATGCTTTTAATGATTTGATTGGATTTTTATCTATGACTCAAAATGATTATTTTTGATTGAGGAGTGGCATCATTTATGAATAATATATCTAAATAGGTTGTGATTGATGTCTAAATATAAACACAGGATTTATCGAATTATCAAAAAAATATAGTTACTTATTTAATAATTAGTGACAACCGCAGTAGCTAACAAATTAGATAATTATCAGTTTATAATTGATTTTACTTGTAGATGCGGTCTCTTCAATTTGTTAGGTTAGGTATTTATGTTTTGGGATTTGCAAAGTTTTACCTCTTCTCTCCCTCTCTTGTCTTCCTAACTTTTTAATATACAGTAGGTATTTAATATTATCCAAGATTTAGTAAGCAGCGACATCGTGCTACGGTTTTCAATACAATTTTACAATCAATTCAAATCCGAAGCGATTGAAAGCCGTAATCCGTTTCAAAAGAATCCTTTAAAAAAACGACTTAGAAAATATTGTACAAAAAGCTTTTTGTCATGCCCGATTGTTGTATAATGATTTCGTCACTTTCGAGGGGAAAATATTTCGCCCATTTAAATATTTCGATATTGTGACTTCTGTTTGTCGACAATAACTGTCAAAAACAGTTGTATGTAAGTTCCGTTGAGCAATTTGAGTCATGACAGAAATGTATCAATGATAAATTCATAAAAAACTTTGTGACATTTTTGGATCTTCGAGCGTTTGAGACGCCGTCATTGTCGTCCAACACTATATTTAAGAACAGAGTCGATAAGTAACAAAAAATTAAGTGATATCTTCCCCTGGTCACACACCTGGTTAGTATTTGTGACCAGTGTACAAATAGGAACTATTTCAATGGATACTTAATAATATTATTTGCAACCAATATAGGTAGATATAGATGTAGAAAGTTTGTGTGATGTAGAAGATAGGTATGAGGAAAGTTTGCAAATTTAGTTCTTAATCCAAAAGTCAAACTTTATTTTCATACCTACCTGACGATCCTTTAGCCAAAAAAGAATGCAATCGATTCATCGTATCTTGTTTTTTCTACCATTAAACACAACACGCGTTCAATAGTGATATCACTGCTGTAACTTATCTTATCTCTTATCAGCTTGCATTCTGATAACAATTGTATGGAATTTGTTTTATAGGAAAACATTTTCATCTCACTATATAACTTATGAATCATACCTATATTTTTTAGTTACAAATTAGTCTAGTCTAGTGCTACAAATATGAGAACTATAAAGTTTTTGATACATAATGATGCAAATAAAATAAATTGCTACGCAAGTTAAATCCGTTATACCTATCTACCTAGGTAATTGTTTCATTCCAATATTTTCCGTTGTTCTTAGAAAAACTTATTAAATTCGCTATCAAGATAAGCTTTTAGTTACGCTCTCAGAATGGAAACCAATTTGGTTCACAAACCACATAAAAACCTAACAATGGCAGTAAGTACACATTACAGTAAATAGGTAGTAGGTAGGTAAATATCTTGCTGTACAATCTGAATAATTCTGTAAATAGCTAGGTCAAATAGGTAAGTTACTTAAAAATGACAATATCCTATTGTTAAAATTAATTGAAATTAATACAGTAGAAATAAGTAATATACCTACGCATGTTAAATAACGTAATTATTTTTTTATTGCTGACTCAAGAATTATAATGAGCACGATTCTTCCAACACAACAGCTATTTCACCGATTTCAGCATTTTTAATTTTTATTCACTTTTAATTGTGCAAAATAACGGAGAATATGAAATTACTTTTAATACCTACCTACCTATTTAGCTAACTACCTAAACGCACGAAAAACCTACCTGTCTCAAATTTTAGGTGCTTATTACAAAACTAACTAGGCTCAATTTTATGGTTCGCAAAAAAAAACAGTGCGCTACCTATTAACTAAAATACCTACCCACCTAACGGACAGGCATAATAACACAATAAAAGACAATAAACCTAGACTTCTATTAGAAATTCCATAAACACGGAATCAAAACAAATTTATACACAAAACACAAGGTTCAAATTCGCTTGCAATCCCAACAGTAATAAGTAAAACTTACCTCTAGTTTTTTGGAATAATCCTCTGTGAGGCGTTCTTGTTCCTTTTTCAATTCTTCATTCTTTTCCAAAAGGGCTTTTCCCAACTCAGCGGCCAGGAGCAAATCCGACTCTTTCTGCTGCAGCTGGCTCCAAACGTCAGGTTCCATGGTCGTTTCTCTAGTCGACGACATCTCTTTCACGTAATCCTCCAAATCCTCGTAGAAATGATCGTCGGAAAGACTCAAAGCTGTAGGGGAAGGTCTTGTAGCACTTCTGCTGCGGCTTCTCCTGTGTTTACCGGGCGTCGATGTCCTTATAGCACCTTTGCCTACAAACTCTGTCTCATCAGTTATAAAAGGTGATCTCCTGTCGGGTGGTTCTGTTGTGCAACTACTACTAATTTCACTAACTTCACCGGCCATTTAACTAAAATTTTGACTAACGTTCTAACTCTGCACTATTTTCGTGTAACTGTTCTTCTTGAACAATTTGTCGAGCGCCTGCTGGAGTTTCGTTGACTTGGGTAGTTTTACGTTTTTGAAAATGTTTTTCGGGAGGTCGAAATCTTTTTTTAATGCCATTGTGGGTACATATCCAGGTCACTGCACTGCACTTCACTCGCGGCGCGGTGTTGCCGCGGCAACGGATCGCTCACAACAGACTGGCGGTGTTACTTCGGGGCGGAACGTTCAACGAACGGCAAAGATTATGACGCACAGATAGTGAGATGGGTAGTTACCCTATAAGATTGCCACTATTATGTAAACTGTGTAACGCTAAAGTCTTTAGACTATTGTCAACTCAGTCGTGCTACGATTATGGAAACTGTAAAGAATCCGAAACGTCAGCTAATAAAATAAAATAAAAATACGCGAGTTAAATCCGTTAACAGTTGTTTCATTCCAGTGTGTAATAGCCGCGAAGGCATCAGAAATTATTAGGTAGATAGTAGCTTAAGTTTTATTCAAAATAAAACTTGTTTTAATGTATATTGTTTTTTTTTTTAATTATCTATACTTAAATATTAGTTACTTACAGTAAATAAGTATGACCTACTAGCTTCTGCCCGCGACTTCGTCCGCGTGGAACTCCTCCTTTTTTGTAGTCGGTTAAAAAGTAGCCTATGTCCTTTCTCAGGATCCCGACTTTCTTTGTACCAAATTTCATTTAAATCGGTCCAGTAGTTTTAGCGTGAAAGCGTAACAGACCGACAGACAGACAGACAGAGTTACTTTCGCATTTATAATATTAGTAGGGATGAAGTGGACTATTTAATTAACTAACCTAATCTTATTCAAATTTTTGCTTTTATCTTCTAAATTCGTAGACACCTATTAACAATACTGCCGTGCTAACCAGGAACGCGATAAATATGTATGAAACTCATATGTATTTACTGCGTTTATTATTAGTACGGCAGAATACTTATTCGTTAATTTAATGAGTATTAATTTACAAAATCAGTACGCTGTAAGTAGATTTAGATAGGTACTTACTTAAAGGACGGTCGACGAGCACAGCGAAAAACGGACTAATATAGGTACTTACCTATCCACGTTAGACGTTGCCCTTTTTCTATTTGCTTCTTTCGCGACCGTCCTTTAAGAGGATTGTGAACCTTTTAATTTTCATACAAAAGGCGATAACGTTTTACACCCAGTAAATATAGTTAGATTTTTATAATTTTTGGATATGTTGTAGATATAATGAGAAACTACGTCTGTACGTTTTGATTTTTAAGAAATATTGCTTACGCTAAAATTTATTAGCATCTAAAAATCTATATATAGATCTAAAAATCTATATTTAGATCTAGCGTATGACATAGATAGGTATCTACCTAACAAATAACATTGTCACATCTATTAAGTATTGAAACATCTGTGACAGAAGCCACACGTGCATCCGAGCGAGATAGCTGTCGCAGGTAAATATAAAAGCCGTGAGAGAGAAAGAGACGGTTATATACCACCAAGGTCATCCAAAGAGAGTGGTCAAAAATGGTGAAACAATTATTTTATTGTTACTAAACTGTAGGAAATGATATCACTGGTTCTATAAAAATAAACTATTTGAATTAACACGGATTCTACAAAAAATACAGCCTTGATATTAACATGGTAGGATTAGTCTTTGTTTTTTTTTTCATGCTAATATTTTTAAGTCCATTAGTTAGGTAAGTGCCTACCTAACTAAAGGATGGCTTAGGCACGCAAAAACTTACATAAAATCTTAAGTAGGTATAAATGTTGATAAATATGTACATTTTAAAAATGATTTATAATTTTCAATGACTTCAAAATATTTATAAATAATACATTTGTAAAAAAAAAACATTGCAGACACTTAAATAATAAAAAAGGAAATATTTACGTACAAAGACAATAAATGCACAACAAGCAAAGCAAAGAAAAAGGTTTAATTTGATTCTACCGTTAGGTAAGTAATTTAACTCAGAACAAAAGACATAAACGACCGCGCCAACTTGAGGTCTGTAAGTATTTCAGACAATTAAATGATAAAGTACCGAGTATTGTTAGTATTTTACATGCAAAAATACTTTTAATAAACAACATTATTTTACATTGGAATGAAACAACTATTAACGGATTTAACTCGCGTATATTAATTTTATTTTATTTGCTGACGCGCTTTAGCGTTAGACTATTGTCAGCTCAGTCGTGCTACGATTATGGAAACTGTAAAGAATCCGAAACGTCAGCTAATAAAATAAAATAAAAATACGCGAGTTAAATCCGTTAATAGTTACCGCAATCAGAAATTATTAACAATATTTTATCTTATATACAAATATACTTAGGTACCTACTACCTAGGTATGTACCTATATAAAATCCTTTGTCCTCTATGACTGACTGACGGAAACGTACACAGCCTAAACCGCTGATCGTAGAGACCTGCAACTTGGAGAGTGTGTTCGATGTATGTAGGGGGCCGTTCAAGTATTACGTAAGCACCAAGGGGGGGTGGGGGGGTCTCTGTTTTGATTATTTTGGATGACATGGGGGGTGGGGGGGTCTAGATGATAATTACGTCATCGTTAGTTATTTAAGTTTTTTCGGGGATTCCCGCAAATAATACATATGCGTAGGCACTCGCTTTGAGAACTGATTAGGGGAATTACCGCGCATTAGGGAAATTACCGTGCGCTATTCACTTGTCTAATAATTCACTCTCGTGCCGGCCGGCTGCAAGTGCGCATCTATCAGTATTGTTTTGTTTGGATTCTAAACGTATTGTAAGCATTGAAAGTTATCATTTAAATCGTCACATCGAGAAGATCCATAAAAAAGTAAATACGCCCACAGAAGAAAAAGTTAGACCTGTAAGAGTCGCTACTCGTCGTGCTAATGAACTGATGTGCATTATTCAAAATTTAGAGCACCAAGATGTTGAATGGCTCGATGAGAGTGACGTAGACATTCCAAAATCGGATGAAAGTGAGCAGACTCACAACACTGAGCAGCAATCCAATGTCATCGATAACTTAGAATCATGGATTCAGGTTTCATGGACTGAAGACTGTTAATGTGTTCCAAAAATATTCTTTATGTTAGTTATGTTCTTTATTTCTGATTATATTTTTTTGTCATTTACTCTATGTGTATCAGTTAAACCTAATATTTTCATGAATTTTCCTATTTTAAAAATAACAATATAAAAAAACATTTATTACTAAAAATGTTTACGTAAGCATAGGGGGAGGGGGTAAGTGCTTTGCTTACTTTTGATGACAAGGGGGGCGGGGGGGTAAAAAATGGTAAAAAATCTGCTTACGTAATACTTGAACGGCCCCTAGGTACTAGACGTCCGAAAAAAAAGGATTTTCCGAAATTCTTTCCCCAAGGGAATGAAAGACTGGTGCAAACTTTGTACGACTCAAGGTAATTTCTTGGTAAAATTTATTTCAAATCAATGGGAAGTTTACCACTCTGTTACCAGAGAAAACCGCAATGTTACTCTTGAATAATTAAGTAGGAAGGGTCAACTAGATCTTTGTTTTTTTGGAGTTTTGCGATACATTATGTACTTACCTAAGATTTTTTTTTTGAGCGTGTGTCATATTAATAATAAAAAAATTATGTACCTGCACAAAATTTGAAAATGACCTAGTGACCTAACTCGATATGTAGCTTATGCAAATTTGAATTTTAACTTGAGGACTTAGAATAGCTATTGGAGTAATGACATCTATAGATCACTTTAATGCTGAAGGAGGGTTTTAAGGTCTCCAAAGTAACGCAATCGATTTAACAAGTATCAAGGAAACTTATAATGATAAAATATTGAAGAATCGCAACTGACTTGGTTACTAGCAGTTGACTTCATATATCTCTAACAAATTTGTGGTCAATTATTCTAATTTAATGTTTTGTTTTATAATTTCTTGAGGATTATCAAAGTAATATTATAAAGGCGAAAGTTTGTGAGTGTTGAGAGTATGTTTGTTAATATATCACAAAAATGCTTTATGGATTTTAATGAAACTTTAAAATAACATAGCTAATATATTAGAGTAACATACATATAAGCTATATTTGATAACTATATTGTGTAAAGTGGTCATTGTTCGAAGACGAATTCGCGGGCAAAAGCGTTGTAGGTATAAAATAATAAGACAAAAACTTATTTAACATAATTTAACAAATTAAAATTTTCTTAGTCTACTTATTTTGTTAGATTTTACTTAGGTACATACTTTTTTTTATAACTACCCACATCAATTTATGGCTGTGTTTTTTGATTAGTATTTGAGTGTGTGTGTGTGTGTGTGTGTGTGTGTGTGTGTGTGTGTGTGTGTGTGTGTGTGTGTGTGTGTGTGTGTGTGTGTGTGTGTGTGTGTGTGTGTGTGTGTGTATGTGTGTGTGTGTGTGTGTGTGTGTGTGTGTGTAATCTACAGGAATACCTACATACTCAAGATGTCGTTACCAAATGAGGATATGGAGATGGAGAAGATAGCAGAAGACGAGCTGTCGAAGCTGCAGCGACAGGTTTGTTATCACCTTTAACCAGCATATTCAGGCACAGGCAGTTACCTAGGTCTTTAGAATATCAGCGCTGCGATTTCAATACATTGGCTATTTAAAAAAACACCGTTTTCCAATATTAGGTAGGCATCTAAACCTGATTGTAGGTTTTTCCTCTATTAGTTCTAGGCAGAACAAGATGTATAGGCATACATCTTACCATACCACCCCCCTTAACAAAATCCTAGCTTCGCCTAAGTATCTAAGGTAATTTTCGACACTCGCAAGGGAATCAAAACCTACAGGTTAGGTTAGTTACCAGGAAAGTAGGTTATGTTAAGACTGCTACAATCCGGCTAATCGTTGAACGACCCGGCTGCCACATCTATACATATAATATACTAGCTTCTGCCCGCGACTTCGTCCGCGTGGAACTCCTCCTTTTTTGCAGTCGTTTAAAAAGTAGCCTATGTCCTTTCTCAGGCTCCAGACTATCTTTGTACCAAATTTCATTTAAATCGGTTCAGTAGTTTTAGCGTGAAAGCGTAACAGACAGACAGACAGAGTTACTTTCGCATTTATAATATTAGTAGGGAAGTAGGGATATTATGGCTATCTACTATTCAAAGTGGAGTTGGATTAGAAAACATTAATGATGATGACTTTGACTTTTAGTTCAGGGTGATGGAGATAGACCGAGTGACGGTGATGAGCAGCGTGCAGCCAACGCTAAGGGTCCAGAGGAACATGATTAGAACCCTGAATGCTGATTTGGAGAAGATCATGATGGAATTAAAGGTGAACAGATGATTTTATTTACCTACTCTATACTTGTTTACATGTAATATATCTTTTTGTGTGATTGTTTCTCTACTCCAATCACCATGTAGGTAATATCAAATTGCAAAATCGACACGTAGCAATATTAACATTCGTCAACAGAATTATTGGAAGACATAGGTATTTCGTTTTATAATGCACTTCCTAAAGTTTAAAAAAGTACGCGTACTATTATAAGTAAATAATGTTAAAGGACGGTCGCCGAGCACAGCGAAAAACGTATGTTGCCCTTTTTTTTTTATTTGTCTCTGTCGCACGCGCGTAGTATTAGTGCCATCACGCTCGCGCAGTAACCTTCAAGGTTACTGTTTACATGCTATCCAAAAATAAAAGCGCCTATAGTTTTCAATCCGCAACACTGTTCAATCCCTTAACCGCATTATTATTAAAAGTATTGTCTACTTATTTAACCTCACAATTTCTCTTATAACTTCCCCGCCAGTTAACAAAAAGCACATCCAACGTCCTAGAGACAGTACGAGCGCGGGACAAACTAGTGTCTCTCTTGAAAGACCATGAGAAATGTTCCGGCGAAGTTCGAGAGTATCGTGCCACTATTACCGAGCTGGACTTCCTTCTGCGACAGGTGCAGAAGGAAATCAAGGGTCTGAGGAGCAAGGGCTCTGGGAGTGATGAGGTGAGACAACTGGCTTTTGTTTTTAGGTTATCTTCTAACCAAGACCATTAGGTACCTACTAATTTCTGATGTCTTCGCGTTTGGGAGGATTTATCTAACCTAACTTTCTCAATTGAAAATTACTTAAGTATCTACAGTAGTAACTCTTTTCTTAATTATCACATGGAATCAATTTTTAATTATCATAGTACCTATAGGTACCTAAATACTTACATACAACTAAAAAAAACACTGCAGAAAAAAAATACATCCTTTTCTGCAGGGTTTTTGAGATATTTTTTTCCATTGGAATGAAACAACTATTAACGGATTTAACTCGCGTATTTTTATTTTATTTTATTAGCTGACGTTTCGGATTCTTAACAGTTTCCATAATCGTAGCACGACTGAGCTGACAATAGTCTAACGCTAAAATCCGTTAATAGCTGTTGTTTCATTCCAATGTGTAATAACCGCGAAGGCATCATATATTATTATATTTTTTTCCGTCCTCCCAGGAGTCTGCAAAGACTCTGACAGACCAGACCATGATCAGTCAGCTGGAAAACCGACTCAGCACTGCCATGCGCCGGTTCAACACTGTTAACAGCGAGAACTATAAGATGAGATTGGAGATCGACCGACTGCTCAGAGATCGGTAAGGAGAGACATGGGCGTAGCGAGATTTATTTATTTTATTTATTTATTTGTTTAATAAGTCACTCAGCATTACAGCGAACCAATACGCCGAGCGACCAGAGTACATAAATAACCTTAATAATAGCTTAAAATTATTTAACACAATAACAAAACAATAACAATGAATAGATGTAGGTACTTAATCCAAATTGACTGCTGTACATTTTATACATGTACAGTAGTCGCCCTATTGTCCATCGCCTCACAGAACCTCAAACACTCCCGGCACACAGCCACCCATCTCCATGCAAACAGATCACATTCAGGCACAGATGCCAAGAGCGAATTGAGTAATGAAAGCGCGCGTGGAAGTGGAGCGAGTGGAGATATTGGCAGAAAGTACACTAGAAGTAACTTATAGGTTTTGATGCCCTTGAACTTGTTAGGAGTGTCGAAAATTACCTTAGTAATACACACCCCTGGTACCTGCTAGTACCTACTGTGTTCGCAAGTGACTATGGCTAATGTCCAGACCTGATGGTCTATTATTCTTTCATTGCAGAACGTAACGCTAACGACATCTATGATAGTCTAGAAACTACTTATAGGTACCTGGTCTACTTAGTTTATAGGTGTCAGTGAGAAGATCAAAATATGCTCGTATTTACGTTTCGTTCAGTGCATTAAGAAAGAAATAAAGAAATACATAGGGTAGGTAAGTTCCTTCTTTGAACTTGTAGGTAGGTCAGAAAACTAAAATTTTAAATCTATTCTACACATGCAGACGTTGAGGCCAGCTAATTGGATCCAACTCTAGTAAGACATGAATAGGACATCTGTATCTACCTAGTTACCTTTTTTCCTGCAGCCAATCATTCAATGTGATCTGGAAGAACCAGATAAAGCGTCTCATGGATGGGAAGGCGCAGATCTTAGAGTTAGTGGAACAAGCCATCACGACATACGACCAACGTGAAGAGTGGTGTTCCAAACTAGATGGCTTGAAGGAGCGAGCCGCCATCGATTATAGGAAGCATTGCTTGGTAAATCATTATGTCCCTTGTTTTTAGAGTAAATCACCATTCCTAAGAAAGTGCCGTGTCTCCCAATACAGACAGCATTGTGATTACCGATCTAAGGAATGATCAATTAGATCATAACTGTGTTTTAATGGAAGAAAGAAAGAAATCGTGGTCTAAAAAATTATGAACATTTATAGTAGCACTAGCTTCTGCCCGCGACTTCGTCCGCGTGAAACTCCTCCTTTTTTTCAGTCGGTTAAAAAGTAGCCTATGTCCTTTCTCAGGCTCTAGACTTTCTTTGTACCAAATTTCATTTAAATCGGTCCAGTAGTTTTAGCGTGAAAGCGTAACAGACAGACAGACAGACAGACAGAGTTACTTTCGCATTTATAATATTAGTAGGGATAAAGCGACATCTTTCAACGATTAGTGGTAACTGTAACCTATCCAATCGTGAGTGTTAAGCACTACACACAAATGTCGCTATATCTGTGTGTAGTGCTTGTTTCAGTGTATATGTGTGTAGTAGGTACTTATCGCTTGTAAACAAAAAAGTACCGAGACAATATAGTGGTAGCAAATTTCGCCCAAATAAACTAAGACACCCATAGTGTAACTGGAATCAGAGTTGACTTTGTTGTTTTGTATTTTTGATGTGGAAACTTCTTTAGCGGCGCTGAGCACTTTTTTTTGTATGGGTAAAAACTTTCAAACTCACGTCAGGGTCACGTGATGCTGATTGAAAATGCGTAAGATGGGGAAGGGAGAGGAACTAGTATCTCCCACTCTTTCTAACGTGCCTGAGTGAGCTACTCCGTTTAGGTGGCACAGGGCGCTTGCGCGAATGTCATGTGTGTTTATGTGCAGCGTGCCACGCGTATCCAAGGATGGTGACAAATTGTCATATTTGTGTACGATAGTATTCTACCTCATAAATGATAGTACTTTTGTACTTATAATTAAACACAACGTTCATATTGAAGTTTTCACTACTGCCGGCACTCCCGGAGTGCTATTTTTTTTAATAATGTTATAATGTAATATGTTCATATTATTTATTTATTCTTTATTTTTGTTCTGACGATCTCAATATGAGTGCATATAATTCGACATAATAGTGTAATTATACTGTATCAATTTTGAGAAATAAATAAATCTAATCTTTAAAAATCCCAGGAGGTGCGAGAACTCCAGCGGCAACTAGACCACAGTATGAAGCTCGAGGAGTTTCTCCGGACCAAGGGCACTGTCCGGCTGACTGCTGCCGACGCCAAGGCTGAAGCCAAGAGATTAGAGCAGCAAGAGGAGGAGATGCGGACTTACAACAACTATGTTAACATTCTTGATGCTATCCGAGTAAGTACATAACTGTCTGTAATAGCATAGATTAACTATAAGTAATAGGTAGATAGCGTACTTAAGATTTTGGAAACTGGGACCGTGCAGTTCTTCAGCACACCTAGGTCCTAGAGGAAGCTAACTCAAAAAAGCTATTTTTTAAGGGAGCGAAAAACTAATGAATATAGGATGTGCACAGTGCACTGCATTTTTCTTTATAGATTACTAATTAAATACCTACTTTATATTGAATTACTACTTTATTAGGCATGTACATTGTAGGTACATATTGTTCCTTCGAGCCGGATACGAACTAGTTACCAAAGAAGAATGTATTAAGCACCAAGTCTTGTGATTCCAGGAGTTTGCAGGGGAAGATGACGTGGATAAGCTTATTATAGAGTTCCAGAGGCGTGAAGAGGAGAACTACGCTCTGTTCAACTACATTAATGAGGTCAATACAGAACTGAAGAACCTTCATGATAACGTTAAAGTTTTGAGAGCTAATATCGGTAGGTACATATGAATTATATTTACCTAAAACTAACTCAACAACTGTGCTTTATTAATATAATTGTCAACTAGATTTATTTCTCCATTCCTTATGTATTTATAAATGTCTAGATGATGAACACGCCAAGCATCAAGCCAAACTATCCAAACAACAAGATAGTGTGGAGTCCCTTAGAACAGCATTGGAAGAGAAACGACAAGCTACTGCGCATTTAAAAGAGGACTGTGAGAGAAACAAGGCAGTACTCAGTAACCTGCTTTTGCAAGTTCAAGGGTTAGCAGAGTGAGTAGAAATAGTATCAAAGTCGTATAACATCCCACTTAAATAATAATATTATTATTTATCGGAGGACTGATGATATACGAGAGTGTTTAAAAATGAGACTCAAACAGTTCGCTTTAATATTTCTTTTTGTTTTTAAAGTCCGAATTGAATTTATCACACTATTCACAGAATAGGTAAAATGTATTATGATTATAATATAATGATAAAAAACTATGCTTAGTGAAAATTATAAAAAGCAAAAAATATTTGGGAAAACTTTAAATAATTGTA
The DNA here is from genome assembly GCA_038024825.1 of Polylopha cassiicola. Taxonomy (NCBI): domain Eukaryota; kingdom Metazoa; phylum Arthropoda; class Insecta; order Lepidoptera; family Tortricidae; genus Polylopha; species Polylopha cassiicola. The sequence goes on from CP149062.1 coordinate 4,138,184, forward strand.
GATATCTCGGACCTAGTCTATTCGACAGTTCATTTGACATTTTCAATTTTGACATATTATGACACTGCCCGGTTACAGAGGTTATTGCCAAACAATGAAATTAATTCATTATACGAGAATTACGCTTGTAATAAAGTATTTTGTAAATCATGCGTAAAGAAAAATTAATATGCGTTAGACTGTAAGTGTACCCTGAGATTATTTAAGTCATAATCTTTTACTTTTCGTCGAGACTGCGGCATGCACATAGACCGGTTCCCTGACGAGGTGTTGTTGCTGATATTTGAACACCTGTCGACACCGGAGCTGGATGCCGGCGCTGCGCGTACCTGCACGCGCTGGGCCACACTCGCCGCGCGCCTCTCACTTGTCGTGCGCTTACACCATGACTTAGCTCGACTGAGCGCGAATACTCGCGTTTTGTTCGCTCCCGTCGCCCTTATTCGCTTCCCAGCACTAACTGACATCGCTCAACTCGCACCTCGTCTTCGCGAATTGCGCCTAAACGCCGAAGTGCGTCTATCGACGACCGATCTAGAAGCGATTATACAACTACCCACACTTCGCCACCTTGATGTCTTCACGAAAGTAGATTGGAAGGTCCATGCTACACTAGTTGCCTCTTCCAATTTGCACGTAATGGTGGCGAACGATGTCGATTCAATCGCACCAGCGGCTGGCAGCCGACTACGAGAACTACATTTTTATGGTGCTTCCGAATATGTTTTACGTCCACCTCTGCGACGTTTTTTATTAGATCGATGTGACCATCTCCGCTCATTAACGTTGCGATGCGAGATGCTTCTCGACCTCGACTACGCGACAATCGGGCGGTGCGCGGGAATGGTTGAGCTGCGTTTGTACTCATGCTGGATGTTGCGCAGCCCGGGCGCATGCCACTTGACTTGGCTGTCACGACTCCAAACCCTGCACGTGACTAGCGCCAAGATGTTGCGTCGCGCGGCACTCGCGGACTTCATTTCGGAACTGCCATTGGGTATCGAGGAGCTGGTGCTTAGCGGTTGTTACTTAGAAGATGAGCACCTTTCGACGCTAGCGTCACGGCTCACGCGGCTGCGCGGATTGGAGGCGTGGACTGTTAAGGCGACAGGAAATGGTTGGTTGAAGTTTGCGGCACAACTACCGCTCCTCGAGTGGCTTGATCTCAATCAGCAGCTGACTTTACGACAAATATCAGCATTGCAACGCCACCCTACTTTGACCTTTCTGCGTCACCTGCCGGAAACTCCGCTGGTGGACGATAAGGATGATGTAGTGCCAGCTGAACTCACTGGCCCGGAGCGGCAGTTGCGCGAGGCATCAGCAATGGCACGATTTGAAAAGTTCTTCCGACCACATGGTGTAGGTTTTCGTGGCAAGCTGCTGTATCACTGGACACCTATACACCAATTGGAACCTGAATACAATAAGCCTGTGGACACATTAAGACTTTAGTGTTGGCTATTAAAATTTTTAATGTACTAGTTGGAGTGCCATGTCCAATTGGTACTCGAAAAAAGCAGGCAAATTGTACTTCTGAATTTGTATGGTGCTATATTTTTTAAGACAGAAATATATTTATATTAAAAGATTTGTTATCTAATGAATTCTTTTATTCCTTTGCTATCAAACTGATTCCAATCAAAGTTGTGAATAAAAGTATTTTTAGAATAGTATTGTCTATTAAAAAAGCATATGAATAGTTCCTTATATTTTACAATCTACTGTCTACATAATAATAATAATTATAATGTTGAAACATGATGATCACCAGATAGAAAAAAATAGTAGTTTTTGCTGGATACTGTCTGTCTTTTAACCCTACCTACTTTTCCTTATAGGACCTGAAAAGTATGCATACTTCAAAAGTGTCCTTTCTCGGAATTGTTATTTTCATATTCCTATATAAAATTTAATTCCTTTACCTAATTCAATAATTATTCTAGATTTCTACGGGATAAAAAATCCTGCCATAAAAATATATATTTACAAATCAGTTCAGAAGTTAAAGAGGTACCAGACAGATATATACTTTCGTTTTACAATATTAGTAGGAATGATTTTCTGGTAGTCACGAAACATGAAATGAATCATATGGGTTCCAGGTCGTCAGACTGCAATTCCCTGCCACTCTTGAAGCTGCTCGGGAGATCTGTTGACGTCAACGTGTCGAACGCTCGTCTGTATATCAAAAGTTTGGAGAAAAAAATCACCGAGATTGTTGATATTATCAAGATGGACGAGGTAACTATTTCTCTTTTCTTTTGGTGTATTTATATAGCTCGCGGATCAACTTACTTCAATATACATAAATGAAGACTACGGAAATTGTATAGTTTTACAAGGATTTACACGTCTTAAAAATCTTTCTTAGTTCCTATTCTATTTAAAAAAAAAAGTTTGGTTAGATAGTTCAGCAGTTTTTAGATAAATATACCTATACATATTTAGTAACATAATAAAATATTAACTACGATCTATCAATCGATAATTCGATTGATATTTTTGGTTCAATACCATTAGTTTTTAATTATAATGATATTTTTGTACAAAGACAAGAGTAGAAAAATTTTTTCGTGTGTGCTAAATGTTGCAAAGCATTTCACACAGATGGCGCTGAAGCGAAAATTCGCATGTAAACAATAAACTACAAAGACCGCATTGAAAGGAGTAGATAAATTCGATGACCTGTCAGTGGTCCTTATGGTGTAATGGTTCAGCACGCTGCCGCTAGTAAAGGCATAGGCGTGGGTTCGAATCCCACTGAGGGTCTAAAAAAATTTTTCTACTCTTGTCTTTGTACAAAAATATCATTATAACATAATAAAACTTAGGGACGTCCTACATATTATTTCACCACACATTTTAAACATTTCTTTGTACATATTAATATTATTCGTAGGCACTACAGCGTCAGCTGGAGAGTAAGGAGCGAACACCGCCATCGTCGCGTCGCCGGCGCCGTGTCGCCGCCTCGCCGCGCCCACCACGCACTCCCGCGCCTCTCTCCGCGCACGCTTAATACAATTACTAGTTACAACCCTACTTTGTTTCAAAATCAATGAATTAACAATTAAGTAGGTACTTAAGAGGATTGTGAACCTGTTAATTTTCATACAAAAGGCGATAACGTTTTACACCCAGTAAATATAGTTAGATTTTTATAATTTTTGGATATGTTGTAGATATAATGATAAACTACGTCTGTACGTTTTGATTTTTAAGAAATATTGCTTACGCTAAAATTTATTAGCATCTAAAAATCTATATATAGATCTAAAAATCTATATTTAGATCTAGCGTAAGCAATATTTCTTAAAAATCAAAACGTACAGACGTAGTTTATCATTATATCTACAACATATCCAAAAATTATAAAAATCTAACTATATTTACTGGGTGTAAAACGTTATCGCCTTTTGTATGAAAATTAACAGGTTCACAATCCTCTTAACTAGACCCATACAGCGCTAAGGCTAAAGCTAAAATCACCCATCGCATCCTGCCCTAAAAATTTGCCCTTACTATGAAATGTCAAAACAAAAGTTTGTTCAAAATATTATTATAGTTCTTTACATTTGATGGGGTACATAGTTTCTGTACCATATCGAGCAAAAAAAATCACGTGTGTTACATGGGAACCCCCTTAAATATTTATTATTTGTTTTGTAGTGATAAGCGAAGTTTGACACCAATTTGTAGTAAATAAAAAAAAAATGTACTTAGGTATTAAAGACTCAAAAAAAGTTTCACTAGTTTATATTTCTTAAGCTATTTTATTTACATTTTTATCTGTTTATCTGTCGACATTTTCTTGCCTCAATATCATCTGAAACAAAAAAATAAGTAAAATTACTATAATTATTATAAATTTGTATTATTTCGCTTCTGTACTTCTTTCGTTATGCAAGTTTACCTACATAACGGAGGGTAGATTTGACAGTTAACAAGATAGCTGCGTCATTCGTTGTCTCTGTGATAATTTATTATTTTCTTGGAAAAAAATAAGTGATCCGTCCTAAAAAGATTGCGACTGTGTGGAGGAACAACCCACAGTAGTAACTCTTTAATGCATACAGACTTAAAACAGTGAAAATCAACTAAAAAGTGCTAAATACAGTGTCACCGGTTATACATATCCATAACAACATATACTATACGCCACCCAATCTGACAGAACTCAGCCGTTACTGCATGACAGTTCTAAGTGTTGCCACAATAATATTAATTTCTACTAATAAACTTTAAATTGCCAGTACAAAAGTGATACCAGTGGCAGAAATATCTACCAACTAGTAGATTTTTTTTTTTACTACGATCGCGGAACAAATACGAAAAAACACACAAATGGATCAACAATTCAAAACAATGATAGAAACCCTAAGAGAAGAAATGCGGAAACAAACAATCACTATCACTGAAAGGGTAACAGCCAATGTGACCGACCACATTAATAAAACGATTGACGAAAAATTAAAACCAATCGTAACGGAAAACATAGAAACGAAAGAACAAATTCAAGCTCTCAAAAATCGCATAAATATTTTAGAAAGAGAGACTAGAAAAAATAATGTGATTTTATTTGGTATTCAGGAAACAGAGAAGAATCCCACCGAGCTTATGGACCTAACAATAGAAACCCTGAATGAAATGTGCACTAATGCCAAATTGCAGCACTTCGACAAATGGGAGATCAGCAGTACTAGACGCCTAGGGAAAATTAACGAAAACAAGACACGTCCTATAATTATCTCATTAACCCTAGCCTGGAGAAAACAGGAAATTCTATGGAATAACAAAAAATTCCCTAGAAATATTTATGCAGCTGAGGACTTCCCTAAGGAGGTACTAAATACAAGGAAGGATCTAAAGGAAAAGCTCAAGGAGGAAAGAAACAATGGGAAAATTGCACACATACGCTATGACCGGTTGATCGTTAAGGAACCTAATGCACACGAGAAACGTAAACGGTCCCCTACCAAGTCCCCTACATCACAGAACAATGAAGGTCAAAGAACAACTAAACAGCCGAACAAAATCAATAAAATTGATGCCTTCTCACGCATGAGAACCAGCTCGCAAACAGGCGCAGTGAAAAATCAGCAATAGCAATTAAAGGAAAATTTCAAATCAAAACACAATACAATTACTACAAGACAAAAAAATATACCCTTAAACAATACAGAAATAAAAAAGAAACGAAAGAACAAAAAATCAAAGGAACTAATAACAAGTAAACAAAAAAAAAAAAAACACCAAGCTCCCCCAATCCGACCGGTCCTCGTGGGGGAAAGAGACCACAACCCTCCAACATTGAAAGAGAATAATGACCAAAAATCAAGAATATTTATCGCATCCCTCAATGTACTTACCCTGAGAAGCGAAGAAAATCTTACAGAACTGACATACGCGTTGAAACAAATCAAATGGGACATTGTGGGCATGAGCGAAGTGCGAAGAATGGGTGAAAATATCACCTCGTATCCAGACTACTTAATGTACCACATAGGGGAGACACAAGGCCAATATGGGGTAGGTTTTATTGTCAAGCAACATATAACGCAGTATATACAAGAATTTATAGGCATCTCCGAACGCATAGCGATTCTAAATGTAAAACTACCGGGATATAAGAATCCATGGTCCATTGTACAAGTTTATTCACCCACAGAGCAATCCAATTTAGAAACAATCAACACCTTCTATCAAGATTTAAATGAAGCAATTGAAAAGCACACCCATAAAAATCTCATAGTAATGGGCGATTACAACGGTCAAATTGGAGCGAGACGCCCAGAAGAAAACCTAACACTAGGCCCATTTTCGTTCAGTAATAAGACCAGAAGTAGGAATGGGGAGAAAATTATTCACTTCGCACTACAAAATAACTTAACAATCCTAAATACTAAGTTCAAGAAAAACAGGAAAAGCATGTGGACCTGGATATCGCCTGATAGCCGAACAAAAAATGAAATCGACTTTATTTTGACCAATAAATCTAGCTACTTTACCAACTTCAGCGTAATCAAAAGATTCAATTTCAACACCAATCATAGGTTAATTAGAACCGAATTAAAACAAAACAACTAAAGAAACTTAGACCAAAGCAAGACCCAGATGATGCAAAGCTCAACAAACAGCAAATAGAACAAGTAAAAATAGCCCTGAGAGAGGAATTCGCAGACTTTAAAGAAAACACTACAAATCTAGGAATTCAGGAAAAATACAATTACTTCGAGAATATAATCAAAACCCAGACAAAACCTACAACAAACACTAAAACCGACCCAAAACGCCATAAAAAACATTGGCTATCAGCAACGAGTATAAAACTACTAGAAGAAAGAAATCACCTTATCGGAGCAAGAAACACACAGGATAGAAGAAAGAAAATTGCCGAAATTAGTAAACAAATCAGGGAAAGAATGAGAAAGGACAGGAAACAATGGAGAATGGAGACGATAGAAAGCCATATAATCAGAACAGGGGGAACTAAAAAAGCGATGAAGGTATTGACAAGAACAAAAAACTGGATAGTAAAGCTGAAGGATGACCGAGGTAACTGGAAACACCATAGACCAGACATATTGGGAACCATTACTTCTTACTACAAGGAACTTTATGGAAGGAATACCAAGCAAGGCAAAGGGGCAAACACAATGTTGGAAACCTCAAATATTCCTAGTATCCTCCAAGCTGAAGTTAGGAAAGCTATCGACACCCAAAAGAACGACAAAGCACCTGGACCTGACGGCATAAGCAATGAAATTTTCAAACACAACATGGAGATCCTGATACCTATCCTCACAGAAATGTACAATGACATCATAAATACCGAATGTATTCCCGAGCAATGGACTGAGTCAAACATCATTCTACTGCATAAAAAAGGGGATAAATATGATATCGGAAACTATCGCCCCATCAGCCTCATGTCCAACGTATACAAGATTTTTGCTAAGATCGTCCTAAAACGCATTGAAAAAACTCTAGACGAACACCAACCGATCGAGCAAGCAGGATTTCGCAAAGACTACTCAGTAATCGACCATATCCACGTAGTGCGCCAAGTGATAGAGAAATACAATGAATACCAACTAACATACTACATAGCATTTATCGACTACAGCAAAGCATTCGATTCTCTAGCACACGAAAAAATTTGGGAGGCATTATTGGATCAAGGAATCGAACACAAATACATCCAGCTAATAAAAAACATATATAGCCACAGTACAGCTAGAATTCAGTTGGAAAAGAAAAGCGCTCAGTTCAGGGTAGAAAAAGGTGTCAGACAGGGGGACCCCCTATCTCCAAAACTGTTCTCTGCAGTATTAGAATCAATCTTCAGAAACCTAAATTGGGAACATCTTGGGCTAAATATAGATGGCGCAATAATATCAAATCTGAGATTCGCCGATGACATAGTGCTGCTAGCAAAAACACCAAGAGACTTGAACCAGATGATAAAAGAACTGGCAACAGAAAGCGAGAGAGTGGGATTGTCTCTAAATCCGGAAAAAACCAGAGTGATGACAAATGGCACCAAGTGCGCTATAGAGTTAGAGAGCACCGAAATCGAGTATACTGATGAGTACATCTATCTAGGGCAGCTCATAACTCAAAAAGAACCCATGCGTAAAGAAGTGGAAAGAAGAATCACTAACGGCTGGAAGAGGTATTGGAGCCTGAGAGAGGCTTTGAAAGACAAAACGCTTCATATAAATACAAAAACTAAATTGTTTAACAGCTGCGTACTTCCGGTTCTTATATATGGCTGCCAATCATGGACTATAAATCAAGAAATGTTGCACAAACTAGCAACTTGCCAATACGCAATGGAACGGAGTATGTTAAACGTCAAAAAGTCCGACCGGTTGAAAAACTCTATCATTAGGAAAAAAACAAAAACTGCAGATGTAAAGCTCAAAGTCAAAAGTCTAAAATGGAGATGGGCTGGCCATATGATAAGAGGACCCGACAAATGGAGCAAAAGAGTGACACGTTGGTACCCCAGGGAAGGAAAAAGGAAGAGAGGAAGACCGCAGAAAAGATGGGATGACGACATTAGACAAGTGGCAGGAGTCATGTGGAACAGAGTTGCTCAAGATAGAAGTGAATGGAAAAGGTTGGAGGAGGCCTTTGCCGACTGGCAAACAGATCTAGCGATGATAACCAAGGGACAGATATTAGTTTAATTAGTTAAAAATAGTTCATTTAGTATAGGAGTCCAGTGTTAGGTTAAGTTAAGTTAAAAGTAAATGTAATTAGTTTAAAGATCTGAATAAAAGGCTATATTATTATTATTATTATTATTATTATTATTACCTACATAACATTCTCGAAACGTCAACAAATAAAATAAAATACACGAGTTAAATCCTTTATAGTTTGTTTCAATGAGTAATCACCGCGAAGACATCAGAAATTATTATTTAATTACTAGCTTCTGCCCGCGACTTCGTCTGCGTATGATTAGTATTTTACACTATATCGTTATAAAATATAGCCTATATGTTATTCTGGTGTATAAGCTATATTGTGGTAAAGTTTCATTCAAATCCATTCAGTAGTTTTTACGTGAAAGAGTAACAAACATCCATACATCCATACTTACAAACTTTTTATAAATCAATTCAAATCATTATTATGTACTAATAGTGAGATCGTCAAGGATATAAAAACAGAGAAATAGGTACACAAAATTCAACAAGTCATTATTTTAGACAATAACAAAATGGCGTTATGATATTTTTTGCTCTTAGTTGTCAAGAAAATATGTACAATTTTAAAATAATCAATTTATATATAAGAGATAATACGATGAGAAATAAAATGTCACAAAAAAAATATTTTATTATACTCCTCCACAGAATAAAATGGATTTTCCAACAAAAAGTTATCAAAAAGTGTATGTACTTCCTACATCAAAAAGAGGCACTGTTGATGTTGATTCTCATTCTCACTTGAAATAAAACCCGATCGTTACTTTGGAAGCACCTTTAATAAATATAAAGAGCCTATATATGAATACTGAGGGAAATCTCTATAGCGCGATACAGGAAAACTCCCTGACCGGTACAGCGCCATCTATATGCAACTTCGGTACTACTAACCCCAAACAAAAAGTACATACTTGTGTATCCGTATAGGCAGTCCTCTGGCCACCATACTGCTTGCAATCATCATGAAGTTGGTCGATCCGCGCGCGAGAGTGATGGCGCGGAGTAGATCCGGCTCCGGAGTGAATGGTAGCTTGTTCTCCACGTTCGTATCTGTAATATATCGTATCACCATAGAATTCGCTTCTTTATCCATCAAGTAAAGCACGGTCGCGGAGCACAGCGAATTTGAAGGTTACTGTGCGAGCGTGAGGGCACTAATACTACGCGCGTGCGACAGTGACAAATAGAAAAAGGGCAACGTCCGCTTTTCGCTGTGCTCCGCGACCGTGTTCTAGATTAACAAAAAGTCATTTTTTCTATACGCAATCAAACAAAAAAAATGACATTATGGCGTGACGTCACGAGCCTCCACTTCTTGCTTTTGATCAGATTTAAAAATCACTACGTTTTAAAGTTCATTTAACTTTATATACATTATTCTATTTTAATATTTAATCCTAAATAGGAAAAAAATAAAAAAAAGAATAGATTATGGCGTCTTTTTCAAAGGGCGAAATAGCCTGACTAATCAAAATTACCTAATTTGAATTTCGAACGGGCAGGATGACGTCTGCCGGGACCGCTAGTAGCCTAAATAAACAAATTTCAGCATCATCTATATACATATAAAAAAGGTGAAGCTGACTTAATAATTGCTATATCAACACGACACCTAAACTATATGGGTTAGAAACTTGAAATTTTGCACAGGGGTTCTTTTTATACGTAGGGGAGCAGTATAAAGGATTTTTGAAAATTCACTCCCTAAGGGCAGACGCTAGTTATTAATGAGTATACAGAATAATTATTACCTAATATTCCTTTACTCCATTGTGCCTTTCCAACGCTGGGCCACGGCACCTTGGCTTCAGAGGGTATGTACAACGAGACGAGGGTGCTGATCATCTTGTCCACCTCCAGGTCTGTCACCTCCCATAGCATACCCACCACCATTGGGCTGAAATAATTAATAGAAATTATGTTCAAAAATATACAATGAAGTGACGATTGTGTTGCTTAAAATTAAAAATGAAATGAAATTGTAAAATGTTATAGTATACTTTGTCTGCGCAGAATTAGTACATTGTAAAATATGCGTTTAGCTATTACTATTTTTCCGGGGTTATCCAGAATAGCTCATTGAAATAGATGACAGTTTTGTTTTTTATATTTTAGATAATTCACACTATATTGTATTCTATTACGAACAGAAATGGTCTTGTACATTTATATTATTTTGTAGGACATAATATGACTATTTTTATTTGTATGTTGGTACAAAATTTTATAAAATCGGTCGCGTGCGTGTGTGGATCAGGGTTGTGTGTTTGTATAAGTGCGAGTGCAGTGTGTGTGTGTGTGTGTGTGTGTGTGTGTGTACCTGCCGGCGATGCGGTAGTGGTGCGAGGCGGCGGCGGGGGGCGAGCGCGCGGCGGCGTGGTGCAGGCGCACGGAGCCGCAGCCCGACAGCAGCGCCGCGCTGCGCGTGCAGTGTGTGTGTGTGTGTGTGTGTGTGTGTGTGTGTACCTGCCGGCGATGCGGTAGTGGTGCGAGGCGGCGGCGGGGGGCGAGCGCGCGGCGGCGTGGTGCAGGCGCACGGAGCCGCAGCCCGACAGCAGCGCCGCGCTGCGCGTGCAGTGTGTGTGTGTGTGTGTGTGTGTGTGTGTGTACCTGCCGGCGATGCGGTAGTGGTGCGAGGCGGCGGCGGGGGGCGAGCGCGCGGCGGCGTGGTGCAGGCGCACGGAGCCGCAGCCCGACAGCAGCGCCGCGCTGCGCGTGCAGTGTGTGTGTGTGTGTGTGTGTACCTGCCGGCGATGCGGTAGTGGTGCGAGGCGGCGGCGGGGGGCGAGCGCGCGGCGGCGTGGTGCAGGCGCACGGAGCCGCAGCCCGACAGCAGCGCCGCGCTGCGCGTGCAGTGTGTGTGTGTGTGTGTGTGTGTGTGTGTACCTGCCGGCGATGCGGTAGTGGTGCGAGGCGGCGGCGGGGGGCGAGCGCGCGGCGGCGTGGTGCAGGCGCACGGAGCCGCAGCCCGACAGCAGCGCCGCGCTGCGCGTGCAGTGTGTGTGTGTGTGTGTGTGTGTGTACCTGCCGGCGATGCGGTAGTGGTGCGAGGCGGCGGCGGGGGGCGAGCGCGCGGCGGCGTGGTGCAGGCGCACGGAGCCGCAGCCCGACAGCAGCGCCGCGCTGCGCGTGCAGTGTGTGTGTGTGTGTGTGTGTACCTGCCGGCGATGCGGTAGTGGTGCGAGGCGGCGGCGGGGGGCGAGCGCGCGGCGGCGTGGTGCAGGCGCACGGAGCCGCAGCCCGACAGCAGCGCCGCGCTGCGCGTGCAGTGTGTGTGTGTGTGTGTGTGTGTACCTGCCGGCGATGCGGTAGTGGTGCGAGGCGGCGGCGGGGGGCGAGCGCGCGGCGGCGTGGTGCAGGCGCACGGAGCCGCAGCCCGACAGCAGCGCCGCGCTGCGCGTGCAGTGTGTGTGTGTGTGTGGGTGTGTGTGTACCTGCCGGCGATGCGGTAGTGGTGCGAGGCGGCGGCGGGGGGCGAGCGCGCGGCGGCGTGGTGCAGGCGCACGGAGCCGCAGCCCGACAGCAGCGCCGCGCTGCGCGTGCAGTGTGTGTGTGTGTGTGTGTGTGTGTGTGTACCTGCCGGCGATGCGGTAGTGGTGCGAGGCGGCGGCGGGGGGCGAGCGCGCGGCGGCGTGGTGCAGGCGCACGGAGCCGCAGCCCGACAGCAGCGCCGCGCTGCGCGTGCAGTGTGTGTGTGTGTGGGTGTGTGTGTACCTGCCGGCGATGCGGTAGTGGTGCGAGGCGGCGGCGGGGGGCGAGCGCGCGGCGGCGTGGTGCAGGCGCACGGAGCCGCAGCCCGACAGCAGCGCCGCGCTGCGCGTGCAGTGTGTGTGTGTGTGTGTGTGTGTGTGTACCTGCCGGCGATGCGGTAGTGGTGCGAGGCGGCGGCGGGGGGCGAGCGCGCGGCGGCGTGGTGCAGGCGCACGGAGCCGCAGCCCGACAGCAGCGCCGCGCTGCGCGTGCAGTGTGTGTGTGTGTGTGTGTGTGTGTGTACCTGCCGGCGATGCGGTAGTGGTGCGAGGCGGCGGCGGGGGGCGAGCGCGCGGCGGCGTGGTGCAGGCGCACGGAGCCGCAGCCCGACAGCAGCGCCGCGCTGCGCGTGCAGTGTGTGTGTGTGTGGGTGTGTGTGTACCTGCCGGCGATGCGGTAGTGGTGCGAGGCGGCGGCGGGGGGCGAGCGCGCGGCGGCGTGGTGCAGGCGCACGGAGCCGCAGCCCGACAGCAGCGCCGCGCTGCGCGTGCAGTGTGTGTGTGTGTGTGTGTGTACCTGCCGGCGATGCGGTAGTGGTGCGAGGCGGCGGCGGGGGGCGAGCGCGCGGCGGCGTGGTGCAGGCGCACGGAGCCGCAGCCCGACAGCAGCGCCGCGCTGCGCGTGCAGTGTGTGTGTGTGTGTGTGTACCTGCCGGCGATGCGGTAGTGGTGCGAGGCGGCGGCGGGGGGCGAGCGCGCGGCGGCGTGGTGCAGGCGCACGGAGCCGCAGCCCGACAGCAGCGCCGCGCTGCGCGTGCAGTGTGTGTGTGTGTGTGTGTGTGTGTGTGTACCTGCCGGCGATGCGGTAGTGGTGCGAGGCGGCGGCGGGGGGCGAGCGCGCGGCGGCGTGGTGCAGGCGCACGGAGCCGCAGCCCGACAGCAGCGCCGCGCTGCGCGTGCAGTGTGTGTGTGTGTGTGTGTGTGTGTGTGTGTGTACCTGCCGGCGATGCGGTAGTGGTGCGAGGCGGCGGCGGGGGGCGAGCGCGCGGCGGCGTGGTGCAGGCGCACGGAGCCGCAGCCCGACAGCAGCGCCGCGCTGCGCGTGCAGTGTGTGTGTGTGTGTGTGTGTGTGTGTGTACCTGCCGGCGATGCGGTAGTGGTGCGAGGCGGCGGCGGGGGGCGAGCGCGCGGCGGCGTGGTGCAGGCGCACGGAGCCGCAGCCCGACAGCAGCGCCGCGCTGCGCGTGCAGTGTGTGTGTGTGTGTGTGTGTGTGTGTACCTGCCGGCGATGCGGTAGTGGTGCGAGGCGGCGGCGGGGGGCGAGCGCGCGGCGGCGTGGTGCAGGCGCACGGAGCCGCAGCCCGACAGCAGCGCCGCGCTGCGCGTGCAGTGTGTGTGTGTGTGTGTGTGTGTGTGTGTACCTGCCGGCGATGCGGTAGTGGTGCGAGGCGGCGGCGGGGGGCGAGCGCGCGGCGGCGTGGTGCAGGCGCACGGAGCCGCAGCCCGACAGCAGCGCCGCGCTGCGCGTGCAGTGTGTGTGTGTGTGTGTGTGTGTGTGTGTGTGTACCTGCCGGCGATGCGGTAGTGGTGCGAGGCGGCGGCGGGGGGCGAGCGCGCGGCGGCGTGGTGCAGGCGCACGGAGCCGCAGCCCGACAGCAGCGCCGCGCTGCGCGTGCAGTGTGTGTGTGTGTGTGTGTGTGTGTGTGTACCTGCCGGCGATGCGGTAGTGGTGCGAGGCGGCGGCGGGGGGCGAGCGCGCGGCGGCGTGGTGCAGGCGCACGGAGCCGCAGCCCGACAGCAGCGCCGCGCTGCGCGTGCAGTGTGTGTGTGTGTGTGTGTGTGTGTACCTGCCGGCGATGCGGTAGTGGTGCGAGGCGGCGGCGGGGGGCGAGCGCGCGGCGGCGTGGTGCAGGCGCACGGAGCCGCAGCCCGACAGCAGCGCCGCGCTGCGCGTGCAGTGTGTGTGTGTGTGTGTGTGTGTGTGTGTGTACCTGCCGGCGATGCGGTAGTGGTGCGAGGCGGCGGCGGGGGGCGAGCGCGCGGCGGCGTGGTGCAGGCGCACGGAGCCGCAGCCCGACAGCAGCGCCGCGCTGCGCGTGCAGTGTGTGTGTGTGTGTGTGTGTGTGTGTGTGTGTGTGTACCTGCCGGCGATGCGGTAGTGGTGCGAGGCGGCGGCGGGGGGCGAGCGCGCGGCGGCGTGGTGCAGGCGCACGGAGCCGCAGCCCGACAGCAGCGCCGCGCTGCGCGTGCAGTGTGTGTGTGTGTGTGTGTGTACCTGCCGGCGATGCGGTAGTGGTGCGAGGCGGCGGCGGGGGGCGAGCGCGCGGCGGCGTGGTGCAGGCGCACGGAGCCGCAGCCCGACAGCAGCGCCGCGCTGCGCGTGCAGTGTGTGTGTGTGTGTGTGTGTGTGTGTGTGTGTGTACCTGCCGGCGATGCGGTAGTGGTGCGAGGCGGCGGCGGGGGGCGAGCGCGCGGCGGCGTGGTGCAGGCGCACGGAGCCGCAGCCCGACAGCAGCGCCGCGCTGCGCGTGCAGTGTGTGTGTGTGTGTGTGTGTGTGTGTACCTGCCGGCGATGCGGTAGTGGTGCGAGGCGGCGGCGGGGGGCGAGCGCGCGGCGGCGTGGTGCAGGCGCACGGAGCCGCAGCCCGACAGCAGCGCCGCGCTGCGCGTGCAGTGTGTGTGTGTGGGGGTGTGTGTGTACCTGCCGGCGATGCGGTAGTGGTGCGAGGCGGCGGCGGGGGGCGAGCGCGCGGCGGCGTGGTGCAGGCGCACGGAGCCGCAGCCCGACAGCAGCGCCGCGCTGCGCGTGCAGTGTGTGTGTGTGTGTGTGTGTGTGTGTGTACCTGCCGGCGATGCGGTAGTGGTGCGAGGCGGCGGCGGGGGGCGAGCGCGCGGCGGCGTGGTGCAGGCGCACGGAGCCGCAGCCCGACAGCAGCGCCGCGCTGCGCGTGCAGTGTGTGTGTGTGTGTGTGTGTGTACCTGCCGGCGATGCGGTAGTGGTGCGAGGCGGCGGCGGGGGGCGAGCGCGCGGCGGCGTGGTGCAGGCGCACGGAGCCGCAGCCCGACAGCAGCGCCGCGCTGCGCGTGCAGTGTGTGTGTGTGTGTGTGTGTGTGTACCTGCCGGCGATGCGGTAGTGGTGCGAGGCGGCGGCGGGGGGCGAGCGCGCGGCGGCGTGGTGCAGGCGCACGGAGCCGCAGCCCGACAGCAGCGCCGCGCTGCGCGTGCAGTGTGTGTGTGTGTGTGTGTGTGTGTGTGTACCTGCCGGCGATGCGGTAGTGGTGCGAGGCGGCGGCGGGGGGCGAGCGCGCGGCGGCGTGGTGCAGGCGCACGGAGCCGCAGCCCGACAGCAGCGCCGCGCTGCGCGTGCAGTGTGTGTGTGTGTGTGTGTGTACCTGCCGGCGATGCGGTAGTGGTGCGAGGCGGCGGCGGGGGGCGAGCGCGCGGCGGCGTGGTGCAGGCGCACGGAGCCGCAGCCCGACAGCAGCGCCGCGCTGCGCGTGCAGTGTGTGTGTGTGTGTGTGTGTGTGTACCTGCCGGCGATGCGGTAGTGGTGCGAGGCGGCGGCGGGGGGCGAGCGCGCGGCGGCGTGGTGCAGGCGCACGGAGCCGCAGCCCGACAGCAGCGCCGCGCTGCGCGTGCAGTGTGTGTGTGTGTGTGTGTACCTGCCGGCGATGCGGTAGTGGTGCGAGGCGGCGGCGGGGGGCGAGCGCGCGGCGGCGTGGTGCAGGCGCACGGAGCCGCAGCCCGACAGCAGCGCCGCGCTGCGCGTGCAGTGTGTGTGTGTGTGTGTGTGTGTGTGTGTACCTGCCGGCGATGCGGTAGTGGTGCGAGGCGGCGGCGGGGGGCGAGCGCGCGGCGGCGTGGTGCAGGCGCACGGAGCCGCAGCCCGACAGCAGCGCCGCGCTGCGCGTGCAGTGTGTGTGTGTGTGTGTGTACCTGCCGGCGATGCGGTAGTGGTGCGAGGCGGCGGCGGGGGGCGAGCGCGCGGCGGCGTGGTGCAGGCGCACGGAGCCGCAGCCCGACAGCAGCGCCGCGCTGCGCGTGCAGTGTGTGTGTGTGTGTGTGTGTGTACCTGCCGGCGATGCGGTAGTGGTGCGAGGCGGCGGCGGGGGGCGAGCGCGCGGCGGCGTGGTGCAGGCGCACGGAGCCGCAGCCCGACAGCAGCGCCGCGCTGCGCGTGCCCGCGGCGCCCTCCACGCCCGCGCCGCCCGCGCCGCCCGCGCCCAGCTGGCAGCCGTCGCCGTGCCCGCAGTATCTGTCCGAAGGACAAAGTATACGATATAAATGTATAATTATCAGCTCAGCCTGCAGAAAGGCATCAAACAAAATTGTATAAAAGCTTAGTGTATATGTCGCAGTGATATGATGAAAACAGAGATTTGATCAAATCCCTCAGTGATATGATCAACTACCGGTAGATGATAAAAATACCACGCGTTGTGTCATTTCCCTAGCGAAATTCAGTGATTTGATCAAGTCTCCAAGTCATTTTAGGGAAATGAAAGAATCATAAAAATGGCTGCTAGATTTCTTCATTTCACTTAGTTATTTGATCAAATGTCTGAGCTGTTTTAGGGACATGATAAAACGAGTAATTAAGTCAACTCGGTTTTAACATTTTACCAAACACGTCTAGTGATTTGATCAACTCCCTAAATATTTTTAGAAAAATGATAAAAACAGGACTCCCAATCCAAATCCCTCAGAGAGATGATAAAATCCCGGCACATGCGAAAATATAACGCGTTGTACCAAAGACAGCCATCTCGGTTCTGACGCTTCGCCGGCCGCTGCCGCGTCTTCTACCATGACAGCTTCGCTCGCTCGGCTCGCGCGCTGCAAGGTCAGAGTTCTACCTAACACTCCTCCTCGCTTCGCTCGTCGTCGTACCTAAAGGAGACCTTCAATTGCCATTAATTAAGATGTCCCCTACATTATACACACTGTGCACAAAGAAACAGTCTGGATTTGCTTTTTTCGTAATTATGGCAAATAATAGTTATTTCCTAAAGGGTATCTATCTTGTTTCTAAGACCAGTTTTATCATTTCCCTAAATCAGCTAAGAGATTTGATGAAATCACTAATGGTAATGAAGAATTCCACCAGTTCTTGCTGTGATTATTTCATTTCCCTAAAACTGTTTAGGGAGTTGATCAAATAACTAGACGTGTTCGGTAAAATGTTAAAACTGAGTTGACTTAATTACTCGTTTTATCATGTCCCTAAAACAGCTCAGGCATTTGATCAAATAACTAAGTGAAATGAAGAAATCTAGCAGCCATTTTTATGATTCTTTCATTTCCCTAAAATGACTTGGAGACTTGATCAAATCACTAAATTTCGCTAGGGAAATGACACAACGCGTGGTATTTTTATCATCTGCCGGGAGTTGATCATATCACTGAGGGACTTGATCAAATCCCTGTTTTTATCATCTCACTGCGACATATATATGTTAATAAGAAATATATTACAAGGAAAAGTAAATTTTGGAGTATTTTATTTGAAAACTTTAGTTCTCATATTCGTAGCCGACCGACCGAACGATAGGCTAACACCTATTTCAATTTATAATGTGTTGTAACCACGAAAGCATCGGAAATAATTAATTCTTTTTTTTGTATCATTACTAAGGAGGTGAAAAAGGGGTGCAAAATTTGTATGGAACAACGTCTTTCTTTGGTCCAATCTATTTTAAATTTAGCATAAATAAACATTCTTAAGACGTATTGAATTTTTCGATATTCACCTCCTAATGGCGTTAAAAAACATGCGGACAACGCGGGCGTCTCGTAATATTTTGTTACCCCATTTAAGACTATAAGTCTGCACATTTAAATTTAAATTTGAATGGAGGTGACATTTCGAGATGTCACACTATTCTAGTAAAAGTGCGATATATGTCTTACAGAAACACGTCGGAGGCCGTGAGGTGTTGTATGAACTCCGCCGGCGGCGGCGGCTCGGCCACGTGGCCCGTCCACGAGCCGCACCAGTATTGTATGAACGAGCTCATTCGTTTCTCCATACGCTCGAGATTGTTCTCTGTAATTACAAGATAGTGACGTCATTATGCTGCTGCATTATGCGTAAACGCTTTAATAGACATGAATACTGATTTTTGTCATATTAAAAATTATTGGACACGTAATTTTTCATTTTGCAATCGAACAACTAATTTCAAAATTACGCATCGAAAGTTCGTGATGTCGAGTTATAGTATAAATTGCACCATATCGTGAAGCTACGAGCATGACATATTTTTAGTTTGTATAACAAAAGAAAAAATGCATAAATTAGAATAATTTAACTGACGCACTAAATATAATCCTGTTTCCTTTACTCAGTCGTCATGCCTATTGTACAATAAATCATTTGCAGAAAAACAATGATGTAGTACCTATGTACAGGCGCGTGCAGTGGGGTGAGCATTAGTATGGCCCCAGGGTAGGCACTACATACTTTGCCTGTATGGAATGCATGCCCTTTTATTTGCAGATAAGTGTTTTCATACATAGCGTATGTAAACACTAATCTGCAAATAAAAGGTCATCGTCCATCGATCTTTGGACCAATACATAAATTATGATTAGTGAATAAAAATACCTGGATTTATAACGTATCTGCCGACGTCTGATTTGGCAGCGAAGTATCCATCGATTATGTCCTTCTGATGGGTCTTATACAGGGCGTACGTGAAATGAATGTTCTCCATACGAGATACAGGGTGGTTGCATAATATCGGCAGGCTCTCCCACGGGAACGTATCCAGTAACTAAAAACAATTCGCAATTTAGAATAGTGTGACATCTCGAAATGTGAATTCAAACTTAAATGTGCAGACTTAGTCTTAAATGGAGTAACAAAATATTTCGAGATATTGTGACTATTCTAGTTAGGGTGCTAATTACACATTAAAGAGTAAGTCCCGCGTAAACTATCTGCAAGTTTTAAACACGTAAAAAACATTGTTTAAAATCCCATCAAAAACATTCTGTGAAATACTAGCCAAGTCTCGAGCAAGCAAAGCAGTTGTTTTATATCTAAAAAGTAATGAAATCTATTCAAAGTCGTGCCAAGTCTTAGGTTCCTTACTGCGATGTCTTTATTATTATAGTTAATGTTGTGTGACTTAGCCGTTGAACATTTTTATGGGCTATTTTCTTGCTTAACAAATATAGGTAGTAAAGAATGAATAAATTAAATTACTTTTGAGAAATAAATGAATCTAATCTAATAAACATAAGTATACGGCTGACCACCGGGCAAAGAAAACGAAAATTCCATTTAGTCTGCCGGTTGGATTATCCAAATTTAGGTACAATTTATACCATGTGACATCACAAGCCACCACTTCGGAATTTTTGAAGCGGTTATCTTCGTCATTTATATCAAAAATATTGAATTGTGTTCAATTCAATATTTTTTAATATTCTACTTGATGGCCAAGAAAAGAGTCCAGTGATACCTATTATGAACTTACCTCATCAACAATCAAAATGACCGGATGCCGCTTAGCCTTCTTCAAACCCGCCCATTCATCACCGTCTTTCACCTTCATCACCGCTTGAGAGAACGCCCTGATTCCGTCAACCACGGTGAACTTATGAATAGCTTCGAAACATTTCATGAGGCATTTTAGACACAACTCATTCGCGACCTTAAAGTCCTTGGAGCAAGATTGACAGTCGGTTGGCAGGGTCGCCCGTATGTCTTCCGGGTTACCGTGTTCTGTCAAAATGCGACGTATGCACGGTTTTATTTGTTGCGAGGACAGAGATGGGCTCGATTCTACGAGATTGTAGAGAAGGATGCGTTGTTTTTTTGTAAGTCTGATGAAACTGCAAAAGAAAACAATATAATTTGTAAACAAGGGAGGATCCAAGAAAGGGTGGGAGTCTTGACCCTTGGGCATATATAGCAGTAGATATTTTTATAAACCGTCATAACTCGTTTCGGAAGAAGACAAAAAAGAAGACTTAATTTTTTTATATAGTAATATTATTGTTCCAAATAAAGATTATTACTATTATTAATATTATTTTATAACAAATAAGTATCACTGTTTTCTTTGCGAAAAAAAACACAAGACTATGTAAACATCACATTTTTGTTAATAATTTTATTAGCTCTAATAGAATGTACGAATATTTCACTTTACAACATCTGAAAATATTTCACGGAGAAACAAAATATTTTGTTTTAACACTTCAAGTTCCACCAAAAGAAGGCAATAAAAGTTCCTTTCAAGGTTTTAAATACCACCATGTATTTGGGAATGTGTGCACTAGAGTTGCCACGAATAGTAATTTGGCCGAATATCAAATACCGAATGTTCGGCGAAGCTGTCGGCCGAAGTAATAATACGCATTATTCTGCCGAATATTAAAAAAAGTGGCTGAATAGACCCAACACCAAATACTAGCCAAATATTTGAGGCACCTCTAGTGTTATAAATTATAAAGTACTAGCTTCTGCCCGCGACTTCGTCCGCGTAGAACTCCTCCTTTTTTGCAGTCGGTTAAAAAGTAGCCTATGTCCTTTCTCAGGCTCCAGACTATCTTTGTACCAAATTTCATTTAAATCGGTTCAGTAGTTTTAGCGTGAAAGCGTAACAGACAGACAGAGTTACTTTCGCATTTATAATATTAGTAGGGATCTCAGCACTTACCCCCAGTCAGCAATAGTGGTGTCGACTAGCTTCACAATCCTATCCCTGATGCTGGAGTCTACCAGCTTCCCCGTGAGGAGGCAGCCCCATCCGGCTATCCACTCTCTGTCCATCACATATATCACGCTCTGGAAATATAAAAATAGAGTCACAAAGTTTGACGGCCTGTTGGTCTAGTGGTCAGAGGCCCTGACTACGAAACCGGAGGTTGCGGGTTCGAATCCCGCTAGGGGCAGATGTCAATGTGATGAGCACTGGCATCTGTACCTGAGTCTTGGATGTCTTATATGTATTTATGTATATTTTATCCGTTGTCTAGTACCCATAACACAAGCTTTGCTTAAAATGGGACTAGATAATTGGTGTGAATTGTCCAAAGATATTTATTTATTTATTTATTACAAAGGAATAAAATGATATTTAAGTTTCAGATAAGATTGGATGAAAATTGGATGATGGTGGTGGTGATGATGATGACCTGTCGACCAGCAATAACTATAATACACAATTGAAATGAAAAAACTATAAATAGAATGAACCTTTTTACCTTTTGGAACCTATACAGTTTCCATAATCGTAGCATGACTGAGCTGACGATAGTCTAACGCTAAAGTGATTTATACAGTTATGCAAATTAACTTATTTTCTAAATTACAATATTTATTTATTTATATATTTATTGCATACTTGGTAATTGACAGGTGTTTTTGGGTGGATCTTCGAGCGTTTGAGACGCCGCGGCGCGCCGTCATTGTCCTCTACATCTATATTATTCTATATCTATAATGTTTGCAAATAATATTATTATATATCGATTGAAATAGTATTTGTAACAGTACCGGGGGATAATATCACGCTAAAACTTATTGACTCTGTTCTTAAATATAAATGTTGAGTACAAAGAAAGTCTAGAGCCTGAGAAAAGACATAGGCTACTTTTTAACCGACTGCAAAAAAGTAGGAGTTCCACGCGGACGAAGTCGCGGGCAGAAGCTAGTATGAAATATTTATGATGCATTCTGCGCATAAATTAAATATTTTACAAATAAAACAAATAAGGAGTGTTAAAACTATCATTACTGAGAAGATACGCCGCAAGAGACTCAGTAGAAAATGTTTTTTTGGGACAATTATGTACGTACAATGAGTAGGTGAAAAAAATTTTTTTTTTTATAAAAATATTTAATTCTATAAAACCGTTCTAAAAATTTTGCTCTATTATTTATACGCCACTAGCTTCTGCCCGCGACTTCGTCCGCGACGAACTCCTCCTTTTTTGCAGTCGGTTAAAAAGTAGCCTATGTTCTTTCTCAGGCATCAGACTTTCTTAGTACCAAATTTCATTTAAATCGGTCCAGTAGTTTTAGCGTGAAAGCGTAACAGACAGACAGACAGACAGAGTAACTTTCGCATTTATAATATTAGTAGGGATTTACAATACCTTCATTCTCAAGTCGATATCTTCCCGTCTACTCCAGTAGTTCTGCACCAACCGTTTGTTGTTCAGAAGGCGAGCATTGTCAATTGTTTTGTAGTTCTCATCCAAAAGAGCATACAATTCGGTAAACAGAGGTTTCACTCCCTCTGGAAAGACAATAAACACAAATTTCAATTTTAAGGTAGGTACTTTCGATATTTTATTTATTTATTCACTAGCTACTACCCGCGACTTCGTCTGAGCACGATGAATACTTTACTCAATATTGTTATAAAATAACTGTCTATATTATTCTGACATCGAATAAAGTACTTATCCTTACTAATATTATAAACGCGAAGTTTGTAAGAATGTATGGATGTCTGGATGTATGTTTGTTACTCATGCAAAAGTTACTAAATGGATTTTGATGAAACTTTACAATAAAACAGTTTATACATCAGAATAACATATAGGCTACATTTTATAAAGATATTGAGTAAGTTACTCAATATCTTTATATAAAAAAAATTATAAGGTCCTAAGAAATTAAGTGTCATTCTTGACAATAACGTCAGCAACGAATCTGAAATGTCGAAGGTAATTTAATCATTTAGGGTGAGTTCTGGTAAGATCGGACACGGTTAACACCGTACGATGTGAATTTACGCCTAATCTGGGAGATTTTTTAGTGTTGGCAACAAGACATTTTCATGGCGCGTTATGTCATGTTGCCGGCACTAAAAAATCTTCCAGATTAAGCGTAAATACACAACGTATGGTGTTAACCCTGTACAATCTTACTAGACCTCATCCTATTTACGGGATTAAGTCCCATTTTGTATATACACTAACCTGCAGATACGTTAGCTGGTATATTCACAGTAATAGGTTCATAGTCGCAGTGGTCTATGTAGTCATTAGTGAACATGCTTAGATAAATTGAATTTATTTCACTTCTGTACTCTTCAAATGATTTTAAATTCTCATTGGGATTGTATGGTGCCGTGAGCTGTATTATAGTCCATTCTGAAATATAAATATATCTAATTTATATTTTAAAATAATAATATTAATTAAAACAGACAAACATACAAGGGATCCTGTAAAAGTCTCGCTTTGATTGTGTAACTCTAAAATCTATATTTCATGGTGTATTAATATATTTGCTTTGTTTTAACAATATTCCTTGCCCTCATGATATTTTTGAGCATTTTTTACCTTTTGGTAACTCTTTTAAAATCTTCTTAAAATTATTTACATTATTTTCTGGACTAAATCTCAAGTATTTTTTATAAAAAGGCAAATCCTCTTTAATTTCAAAACTTTTTAGTGTATTTGTCACTTTTTCCATGTCTATTGACAATAAGTTTAATATATCTTCTTCTGGGTCACTGAAAATAAAAAAAGAAACCATTATATAATTATGTATATTATATATTCTCAAAATTACTGCTAATATAAAAATAAGATTGCCAGCCTCATATCCACCACTTATCACACACTCATATAAATTATCAATTGAACAATTTTTCATTTTATTCGAGTAGGTATTCAGTTCTATTAAAAATATGTATTTTATGAGAAAAAAAAACATGTTCATGCATTACAATTAAATGAGCATAATAATCCTACTACTATTATAAAGGCGAAAGTTTGTAAGTATGGATGTATGGATGTTTGTTACTCTTTCACGTAAAAACTACTGAATGGATTTGAATGAAACTTTACCACAATATAGCTTATACACCAGAATAACATATAGGCTATATTTTATAACGATATTGTCTGAAGTACTCATCGTGCGCAGACAAAGTTGCGGGCAGAAGCTAGTTATATATATAAAAGTTTTGACTTACCGAATACTGGCATTATATAAATCCTTAGTTGGCTTAATAAGGTTAGTCAATGTAAATGATTTGTCTCCTGAAAGAAAAAAAATCTTATGATAACTCTATATTGACATAAGGTTTTGAAGAGTTTTGTTGGAGAGTTCACACTCGCTTGCACAAAGTATATTGGTCTCATAAATGTGAATTTCTGTGATAAGAAGGGGGAGAGGCAAAAAATCATTAAATGTGTGACATACTTTATGAATGACCCCTAATACTTCATTTTTGGTGTGCAAGCAAAACAAGGACAAGGGTAGCTAGTTTAAAATTAAAAAATGTTTTAAAGTTTCTTACCATAGGCCTTTAACTGTTCTTCTCTATAGACAGCCATAGTCCTCAATGTTGCCGACACTGCTTCACTAAGATGGAAAGCACACTGTGCATCATCATTATTTGCTAAATACTCCTCAGCCATTAACTTACTAGCACCTGAATATAAAATATCATTTTGGCAAAAAATATTTACTTACAAAACTTAAGAAAATCTATATTAAGTATACCTGTGCTAACTCCAAAATCGTTTCAACAAGTTCAAGTGCACATAATTATAATATAAAATTGAATAAACAATGAAAAAAACTACATGATAAACAATTACTTAAGTACTTATCATAAATAATTTACATAAATTGATTTAAGCAGGTAAGTACCAACTTACATGGTTCATAACAGTGCACTAAAGTTTTTTAACAATGATAGTAAAATGTAAATGGGCTTACGTGCGATACAATAAAACAATATTATACAAGTTTGCGAGAACAAAACGATACAATACATACCTGTTCTCATTCCAACCATTAAAATAATTCAAGTTACATAGCAATTGCATTTTTAAATAATGATAGTTTCTCACGCATTGTTAACTAATTAGCGACATATTATAATGTAGGAAATTATGAAATAAAGTGTAATAATCGTGTTACGCTGTAAAAAATGTACTTCGTCACTCACTTACTCTGATAGTTAGGTCCACTAGGGGTCTCGGGGACATCCTTTAGGTATTTATTCAACAAATCCTTATAAACCGGTCGAGTAAAATTAATTTCATCGGTAAATATGTCGAAATCCTCCATGTTTTGATACACAATATAAATTATAAAAAAATACAATATTATGTTTACGATTTTCAAAACACGTTTGACAGTGCCGACCGTTGCGCGTTTTGTTTTCACTTTGTACAAATATGCGTTACATCATTGAGCGGACGCATACATATTCAGTAATGGCGTTTGGATCCGTGAGCGACATATTAAAATAACTAAATAATATTTATATAAAAATTGTTATAAAATTATCGGAGCGCTTAAAGTTTTCATTTTAATTACGTATAGCTTATAAAAATAAAAACTCAAACATATAATACAATTTTCCTTGTTATACACTCAATATGGCTCAACCGAAGTTCAAAAATGGGGTAGGTAGGTAAAAATGGCTATTTTAAATAATATTGTACTGTTAAATCCAGAGTAAGTAGTACTCTGAATAAACCAGAATAGCTTACTACCTTAATTAAGCAGCCACGTTATTATGGATAAAGAATCTAAGAATCATTTAGAATGTAATTAAATACCGATGGCGCATTCTTAGAACAGGTGTTTTGAATTTTAATTAGGTAGGTAACACGGCATTGCTATCGCCGTAGCGAGAATTTTAGATGAGCGGTTTATATTTCGTTAGTTTCTCTTATCACTTCTTAGTCTTATCAGATTTGCTCCAAGATGCAAGAACGTAAACAAGAATTATCATTTAGAGACTAAAGTAGGTAGTTACCTACATCGTGAATAATGTAAGCCACATTCATATTAGCAAATCTGAGAATATGCGAAGTGTGGGTAGATACTTAGGTGTCTACCTGTTTTAAA
Source organism: Polylopha cassiicola (assembly GCA_038024825.1). Taxonomy (NCBI): domain Eukaryota; kingdom Metazoa; phylum Arthropoda; class Insecta; order Lepidoptera; family Tortricidae; genus Polylopha; species Polylopha cassiicola. The sequence goes on from CP149062.1 coordinate 4,163,942, forward strand.
ATGGCCATTAGAGCTTACGTAATATTTAAATTTATGCAATTTCAAAATATAGTAGGTTCCTAAGTTTACATTAGGGAAAAGTTAACAGGAAAGACTGTTTTGTTTTACAACTTTTTTTATTTATAATAAACATGAACAGTGTGCAAATTAGTAAAATTACAATTTGCCACATATCAATTACAGAAATCGTTGTAAGTAACAAAAAAAGAATCTGTAAGTAATACAAATACAAACTTTTAAACTTTCGTTTGTTAGAAAAGTAACAGAAAATGGTTAAGCTTATTCTGACTAACAAAACCTTAAAAAAATACTTAGTGGCACTGAAAAAACACCTTAGTGACAAACACAAAATTTATGTAAAATCTACCATTTGCTAAGTTGTGCTGAGTCTAAGGCACGAATGTAGAATTAAATAAAATAATATAAGTAGTGACTCTTGGAATAAATAATTTCATGTATGATATTATGGCCGAAAATAACATTATATAATATAAGTATAATAAATTTTGATTATGCGTTCATATTATGGCCGAAATATTTATTTAATTTTGATATGGATTATGCTTGTACAATAAGTACCTTAATAAAAATAATTTAACATTTCATTAACTTTTTAAAAACAGCTGCATAATCATAATAAATGCAAAAAATACCGTCTAACTAAGCATTAAGTAACTTTGTTTCTAAATTTTGGGGAAAATACTGATTTAATACAATTAGGTATGTAAGTAGGTATATGGGTAAAATACAAAAATTGCGCTACAAAGCTATAAGCACTAAAATTATCACTTAGTAATGAATTTATACAGCAACAAAAATAAACTATTCGAAAGAATTCAACATGCTTAATACTCTTGAACATGATTGTTACTTGTACAAAGATAAGTCCATAGAAATAGTTAGATATGTAATATTATAACAGTTAAAATCTACTACGCCCTCTACATAGATTTTAGAAAAACAATTCCTTATACGTTTATAAATTTCGTATCACATGTAGAACTACAATATTGCTCGGAACATTGTGTCACAATACAATGAGGTATAAAAGTACGTAAAAAAATTTCACGTTCAATAAAGGCAATCGTTGGATATGACTTGAAGGCACAAAGAATTACCTACGTTAAAACGCAAAATTCACATCTAACTGCTCAGTCGTCCATACAAAAATTAATTGTGAATATCTACACCTCACAACTACAGTTCGACACACATGTCTGAACTTCTGAACCTACATATTAAAATTAACGTTTTTCCAAGCACCACTTCACACTACGTTATAAAATCTCCTTCAATAACACTAACCCTATACCTTTTTAATATTTTTAAACACGGTTAAAATACTTAAATCTAAACAGTATAATACAATAAAAGGCTTTATTGTATAACTATTATTGCCATTCTTGATTTAGATTTCAGTAACGAAGAAGCTACTAAACAAAGTACTAGTTAAGACGTAATAATAAATAACGTGTATGTACATATCGATCTATATCGGGAAAGCGATCAATCATATCGTGGTTTAGAGATACGCAGCACGATATTTGATCTTATTTACAATTTAAATAGCTTGAAAAAAGGCCTTGAAATCTATCACATATAAGTTCGGTTCTCTTAACAGGCAATAGCCAGCATAAATAAAGAAATATAAAAACATTTAACAGCAGACAGTATATATTCCAGATAATGGAATTAGCTGTTCTATTATGCGAATTACTGTTGCATTTATTCGAATCCGCGCGATCGTCTCCGCTCAAATGAACATTTAGCGTAGGCGTTCTTACTCGGCCGATGCGCGACCTCACAACGCTTAATTTATTCTATCTCGCACAATTGCACCGCTATACTATCCCACCCCGTGGACAACGAGGTTTCATAAATAACTTTCAAACTTAAACAACTAGGTACATACAAAAAATTGACATCATCACATACAGACAGATTTTCGAAACGTAAAATCGTGGCACTCTGAAAAATGGAAGTGGATTGAATGCTAGATCATCAGGACATGTTTATGCCTTTCTTGCTCACGGGAGAGGCATCCAGGATTCGCTCGTTCGCTTTATCTTCCTCTCTGAAGTGGATTCTCGTAATGACGATGTCCCCCGTGCTAAGAGTCTGTGAGCCAACTTCTGCCTTCTTGGTTTGGTTGAGATCATTGCACTTGACGTCGTCGAAGGTAGAGTTATGGCATCTACACGAACAATTCTTCTTGTCTGGTTCCCCAATATTCAAAATCTGGCTTAGATTTGACCAATCTTTGTTTTTGAGCAATGGCAGTGTTTGTTCCATGGTCTGAGAAAATCTGTCGTCTAATTCTCCGCTAAGGGGCGCCACTGCGGACAGAATAGCTTCAAGACGGTTTATCTTTTCAACCTTATCCATATTAGTGTCGGATAAAATCTCATCCATCATTTGCATGGATTCTGTAAGACTTGGAGGCTGTGTAGAGTGCGGCGATGATATAGAATCAGAAGGATTGGATTCTAAACTAGCCATTTCATTTTCCCTTTCATCATCTTCAGAATCAGAATCTTTCTCTTGACCAATAGCTTCCAATTTTTCCAACTTTTTGGATATTTTATGACAGCCTTTTAGCTTTTCCTTTTCTTCCTCAGTGAGCTCTAAATACCTCAACAGTCTGATTTCCCTATTGCTCAAGACTATGTTTTTGGTAGTCTCTGCCAGTTTTTGTTTTAATTCTCCTACTTCCGTGTTAATTTTCCTTTGCCTTTTTCTCAATTTCACTTCTGTAGGCTGTATATGCATAAAAACTTGTTCATTGCTCAGTTCTTCAAAGAGTTGTTGATTGTCTGACTGGATATTTGAAGACATGTAATTATAAATAGCAGGGTTCACTAACGATAGAACATCTGAGGCAGCATAAATAATCATGTCTTTTGACAGTGGACGCCTCGCCCAATACCGTTGATCTCTGCGATATACATTTTTGAGTTGTTCTTTCATGGGGTTCATGGGAGCATTATACAGTTCACAGAGGGCATTCAGACTCAGATTTTTCACCTTATAGACCGGCACACCCTGCTGCTGCAATTGCAATACAGCATGAGCTGCCTGGGTATCAAACACATTCTTCAAAGTGATTTCAAACTGGTTGTGCAAATTGACTGAGTCATTTCTACAATCATGAATTATCTTAATTACATTCTCACTTTCTAAAAGTTCCTTAATTTTACCCTCAACAACCATTCCTGGGCAGGCCATAATATCTAAAATGTATACTTCTCCATTTATTGTTGCAATCTGACATAGAGTCAACACACCTTTCAGTCCAAGATTGATGCCTTCGCAGTCAAAGGAAACAATGCTCTTAGAAGTACGCTTCTGGTTCATAATGCTATCAATCAAAGTAGCACACTCCCTTACGCTGGCTATTACAGTAGTGCACTGAAGAACTTTTTGGCGCCAAGCTTCTCCCATAAGGTTGCTTCTAATACTTGGAGTACCATTAGTTTCCTCTGAGCTACGAGCATTTAAATGGTTGTTGACTCTGTCACGCACCATGTTTTCTGCTAAATTCTTAATAACAATGGAATTTAATCTTTGTTTTAGAGTTTGATTTGCAATATTAGCTTGTGGGCCTCGGGGAGATTCAGTGGGACTGAGTATTCTATTTGCAGGGCTTTGCTTGCCGTCTGAAGGGGTTGGGCTAGCTACAGTAGGCGGAGCAGGAGATACAGGCTTTTCATCAACCACAGGCTTTGGTGATTCAGTCTTTAATGGTAATGGTTTTACTTTTGCATTTAAATACATAACAGGTATTTTTGGTTTACTTATCAGTGTGACCAAGTTAGATTGAACATGGAAGCTATCAGAAAATAGTTTCAAGAAAGCATTTAAATCTGCAGGTGACTTGAAGACTTGATACCAGTACTCTTGAGGGAAACGGGACACAATCAAGTGGAATAACTGGTCAACCATGACAGGTCCCTTGGCTTCGATGCACTGAGCAACGTAATCTAGCAACTGCTGCGCAGTGTCTGTGTTGATATTTGCAACAGGTAGGTTGTGAAATGATTCCGAATTGCTGCATGTATTTCCACGCCTGTGGTTCTCACTGACTAGAACGACATTGTCATCGATAATCTGGAACGTATCAGGGTGCTTCAAGAGGAAGTCTTTGAACTCTTTGATACGTTGCCCAGAGATATGACGTACCTGTGGGGAAGCCTGGCTGCGGTGGCCGAGCAGGCTCTTGATAGGCACCTCGGTACCCTCTCCGTACTGGATCATCTTGCTTGCAAAATATTCCTTCGCCTCCTCGATGTAGTCGTTGTTGGAAGACGCGCCAGCGCCGCTGAGGTGTTTCTGGAACGTGTTGATATCGACATAGTCCCCGTCTATGTTGAACAACGCTGGGTACTGCGCCAGGAACTTCTTGAGCCCCGACTGCGACCCGCCAGCTATCTGACGCATCTCCTTCGTAAACCCCTTGGCACCAAACTGACAGGACAGATCGTGCAACGTTCTCGGCTCGCCTTTATCGAGCAGGCGTTCCACGAAAAACAACAGAGTGAGGTTCCTGGCGAGCTCATATTCCATTGATTCCATTTCCCTGCAGTTGGTGCCAATTTTCTTACTCTAAACTTTTTCTACGTATATGTGTCACCCACAACACCATGAAATTTTTCTTTCTCGCGCAGGCAGGTCAAGTTGCTATAGACAATAGAACGGAAAGAGAAGTCACGAAAAGTTGCCAGTACTACATCATGTTCTCCCGTATATAGTCCGGAGAAAATGAATACACGAAATAATATTTTACAATCCTAGATATTATAAGTAGTTGAAAACAAGATTGCAAAGAAATTTATGGCATTGATTTTGTATTTAGTTATAAGAGATATGCAAAACATATTTTTAAAGCTTTACAATGATGTTAATTATGTTCTATAATTTATAACCTAGCCTCAACATTACATCAGATACTAAGTAGACGGTGGTCTCTGAAATTGAGTTCAAAAGGTTAAAATCTTATTAGATTTCATATATTTCCAAATCTATCACAATCTGCGTTTACTATGGGTAACCTTTAAGGCTAGGCAACATCAACCCATAGACACACTTTGTTTTTTTAACAACCTACATTTTTTATGTATTTAATTACTAAATCATTCAATATTTACTAATAAATTATGTGGATTAAATTATAAATAAATCTAATAGGCTTTAATTATAAATAATTACATAGACCTTAGTAATGAAATCGTAAAGCCAAGTAGTTATAATACAGTTCGTTTTTAAACGAAAACAACACGTCAAACAAGTGTCATATCACTTGAAATCACTTCCACTAAAGGGACACCCAATTAATTCCGATTTTCTTTTATAAATACAAGATTACCATAGTATCTCCAATTGTTTTGTAATAAATTGCGTTAAGAGTTTAAAAAATAATATTGCCAAGTCTTTTTCTAAGCTACGCCATGGTAAGTTGTAATTTGACATCGGTATCTTCATGTACTGTTTTTCTCTATAACAAATAACCAATTTAAGCGGAATAATAGTTGTATTTTTCACATAATCTTAGTATTACGGCTTTATATTTATAATAACATGCCACTTTCCAATATTTATCAAAAAACATAGGTGAAAGCTTATAGTAAAATAGAAATTAAGCTTCTCACTTTAGTGGGCGGTTTACTTGACAAAATTTTACATTATCTCATTTCAGTTGGTCCTAGTTCTCGGAGATCTCCACATTCCGCACCGCTGCAGCAGTCTGCCGCCCAAGTTCAAGAAGTTGCTGCTGCCTGGGCGGATTCAGCACATTCTCTGCACTGGAAACTTGTGCACCAAGGAATCCTATGATTACTTAAAAACACTTGCCAGCGATGTGCATGTTGTTAGAGGAGACTTTGATGAGGTAAGATTTAGTGTAACAACTGTAACAGTGATCATTATAGATGTTTCTTGTACAAATACTCTATTACCAACATATACATAGTTAATAGATGAAATTAAACTGCTTATTGGGTGATTTCAATATTGGCTTGAAAATTTAAGGAATAATGTACAATAAAAATTATGTACTGCAATTAAAATCACAACATATAAATAAACTAACATATCTTTTATATTATTTAAGTAACCCTGAAAGTTATCTGTTGTTTACATTGTATCTAAAAGTCAGCATTGTAGCATCACAGTCATACATATTGTGCAATTAATTTTTACCTTACACTTTATTAAATAATTTCAGAACTCCACATACCCAGAACAGAAAGTTATAACAGTTGGTCAGTTCCGCATTGGACTCATACACGGTCACCAAGTGGTGCCATGGGGCGATGAGGAGGCTCTGGCTCTCGTCCAAAGGCAGCTGGACGTGGACATCCTGATCTCGGGACACACACATAGATTTGAGGCTTACGAGCATGAGAACAAATTCTACATAAACCCTGGATCAGCTACTGGTGCCTACAGTCCACTGTTCAGGTATATATATACTACTAGCAGTCTGCCCCGGCTTCGCCCGGATCCCTTTTCTGTATAGCCTATGTTACTCAGTGATAATGTAGCTTTCTAGTGAAAAAAGAATTTTTAAAATTGGTCCAGCACTTTTTGTGTTTATTCGTTTCATACAAAAATACAAATCTTTCTCTTTATTATAATAGTATAGATGACAAATTAGTGACAAAATGACAAAATTTTTAGGGTTCTAAACCCATCGGGTAAACTGGGACTGTATTATTGAGACTGCTTTGCATCTAACTGTCCGTCCATCACCAGACTGTACCACATGAACCATTATAGTTAGTCAGGTGAAATTTTCATAGGACGTACAATGTACATTATTGTACATACAGATGAGGGATTTCTATTCTTACCATAATTGGAATAAAGAGTGCTCATAGCAGCTCACCTTTAAATTCAAAATTAAATGTGATTTTTTGGCCGTTTTTAGATAATGGTACAGAATCCATTTCCCATTCCATCCTTACAAAAATAACAGTTCCTTAATAACTATATCACTTTTATAGACTTACATTGAATACATCTATTTTGGTAATTCTGTACCTAATCTACTTGACGGACAAAGAACAGTTGTCATGGCCTTTTTTTTACTTAAATACAAAATTAAAACTTTATAATATTTTACAGAGATCCCACACCATCCTTTGTGCTGATGGATATCCAAAGTTCGACGGTTGTCACCTACGTTTACAAACTGCTTGGAGACGAAGTCAAGGTTGAAAGGATCGAGTACAAGAAAGCGTAACTGTAAATTAACATATCGCTGCTTAAATAGAATAGTGACACCAAAATACGAACATGAGGTCTATAAAGTTTTAAAAATGTCAGCTAATGAAATATGCTAGTTAAATTTGTTAAATTATGTTGTTTTTGAAATAGGTTTGTGTTCTATTATATTCTCTTTTTTGTATGATAGTAAGGTTAACTGGTAGGTAATATCAGTCCTTAAGTTCTCCTTTTGTACAAGTGTACAAATGCGAACTTAAGGCCTGACATTTTCAGTCAACCATAGAGTCGTACAGAAAAAAAGAGTATAATAGAATAACAACATATTTTAGAAACAATTACAATAGTTAAGTTTTGTGCAATAATAGTACATTACGCACCAAGGCCAGTAAAATAAAAAATGTCTCAGATCACATGTAATTATCGTCCGAGGCGAAGCCGAGGTTGACAAAAATGTGATCTGAGGCTTTTTTATTTTACTGGCCGAGGTCAGTATAAGTACTATTTTTCTGTTCGACGAAGCCAGAAAGCGGAAATTTCATTTAGCGAAGCGGCCACAAAGTTGGCACTTTCTGGCCGGAGGACGGAAAAGTACAAATAAATAAATATGTATACTAATATCGTATTTAAATTTGAATTCACATTGTGACATTTCGTGTTAAGTCACTATTTTATTAATGCAGCTATCTGTATATTATATTGTAATATATTAGATTAAGGGCTTGTTTTATAATGTCCAAGTAATCAGATAAGCTGTAATGTTATTTAAAAAATAATTAACTAGTATTAATATTATTATCCATTGGTGGGTATTTTATTAAATTAGCTAATTATTTATAGCTTATCTGCTAAATAAATGGCAAGTAGCTTACTTGGACACTAAAGAATAAATGTGGAAGAAATATGATATTGAGAAATTGTGTATCTTTTTTGGTCACTACATTATTATTTTACTGAAACATTAATGTTTCGCTAAAACACTTGAGGCAGTATATAAGTTTCTTATAAGTGGTAATACGCTTTTATGCAGCATTTGTACTATCAACTGTGCTGGCGATGTTACACCTTTAAGGCAATAATCGCTTGAACGACCCTGGTACCTGGCGGCTATGTGTGAAGCAACAAGTGCAAGCAATTTTTTTCTAAAATGGCGTACCCCGAAAGCATCCGATAGTACGTCTTATATCAAATTTATATGCCACCTACTTTATAGTTTTATAAGGAAAAAGTCTGGATGAGTTTGTTCCATCTCTAATGTAACATAATATTTAATTAAAAAATATATTAATACTTACTGGGTCTTTATTATTTAGCAAGTGGTATACTTTTAAATTAAACTGCTTCACTATACAAAAATCTAAATAAATTTTAATTTTTGTACAGTTAACAGCTAAATAATTGTTTAAATGAGTAACAGATAAATATTGGAATAGAAGGACAGCAAATATGCGAATATAACTCACGAATTTAATGCTGACGTTGCCAGTACTAGGGTAAAGTTCTCGAAACGTCAGCATGAAACTAAAAGTTAAATCCGACAGTTGTTATTCCAATAGGTAACTGCGAAAAAAAATACATGACATTTTTTTTTCCCAAATTCGTCAAAATTTACTAAAATAATTGCGTCATTTTTACAGATTTTGTAAACATAGAACGTCGTACAAATAATTACTACGCTAATATATTAGTGATTTGATTTGTATGGTCCAATTATGTATGGTAAAATGTGTATTATTATTTTAATAATAAGTTTGTAACGGTGTATTTCGCACGTATAACAGAGAAACAACTACAAAATGAGAAAAAATATCCATATTTCATTCCAATGTGTAATAACCGCGAAGGCATCAGAAATTAAAATATCTATGGTTGACATTACACACTCTGTATAGGTATCTACCTACTCAAAATGTTTTTTATTTTTATTCAGTTTTATTTTATAATTATTTTGTGATTAAAAAAATGGCAGTAGCTGTTTTGTTATTATCTAAGTACCTATGTATATAATAATAAAAGTCATATTTAAAAAATATTTTCGTTTTTTATCGCCCATCACATTGATAATCCTTACTAATATAAACTTAGTACCTAGGTACATAGGTAATATTATAAATGCGGAAGCGAGTTTGTTTAGCGCTAAACCTATTTTGATATAGCGTAGGTATATACTGGATCCTAAGGAAATAAGGCTTTAGGCTAATTTTGAATCTCTTATTGAATTTTTCAGAAAACCAAATTGTATAGGTAGCTAGTAAAAAAGTATTTTCATAGGAGGTAGGTGCTATTTTGAATACCTTCGAGTCTTGGAATAACGACTTTGTTCTTAGCTCTTACAGTTTAAATACAGACAAGTTTTGGTCCTAAAATTACAAATTGCTATATCAGGTGCGTGTATGCGGTAGGATAGGCACTTTATACATATTTTTAAACAACGTGCCTATATAGGCGTCCGTTTTATCATGGGCGCGCTTTCCATATGGAAGGGTTTTTTTTTTCGAACTGAGTACCTACTGAAGAGCAGTTGGCCAGCTAATGGGCCTTTAATGCAAATCCGGGGTGGCGAGCCTCCTGAGAGGTGGCTTTCAAGCCTTTAAAATCAGAGGGCCAAGTCACACAAAATTAACTATAATAATAAGAAATCGTAGTAAGGAACCTTAGACTTGGCACGACTTTGTCTAGATTTCATTACTTTTTAGAGATAAACAAGCAGCTTCATCGAGACTTGGCTAGTTTATTACAAAATGTTTTGGTGGGATTGTTCATTTATCCCTGAACTTAATTTGTTTATAACCAAACGCAATTATAAGACGTCAATACGATTTAATATTCAGCCATCACTGTTACACTAACTTGCTAATCAAATATATATTACTGTCACGTACATTTCAATCGATTATAGCCTTCCTCAACACCTCTGCAACTTAGTAAACAAAACAAAAGTGTTTGACCTCCACACTCATTTTCACATTGGTTTGTTTTTACATTTTTGAACCTTGAAACCTTAACGTAAGGTGCAATATATATGTTTTGCATTCATATACCGGTCCGCTATTCTAGGTCAAATCTGTTGTTGTTACTATACCGTGACTACTTTATTTTGGATATATTTTAAATCCCGTTTTTCTATTTGTAGGTTGGTCTAGTTGGTTACCTTTGACTAACCGGAGGTGGCTGGTTCAAATTTGTTACACAAAATAAAAAATCCTATTAGTATTTTAATCGCGAAAGTTTGTAATGTATGGATGGATGTATGTTTGTTACTCTTTCACACAAAAACTACTTAATGGATTTTGATGAAACTTTACAAGCTTATAGCTTAAACATCGGAATAACATATAAGCTATATTTTATAACGATAATATGTAAAGTACTCATCGTGCGCATACAAAATCGCGGGCAGAAGCTAGTTAAAAATAAATCGTAGTTAACTACCTACTTACATTTAAATAACGTTATCTTACCTAATCTTCCTAACTTGATATTAAATAACCAAAACCGAAATCATAATTAAACATTCATTAGTTAATCAACAGTTTCGATATATTACCTTGTTTGTCTAACTATAAATTGACGTGGTTTGTATGAACGCCTTTAGCGGGCACGTCAGTTGTTGTTGTAGATACAAGTTCCCAAGCGGTCTCGGTACATTGGTCTCGTAATAGTGCCGACGTGCGCCTGCGCACGCGGGACGAGGATCAAGGCTGGATCATTGATAGGAAATGCAGGTTGTTTACAGTAGAATAAAAACTGAATGTTTTTTGTATCTTGAGAAATGACTTCTTGTTAATTAAAACAGGTAAGTAGCGATCCAGATCGATAGATTCTTTCGTATTTTAGGCAGGTAGTAGAGTACATAATAATATACCTTATAAATACTTATAGGAACTAAGTTATCATAATTTTTTTCTGGAACAAATAGGTAGGTAGGTAACCTATTTATCTAGGAACCTAAATAATGACGAAAATTGTGTCGAAATCACTGAACTAAATATAAATATTTCGTAATTAATGTTAGAATTAAGGCATTAGGTGTACCCTGTTCAAGATAGTTGCTGTGTGAACGTTAAATAAATAAAATAATTCTTTCCAATAATTCCTTTTCAAAGTTTACATTTTAATAGGCGTTTTTACCTACCATATCTACCTGCATTTTTATTACTGTTACGAAAAATTTACAGTTCCCGTAGCGCAACTGAGCTGACGATACCTAGTCTAACGCTAAAACGTCAACATTTGTTGGCGTTTGTTAATTGTAACGCATTTACCTCGCGTATTTTATTTTAGGTATTACGCGAGGTAAATGCCTTACAATTACAATTGTTATATGTATAGGTACCTATACCTACCTAGTTAGCCAGTTAACTGTATGTAGGTATACCTACCTATGTTGAAACAAAATCAAGTACACTTGTACTAACCTACCAACATTTACGAACACAACAAACCACAACACTACGACACACTCATACAATTCATACATAGACCATACAACTACATAACAAACTCATACAAACCGAATACTAGGAGCTCATAGAAGCGAGATAGTCACAGGCCTCGCTAGTTCATTGACGCGTTGCGTAACCGCGCAGTTAAACTATGTTTACTGTTTGAGAATATTGCAATAGGTGGTTCTATTAATATATTTAACAATATATTGCGTTGGTTATTGGATTAAGGGTCGTTTCACAAGACAAGTTTTAAAGCTAATATTTGCAATTTTACGACCCGATAGTAGCGCCATTTAGAAATTGACAATGAATGAACAAGGTAGATCAACTTTAAACGGATTTAACTCGCGTATTTTATTTTATTGGCTGACGTTTCGGAACCTTTACAGATTCCATAATCGTAGCACGACTGAGCTGACAATAGTCTCAAACGTCAGACAATAAAATTAAATACGCGAGCTAAATCCGTTTAAAGTGGTTGCAATGTATAGTTACCGCGAAGGCATCAGAAATTATCAAGGTACCTTGTAAGCTACTTTTTTTTTTTTTTTTTTTTTTTATCGCTGGTAAATGCGTTACGCATACCACCCTAGCCCGGGGGAGCGTCGGGTGGTTATGTGGGACTCCTGAGATGATTCCCAGACTACCCACTAAAAACCAGCGTCTACCCTCACCGCCAGTATGGGACACCACAGGATAACTTGCGCATTTGACTGTGGTGTCCCGACGGATAGCCTAACTTATTGGCAACTTAAACTACTTATTGCTTCAATAATTTTACTAAATACAATTTGACTGTGTGTGACTATCACACTACACTAATAATCCGTGCCTAGGTGGATAGGTAGTGTTGTGACTATCACGAAGTCACAACACTACCTATCCTTAAACGTAGGTTCTAGCTAAGAGCAATCCGTATGTTTTATTAATTGAGTTCTTTTACATTTCTTTCTCTTCTCATTAGAGGATTTTTAAAACGATGTGATAGCTGATGGTGATATCTGATAGTGATGTGATAGCTTCTGACGCTCATTATAGTGAACACTTCATTTAAATAAACGTACTTAAATTGGCCATGACACTGATACTTGTTACCTATAGTCTGAAATTAGTTACGGTTCAGAAACTTTCATCAAAACATCAATTTCAATTGAAGTTAGTAATTGAAGCACTTAATAGACGCCTGTTTATTACCGCATCAGAGAAGGCTGTTTATCTAGCACCTAAAATAGTTTTTATTACGTATTGTGCACTATAGCCTTGGCATAAAAAATTCGCCAAACTTCATGCCGGAAATAGAAGCTTTTTTTACCCGTTTTCCTGCTACGTGATATTTCGCATGACAGATATCACAAACAAATTAATAAATAAGGAAACTGCATCAACATGTTATAATTACTTTATCTATTTAAAGGGTGTCATTAACCTAAATCGCAAATTGTTGACAGGGCCTACGTGTACCAGAAAACGTACACAAGATTATCCAAATAAACACCAATAATCATAGTCACGTTTACATAGCCTTCGACAAACCCAAAAAGTACTAGAAAGTAGGATATTATCCTCTAATACCAACACAAAATGTCCACGTTCAAGTAACATTATCAATACGCCGCAGACAAACAAAAACATAAGCACATGCACGTTTACAAACTCATAAAATACCGTTGTCTTAATTCATTAATAATAAAATTATGTTATTGATACAAAGAATTAAGCTCCAAAATAGATTTAATCTCATTTCATGAACAGCATTTATAACTTTGCTAAAAGTACCGGTTGAAAACAAACCTTGTCCCCCCCACTGCGGCCAATCGAATAAAACTAAAAACGCGTTCGCATTTCAAACCAGTCGCCAACCAGTTGCCGTTGAACTCGGGAGTGCGTGCGTTCGAATTTTAAACAAAACTTTTACTTTTAAAAAACTATATGTGTGAAGATACGTGGCGTGTATTGAAGTTTTAAACATGGCGATCTCTTTAGTGAGATTTGGATTGAGGTCCGCCGTTTTCAATTTGGAACGGAGTGCGGCCATTATATCGACTGCCAGTGCCCAAAATCAATTGAAGGTACGTCAGTTATCATTAAATTTTGGAAGTTGGTATACAGAGTATCGTACATAGATACGGTTAGATAATTTGTAGAACACGTGGAAGTAAAATACAACGATGAAAGCTGTTCGAGATAGTGAAAAAGAAGTTCAACGTCTTTTTAAAATTGGTTAAGTTAATAATTGTGTGAAATAGAATGGTAAATAGTTTCATTGATGATGATTGATGACTAGAAACTCGAGATAAATGAATTTTAAAGTAGTTATCTAAGTAACTACGCAACGTGGTCCTTCGAGCCGGATACTAAATAAGTGTTATTGTTGTAATTACAATCGTTAATATATCTTGTAACTTAACTGTTATGTATATTAACTAACATTTAGCTAACTATATAACAAATAAAGATAAAGATTGCAACATAATTAAAAAGTAATTATCAAAACATATACAATACTGGATATTGCCATAGCAACAATTTCAAAGAGAAATAGGAGAGAGAAACGGAGAGAGAATCAGAAACAGAGTGAGACTGAGGTAGGTAGGTAGTACTATTAAACAATTTCTAAAAAAAAATGAAAATAAAATAAAGTTAGCTAAATTTTGAAATATTCGTGGAAGTTCCGAGAAGGTTTATGCAAACAAATTTGGAAAAATTACAAGAAAAAGGATAAAAAAAAACTCGGTGCGAAATTCCATGGGTAAGCTAGCTCTGAATACAATAGTACAATTTGGGGTTCTATAAATTGAACTACACGTAACCAATCGTGTTTTAAATTAAACAATTGTTGAGGCTGACAACAAACTGATAACCTGACCCGTTATCGACCTATACATAGGTCAAATACAAACACGCAATAATGATCTTTAAAATGTTATACAAAAATGCGAAACTCCTGCGCACTTTGCGAAAAGATATAATAATATATAAGTACATTTGATTTTGTCAAATGTAATTGTCCGATTGTATGGTAATTATTGTGTTTATGTGGTTTATCTTATTAGCATATTGGGCTTTGTGTGTTGACTTTTAAAACACCTTTGAAATGTTATATAATTGATAACTTTATGTTTAAGAACGAAGTCTTTGACGATTTTTATTAATACGAAGCATGAACTACATAATAAAACTAGTAGTTCGCCACGAACGGTGACCTTTCCAAATTATTTGTATATCTGAACTCATATTTCCTTCTCTTTCTTTCATACCTCCCTCGAGAATATTTTCTAAAATGTATTTTTCAACTCCTATTTAAACCCATGAGTTTTCTCAACCCCTTGCTCGATTGCTCCAATATCCGAATTTGAAAAGTCTAATAACGCCAGCTACTCGCTTGCCAAAATAAAAGCGATAGGATCAACGATACTAAATAAATTACCTACCTATATATCTAGGTATATCTTATGATGGGTTACTTTGACCAAACCCCTTCTTTGGTCAAAGTAACCCACCATATTAAATTAACACTTTGTTTTGACTATAGGTATTAAATTCACACAATTCTTCTCTATTTAGTTATTAAATGCTCAAGAAAAAATAATACTTACTTAACAAACAAAAATAAATAAAACATTGAAAATTTGATTGGGCGAAATAACTCTATAGGCTTTATTGTACCTATCTTTTGAGATTTTGCATTTAACGCGCCTATTTGTGCAGACAGGATGTCATATATCTCAGTTGTTAAACCCCAATTCGTCTAGTGTTGCTAAATGACCTCTAAATCTAGATTCTAGTATGAAAGCAGGTCTCTGTATTCGTACCTTATACTTTTACTCATGTATTATGTAGCTAAATATCCTACTAATTCTTTTGCTCATACGATAGCTAAAAAACCTATAATTACCAAGTATTGATGAGTCTCTGGATGTTTGTTATTCTTTTACGCAATAGGTAGTACATTACGCACCGAGGACAGTAAAATAAAAAATGTCTCAGATTACATGCAATTGTCGTCCGAGGCGAAGCCGAGGTTGACAAAAATGTGATCTGAGGCTTTTTTATTTTACTGGCCGAGGTCAGTATACTATTTTTCTGTTCGACGAAGCCAGAAAGCGGAAATTTCATTTAGCGCAGCGGCCACAAAGTTGGCGCTTTCTGGCCGGAGGACGGAAAATAATAATAAATGGATTTGAATGAAACTATGTTATACAGTTCATATACTAAGCTAACACATAAGTAGGTAGACTGTAATTAAAAAGATATCTATTGCTTAAAGTACTAATGTTGTGCAGAAGCAGTCGCGGGCAAAAGCCAGTATGTACCTAAATAAAATGTTCTTAATGTTTAAAAACAACCTTGATTGGAATTTAGCTACGATTATGGAATCTGTAAAGGTTTCGAAAAGTCAGCCAATAAAATAAAATACGCGAGTTAAATCCGTTTAAAGTTATTTCATTCCAACCTTGATTGGGTTGGATGAAAGCATATAAAATATGTATTATATTATATATAATATTTTTTACAACAATAACATACTTACCTATATTTTAAATAACAAATGTTATTGTCTAACAGTGTTTACATAGAGGTGGCATTTTTAATAAATTTAACATAGCACCTGTCTAAATATTATTCGATGATGACTAAACTTACTGCGCCTTTTAATTTTTTTGCAAGCATGTTTTTATAACTTACCTGCTGCCTATATATTTTTTTTAAAATAAATTCGAGCCCTATCTGTTACCTACAATATATACTAGGGCATGTAAATAAAATAGCTTATATTTTATGAATAATTAAATATCAATAATGTAATTTAATATTACGATGATATTACAAACGTATAAAACTGATCGAATCTCATTCAACATTTCTATTAGGTAATTATTTCTAATATGATATTTACTTAATCGTAACGTAAAATACATATTATTATTTCAATATACATACCTACACACATTAGGCTTCCTAACAAAAGACACTCTTTAGTCATATTTCCAACTAGCTTCTGCCCGCGACGTCGTCCGCGTGGAAATCCTCCTTTTTTGCAGTCCAGACTTTCTTTGTACCAAATTTCATCTAAATCGGTCCAGTAGTTTTAGCGTGAAAGCGTAACAGACAGACAGACAGACAGAGTTACTTTCGCATTTATAATATTAGTAGGGATTAGTAGGGATAAAGATCATTAGAGAGTGTACAATTGTTAAAATTAATTAATTCAACTAACAAACTTACTTAAAATTCATCGATGGGTTTAAAGTACTTACCATTTGGAAGCCATCTTGGTTACCAGCAATGGCGTTTGACGTACAAAAAACGGCCTTGGTCACGGTTTGAACAATACAAATTAAAGTAATGTAAAATACATTTTGTGGCCCTTGTCTTTAGGGTCAATATTGTCCTTGATCGCTTTTAGTCAATTCATGGCGATAAGACGTAGGTACCTTACTTGTAATAATAATTGACATCAAATAGTTCGTGAACTTATTTGTTCTGTAATTTAAAGCTTTCATAAGATATATTGGAAAATAATTATATTATGAATGCTAGGGAAAATGTTTGGTGAAATAATAGACAGATATTTGAAGTTGGGTAAAAATATTCCAACCTTAAAGATTTTTTTTCCAAATGAAAATGGGAGCAACTTTGGAGTATACTCTTTCCAATAAAAAGGAATTATCAAAATCGAACCACTCTGTGAAAAGTTATGGTCATACATAAAAAAAAACATATATGTAAGTATATACGCGTCGACTTGAGAAGCTCCTTTGTTTTTTTCGTCGGTTGAAAAATGACTAAATAATAATATTATCAATATCTATCCACTGTTTCCAATACCGTGATATTTTATAGTAAGTAGAACCTAGTTTGGGATAGAATCTGAAAGTGTTAATGGCATTTTTCACGTTAATATCCTTGCCATGTCCCTCAAAGTGACTGTGAGGTATTAAAAAAAAACAATCCTCAAACCTGAATCATCTTTCATCGCATATGGCATTGTTCAACCGGTTCGAATAAACTGCTTTAATTCTTCCAAAATGTCAACGACTTTTTAGGTTGTTTATTACCATAATCGACAAATTATACACGATAAATATTAAAGACTGTAAAATAATTTTTGCTTCCTTTACTTTATTATTAACTGAGGTATTAAACATGGAGATTTGTTCCTAGACGTTTAAAAATGTAAGGTTTCTGCGTGTTCAGAAGGCTTCTCAGGTCGTTCTGTGCTTAAAAGCCTATTAGGTTTAAATGCGTCTCATTTGGACACATTATAGTCGACGTACCTATAGATATTTCAAAACTAGTCAAATATGATATTTTAAATAATAACTTACATAATAACTAAGTTTTACTTAATTGTTTAAAATTATTTGACGACTAAGAAAAAATATTTCATAATGACGAATAATCCTTTTAATTTCATATGTTCTCTGTTTTATATTTTTGACGATCTCATTAAGAGTGCATATTATATTACATAATATAACGAATAAGGAGATATTAATTAATCTAATCTAATCTATAGGGATTGCAGTAATGACAAGGCATACTTTTGCCTCACCTGTGATCTTGTGCCGTTCTTTTTTTAGGCATACCCAATATCTAATTAGTACTATTGGGTTGTTATTTACTAATTGATTTCTTATCTCCTAATTTTACACCACCATAATTAACATATTGGTGCTTAACCTACTAACGAGATGCGGGCCGAAGTGTAAATAAAATGTAAACATAGACCGTCACCTCTTTTCCTGACCTTAGACACACTAAAACAACTAAAATACCTACTTACTTACACAACTATTCAATAAACATTATATTTGTCCTTTTCGTTCCAATGACTTTCATGGCAAGAGAGAAAGAATAGTATATATGGTCCGTGTTTAGCATTAGTGTTTCAACCCACACCAAGCTAGTTTTGAGA
Source organism: Polylopha cassiicola (assembly GCA_038024825.1). NCBI lineage: Eukaryota > Metazoa > Arthropoda > Insecta > Lepidoptera > Tortricidae > Polylopha > Polylopha cassiicola. The sequence continues at coordinate 4,182,530 of CP149062.1, forward strand.
TATCGGCGCTTAAAGTTTTTTGAGAACATTCTTCTTTTTCCGCTTATTTTAAGCAAAAAAATATTGTTATGTGGTATCATTTTTTTTGTTGAAGTGCATAGATTAAGGATATAAATGTATTTATTTCAATAAATTCATAATTAAATAGAAAATGCAGAAAAATGGTTAATGCTTATCGGCTATAAGGTTTATTACATTTAGCATTTATGTGCTAAGCCACATAACACTATGCAAAATTCTAATTTGTTCTTTTATAATGAATATATTTTACACTATTTTTTTGAAAATGTAAAATAATAAACAACTAACGTATTAAAACTTTAATTTAAGTACTTATTTATTTAGTTTTTATTGTTATAACATGTTTTAAATAACATTACAAGTTCTGCTAAAAATGAGAAATAGGTACAACAAGTTAACACTTATATTATTTCAATTACTTAAAAGCTCAACCAAATTGATTTATTATTATTATTTTATCATATTGAATTAAACCAATAATATATACTTCCGTACCTAAAAAGTTAATAAACCACCTAAAAACCATTTTTCGAAGAGTTGATAAATTGTGGCGACAATTCGTACATTCTTTAATATTATTATTTATTATAATATTCTAATTTTTATCACACACGTTTAAATCTAATGACGTTTGTATCTATGCATAAACGGCGGCTCTTTTGATTGCGTCGGCGATTTTTTTGTAATTATGTTACAATTTCAAGGGACGGTAGTCCTGAGTATTTGATATTACTATGAATTTTCGTTTGATACCTACCTCCACGCGTTACTGAGGTAAAGGATCACACAGACAACAAAGTAATCCTGTAAGGGTTAATTTTTATTCCTTTTAGATACGGAACCCTAAAATATTTTATTTAATATGATAAAAATAATAATAAGTAATAAAAAAATAAGTTAGTGTTAACTTGTACCTATTTCTCATTTTTAGCAGAACATAAAATGTTATTTGAAACATGTTATACAACAATAAGAACTTTAAATAAATGGGTACCTACTTAAGTACATTAAAGTTTTAATTCGTTAGTTGTTTATTTTATTACATTTTCTAAAAATGTTTGCATAATATGTATATGTTCGTTTCAAAACAACAAATTAGAATTTTGCATTAATGTGATAGGTATATGGCTTAACATATTAATGCAAAAATACAAATCTGACATGGGAAATGAGCAATAATGTGTTATATGTGGCTTAACACATTAATGCAAAAATACAAATCTGACATAGGAAAAAAGCAATAACCAATTTTGTGCTCTAGAATATTCTACGATTTTTTTTTAACAAAATGGATTGCACTGCCGTATTCCTCATGATCTATTTAATAAAACTGCATTCATAACTCAAAACCCGATTTTTTGTGGGTTGACACACGAACGTTTAACACGGTCCAATTATTATATTGAAAGTGGTTTTTGGAATAACATTCATTTACAAATTGGTTCACGGGTGATATTTCAAATCCAATGTCAGACAGATTGAGAATACTTGAATAATAAATAATGAGAAATAAATCTTTTCAAAAATTAACATAATATACCTACACACCTACCTACCTATTTACTTGTAACATGTACATAGGTACCTACTTATTTATTGTTCTAAGATGTTACTATGAGAAACCTATTCAAGTTTGTTTAGATTTCTATGTTAACTTTAATCTATACTAATATTATAAAGCTGAAGAGTTTGTTTGTTTGTTCGAACGCGCTAATCTTAGGAACTACTGGTTCGAATTCAAAAATTATTTTTTTGTTGGATAGACCATTTATCGAGGAAGGCTTTAGGCTATATAACATCACGCTGCGACCAATAGGAGCAAAGAAACAGTAGAAAATGTGTAAAAAACGGGGAAAATATGAAGCCTTATGAAGAATTACTATTACTATTCATTAAGTGACAGTTAGAAGACTTTGACTGATCTTTGACGAAACAATCGGGCGGGCAGGACGACGTCTGCCGGGGCCGCTAGTAATTTCATACATAGGGATAGTACCTATTGCCTATTGTTATTAAATAAATAAATTATAAACTCATTAGTCAATACTCGTTGTTACTTTTTCAAATAAAAATTTAATTCTTGTTGTTATTCTCCTGTATTCTATTATCCGTTAATTAGCCTTATTATGCATTAAACATGCTAATCATTTATGTAACATTTCGTTTTCGCCTGATCGGGTCAAGGCCTAAAACAATCTGCCAAATAATAAACATGTTTACAAAAAAACTCGCAAAAGTACCGGAAGTATGAATTTTAGATAAAGTACACATAACATGTTAATTGGTACGAATGTGTCATAACATCTGTGATATATATAAACGTATTTTAATCTACCTATCAATTGGTATCCAAAATAATATTACAAATGCGAAAGTAACTCTGTCTGTCTTACTTTCATGCTAAAATTACTGAAACGATTTCAAAAACTTAATCGGAAAAAAGATTTAAGAAAGTAATTAATTTTACTGATGGTAAAGTTAGGATTATAAAACATTATTAAACTAGCGATAAGACCGAAAAAAAATCATTTAAATCCAAGACAATAGCTAACTAATTACACCTATCTAGCTTAATATTAATGCAGATATTCTAAGTGCATTTGCCCTTGGAGTTTATTAATAGAAATACCGCACAGTGCAGTCAGGGCACTGACCAGTTGCATTAGATGCAGAAATAATTTTTCAATTAACTTGGTTAAGTAGGTAGAGTTTAGTGTTAAATTAGGAACAAAGTCAAGCTATTAAGTCTGAGTAGGAATAATAGCGTGTTATTAAGTCTGAATATATAATTATATTATACCTTGGGGGCTAGACAAGTGCCCAACGTTCAACGTTAACGTTAAACGTTAGCACCAAAATGTATGGGATTTGACATTTGTGACGTACGTCACAGTCGTTCGCGGATGTCAAATCCCATACATTTCGGTCCTAACGTTTAACGTTAACGTTGAACGTTGGGCACTTGTCTAGGGCCCCTTATAATTATTATGAACGTAAATGTTATTTCAATTACGAAAATACATAGTTACCTACATGATAATGGAATAATTATAGGGATAATTTTTGATGCATTTGCGGTTATAACACATTAAATGAAACAATTATATATCCAGGATTTAAATCGCGTAAGTACCTATTATTATTTTTTTGCTAAAGGTTTAAAAAATTTACAGTTTCCATATTCGTAGCACGACTTAGCTAAAGTCAAGTTAGCGTTAGACTATCGTCAGCTCAGTGGATTTCATATTAAATTTTGTAACGTACACCTACTTACCCACTTATGTAGGTAATTATGACCTAAAAAAAATATTTCTGGACTGACCTATTCCTAAAACGATTTTTTTTTTACGATACCATACATAATATAGGTAGTTAGTCGTTTTAAACCACCACATCACCAATAAAAACCATGTAACTTTAAACCCGGATCTTCTAAAAACGTATTTAAAGACTGTTGACTTCATCCAGACATAAGTATACATTCTACACGTTATTGCTGTCTCTTTCCAACTGATGATGAACAATGAAGTTAGTAAGGGACAGACGCTCATTGCATTTCTAATGCATTTTACATATTCTGCGCAAACGCACGACGATTCGAGGTCATTGAACTCTTATCGATGCAATGTAGTCAACAATGGCTGCATTTTATTAAAATTATGTTTATTTAGATTGTTAAGAAAGTAATTCACATAGTAAATATTAATTATTTAAACAGATAAGTATCTATTGTGGTCAAGAGGTGAAATGATCTTTCAAATTAAAAAAAAAACAAGTATTTCATCTTACTTTTATCTAAGATTGGGTGTTATATAAACATGCTTAAATATGCAAAATATAAAAAAGAATTTTCCAAATCGGTCCAGGCGTCTTAGAGTGGGGAACATACATAAAAAAAGATCCTGACGAATTGAGAACCTCCTCCTTTTTTTGAAGTCGGTCAAAAACAAATGTTGAATAATATGATTGAAATTAGAAAAATGCTAGAAAAAAGTGGCTACATACCTACGTACACAATAAAAACATGAAAGAAATCGACATAGGAAAATGACTCTTATAAGATACTCCACACGTCGAATTTAATAAAAAGTCCTTTGCGTTGTACATACAACATTAACACTCATACGCACAAGTAGGTGACATAAAAAAATGATCCCATAATTATGTTGTCATTTCACAAGTGTCATTTATATTTCGTATGACTTCAAAACAGGCCATAACTGTAATGATTCTCAATTTGGGTTTAAAATGAAAAATATCAATGTGTTCAAAGTACATTGAACTCGCTTCGAAGGACCATGTAAAATTTGGTAATGAGGTTTTGAGTAAATGTATGTTTCACATCATTATTTGATTGATCAATGTACGGTATCTGAGTTTCTTTTTAATTTTGATGAATGACTTTGGTTTTTGAGATAAACTGCCAGCAATACATTTTTGATAGCTGATTTTAATCGCATTTTTGGGACATACTTATGCTGTTAATATCAGACAGATGTTAAAATAAATATCACAAAAATAAACCATATTTAATATAAAAATACGAATGTTTGTTTGTTTGTAACGGGTAACTGCTAAACCGATTTAGATTAAATTTGGTATCTATAGAAATGGGTCTTTTGGACCTATGCGAAAGTTTTTATTCCGATAATCATTCCTTAAGGGGGTAAGTAAATCAATAGCCGCTGAACCCTTCTTGATGAAATTGAGGGACATAATAAGAGCGTTTCCACCCTGGGATACCTTAAGTGGTTAAAAAAAGGGGAGGGGGTGGGGTGGAGAAAATATACCTAATCTCCCCTACGCAACGAATTCCCAGACAGAACTTCTCTTTCCAACTTTTTATGTGCATAAGTTATTAAATAAATTCATATAGGTTCACATTGAAGAAGAAGAGAAGCTAGTTTTTACATAAATTCGTACCTATATGTACCTAACAAGATCTAAAATCAATAAATCAATAATTCCAGCTGATCCACACGAAGCCGATATGCAACGGTAGCGTGTGCTACCTCGAGCCTCGGGAGGAGGACAGTGCCATCAGGCGGTACAGCAAGCACCACGGGAGACCAGAAGAGAACAGGAGGAAAGCAGGGAGTGACAGTGACAGCGCGAGTGACTCTGATACAGAATGCAAAGGCTTCGATCGAGTGAGTTTATTACCTTTTTATATCTTATATTTTTAAAATCACTTTAGTTGATTTTTTTAATTTCTGATGCCTTCGCGGTTACACATTGGAATTAAACAACTATTAAGGGATTTAACTCGCGTATCTTTATTTAATTGGCTGAAGTTTCGGAGCCCTTACAGATTCCATAATCGTAGCGATGATGCCTTCGCGATTATTATTTATATTGGAAACAATTTAAATTATTACAATAGTTGTTTTTTTTAAATACTTTAAGTACTATTAAAAAGATGAATTAGGGTCAGACTATAGTCAGCTCAGTTGTGCTTTGGATATGGGAACTCTAAAGTTTTCGAAACGACAGCAAATAGAATATACGCGTTATCCATGTATAGATATTTCATTCCAGAGAAGTAGATATATTTTTACATAATATTGTATATACTATATGATCCATCAGGACCTTTATCGGTCTTATTATTCAGAGGGCTTGTAGGTTATTTTAAACTTTAGTTTCAAATGTTTATTTAACTACAATATTAGGTATCTAGAGGGCTCGTAAAGTAGCATTAAGCTAGTTCAACTCAGTTTGAAGTAATTCAATAGACTCATTGACTGTCAATTTACAATGAATCATTTACCGTTTGATTATAATTGAAAGAAGCAGGTCAAACCGATCGAGATGGTCTTGAATCATTTGTAACGGAGGTGAAAGGAACCTGTTTGTCATCATTTACAGAAACAATGGTAGAAAATTTTGGATTTTAAAAACACTCGTTGATTTTTGGTGAAACCAAAAATGTCCCTGAAAGTATGTGATGATGTATTCGTATGGACGGTATTTTTTTACACAAAAACTACTCTCGAATATCGAGACGTCAGTTTGATAAATAAGCTGACTTGTCGCGCGTATAGATATATCGGTCATAGACCTTCTGAAGGTGCACGTATAATTAATCATAGTTTTCCATACCAACCTTATAATTTACTAGGTTTTGCCTTGCTTAATTACTAATTACAACATTTCACCCCTTGAAGCCCTTTTTTCGCAATTAAAAGTAGCCAATGTCCTTTCTCAGCTTCTAGACTACCTGTGTATCAAATTTCATTTAAATCGATTTAGCAGTTTTAACGTGAAAGCGAGACAGATAAATAGACAGACAGAGTTACTTTCGCATTTACATATCCTAACTAATATTATAAATTCGAAAGTAACTCTGTCTGTCTGTCTGTTACGCTTTCACGCTAAAACTACTGGACCGATTTAAATGAAATTTGGTACAAAGAAAGTCTAGAGCCTGATAAAGGACATAGGCTACTTTTTAACCGACTACAAAAAGAGAGGAGTTCCACGCGGACGAAGTCGCGGGCAGAAGCTAGTAGGATTATATATAAAGACTTACGAGAGTTTAAACGAATAATATTTTGTAGTGATTGTTAGCAACCTATAGAATGAAGTTGGCACCAATACTAAGTAACTACCTATTTATTATAATCAGTTTAACGTTATGCAAAACTGACCTACTTCTTGTTAGATTAGCGAATACAATGTGGTAATATACAATACCTACCTATATTATGCATCTATGTATAGATATATGTTGTACAGCATAGTTATGAAGTCAATGACCTATTCTATTTCTAATTATAGATGTAATTATGATGCGATGCAGTCTCAGTTGTGTCTTCTGTATTATCTTTCATGATAAAATGGCTGCTTTAGGAATACGCGAACTAAAATATGTCATTCAATTAGAGATTCTAAGTCGTCGCATTTAAACTTGAATTAACGTGACAAATTTTGAGTTAAACCACTTTTTTTATTAAAGCGATATATTATGTAGGTACCTATTTGAAAAGGATAATAAGGTATGGGATAGAGAAATCGATGTTACCCTGTTGTGGCAACTCTCACCAAATATCTCGAAACAAGGTGTCTTTCAAACGGCGTTACGCTTAAAATTATGTCTACAAATATACCTTCACTGTCTAAATACAATGCTGTCAATGAATATATGATAGGTATTTGTCAATTGCTGAGTCGGATAGCCCTATCAGATAACACATCTTTTTGAAGTAAGACTTTTTAACCCACACGTGATTTGGGGAGTAAATAGTGAATTCGTGACGTTACGAAAAGTGTGATCGGGCAAAGCGAACGGTAGTTGAGAGGTAGATACAAGTTAGTGAAGACAGAAAGAGTTGTCTTCACTAACTTACATCTTCCTCTCAAGTTTCTACTTCTGTTTGCCTCGCTTGATCACACTTTTTCGTAACGCTCTCATTACGAGATAGTTACGTTTGGTATAGGACTATAGGGGCAAGAGAGAGATGTGAGCTCTCATTTTTTTCTTCTCTCTCTCATAGCCTGTTTTACTTCAGTCACGATGTTCTCACTCGTTCTTTTTATTGGTGATGTTCTGACATTCTTTTCTGGACCAATTTTAAGGATCTTTTTCTTCTTACAGTCAGAGTTCTGGAGGCGCAAGATGCGAACAGTCCACAACATACTTGACGTAGACAAGGACGGTTTGATCTCATTCAATGACTTCGTACTCTTTGGGGAGCGGTTCAAGTCCCTGGGACACTTGGATGACCAGCAAGCTAAAGAGTTCACTGCTATTATTAAGGTAATTACTTGATTATTAAATAAGAGATAAACATATCACGGGATAAGTACCGACTAGGGAATGAAAAAACACACGTTAATACATAGTATTGTAAGACTTCCAAGACTCGTGTATATAATTACTAGCGACCCGCCCCGGCTTCACACGGGGGCTATAAACCTTCCTTAAGAATCACTCTATCTATTAAAAAAAACCGCATCAAAATCCGTTGCGTAGTTTTAAAGATCTAAGCATACATACGGACATACAGCGAAAGCGACTTTGTTTTATACTATGTATTGATGATATTGATGCAGTATGCTCATGCTCGTCACCAAGTGCGTAGCTAGGATTTTGTTAATTGGCAGGCGAGCTGAGATTTTGTTAAGGTAATTTTTGACAATCGCAAGGGTATCAAAACCTGCAGGGATCTACTGCCCATACCTCGCTACGCCCTTGCTCATCACACTGACATCCCTAGCAAGATTAGAACCCGCAACCTCCGGTTTCGTTGTCGGACTCTTAACCACTAGACCAACAGGTCGTCAGTTTAAATGTTCACATTAAACTATATAGATCTAAATTTTGTTTACAGCTTACCTGGGAAGAACAGTGGGGCGCCATCGACCCATACAACTTTGTGACCGTCGAGCAATATTTAGAAGATATGCATCACGTATTAAATGACAAGACTTTGAAGAAAAAAGCGCACCGCTGGCTACCCTACCTGTTTAAGGTAAGCATTGTTATAATAATTTCTGCCTTCGCGGTTATTACACATTGGAATGAAACAACTATTAACGGATTTAACTCGCATTTTTTTTTATTTGCTGACGTTTCTTTACAGTTTCCATAATCGTAGCACGGCTGAGCTGACAATAGTCTAACGCTAAAGTGAAATAAAAATACGCGAGTTATTAACTTAATAGTCGTTTCATTCCAATAAGCATTGTTATTTTTAAACTTGCAATGTATACGTATGTAGGTAAGTATGTACGGGTAAAATCTTCCAGCTCTATTTTGAAGCAGGTAACTTTAACTGATTGAGTTGAAATTTTGTACACACGTTCAGTTTTTATGACTATTTAACTGTGTGACGTCATTGTAAAACCTAATTAAGGGGTTATAAGGGGGGATGGAATGGAAAACCGATAATCTACAAAAATACCCGGGGTACCTATTAAAGGAAAAAGGAATGAAAGCTTGATTTGAAAAAAGTTTCTTACTTTTATTAAATTTATAACTTGTCTTTGTATAAATATAATCACAGTATTAAACAGATATTGATTGAATTTCGATAGTAAACATTTATTTCATTATTTTTCCAGGCAGTTGACAAGGATAAGTCCGGCTTCATATCGGTGAAGGAGTTCAAACTGTTCTTTAAGTGCCTAGGGCTGGACAATGAACACGCGGCCGTGGCCTTCGCAGTCATCGATGTAAATGGGGTACGTATTATATACCTACTCAAGGGCGTAGCGAGAGGTAGAAGGTAGTAGGTTTTGATTCCCTTGCGAGTGTCGAAAATTACCATAGATAAATTCTAAGTATGTTTACGCCTGCCGCCTCCTAAAAAAATCCTAGCTACGCAATTGATCACGATTTTCAACCCTTATTTTGCACCCTTAGGGCGAATTCCGAGAAACCATGAAATTTTATATTCATTTCATAAAACTTAATATATCGTTATAATTTCTGATGCCTTCGTGGTTATTACACATTGGAATGAAACAACTATTAACGGATTTAAGTCGCGTATTTTTATTTGCTGACGTTTCGGATTCTTTACAGTTTCCATAATCGTAGCACGACTGAGCTGACAATAGCCTAACGCTAAAGTTAGACTATTTTTATTAAAAATACGCGAGTTAAATCCGTTAATAGTTTTTGTTTGTTGAATATGTCGTCTTCACCAGGAATCGAACCCGCAACCTCCGGTTTCATAATCAGGTGCTCCGACCACTATACTTATTCAATTATTTTTGTTCCCAGGACGGTAAACTATCAATGAAAGAATTCGTGAAACTCGGCAAAGAATTCTTCTTTACTGAAGACGAAAGCCGTGTCTCCAAGATGTTTTGGGGTCCCCTAGTCGAAGTGTGAGTCTGTACTCTATTGCAAGGCGATAAGAGTCATTTTCGTTTGTAAGTAGTATTAAGATCAATGTTTTAAAAGTTGACTATAGTATGTTGAACATTTTGTCCTTTTTACCCGATTGTCCAAGGAGTTTTTAAACATATTTTTTTGTGAACGAAAGTGATGGCATGTAAGTTATCGTGTATTTAGAATTGGGACAAAATTGTATTTAACAAAATTGAAAATTAAAATAATTTAATTTGTGCAGCCATCTTGGAAAATATAGATTTGGATGTATCTTTGATATTGAAACATTTTTAAGATTTTAAAAAATCTTGTTTTAACATTCTGATTAAAATATAACTGACTATGCAAATTGTAAAGAATTTCACATTTCAATATAATTAAATTAAAGTAACACAATAGTACATTACGCACCGAGGCCAGTAAAATAAAAAATGTCTCAGATCACATGTAATTGTCGTCCGAGGCGAAGCCGAGGTTGACAAAAATGTGATCTGAGGCTTTTTTATTTAACTGGCCGAGGTCAGTATACTATTTTTCTGTTCGACGAAGCCAGAAAGCGGAAATTTCATTTAGCGCAGCGGCCACAAAGTTGGCGCTTTCTGGCCGGAGGACAGAAAAAAATATTTTTATATATGTAATATAATTGTATATGAAATGCGATATTCTAATTATTTGAATTTATAAAGCATTTAGCGTAAAATAATTACTTTTCTTCTAATTATAAGGTCTTTAACGACGTTAAAATTTCAATAAGACTCATGTTTAGGATTCCATTATCACGGATCCCTAAAACTTTGCAACTATTAATTTCTACTCAATTATGTCATAAGACATTCCTATATTTTTTTTCTAATTCTTATGACGTAGATCGTAGATTATAGAAATCGTTCAATATTTGAATGACAAAAAAATAAAAAAAAAGAATCTCAATAAATCAATTGAAAAATTAGTCCTATATTTTATTTATAAATTAAAAACCCCTTAATGCAAAAAAGATTTAACCCTTACTAATTACACACGGCTTCACACGGGTGCTATAAACCTTCCTCTTGAATCACTCTATCAATTAAAAACAGTTTCAAAATCAGTTGCGTAGTTTTAAAGATTTAAGCATATGAAGAAAATTGGAGTACTAAAAAAAATCTATTGTTACAAAAGAATTTATTTATTTCAGTCAGCAGTAGATAACATGCACAATATTAGTTTCATTATTTTAACAGTTTACTTACAATTTGTTTCAAGCAAATGAAGTAAAGCAATTATAATTATTAATTAACAAACACATTTTCACCAAATTCTCACATAAGCGAAAATACTAAATTAGTCCACCAGTTAGATTATTAAAAATATCGTACTCGTATTTTTTTTTCACTCAAACAAACAAAAATACACATGACAAACTAAAAAACAAATGACAAATTAAGTGACATGACGTCACCTTATGGTACAATTATGTAATACCGTCACGTGACGTCACAAGCCCCCACTCCCGAACTTCTGAAGCACTTATCTTTGTTATTTATTGTTCGATTGGGAAAATAAAAAATACGTGTCCAATAATTATTGGTAATCTACTTGATGGACAAAGAAAAAAAACTTTTCATTCGATTTCTTGGCGTTCGCAATACAGTAGCTTATATAGTTATATAGGAGTTTCCTTCGGCAAACAAAACTAAACTATACTAAGTTGATCTTTAAGCAGCTTCGTTTCTTCAATTAGAGTAGTTATTTGGCTGGTTCTGTGAAAAAAAAAAAATATAAAAACTAGCTGTTACACGCGACTTCATTCGCATTTTTACCTCGTTAGGGGTTAAAGTTCCATAAAATACGTAGGTAAAACATCTTCTATTATAATAAATCATTCCATTAAAGAATGTTAATGCAAAATTTTACTAAAGAATCAAGTTGTCACATACAAATTATACACTCCTTTTTCACCCCTTTAAGGGTAGAACTTCGGAAAATCCTTTTTTATCGGACGTCTACGTCATAAAAAACACACCCTACAAAGTTTCACGTCTCTACCATCAGCGTTTGAGGCTTTTGTTCAGGACAAACTGATCTGTAATAGCATTACTTTAAGGTCCATTGTACAAACGACTTACTGTTGCTGTAGAATCGAGGATATCGTTTCGCTGTGAGACCGGCCTAGAGCTATGTTTTTCTTCTTGCTGTCCTCTTGCCATTTCTTGAACTGTAAAAAAAAACAAGTTAATCCAGTGTACAAAAGGAAAAATCGAAGCCTTATCTACCATAATCTATACTAATATAATAAAGAGGAAAGGTTTGTTTGATTGAATAGGCCCCAAAACGACAGGACCGATTTGAAAAATTCTTTCACTGTTGGAAAGCTACACTATTCCCGTGTGACATAGGCTATAAAAAAGGATTCCGGGCGAAGCCGGGGCGGGCCGCTAGTATATTATATGCTTTAAGCCATTAATAGGTTCGTATTCCAACCATTCCCATTGGCAATATGAAGAGAGTAAACAGGGGGTTAAAAGCTAATCTATGAGTGCGAAGCCTTGGATAGAACGCTTCGTACACATGTAAAGGACGGTCGCCGAGCACAGCGAAAAACGGACGTTGCCCTTTTTCTATTTGTCTTTGTTGCACGCGCGTAGTAATAGTGCTCTCTCGCTCGCACAGGAACCTTGATCGCTGGAGACAGAGAATGTAAACCACGCCATATGGTCCGTGTTATGCATTCGTGTGTCAACCCACACCGAGGTAGTTTTGAGATATCGGCGTTTAAAGTTTTTTGTGAACATTCTTCTTTTTCCGCTTATTTTAAGCAAAAAAATATTGTTATGTGGTATCATTTTTTTTGTTGAAGTGCATAGATTTAGGATATAAATGTATTTATTTCAATAAATTTATAATTAAATAGAAAATGCAGAAAAATGGTTAATGCTTAACGGCTATAAGGATTATTACATTTAGCATTTATGTGCTAAGCCACATAACACTATGCAAACTTCTAATTTGTTCTTTTATAATGAATATATTTTACACTATTTTTTTGAAAATGTAAAATAATAAACAACTAACGTATTAAAACATTAATGTAGGTACTTATTTATATAGTTTTTATTGTTATAACATGTTTTAAATAACATTATAAGTTCTGCTAAAATGAGAAATAGGTACAACAAGTTAACACTTATATTATTTCAATTACTTACATAGAGATCTTAACCAAATTGTTTTATTATTATTATTTGATCATATTGAATTAAACCAAAAATATATGCTTCCGTACCTAAAAAGTTAATAAACCACCTAAAAACCATTTTTCGATGTGTAATATTCTTATTTTTATCACACACGTTTAAATCTAATGATGTATATTATAAAAAAATATCGGTTAAGTGCGAGTTAGACTCGCGCACCAAGGGTTCCGTACTATAAATAACCTAGTAGATATATATTTTTTAATGATGTCATTAAAAATGTATGGTTTTCGTATTTTTTTCTTTATCCGTGCTCGAAAACGTTCAAGATCCTGAGTTCACGAGGAGTACCCTGTAGGTTTTGATTCCCTAGCGAGTGTTGAAAACTTTTGTCAATCGCGGCATAAACGGCGGTTCTCTTGATTGTGTTGGCGATTTTTTTGTGATGATGTTACAATTTCAAGGGACGGTAGTCCTGAGTATTTGATATTACTATGAATTTTAGTTTGATACCTACCTCCACGCGTTACTGAGGTAAAGGATCACACAGACAACAAAGTAATCCTATAAGGGTTACATTTTTTTTTCCTTTTAAGATACGGAACCCTAAAATATTTTATTTAATATGATAAAAATAATAATAATAAAAAAATTCGTTTTGTACCTATTTCTCATTTTTAGCAGAACTTATAATGTTATTTGATACATACATGTTATACAACAATAAAAACTTTAAATAAATAAGTACTTACATTAAAGTTAATGCGTTAGCTGTTTATTTTATTACATTTTCTAAAAATTAGTGCATAATATGTATAGGTACCTATTATATTTAAAACAACAAATTAGAATTTTGCATTAATGTGTTAGGTATGTGGCTTAACACATTAATGCAAAAATACAAATCTGACATGGGAAATAAGCAATAATGTGTTATATGTGGCTTAACACATTAATGCAAAAATACAAATCTGACATAGGAAAAAAGCAATAACCAATTTTGTGCTCTAGAATATTCTACGATTTTTTTTTAACAAAATGGATTGCACTGCCGTATTCCTCATGATCTATTTAATAAAACTGCATTCATAACTCAAAACCCGATTTTTTGTGGGTTAACACACGAACGTTTAACACGGTCCATATACGCGCGTGTGTTACCGTTTCCATAATCGTTTCATTCCAATATTCATTTACTTTTGAACAGAAAAAGCTTTAACATACAAAATTCGAACTTAATGCCATACGTCTTCCTTTGGCAGTCAACTAAACATCAGTTCGGTTTAAAGATCTTTATTTCTCAAAAAAATAACAATAATTCACTTACTTGAGAAATTACATGCATAAAAATATAAGTATTATAAGCTAGTGGGCGTAAAAGAATGTTAAATTAAAAAGACAATTCGCAAAAAGCCATAGAACTAAATTATGATACAATTTGAGGGTATGATTTATAAAAGTATACAAAAACAAGTTGATTAGTAGGTAACCACGAGCGCACCGCTGCTGCGATGTGCGGTAGGTACGAGCTCAGTCCGACAAGATAACAGTTTACAAAGATGTAAAGATTATGGAAGCGTTTTAACGATTGCTTAGCGTACTTTGAGTTTACGTATCTAGCTTTTATTATTTTGTAAGTTGATGATATATTGTACATTTAATATTTTACCTCACACTTTAGCATAAGATTATTGTCAGCTCAGTCGTGCTACGATTATGGATACTGTAAAGAATCTGAAACGTCAGCAAATAAAATAAAATAAAAATATGCGAATTAAATCCGTTTATAGTTGTTTCATTCCAATGTGTAATAACCGCGAAGGCATCAGAAATTATTAAAAAAAGCTTTAACATACAAAATTCCAACTTAAATGTCATACGTCATTCGCTACCAGTCAACTAAACATCATTTACCTCATCAGCTTTTTCCTGGGCGTGTTTCTTCAACAGCTGTATCTGGTCGGCGATCTGTTCCTTGGTGCGCTTGTATCGTTCCAACTCTGTGAGCAGTTCTCTCTCCGCCGCCGTCGCCGGCGCAGACGATCTCAAGTGGCGGATGACTGCTGAACATCTGGAATATAATAAATAATTAATCCCTACTAATATTATAAATGCGAAAGTAACTCTGTCTGTCTCTTGCGCTTTCACGCTAAAACTACTGGACCGATTTAAATGAAATTTGGTACAAAGAAAGTCTGGAGCCTGAGAAAGGACATAGGCTACTTTTTAACCGACTGCAAAAAAGGAGGAGTTCCACGCGGACGAAGTCGCGGGCAGATGCTAGTTATGTATATTGCTTTATCCATGACTAGCTGTGCCCGCGACTTTGTCCGCGTGGAATAGTTATTCTTCATATAGGCTACATATTTTCCCTGTTTTTTAAGCATTTTCCACTGTTTCTTCGCTGCTATTGGTCGCAGCGTGATGTTATATAGCCTAAAGCCTTCCTCGAGAAATGGTCTATCCAAAAAAAAAAATATTTTTTCAATTCGAACTAGTAGTTCCTGAGATTAGCGCGTTCAAACAAACAAACAAACTCTTTAGCTTTGTAATATTAATATAAAATATAATAATAACAATATAATATATTAATAATAATAATATTAAAGTATAGTATATATAGTATAGAAAGAATCCGAAACGTCAGCAAATAAAATAAAATAAAAATACGCGAGTTAAATCCGTTAATAGTTGTTCCATTCCAAAATATATATATCTCCAAATTTTCACCCTTCCACCTTTCAAGTTCATTTATACGATATTTTTACCTGTGTTTTATGTCGTCTTGATGTTTTTCAGCTAACAAGTATTTCTCCTTTAAAACTGTGCTCTGAAGTTCAACATCATCGACGTCTTTCTGAAAAAAAAAACAGATAATAAGTTAAAAAAAATACAATATTTTTTTTTTATTATGTTAAAATTAAAATAAAATATACAGGTTTACTAATCTTCTAGCGTGATGCCGTGACTAAGGGAAATATACATATTTAAATGAATCCCATTTAAGTATACATCATTTGTCATTGTAGTTCTTTATGTATATTTACGTAGACATTTTATATTGTAACTATGACATAATTTATGTAGTAGGTATTCATATTCTGTTTATATTTTTATGTGTGTTGGGTATATAGGTAAATAAATAAATAAATAAATATCTTTGGACAATTCACACCAATTATCTAGTCCCATTTTAAGCAAAGCTTGTGTTATAGGGACTAGACAACGGATAAATATACATAAATACATATAAGACATCCAAGACTCAGGTACAGATGCCAGTGCTCATCACATTGACATCTGCCCCTAGCGGGATTCGAACCCGCAACCTCCGGTTGCGTAGTCAGGGCCTCTGACCACTAGACCAACAGGCCGTCCAAGTACAGTATGACATTAAGTGCGTTTTGTACATTTGAGTTTTAGCACGAATAAACAGTAAATAAATATAATAATTTCTGATGCCTCCGCGGTTATTATACATTGGAACGAAACAATTATAGACTACTAGTTTCTGCCCGCGACTTCGTCCGCGTGTAACTCCTCCTTTTTTGCAGTCGGTTAAAAAGTAGCCTATGACCTTTCTCAGGCTTCAGACTATCTTTGTACCAAATTTCATTTAAATCGATCCAGTAGTTTTAGCGTGAAAGCGTAACAGACCGACAGACAGACAGAGTTACTTTCGCATTTATAATATTAGTAGGGATAGTAGGGATACTCGAATCACTTTAGCATAAGATTATTGTCAGCTCAGTTGTACTACGATTATGGAATCTGTAAAATCTCTGTAACGTCAGCCAATTAAATAAAATACGCGAGTTAAATTCGTCTATAGTTGTTTCATTCCAAAGTAAGAATAAATAAATTCCCAGCCTTTCAGTAGTTACCTGTAACTCTTTATACCACTTGTCATGCTGTGTCGCCAGCGACTTGAGTGCGTTTAGTTTCCTAACGACAGCGTCTGTCGCGCGTTGCTGCCGCGACATATACTCGCCGCGGAGCTTCAACGTGGCTTGCGTCAGAAACTGAAATATAACAAAATAGAAAATACAATATTGGCTACATATCGTCAGCTCAATCGTGCTACGAATATGGGAAGTGTAAAGTTTTGGAAACGTGAGCGAATGAAATAAAATACGCGATTTAAATCAGTTTACAGTTGTTCCACATTGGAATGAAACAATTATAACGGATTTAACTCGCGTACCTATTTTATTTTATTTTCTAACATTTCGAAAACTACAGTTCCTACCAGTCGTCCGCGACTATGGGAAAGTCTGTAGAGTTTTTGAAACGTAGGCAAATAATATACGCAAGTTATATACTTAAACTAGCTTCTGCCCGCGACTTCGTCCGCGTGGAACTCCTCCTTTTTTGAAGTCGGTTAAAAAGTAGCCTATGTTCTTTCTCGGGCTCCAGACTTTCTTTGTACCAAATTTCATTTAAATCGGTCCATTAGTTTTAGCGTGAAAGCGTAATAGACAGACAGACAGACAGACAGAGTTACTTTCGCATTTATTATATTAGTTAGGATTATAGTTGTTTAATTGCAATGTCTATTAGAATTTGCTCTTATACAGACTTATACAGCTTGGCTTCTTGAATTATTGCTTACTCAGCATGCGCGTGCAGTGGGGTTAGCCAAGGCCCAAGGTAGGCACTTCGTATCAAGGGCGTGCATTTCATATAGGCACAATGGTATAAATGTATGGAGTGCCTACCCTGACGTAGTACATACGCGACCCTCACTGCACTCGCCTGCTCCGTGTTTATACACGTGTGACACGTGTGCCTGTATGTAATGCACGCCCCTGCTTACCTCTAAACTCTCCTTAGGGCTTGGTTCCTCCTTGCTGTTTATATTGAGTATCGGCTGTGAGATGTCTCGAGTCAATATCTCTTGAATTATCGATGTGAACGACAGCTTCTGTCTCTGAAAAAAAAAAACACAATTCATATTAAGTATTAAATTTCATTATTTCCATTTTCATTAAGTTTTGTAAGTTTTATTATTTTAATGTTCATGAATATAATTTTATGCATTATGATACATATAACCCTAAATTGTCAGCCTTCTGTTATCAACATATAAATAAAATCCTCAAAAACACAATGCGAAGTTCGCTAAGTCAGCTAGTATTCTTATAATAATATAGAAAGACTAGCTGTCCTTTTTTTTTATAGCCAATGCTATCGGGAATAGTATAGCTTTCCAACAGTGAAACAATTTTTAAAATCCGATCAGTCGTTTTGGAGCCTATTCAATCTAAACAAACAAACCTTTCCTCTTTATTATATTAGTAAGTATAGAAAAAAAGTACCTCCTTAAGTATACTATTAATATCTTCTTGTTCCAGTGCTGGGTTTTTAAGCTGCAACTCCTTGTATAACTGTTCCTCCAAATCGTAGGGCTCCAGTGTCCTGTTATATATAAAAAAAATTATATATATATATATATAAGATATAATAAACAAATTCCATATACTGTCTATGATAAACATAAGAAGAAATTTTAGGGTCCATGTAGATATATCCCTACGAATATTATAAATGCGAAAGTAACTCTGTATGTCTGTCTGTTACGCTTTCACGATAAAACTACTGGACCGATTTATATGAAATTTGGTACAAAGAAATTCTGGAGCCTGAGAAAGGACATAGGCTACTTTTTAACCGACTGCAAAAAAGGAGGAGTTTCACGCGGACGAAGTCGCGGGCAGAAGCTAGCTTCTAGATTTTATTTACTACTAGTAGTAAATAAATTCCTATTATAATAATTATGCTTAATAATATCATAAACGTGAAACTTTGTAAGAATTTATGGATGTATGTTCGTTCCTCTTTGAATGGGTTTTGATGAAAGTTTACAATAATATAGCTTACACATCAGAATAATATTGATATATGACATAAGATATTGTGTAAACTACTCATCGTGCGCAGACGGAGTCACGGGATGAAACCAGTCTTATATGTACCTATTTAAAAATATCTCGGTCAGAATAGTCCCCATACACGAATCTATACCTAACTAGCTTTTGCCCGCGACTTCGTTCGCGTGGACTTCAGGTTCGTCCCGTCTAGTCTAGTGTCAAAAATTGTAGCCTATGTTTTATTCTGATGTATAAGCTATATTGTGGTAAAGTTTCATTCAAATCCATTCAGTAGTTTTTACGTGAAAGAGTAACAAACATCCATACATCCATACTTACAAACTTTCGCCTTTATAATAGTAGTAGGATTATGATCTACAAACAGCTATATACATTTGTTGATGGTATCACAAGTATGGAAGAAAAAACTAAGCATTAAAAAAATGATTTTTTTTTAATTCTCACCTGGATAGAACAGAGGCGTCCGTGCAGAGCACCAGCAGAGCGGGCAGCGGCGGCGGGGTCAGCGCGAGCCCGGCCGGCGGGGTCAGCTCGGCGCGCGGCCCCGCCGTGCACACGAGATGGCGCGCCACGCTCGACTTAGAGCAAATGGCCGACAGAACTGTTTCCGATTCAGCTGAAATAGGGTATTTGACATGTTTTTAAAATCCATTTTATATTATGTAGTAGAGTCTAAGGAACCCAGCAAACGTTGTTTTTTTTAAATCTGGTATGTATTAGCTGAAAAACATCGAATTAAAAATTCAATATTTCAATAGTGTGCCAAAACGCTACTTTGACAATATGGCGCCGCAATGAGGTCGGTGACGTCACATGCCTGTTTGACAACTAGGCGCAACACAACTAGGTAAACAAAGTTTACGGGAATGTGACGTCACGAAAAACTCGGCCCAGCAGGAGCGTTTTGTGTCACGTGACAAACGTTTAAAAAATGTAATTTTTATTTAAGGATTTTTAAATAAATCAATCATTATTTTCAACTTACGTTAATGAATAATCATTTTTTAACTCTTAATTTATACTGTTAACAGTAATTTACACTTTATTTTTCGCATTGTCAAAAAGCCTATTATAACACGCAATCTATATATATAAAAATGAATCGCAAAATGTGTTGGTAAGCGCATAATTCTACAACGCTTGGACCAATTTGGCTAATTCTTTTTTTTTTGATGTTCGCTGAAATCCAAGGATGGTTTATACGACAAGAAAAATTCAAATTATTGGCGGGAAAACCCTAAAAACAGCCCTTTTCTTTTCCCATACAAACGTTGTTTAACTAAAGTCAATTTGAACTTAGAACGGGCAGGATGACGTCTGCCGGGACCGCTAGTAGATGAATAAATTAATGAAAATAATTACAAAAGTCACGGGAAATTGTCTGCTATAAAATTTTAACCTTATACCCGGGTCATTCTAAGTTAAGAGGTAATGTGTTGTATGAAATGATGGCACGGCAATTTTTTTAATATTTTTACATTAGTATACATTTTTTTTATAGAAACCTTTAATTTGAAAATGTTTACAAAGTGGCCAGTCAATTTGTTGGTTTTATCTCGTTTTATAAGTGACCAGGGGAAATACTTGGTACAGGGTAGAGACAGGATGCACAGGGGAGGATACTTTAAGAGACATAGACATATGAACAAAGAGATTTAATTTAAAAATCAACTTTATTTATTTATTTTTATATTAATTATAAATTATTTATAATCAGACTTTTCATTTCTTACCAGCTCAGCCTTTGTTTATAGAAAGTTTATTTTTTATTTTTTTAAGCGCTACGTACAAAACATATGTACGTTCTTCGCACATCATTTTTTTCTAGATGCCATTTTTTCTGTAAAAAAGACATTAAATTGTAAAGCTAAGATATGTATATAATGCTTAGTAAAGGTTCAGCAAAAATTGCAGAAGTATTTATGACAACGCATACAAAAGTACCTCCCCTGGACATTAAGTATCAAAAGAGCCAGGGGAAATACGCCAGGGGAGATACATTTTCGATTTATTTTTAATATAGCCGTAAAAGTGTTTCTCGTATGCAATTCACAACCAAGCATAACAAAGTATGCACTATTCATAGCTAATATTTAAGGTTACGTTAATAGTTTAACAAATAATAGCAAAATAAAACTTACCAGAGGAAAGACTGCATTCACTCGACACTTCCACACTCAGCGAGTGGCGAAACAAAAATGGCCGTTAAAATGGCTACGCAGTTGGCTTATGCGCTGCTTGCTGCTACCTTCACATTAAAACCTATGTACTCAAGGTCACAACTTCCACAGTCTAGCAAAAAAATAACTGATTTTTGACCGAAAACAAAAAGCCAGGGGAGGAGACACGAAACACGGAGGACAAATTTTAGAGTTCATATTATTTATGAAAAATTGGAATACAAGTAATTTGACTTATAAGACATTGTTACTAAGTTATTGTTCTGTATGGTATTAGCGATGATAGAGTAATTATTGAATTTTAATACATACATAATAATTAGTTTACAAATAAATTCAGGTAAGGGACAGCCCAGGGTAGAGACTTTTTCCTTATATTAGAATTTATTGTGACTAAACTATGTACATTTCTGTAATAAATTTAAGTGAGCATTTAGAAAACATTTTGTTTTAAGTAATAAATAGGTTAATTAAGAACTTAGTATAAAAAAAAGGTACTTTTTTGTCCTGGCCATCGAAAGTACCTCTTAACTTAGAATGACCCACCCATTAACGATTGATTGTACAAATATAATAATTTCTGAAAGCCTTCGCGAAAATTACACATCGGAAAGAAAAAAAAACTATAACGGATTTAACTCGCGTATTATATTTGCAGACGTTTCGAAATGTTTCCAGTATTTTTAGTCTTACGCAAAAGGAAGAAATGAAAAAATGAATAGGAGGAGCTATAAAGTTTTCGAAAAGTAAGCAAATAAAATAGAATACGTGAGTTATTTCATTCCAACATATAAATATATACATATGTATGTATATATCGACTAATCGTTATAATATAATATACTTCTTCTTGTAGCGAAGAAACTACTGAACCAATTTATATAAATACTAGTGCCCCCCCGCCCCGGCTTCATTATCATCGGCATTAAAAAAAACCGCATCAAAATCCGTTGCGTAGTTTTAAAGATTTAAGCGTACATAGCGCATATAGGGACAGAAAAAGCGACTTTGTTTTATACTATGTAGTGCAGCTTAGATTCTACGTCCAGTAGTGGAAGTTTGAGATTTGACGATGATTTGGTTTACCTTCATCAGCCAGCACATAGTCCTTGAGGTAACTCAAAATCGGCAGTGTGACTGTATGGACGCCCCCTGCGTGCATGCATGCATACGTGTTCTTGGTACACTGAAAAAAAAATAACATGAGACTCTTTATCTATACTAATATTATAAAGCTGAAGAGTTTGTTTGTTTGTTTGTTTGAACGCGCTAATCTCAGGAACTACTGGTTCGAATTCAAAAATTATTTTTTTGTTCGATAGACCATTTATCGAGGAAGGCTTTAGGCTATATAACATCACGTTGCGACCAATAGGAGCGAAGAAACAGTGAAAAATTTGTAAAAAACGGGGAAAATATGAAGCCTTACGAAGAAGTGACAGAAGACTTTGACAGATCTTTGACGAAACAATCGGACGGGCAGGACGACGTCTGCCGGGGCCGCTAGTTGTACAATAAAAACTTTAATGCGTTTGGATTAGGAGGCTACGGGTTCGAAACCTGCTAAGGGTAAATGTCAATGTGATGAGCACTGGCATCTGTACCTGAGTCTTCGATTTCTTATATGTATTTATGTATGTTTATCTAGTCGCTTAAATTGGGACTAGATCAATTGGTGTGAATCGTCCAAAGATATTTATTAAATTATTCGTTACCAGTCAACCTTTCAAGTTGCTAGAAAAATAGGTGATAGCAGTAATGAGCAAAATTGTAAAATTTAATGGGCTCCTAAACTACTGAACCGATTTGAAAAATTCTTTCACTGTTGGGTTGCTACCCTATTCGTGAGTGACATAGGCTATATTACATTTGGAAAAAAATTAGGGGTCCGTGCGAAACCGGGGCGGACAGCTATCTATACATTATAGTTATCCTGTTTTTAAATATAGTCTGAGACGATAATGACGGCGTCTCAAACGCTTCATGATCCACCGAACTAAATATTTCGATTTCTCACAGTGCCATTCAAGCAGCAAAAAACTGTCTATTCATAATTTCAAAAAAGAATAAAAAGGTATCATACAAGAGAGTTTATAATTAGAATTCTAGGTCCTTCAGATTATATGTGTGTACTAACCGGGTATAAATGCACCGGGTAAGAATACTGCATGTCGATATCCGGGTGCAGAACCATGTTCAACTCGACCGCCTCCACCACGTACAGGGCGTGACTGTCGCCGTCCTTGTCTGACGCCTGGAAATAGAAACATATAAAACTATCAGCAAATAATAGTACATTACGTACCTAGGTCAGTAAAATAAAAATTGTCTCAGATCACATGTAATTGTCGTCCGAGGCAAAGCCGAGGTCATTTAGCGCAGCGGCCGGAAAGTTGGCGCTTTCTGGCCGGAGGACAGAAAATTATGATTAATACATTATATCGAACACTTCCCACATGACAGACAAAAGATGGACAAGGAGAGTTAGGGAATGGACAGGTCCTTTCGGGAAAAGGAGTCAAGGGAGACCGAAGGATCGATGAACAGACGAAATTAAAAAATAATGGATAGAGACTCGATTGTGGCTCAAAATCGAGAAAAATTGCATAAGATGGACTTTTTCAGGAAAAGCGAAAAGTGTTTAATATGTCCATGTGCACTGAAGGAGTTTTCTGTACAGATTTATGATTTTTATATGAAGCTAGAAAATTGAAATCTGTTTTAGTGGTAAGTAGATTTTGCAGTAAGAAATTCGATGGTGTAGCGGAGTATCCTTTTTAGATAGGGCCGTTTTGAAGCAGGATTCTGAGCCTTAATTGATTTCGTCGGCACGAGTTAGTGAATTTTTAGGGCTTAAGCCGTTAATGTTAACGAGACTTTTTAGTCGCCTTTACATAAGGCAGAAGAAGGTAGTGGTATCTACAAGGCGGCTTAGTTACAATGACGTGCCAAGGAGTATCCTTGTTGTAAGACAGGGCCGTAATGGAGCAGGATTCTGAGCCGTAATTGTCGTCGGCGCTAAAGGTCATCGAACTTTTACGGTTTAAGCAGGTACTTACATTAGGTAGAAGAAGGCAGTGGTACAAGGCGGCCGAGCAGGTGGCTACGATGACGAGCGGCGGGGTGTCCTTGTTGTTAGAAAGAGCCGTAATGGAGCAGGATTCTGAGCCGTAATTGTCGTCGGCAGGAGGGTACATCGCCAGAGGACCAGATAGCTTGTGATGGAGGCTGAAATCATAATACATATGTTGGTTAATTCAAATGCACCAGCTGGCAACGTCACGTAACGTCTAACGCTAGTGATCCTATCCTCAGTAGTGCAAATAATATAAAATACGCGAGTTAAATCCGTTATAGTTGTTCAGTTCCAATGTATAATAGCCGTGAAGGGATCAGAATTAAGAAATAAAATTAAGCACATATATAATAATTAATAATAATTATATAATATTTGGCGTTAGACCATTGTCAGCTCAGTCGTGCTACGTATATAGAAACTGTATAAAATAAAAATACGCGAAATAAATCCGTTAACAGTTGATTCATTGGAATGAAATGTGTGTTAAGCACTTATAGTTCAGTCAGCAAAATAAAGTTAAATGGCAAATTTATTAAGTTTCTTCTGTAAGGTTTAGATAATTATGTTAAATACAATTCACTAATTTTAAATATTAACAGTTGTGCTTGATTTTAGTTATAGCTATATTATTATATTAATGTAAGTTAATAAACTGTTTATAGTCTATGGTATTAGTGGTGGGGTCTGGATGACAGAGGTTATATAAGTAACGGCAAATTGTATGACGGGACATTCTGTCGGTGCAAGTGGAAGATTAAGGAATATAGAGTTTAGTGGACAGTGTTATGTTTTCCTAAACTTCTTCCTTTTGTAAGATCGCAAAATTACATACGCGGTATTTACAAAGTGTTCTTACGCGGTATTGCACGCGCAGCGACAATTACACAACTTACTTTTTGTTCTCCAAGTCGCACTCCATCATGTAAACATCCCCGTTGCCCCTGAGTATCAGCAGGCTGTCGGTGTCGGGTAGGGGCGTGAAGTCCACGGCGGTGTCTCCGAGGCTGTCCAGCAAGGGCCGGGACGCCAGGAGACCAGACGGCTTCGGGCCGATGGAGAAGATCTTCACCAGCTTAGGGCCCGATTTGAGAGCTATGTTGTAAAGCCTGGAACATGTTTAGGAGTGAAATTAAAACGGGTATCTTATTGGTAGGGCTGGGGCTTTCTTGGATGCACTTCGACTCAGTGGGATTCGTAGTGGCTTCCCCTTAACCAAGGGCGTGCATTCCATAGAGGCAAAATGGTACAAATGTATGCAATGCCTACCCATGGTACATGTACGACACTCACTGCACGCCCCTGCCTTTAACTTACTCCAGGTTCCCCATTACCGATTACATGTATCATCATGGCGATATAAAGGCCTGGAGACTTCGAGGTATTGCGACAGGAAGATATAATTACTTACTAATTATTATTATTATCCAAAATGGGCCTTAGAATAGTACGCAAGTACTTTTTTGCAGCAGTGCAGTGTGGTTTGCAAATGTATGGGGCCAGTGTAGGCACTCTATTGTGCTTATAAGGAATGAACGCCCTTGTTGCAGTAGGTACAATATACCTAATCAGTGTACTATGTCCTCTTCCTTAGAGTGTATTTGTGTGTGTGTGTGTGTGTGTGTGTGTGTGTGTGTGTGTGTGTGTGTGTGTGTGTGTGTGTGTATATTTACCTGATAGTATTATCGGACACTAGCACCCATATGTGCGACAGCGAACTCTGATGCCAGTGGACCCGTCGAATCTCGCCTTGCGAATACAAGTAGCGCTCGTCGAGAGAGAAACTCCTGGAAAAATATAACACATATATCAATAAAGACCTATTTCTCAAACAAGGGCAAGGATAGAAATATATTACGTTGATTGAAATGAGCCATGTGTATTTTTGATGAGTAGGTACGTAAAAAAACTCCATAAGCATTCGTTCTATTTAACACTAGCTGTCCGCCCGGCTTCACACGGTTTATCTGTTTTTTATAGCCTATGTCACTCGGGAATAGTGTAGCTTCCCAGCAGTGAAAGAATTTTTGAAATCAGTCCAGGCGTTCTGGAGCCTATTCGATCCATCAAACAAACAAACCTTTCCTTTTTATAATATTAGAATAGAAAAAGAAAATCGAAAACTTACATAATCATTGGAGTGAAACAACTATAAACGGATTTGCCGTTTCGGAACCTTAACAGTTTCCATAATCGTAGCACGAGCTGACAATAATACTATGTTAAAGTGTTTTATACTACATAATGACATACTTATTTAATAATTTCTAATTCCTGATGCCTTCATACTTATTTGGTAAAAAAAAAAAAACTTAATAAATTCAGTTACACCGCCGGAAGGTGCCTGACCGATGTCCGGCGCCATTATCAGAGAAAAAAAAAAGGCTTTTCATTATTATATGAACGGGAAGGACGCGGTCTCACCCTTGGCTTTGATTATTAATTACACCGCAGCCATTTTTGTTTTCGACGGTTGTAGCAATTGCGGGGTTAGGGATCCACTGACTACTCCGTTTATGAAATAACTAGCTGTCCGCCCCGGCTTCGCACGGATCCCTTTTTTATAGCCTACTAGCTTCTGCCTACGACTTCGTCCGCGTAGAACTCCTCCTTTTTTGAAGTCGGTTAAAAAGTAGCCTGTGACCATTTTCAGGCTCCTGACTTTCTTTGTACCAAATTTCATTTAAATCGGTCCAGTAGTTTTAGCGTGAAAGCGTAACAGACAGACAGACAGAGTTACTTTCGCATTTATAATATTAGTAGGGGTGTCACTCGGGAATAGTGGATCTTCCCAACAATGAAAGAATTTTTCAAAGCGGTCCAGTCGTTTTGGAGCCTATTCAATACAAACAAATTTAATCTTTATTGTATTACGTTAACATTAATAATAGACTTATTATAAAACGTCGGAGTATTCGATCTCAATGCGATATGTAGGTACATTACAGTAAGGTAAGTAATACCACATAGTAAAAACCACCAGAAGTTTAAATAGAAAAGTATAACAAGCATGGATCTTAATTAACTAACCAAACGGATTAATCCGATGGTTGCAGTCGGATAACTTAGTTTTAAGTCACCAAATACCTTTAGGTTGATTATTGAATACCACCGTTATCAGTCGCAACTTTACCGTGGTATTTCATTCTAGTTAGCAAGGGCGTGCATTCCATATAGGCACAATGGTATAAATGTATCTACTTCTACCCTGATGTACTACATGCGCGAACGAATAGAACAGTAAAAAAACATTAAGTGAAATTATCGACTAGTACTATTTTAGTTGATCCTAATCCTAACTAATATCATAAATGCGAAAGTAACTCTGTCTGTCTGTTACGCTTTCACGCTAAAACTACTGGACCGATTTAAATGAAATTTGGTACAAAGAAAGTCTGGAGCCTGAGAAAGGACATAGGCTACTTTTTAACCGACTACAAAAAAGGAGGAGTTCAACGCGGACGAAGTCGCGGGCAGAAGCTAGTAATTAATAATAGTCATTAGTTGTAAAGCTAGTAGCTAAATGACGGCGTCAGATCAGTTACTATTCCTGTAGGTGATACTGTCACCTCTATTTTTCTTATTTGTTAAAATTTTCATCCTCCGTATTTAAAATCACGTCCCTAGTGGAAAAGGTTATAAATACTACAAGTAAAGGATTTACACAGATTTTTGACAAAGGTCCCAGATTCAAATTTTACTAACTTCCACCCGTGACTTCGCCTGCGCACGATGAGTATAAAATAAATAGCTATATTATTATAAAGTTCCATCAAAATCCATTATGTAGTTTTTGCGTGAAAGAGTAACAAACATACCTACACACTGACAAACTTTCGCCTTAATAATATTAGTGTGAAGTGTCACAGATAAGCCTAATAACTGCAATCCAATTGCACATGTTTTCTATGATTTTTAATTCATTAATTCGTAAGCAAGACAGAACCTGCGACCCTTTTGCAAGGCATTAGTTCATCATAACTAAGCCTTTAAGATCTACCCCAAGGTCCGGTTAAGCCTGATTGATTGATTAATATTACGGACAGACGAGTACAAAATCTATTTGTTATATTAAGGGTTGACACGTCTATAGTAAATCGAGATTAAATTAGAGACAAAACAATAGCAAACAATATGTATGCGTTCTAAACAAACGTTAGTTCGATGAGTCTCCAATTTTGGAATAAAAGACTAACGGATTATTTGTGTATATTAATTGTTTTGCCGACGTTTCGAAAACTTTACTGTTCCCGTAGTCCTAGCCGATGGACTAAAGTTTAGTGTAACACTATCGTCAGCAGCATATTATAATAATGCGCTTAGGTATATATTTTTTTATAATGCGTAACTTAAATATACCTATATATTTTCAATGTTGACCAATTTAGTCTGCTCTCTACTAGGTACTTTTAAATTAATAAAAATAGCGTATTTTTTTATTGAAAAAACCAAAAAACTGTAGTCTTCAAGTGTCAGTAAACAGTGGGAAGAGTACAAATACCAAGCAATAAATTAAATCAGATTCGCAAACAAAAAAGGACAAGACCGAAGAAACCGGCGAAGCACATTTGTGTGCGTAAATCACACAATTTTTACATACCAAAGAGGAGGGTCACCATTTTAAACCACGTGAAAATAGGAAAAAAGTTACAAATGGCCGCACATTAGAACAATCGCGAGCGGACCCCGGCGATGTCTCCGGAACAAAAACCGATAAAAACACGAAAAGGTTCCGATTCGGTAAAAAATAAGAATTAGACAAAGCGACCGCCGCGGCCGGCCTCTATACGTGTCCAGTTTTTTTTACGACCCCCAGCCCTTTTGTCCTTCCGGGTCTCTTTTTTAAATAGATCAGGGAGGGTAAGTAAGGCCCGCCGCGCCGGACATCCAACCTGAAATATTATTGTGGATTTTTCTGCTCGGCATTCATAAATATTTTGCCGGGGACCCCCCGCGCGCCTCTCAGGATTTACTCGAATCGGCGTAGAATTATAAATTCGTTTAATAAAATATGATACGATAAAGCCGCTTTTTTACTCGACCGGACCTCTATTATATTTTGTTTAATTTATATATGAATAATTTAATTTAAAAAGGAAATCTCGGGGCTAATGAAATTTTTGTTTTCGAGATAATGAATTGAAAACACGTCGCCGCGCGGTGTCGCCCGTGCTGTTATTCTTTTCTCGGCGCTCATTCGGATTCATCCTCCGTATTTAAAAACCCAAAATAAAACCAAATATATAAAATGTATTAATTACAGCAATGAATTTTCCCATGTTTTCCTGAGCCCTCATTGTGCCTATCACATGCTACACACGTTTTTGTAAGGGCTTTTTTTTAACACACACGTCTAATTTAATTAAGAATCCAGGTTCGCCTCTCGTGCGATATGAAATTATATTTTCTGGGTCAGCGATTGCGAAGTGCAAGTGTAAAAAGCACAAAACGGAGTTGCGGTTGAGATATCGGACCGAAAAAAGGCCAACAACGCCTTTAATCAACACACAAACGGCCCGGCCGGCGATCAAACGGGCCCGAATTAAAAATAAAAGCCACACAAATATAAAATGGAGAACATCGATCCAGACTGCCACGACCACGAGGGATTAAAATCGTAACGAACGCACAAAAATATTCAAATACAATACTAACAAATTGATACAAACACTCATTAGGGCCGAATCGCGCAAGGCGTCCCCCTCGCTCGCCCGACGCGGCCGGAGCGCCCCCGGATCCAGCCGATCTCACCGACATTACAATCCACATCCAACGTACAAATATTATCTAAAATTCCTTCTCATTTATAATCCTTTTGTGTCCTCAGCTCGGTCCTCCGTCAAATCCCCTCTTCCCCCACCGGGCGGTGGGGTATTTTTATATTTTTAATCGCGTTGGGCATTATCCAAATGGACATTGGCGGTCGCGCCGACTGTCGCTGCCGTCGAGATGATAAATTCTCCTTTCGTTCGACACCCGCACCCTGTTTTGTTTCGTCCCTTCACTAATGTGGCTCCTTTATTTCTACTATTGGTATCGAAGTGGAAAAAAATGTACGCTCCGTCATTAATTATGGGCGATTTGTCTGCGGCTGACTCGCGAGCATTCTTCTTCTTTCCGGTGTTCGACGATTAAAAATGGCCGCCATCTGTGCCCTTCTTCGGTTGCCTTTTTTCCTCAGTCGGTGGCAAATGAAAATTGATTGTGGCAATACGACGCGATCGTTTGATGCAGATTCGAAGCGCTCATTCAATGCCTGACGCTTTTCTTCTGCCGTGATCGATGTTCGCGACATTGTCGCCTCTAATTACCTTCCGTTTTTAATAAAGTTTTTAATAATGGCCGACACGAAATGAGGCGATGAATAATGGCGGATATCACGAGCCAAAACGACGACATGGAATAACTTACTGGAAGTTATGTTTTGACGCGAATGAATTATCGGTTCTGAAAATAATAAAGCCGAAGTTTCTGTTTAATGATCTATAGGTCTGCCGGTGAAGATATTAAACATAAGTCATTAAGCAGGCGCATTAACAATATTTTATCCAGGCTAGGTAAACGAGAATGAAAAAACGTAAATCCCCAACACAAATCATCTTTGGCCAAATCTCCCTAAAAACACCGATACATAACGATCCCCTTTTAAAATTGCCGAACAAGAAGAACAATATCTTCCGTAACATAAAATTCGAAAAAAAGTTTAATGGAACCCAAATCCTGACCAATAAAACATAAAAATACCGTAATATATTGTAGAGGAATACGGAATTTCATGATCCCATTACTTGGGACCACAGACAAGAGACGTGGTCGCTACTTTGCATATAGAAAAGCAATTCGTTTTTTCGCGTGTCCACGAAAAATAGAAAAAGTTCGATAAGAGCGAAATCGCATTGCGGTGTGGGTTCCGCCTATGTGAAATACTTTGTAAAATACCGAGGTTAGTTGTTTCTAACTATCAATGTAAGTATATGAAACAAGACAGACTATTTAATCCGTCCCATGAATATAACACTGTCTAAATATATCGCTACCAAAAATATCGTATGATGAGCCGTAACGGCCTTTATTTGTTGCATCTAATTGTTATTAGTGGTCAAATCTATCAGTCATCATAAACCACCTAATATGTTTAACTGTCAAGTATTGACACTAATTATGCGTGGGTACTACTTAGATATCTTATTGACTTTTGAAATTTATAACATATTATGCTATATACTAATGACAAATAGAATACCGTCTCCACTTTTGACTTTTGAAGTTTAAACGACACATTGACGACAAAGGTGATCTATTAAGGAGTCTGCCCACTACACCGTATCATACCATGACCGTGCTATGAACGTGTCAGGCAAAAAAATATTCTTTGTATAGAAAAGCATGATACTATGTCCACTAGACCGTTCCGTCACCGACTCGTACCGTCTTACGTATTACCTTCCGTGCTTGATACGTTCATAGCACGGTCATGGTATGATACGGTGTAGTTGGCAGACTCCTTTAATCGTCAAAAGCGAATACCTTGTCCAATTGGATACTGTATCCACTTTTGACGTTTAAAACACGTCAAAATATGGTCTATTGAGACAAATAATTACTTGATTTTATTGATCTAAAAATCCAATGCACTATTGACCCCCGGGAACCCTGTAAAATGTAAAAAGTGCAGTGGACTGCGGGCAAGAATTAATGGTGCGAAACTTCGGGCATCCCGAAGCGTGGGTACGATTCAAATTTATGTACCACCACGTTGGACACGTTGCCAGTGGGCCCAGTTTTCGTCGAACGTAGCAGGAACTATAGCCGGCACTAGCATTTAATAAACTGTATGTGAACACCTACTTTTTCTTTAACCTCAATTCACACGACTAAGCTTTGGAACTTTCGGGTGCATTTGTGTACACGTTGTTTTACTATTCCAATCCGATTAAACGAATTTAAATATCTTTGGAAAATAATTTCTGATGCCCTCGCGGTTATTATACATCGGAATGTAACAACATTTTTTAGTGATGATCATTTTAGCATAAGACTATTGTTAGCTCCGTTAATAATAGTTGTTTCATTCCAATGTGTAATAACCGTGAAGGCATTAAAATTATCACGTTGTTTTACTTATTTTCGTCCAATCCGATTAAACAAATTTAAATACGTATCTTTGGAAAATTCACACGCTCATTTCGGGCTTCAAACGAAGCAAACCTCATATTCATCACACTGTAATCTGCCCCTAGCAGGATTTGAACCCGCAACATTCGGTTTCGTAGTCAGGGACTCTGACCACTAGACCAAGAGGCAGTTGGAAGACAATCATTGTATTTTTTACGCAAAGCCTAATAATAAAGTTATGTAAACTAGGTTTTTGCTGATTTAGCATCAACGCTATCTGTACCACAAACACTCACGGTTAGAAATTTGAGTACCTCGTAAACCACGTGTGGACGCATGTCGATGGACAATGTGTGAACAATTGAGCTTGCTTTTTTTTTTAAACAAAAAAAGTCTTGATATTTGACCATTTATATATAAAAACTATTTTATATTGAAATAAACAACTATAACTGATTAAACTCGTGTATTTTACTTTATTTGCAGACGTTTCGAAAACTCTACAGTAGTCGACTGAGCTGACGCTACGATAGTCTAATACTAAAGTGATTTTACATTATGAAAATTAGGAAGATTAGATTTTATTGCATTTTGCAAGATCATAACACCTGACATACAGGTAGTAGTATCTATAGGTGTATATAACGTGGAAACTATGTTCGAAGAGAGTGTAATTACAGTTGTTTAATTTCAATATGTAATAACCGCCAAAGCAACAGAAATAATAATGATCATCAGCAATTTAATCCGGTGTATTTTTCAAGCATCAACACTTTCCACGCCCGGTACAGCATTATCGCCGTCACAGCGATCGCTTGCTGTCCGCGGCGCGTTCCCTTATTTTTCCTCTTTTGCGACACGCGGTCGAAACTGTTTAATGATTTGAAAAACGTGTTCTATCAGCCTTTACGCGGAAACAACCGAAAAAAAGCCGACAACAAAGGGTTAAGCGCAAATATAGACTCCGCTTTTCTCTTTTGCCGGTGAAACGACTCGGCCGCGTTCGATTTTGAATCCTATTTCAATTCATTTAAAGGTGCGAGCTTAGGTTTTGAATTGCCATATTGGTTTTTGTTGAAGTGTTCGGGCAGATCTCATCGGCAATTTATTATATTTTGTCCGTTCGGAATTTACGATTATTTGCGAAGGACAATGGACGGCCGACTGCGATTGGGGTATGTTCTAATGCCAATATACGTGTGATGAATATTCCACGATATTATTATGATAGCAATCATTGAATTCGGTGGCATTGAATAAAAATATAACCCCGAATATTTGGGGTTAAAGGTCAAAGTGAATATGAGACTTCATTGCTTGAAAAGAATAGTGACAAGCCAAAATATATGCTGTTATTCCATTTACGATTCAAAGAAGTCTCATTTAAGTTCAAATTTGCGTAACAAGTAGGTAATAACACAGTTCGATTCGGGTCATTTATATATTCTAAAAATATATTGAAACCAATAAACTTAATTAAACTATAATGACTTTTTGGAACCTTAACAAACCAGTATCAGAAATCAGATTTAATTTAGCTATAAGTATTAAGTTAAATACATTTCTCGAGCAATTTAGATAAATACATCGAAATTAAATACCAAAACAAGCTCACCCTTAAAAGGCTGCAATCAAATATTAAAACAAAAAACCGAAAGGGTTAAAAATATCGTGAAATTTATAATATATTTACAAAATGGGTGAAATATAAGGCAAACGAGGGTCACCCGATCGTTTCCGTTGTTTTAATTAAACAAACCGAATATAATATACGGGGTGATTCCACATATCGGGGTTATACATCATGTTGTAAGTAAACCGAGATACCGGTGGACGGCGGTGGGCTGTTTTTTTATAATCTACGATTTCAGAATTGTTTATCTAATGTAATTTCTTGATCATTAATTTTTAGCATCCATCGTTGTAGTTATTTATATATATTTCATTATTTTTAAACTGATCTTCCTGTTTTATATTGCAAATATAAAATGCGTACTATTCAGAATATTGTGTTTAGATTTTTAATTATTTGCGCCTACACGCAAGTTTAGAGACCAATCTCTATCTACATTGAAGGTCGACTGGCAGAGAAAATAACATTAAGACCTCCTTTGTACATTAAAGTTTTGTTGTGCAATAAAGAATAAATTAAAGAAAAAAAATATTTATTAAAGACGGTACAACTGTAACATAACACAATACATATTTATTGAATTAGCTAATTATTAGATGTATAAACAGACTGTAAGAGTCCTAAATCCATTATCGATTTTTAATTTCGCAAATCGAAAAGATCGATGACCGATTAAATCTGCTACAAATATGGAAACTAAAGTACTCATAACGTCGGCATAAAATCAATATACGAGAAAAACATAGTCATAGTAGATTTATTCCAAGGTCAGTGACCTCTAATCAAAACGAAATCGCCAACTAGATTCGGTAGCGGCGGGGAGAGTGGGGCACCCATTAAAAAATAGGGGAATGTATGAATAGAAAAAGTAGGATTACACATTTATTCTATTTGCGCGTGACGTTTAATATGCATGCGGTCCCCGGAGTGTGCTGTTCTTTATTACCCCGCTCTCCCCCTGAGGAGAGCATTGGCCTATTGTTAGATCGATACAATCTCTTAACTGTCATATAACAATGATGTTTGTAGGTGAGACATTTTTATTGGCTGTGACGTCATACTTGTCAACGGGTGCTGTTTGTGCAGTCCGGGTTGTTCAGGCCTGCAGGGGCCTTAGAGATACTTTTACTTTTGCTTTGGGACGAAAAAATGGAGACATCATAGTGTATCGTTAGATTTTTTGTTTTGTTTGTATTGTATGCTTGTAGTGAATATAATTGTATTAATATCGATCTAAAATAAGTTGATGAGTAATAAACCATTATAAGTACCATAATATATTATAATAAAACATATAAGGGGACGCCCATACAACAAACGTGATTTTTGGTTATTTTATAAGAAAAGGTATTCCTTTTCTCAAATACAGCTCCCAGATACAAATAAAATGAAAATAGGTAAGTTATATAAAAGCAAAAAGAAAGCTTCAGAATTCTCTTTTTCACGTTGACCTTTCGACAGTAATACTTTTCACGTTTCGAATTGTTTCTTAAAGAACAAATTGCAAATATTTTTCATTCATAAAAAAGAAACTTTGCAACAAACCCGTACAAAAAAAAATGTGAATGAAAAACTTTTTACATGGCTGTTTGAATAATGAACCAATGGAAATTATTGAAACAAAGACATATTGTGGAGATCGTAATACCGGGCGAATGGAAAATATTAATTTCACTCTTAATTTTCCCGTTGAAAAACATTTTCAATAATTTCTAAACGAAAATTGGCTTCGGAATTTGACTGTACGACTTCTGTGGGGAACAACAAACAAAATACCCCGTGACTCCGATGACTAAGATATACAGACACTGGATATGTCCTTAATATATATTAACACTATAATTTTGCATAATATATACATATATAAATATATTATGCCAACTAGTGGCCCTAGCAGGCAACGCTATATTCATCTATCGATTTGAGTTATTGTCATCGTTGCGTTTTGTTATACTGTTTTAAACAAATGAACAGCTAGACTGATTTAATGCTTTGACTAATAATTTCCCCTTTTACTGTCAGTTGAGTTTTGCTATGATTAATTAGGTAATTACATATCCATGGTTTTTAGGTATACCCATATATGAATATTTATTTATACTTTATTGTACAAAACTTAACTGAAGTAAGTGTACAAAAGGAAAACCTAATGCATTCTCTACCAGTAGGTGTAACCAATCACTAGAAACAAAAATAAACAAAAGATACTAGAAATTTGATGGTAGGCATATAATATTATTATAACTAAAACCTTCCGATTTTCGGTTACCTCCCTTTAGATCTAGATGTGCGAAACGATGTTTTTTTATTCTGCTTCAATCGACCGTCTCAGCGGGCGTTAGCAAGGTCGTAGGTATCGTCAATTGTTTTTCGGTCTACTGCCACAAATATTTGAGCCTCATCCAGGCACCCTATATTGGGACTTAAATAATTAACATTATTCCGGTGCGGCCCAGTTTTTCCGCGTAAATCGTTCGCCCGGGACAAAGGTGATCAATATTGTAACGTTATGGGCCAAAACGAATTGAATTAGTTATTGCCTCGTGATTGGCACAGTGGCGTTGATTACGGGTATAGGCGTTGATTCGATTGTCGGGTGGGTCTGATTGAGTGATTGGGAACGTGCGAAATTTTGAATATACGATTAAAACAATATATTATTGTAATTTCTGATGCCTTCGCGGTTATTATACATTGGAATGAAACAACTATTAACGGATTTACCTCGTTTAAAAGATTATCATTATATTCCCAATAGTAGAAGCAAATTATCTCTCATTGTATTTGTAAATAATGTTATCAGGTGCTTATTAAAAGTATCAGTAGATATACATATAAGCGGTATTTTCCCAAGTAGGTATAAAATATATATGAATTTATGAACAAAAATGGTAGATTTAGTTAGGTTAACCAAAAACAGTGTAATAATTTCTAATGCCTTCGGTTATTAAACATTGGAATAAAATGACTATAAACGGATTTGACTCGTAAATCACTTTAGCCTTATACTATCGTCGGCTCAGTCGTGCTACGAATATGGGAAATGTTTATGAGTCCGTTTAGTTTGTATTATATAAATACAAAAATAGTGTAAAAATCGGCAATTCAAAACACAACTAAAGCAACAAGCAACGATCGCTACTGGGTTTCATAAACGCCAATTTAAATATGGCAAACATTGCATTCTCTACATAACATCCCTAATGATCACATTGTCCCTTGTACGAAATCCTTTATCATTCCTCTCCATAACTAAGGTACAGATGTAATCAGCAATGATTAATCAATATCATTAGGTGCACGCGCCAGCACTTTGTTGCTGCGCTAATCTTATTTGACACGTCAAATTTAAAGGGGCTTTTTGGTGTGGGCAGTTCTATAAGACTTGTCATTAGTAAATATATTGACCAGCATAGTTATAGTGTAACTGAAGGGGTGATAGAAGCTTGTAAGGAGATTAAATAAAATAATGAAATGTTATAAGACTAAGACCACTCGAGTATTAATTCTAAGTCAGTCGCAATAGATGTTATCTATACTAATATTATAACGAGGAAAAGTTTGATACATTGGAATGAAACAACTATTATTCCATAATCGTAGCACGACTGAGCTACGATTATGGAAACTGTAAAGAATCCGAAACGTCAGCTAATAAAATAAAATAAAAATACGCGAGTTTAAACTTTTATAATTATCACATATTGTACTATACAGAAACGGGACTCAATCGCGTAAATAAATTATTAAATTAGTTATCTCCGTCGAATGCGACGTTGCAACCGTTGTCGCGGAGATCGACTTAACCTACCTTAACGGCTGCAACGTCGCGTCCGAAACTTTGTCGGTAGTAGGTAATTTAAAAATGTATTTACGCGATTATGTCCAAGTTTTTGTATAGTACAATTAAGAACCCTATCCTATTTAAACACTTATATAAATATCATCATAGGTAGTTAAAAGATAAAGATGTTTCTAAGAAAAAAAAAAATCTATTATTGAAACTTCACCCATAACAGACCCACACAATAAAATACCATCAAAGCTTAGTAATTAGAATTCCAAACATACACTCCATACGAATAGGTTTAAAACTAATACATCTGGGTGGGTGGTGGCGAGATCCAGCGAAGGGGGGAAAAGAGGGGGGGGGGGGGTCGCGTTAATTATTCACATTTTAATTTACGGAGCGCTGCCGGACGTTGGAAAAATGTCTTCCAGTCCTTCGACAGATGAGCGTGTGGACATTGGGTGAGACATACAGAATGATAAATATATACAGTAGATACTAGAGTGTACATCTATAGAGGTGCGAGAGGTATTAAGTATGCGTATGTGGATTTTGTGCTTTGTAATAGGGCAGGAAAGAAATAGAATAAGTACCGTTATTATTTAAATATTCGATTAGCAAACATATAGGTAATAACCGAGTAGGTACTGAGTTGTCTTATAAGGTATATTATTATGTAGGTAAGTATACAAGTAAGTTTAGCCATTGTCTAGTACAAGTTTTGGGTTAGTTTGGGACTAGATCAATTGGTGCGAATTGTCCAAATATTTAATACTAGCTGTGCCCGCGACTTCGTCCGCGTGATATTTAACCCCGTTATGGACCGAACTTCATTAGAATACGGATCTATATCTGAATCCCTAACCTTTTTTAACCTATTATTGCATTCCCTTAACGCTTTATGTCGTAATTAATGATCCTAACACTCTTATGACCTATTATTTTCGTTTTCCCAACATCGTATAAACGTTTTTTTTCCACATAATGTTTTATTTCCCTAACGTATTTCCCACTTGCCATATTGATTATTCATCCTAATCCTAATTGGTTATGGCGCTTTGCCGGTCGCTGCCGAGGCAAGCTCGCTTCGCTCGCTCGGCTTTCGCGCTGTGGGGTCACAGTTCAATATTAATTGATTAGTATACTGACAAAACCTGGTTTGTTAATGTTATGTCGTAAATATATTTTTATTAAAAGTATCGGTTCTGACGCTTCGCCGGCCGCTGTCGCGGCATGCTCGCTTCGCTCGCTTGGCTCGCGTGCTGGAAGGTCACAGTTCTACCTAACACTCCTCCTCGCTTCGCTCGTCGTCGCATCTAAAGAAGACCTTCATTTGCTGCTGCCGCGGCACGCTCGCTTCGCTCGCTCGGCTTGCACGTTTTTGGGTCGCAGTTCAATTAATTAGTATATTATTAGTATACTGACAAAACCTGGTTTGTTAATGTTATGTCGTAAATATATTTTTATTAAAAGTAT
Organism: Polylopha cassiicola; assembly: GCA_038024825.1. Taxonomy (NCBI): domain Eukaryota; kingdom Metazoa; phylum Arthropoda; class Insecta; order Lepidoptera; family Tortricidae; genus Polylopha; species Polylopha cassiicola. The sequence goes on from CP149062.1 coordinate 4,221,726, forward strand.
CGGTTCTGACGCTTCGCCGGCCGCTGTCGCGGCATCGCTTCGCTCGTCGTCGTACCTAAGGGACACCTTCATTTGCCGCTGCCGCAGCACGCTCGCTTCGCTCGCTCGCCTTGCGCATTGTTGGGTGGTAGTTCAATTAATTAGTATATTATTAAAAGTACCGGTTCTGACGCTTCGCCGGCCGCTGCCTAACACTTCCCTTATTCGTAATAAATGAAACTAACAAAAGTACCTTACTTTCGAAATTGCATAATTTATACAGCTACCACTGAGTTTAACATTTTTTTATTTAAATCGGACAAAGTTTCTGAAGAAATCATACACGTGAGGTTTAGCTAGCTATTTATTTAAAGGAATGATTACCACACTTATTATCAAGATCTTACAAAACAACAAAACAATTTTACAATTCAATCCAAAATAAAACCTTATACCGATTAAATACAATAATAGTGGTTTTACGTAATAAAACATTTCCCAGTTTGCCTCATTGGCTATAATGAGATACCAGTGTCCAGTATATCCGCATCCACGAACTCGCGCAAAGCATACTCCTTATAAGCTCACTCGGTCTTGAGGATATATTCAGGGTCGTTTTCACAGGAGCTCGCGCGAGCTTGCTTCACCTCCGTCTCGTCCCGGTCCGCCACTTCTATTATCACTGCTTTTTTATATATTGTATAATTTTATTATGTCAGCTCTTGGTCGCGAAGAACACTTCTATTTCTCTACGTAATGACACCAGTTTCCCCTCGCAAGTTAAACGGGGTCTGCTTACCCAGGAACAGTATTAAATGGTCCTGATTACACCATCCACGGGGTATTACGTAATAATCCCATTTTCGTTACCACTGAAGAAATCATACACGTAACAGTTGGGGTATTTATTTAATGTCAGGAATGACATTAGCAACCGTTGCTATGCATAACTACATACTTTGTAAATGTCATAAGGCTTCATATTTTCCCCGTTTTATACACATTTTTCACTGTTTCTTCGCTCCTATTGGTCGCAGCGTGATGTTATATAGCCTAAAGCCTTCCTCGATAAATGGTCTATCCAACAAAAAAAGAATTTTTGAATTCGAACCAGTAGTTCCTGAGATTAGCGCGTTCAAACAAACAAACAAACAAACAAACAAACAAACTCTTCAGCTTTATAATATTAGTATAGATAAAAGACTTTCCTGTCTATTTTTTATGAATAGAAATTGCCAATATGATTTATTATCGAAAAAAAATTGCGATCGAACGATCTCAACTTAAATTAATTCAGATTTATTTTATTCCCTACTTGATATGGTTACGTTCTTAGTTATCAATCAGTGAAAATCTAATAACACCAACGCCTAGAGACTTAAGCGGTGTTTTCTCTTAGCAACGTAAGATATATTAATATTTTCACAATTACATTAATTTTTATATAGGTACCGTTATTATTCATTTAAGAATATGTGGTACCTGTGGTAGATCCTTACCGCGCCGTTTAGGAAAACGCTCTTCGAGTAAAGGCGGTAAACAAAAACCTACTAACGGTATATGCCCTTCAATCATACACGCGTCATTGTCATAGATTATTCAGAGGGAGAATCAGCATTCAAACGATACCGCCCGAAACGTATTAGCCATCAAGTTTATAACGCGTTTTGAATGTAACGCCAACTCAACTGTCTCTTGTTTTTGGGGTTCCTTATAAAAAGGCTATAATCTATCTAGACGGAACCCCATATATATACATATATATGTATATAAAAAACTAGCTGTACTCCCCGGCTTCGCACAGATCCCTTTTTTTATTCTAAACTAAAATTAGCCAAATCGTTTCAGCCGTTCTTGAGTTTTAGCCATTCTAACGAACAGCATTTAATTTTCTATACTTACTAATATAATAAAGAGGAAAGGGGTGTTTGTTTGTTTGTTTGTTTGTTTGGATTGATATGGCTCCAAAACGACTGGACCTATTTGAAAAATTCTTCCACTCTTAAGAAGCTACACTATTCCCGAGTGACATAGGCTATAAAAAAGGGATCCGTGCGAAGACGGGGCGGACAGCTAGTATATATAATATAGTTGTTTCATTCCAACACAAATCTATCTATTCAATTCTTCTTCACTCTCGCCCACATAGAATATATCTACCAACTTGACACAATTCCATCAGCAGAACCCGATTTCCGCAGCAAACTCGTAAACTTTTTGCAACGCGAACAAAACGGAATCCCATTCGATTCCGTTGAAAAAAAAAAAAGACAATCCAAATACGTACACGCGATTGCCATCTAAATAATTCAAGCTCGTATCCTGTACTTGCCTTAAAACCAACATAAAACCACCAATTATCTATCCACGTGGCACAAAACGAATGGGTAACACGCTGCAACAAGGTTGCAATTCGTTTAGCCGGTGTTCCGCGAGTGAAAAGTTATTGTTTGTATTAACATATGGACTTTTTACAAGCTCTTACGTAAAATGTCGATCCGAATTTGCCCCCTACACCTCTGATGAGATAGGTAAAGCAATGAGCTGATCGTAAAGCGATCAGGGATGTTACTAATGTCATATTGCGAATGGGAATGGAATACGAACCTATTAATGGCTTAAAGCATATTATATACTTTTACAATTTTTTATGGCCTATGTCAATCGGGAATAGTGTAGCTTTCCAACAGTGAAAGAATTATTGAAATCGGTCCCGCCGTTCTCGAGCCTATTCAATCCAAATAAACAAACAAACTTTTCCTCTTGATTATATTAGTATAGACAACTGGACAGTGGCCTTAACCTAATAGGCATAACGAACGACTTTTTCTTTTCGAACTGAATACTACACGTATTTTTTCTTTTTTAAATCCCTACTAATATTATAAATGCGATAGTAACTCTGTCTGTCTGTCTGTTACGCTTTCACGCTAAAACTACTGGACCGATTTAAATGAAATTTGGTACAAAGAAAGTCTGAGGTCTGAGAAAGGACATAGGCTACTTTTTAACCGACTGCAAAAAAGGAGGAGTTCTATGCGGACGAAGTCGCGGGCAGAAGCTTGTAGAACAATAAATGACAAAGATAAGCGGTTCACAAGTTCCAGAGCAGAGGCTTGTGACGTCACGGTGTTGTATAAATTGTACAATAACTTGACGTCACGAGCCCTACACATACAAATTTGTTTTAAAACGGCCAAGAGTCTTTCGGTCCGCGCAAAATCGAAAAATTTCTTAGTCTGCTCATTTTCGTGAAACCTGTAGATATTCGCAAAAGATCCTCACCGTTTCATACGAAAGTGAGTATTGATGCGACCATTCGCAAAAACGAATAAACGTCACATCCCTAAAAGTGACGTGTCAAGACGTGCGACAAGGACAGGGCACGTGTCAATCACGTGGACGGGGATTTTATTTTGGAGACGGTCTACGGATTGGTCTCGAAATGACTATGGTAATTTTAATGTTTTTGAGCTTTTTTGCAAATGAATCCGGGATGGTATGATATTCGCTACACGTTAAGAGTAATACTGAACGTTATGACTTGTAAAGAATTAGTAATGACATTAAACCTACTTCAATACATAGGTAGTATAAAACAAAGTCGCTTTTTCTGTCCCTATATCCCTATGTACGCTGAAATCTTTAAAACTACGCAACGGATTTTGATGCGGTTTTTTTAATAGATCTAATAGAGCGATTCAAGAGGAAGGTTTATAGCACCTGTGTGAAGCCGGGGCGGGTCGCTAGTACCTAATATATTATAGCATTGAAGAAAGTTTAAGTGTTGACTAATAATTTCTGATGCCTTCGCGGTTATTACACATTGGAATGAAACAACTATTAACAGATTTGACTAACATATCTTATTTTATTTGCTGATAGTTAACGGGCCTTTACTGCAAAACCGGACGGGTGGCGAGCCTCCAGAGAGGAGGCTTTCAAGCCTTTAGGTTGGTTTAGGGTTTTTAGCCCTGACCGACCCGAGGACCCCCCAGAGTGGGGTACATAATATATACTTTTGGAATGAAACAACTTTAACGAATTTAACTCGCGTATTTTATTTTTATTGGCTGACGTTTAGGAGCCTTTACAGATTCCATAATCGTAGCACGACTGAGCTGACAATAGTCTTATGCTAAAGTGATTAATACAGCTATGCAAACTACCTTATTTATTAAATTACAAAATTTAAGTAGGTACTATCCTGTTCTAAATTATAAAAATATATCTGTTACATTTGTCGTTTCATTCCAATGTATAATAACCGCGAAGGCATCAGAAATTATTAAATACCTATACATTTGTTTTTGTTCATAAAGAATTACGAGTTAACCCATTAAAAGCGTGTTTTTCATTAGCAGTCAATTTATATTTTAACGTGTAACATATTCAAGTTGCTTAGAGTGACTTAATCAATTTCTGTGCCGTAGCCGCTTTAAAGGTGACATTAACATATTTTTGCGATGCTCGTGTTATTTCAAAGGGTCTGACTTTCAAAAATACGTCGCTGGCTCACTCTCATTAACTTTGTAACACATAAGGAACGAGACGGAATACTAATTGAGACGAGAGATTAATTGTACACGCAGACGCGACAACCCGTGAAGAGGCTACACTTTAAATTTACCGTAATTTAAAAAAAAATTGAGACAGCAAATTTTTAACCTTAATAAAATAATTTCACTTTTGTTTACTTTTGATACCCGATTTTAAGTGAAAAAGTGTTACGAGTAATTATTATATAAATTGAGCCGAGTAAACTGGCGTTCGAGCATATGTTGCGAAAGCACTTTCGAGTCAATAATATTCAACAATTTAACTATTTATTTATGTATGTATGTTGTACTTTATTAAATTTTTATACTATATAACTTAAACAGCTGAACCGATTTAGCTGAAAATTGGAGGGCGGTAACTTAGAACCAGGACACGGACAACAAAATGTACAGCTGTGTTATTCAGAAAGTGAAGCAACAAATTTCTAAGTAAAACTGCGCATAAAAATAACCTGTCCTGTTATAGGTACTAATCCGAAGATTCCCTTCAAATCTTCAACCGTCACAGAGATAAACCTCGTTCTTTTAACAAACATATCGGCTGTGACAGAGACAGAGACAGAGATGGCGCCTCTGTGCCTGTGTACATATCAGCTCCGCGATTAATTATTTTTAAAAAAGTGTGAACTGTGTTTTGATGCGTAAAAGTGCAATAAAAGTGAAGTAATATCATAATCTCATTACACCAATTGTGGACCAAAGTGAAAATGATGTAGGAAAAAAGTTATTTACATTATTAAATACAAAACGTAACGGATATTTTTAAAGCTGGGCAAACGTTTACTTTGATTAATATTGTGCTAAAAACTTTATTTTGTGATCTAAACCGGAAAGAACTGTGAGTGAACAACGAAAATATAAAATACTTTGAACAATATAACCTAAATATAATGATAACAACCGTTATTATTTGAAAGTCAGAACAGTCTTGGTAAATGCGCACCATCTAGCGGCGAGTAGTAGAACTAGATCCCTCTTACTCAACGTGCATCGACATAGTTACTATTATCGACGTTCTGCCTACATCACGAAATAATACACTACAAAACAGATAGAGGGCAGCACCTGTACAATAACATCTGAAATAAAAGAAAGTAATGGACGAATTAAAGCAAATACTACTGGAAATCCAAAAAGACCAGAGAAAACAAAGTTATGAAATAAAAGAACTCAAAGAAAACGTGGAAAAAATCAACATTAGCCTAGAAACAAAGGTAAATAAACTCGAACAAGAGCTTGTTACGCAAAAACAAACAATAGAAATGCAAGAAAAACAAATTCATTACTTGGAAACTATCAGTAAGAAGAGGAAAATTATATTTTTTGGAGTGGAAGAGCAAGAAAAAAATTATAAAGATCTAGAATCTAAAATATTGGATATTATTAACAACCTAATCGGATTAAACTGCGGAAACAATGAAATAGAGTCTGTGCAGAGGATGGGAAAGAAAACGGAAAAAATACGTCCAATTATTGTCACCCTATCCAGCCTAGGAAAAAAGATTGAAATTCTCAAGAATAAGAATAAATTATCATCTTGCAATTATTACATAAAACAAGATCTAACAAAGAAATCACTAGAAGCGAAAAGAAAGTTAAATAACGAGAACGAAAATAGAAAAAGGAGCCGATCTATATCTAAGTCGCCACAGCAGCCGAAATACGCAACTAACCAGCAGTCTTCCACTACCATTAAAAATAATACCCAAAAAAATAAGAAAAATAAACTTTCTGATCCAACGACTACTACTCCACATAACAGAAACACAAATAAATATATGGAAAATCGAAATATAACACAATACATGATTCAACAAAATCAAGATTGCGACAAATAGCAATTAGCGGCGCCTCCTCCTCACTACCAAGAAATAGAAATAAACAAAACCAATAACTCTCCCAATCCGGTCGGTCGCCGTGGGAGTAGTAGACCACCACCCTCCATTCCAATATCAAACTTGAATACTAGCGAAAACCAAATTCAACAGGAAACTGTTCAGAAACTACAGTACACTGACAGACTATACATTGGAACACTAAACGTAAGATCCTTGGTCGGAACAGGTCGACAAGAAGAACTCGAACACGCCTTAGAAAATATAAAATGGCATATAATAGGAATCTCGGAGACCAAAAAGGAAGGAACAAAAATAGAAGAGTACAAAGATTACATATTCATGTACAATGGCATAAAAAGCGGCAAAAACGGAGTTGGATTTCTCATAAGAAAGGACTTTAAAACATGTATCAAAGATTTTAAGCCTATGTCAGATAGAATAGCGAGATTGGACCTACAATTTGAAAAACACACAATTAATTATAATACAAGTGTATGCACCTACTGAAAAAGCTTCACGGGATGAATTGGATTCGTTTTACAGCCAACTACGCTACGCATTAGAAGATTCACACTCGAATTGTCTAATCATAGGCGATTTTAATGCAAAGATAGGATTTCCGTCACCTGAAGATAGAACAACTATGGGTCCATGGGGATATGGAGCTCGCAATGATCGTGGTAAAACTCTTATCGAATTCTGCATGGAAAACCAACTTTATATCATGAATACACACTTCAAAAAGAATAGAAAACAAAGATGGACATGGAAGTCGCCGGATGAAAAAACGCTCAATGAAATAGACTACATAATAACCACTAAATCAAAAATCAAAAGCATTACGAATGTGGAAATAATAAATACTTCGCACCCTACGGACCACAGACTAGTTCGCGCGACCTTCGAATTATTACACAAGCAGAGAAAAAGTAGAAAACATTTTGGAATAAAAACTAAGGAATTCAATTTTATAGAACAAGAAATGCTAAAGAGTAAATTTGAAGAATCAGTACAGGCATACCAATATACAAATATCCAGAATACATATACAAATTTAACTACAAAAATCAAAGATTGTATTCTACAAATGCCATACAACAAAGAAAAGACTAAAAAATCTCATATAATAACTGAACATGTTACAAAACTTATTAAAGAAAGAACGAGGATTAAAAATAAGTCACCTAAAACTGCGAACGAAAGAAGAATACTAAAAAAGCTCTACATAAAGATTCGAAATAAGTTAAAAAGGAACAAAGAAAACTATAGAACAAAGGTTATAGAACAAGAACTAAAAAAACGGGGATCAGCAAAAAAAGGAATCACGAGCTTAAAAATCAATAAAAACTGGATACCACAGCTTAAAACAGCGGATGGACAACAACATACAAATCGTAGACAAATTATTAAAACGGCCTCGCAATTCTATGAAAAACTTTACGACTCCAAGACAGCAGACGCACCTATAGAAGCAAGACAACCATCCAAAACAGTGCCAGCGTTATTACATAGCGAAATTAGGAAAGCCATCAAGACTCTGAAAACTAGAAAAAGCCCTGGAGAGGACGGCATTACAAACGATATTATTAAGGCCATAAGTGAACCACTGATTCCTTTACTGACCAAACTATTCGATCAAATTATCATTGAGGAAAAAATACCTAAAGAATGGGAAACGTCAATAATCACTTTAATATACAAAAAAGGCGACCCCTTTCAAATGAACAACTACCGACCTATAAGTTTACTCCAATCTACATACAAACTATTTACGAGTGTAATCCTAGAAAGAATCAGACAGACTTTAGATCTGCAACAACCCGTAGAACAAGCTGGCTTTAGGAGAAACTACTCAACAATAGATCACATTTTCACGTTACAACAAATAATTGAAAAACATAAAGAATACGGCAATAAGCTATACATAGCGTTCGTAGATTACTCCAAAGCCTTCGATACTATATCACATGCAAAGCTGTGGGAAAGCTTAAAAAGACAAGGTGTCGAGGCAAAATATATAAATTTACTAATAGAAATATATGATAAAGGAAAAGCGCTAGTGAAATTAGAAAGAAAAGGGGAACATTTTAAAATTAAACGTGGAGTAAGACAAGGGGACCCAATATCGCCTAATCTATTTACGGCCTTGCTAGAAAACATCTTTCGTAAACTTAACTGGCAGGAATGTGGAATTAACATTAACGGGGAACGACTACATCATCTGCGATTTGCAGATGATATAGTCCTAATGTCAAATGATCATGACGAGCTCCAGTACATGCTAGAAACCCTGCACAACAGCAGTACAGAATGTGGACTCGAAATGAACCCCCAAAAGACATGCGCCATGACTAACAGTACCCCTAACCCTATAAAAATACAGTCAAAGAATATAGAATACGCAGACGAATATATATACTTAGGTCAAAAAATATCACTCCATGAGGTGTTCCCAGCAAAGGAAATAGAAAGACGAATTAAGAAAGCCTGGAGCTCATACTGGACATACAAAAATGTTTTTAAGTCTAAAATAAACATAAGACTAAAAAAGAAGATAATGGACTCTGTCGTAACTCCAACTCTGCTATATGGATGTCAAACATGGCCGCTGACCAAAGAAATCATTAACAAAATCCAGATATTTCAAAGAGCAGCAGAAAGGAGCATGCTGGGCCTTAAACTACAAGACAAAATAAAGAACACAGTAATTAGAAATAAAACAAAAATAATAGACGCTGCAGAAATGATATGCCGTTTAAAATGGCGATGGGCCGGACACACGGTAAGAACCTCAGACGGACGCTGGAGTGAGAAACTAATGCACTGGTACCCGCGTGGCTCGGCGAGACCGAGGGGACGGCCGAGCCGCCGCTGGAGAGACGACATCGTTTCAGTAGCGGGCGCTACCTGTACTCGACTAGCGGCAGACAGACAGGAGTGGCGCGGAATGGAGGAGGCCTACGTCCAAAAATGGACAACCCATTAGATTGGAAAGTTATAATATCATATTTAGTTTAATATAATAAAAATTTAATTATTAGAATGTGAATGCAATATTTAAGTTTATAAGCAAATATGTATTACTAAATTGTGCAATGTAATGTAATAATATGAATATCATGTATAAATTAACAATATCTTTTGGAAATAAAAGGCTTAAATAATAAATAAATAAATCGGCTGTGCGTCGATGGCTTTTTAATATAAACACAAAAAAACTATCACTGTATTTCCATAGTAAAATTACATTGTTTAAGAGAGCTTGTGAGTCTTAATAATGTTTATTTTACTTATGAGAATAGTTAAAGGTAGACTTTAGTCTATACCTTGTCTAGCCGCCCGTATATTAAGTGTGCATCACAGTAGCCCTTCTGTTGTAAGTGTGCTACTCTTTGCTCAGTTATCCACAGAGCCGCGTGGGGTGTGTAGGGGGCCGCATGGTGTTAATTATACGATTTTCTTTGATAATAAGTTAATAAATATTGGATAAGGCTCACCCTCCGCTGGCCCTTTAACGAACCCGCTCGCCTAGGTGTTTGGGTGCTCTTTAGTGGGGATACAAAGGTGAGTAAACACGCTAATGCTTGTACTAATTTTAGTACTACGGTTCATTTAGCACTATGCATAATCTTGGTGTACTTTTTAGCTTTCTTATAGCTTGCACTTGTAATACATTCGATGACTAGCTGAAATAGTGGCGCGGTAATGACTAACTAGAATGTCGGCGAACCTTTCTGTATGCTATTTCTATTTTTATAATTATTTATAGTTTCGTAAAACTTCAAGTAAAAAAGACTGAAAATATTAAATAGTCGTTACAATAGGCAGACAGCTTCTTTTAATCGAGTAAACAAAAAAAAATAGTGTCCTCTAATTGTGTGACAGTTCTGAAAGTATTTAACTGTTAACTAAGATCTATTTGCTATTTCTTTTGGTAATATATAATGAGGTTTAGCTGTCATATTTTACCAATGACAGACAAGCCGGGTCAGCTTACCACACTGCGACCCTCATGCAATTCGAATTGCTACCAGATTAGTAAGTTAGGAAATTAGTATTACAAAACGGCCATGTTTTGTAAAACGGCGGATTACAGGATCCGGCCGCGACACATGCACGTCAGTCTTGGCCACTGCGACCACACGATGCATCCAAGCGTGCATTCTCACAATGCATTCAAGGTAAGGTGCGGATTTGTCGTGTGCAGGAAGATGCGGCCTGCGGTAGGCTGTCACAATTCCTGCCTTTCGGCCAAAATCGGCATGTTAAGGCAAGATAGTGTATGAGCTTAGATTTTGCCTGACAGAAACTGCAGATGACATAAGTAATTTATTATCATTTTCCCATATTCGTACCACGAATGAGCTGACGTTAGTCTGACGCTTCACTACATAGTATAAAACAAAGTCGCTTTTTCTGTCTCTATATCCCTATGTACGCATAAATCTTTAAAACTACGCAACGGATTTTGATGCGGTTCTTTTTTAATGATTCAAGAGGAAGGTTTATAGCACCCATGCGAAGCCGGGGCGGGTCGCTAGTAAGATATAAAGATATTCGTTGGAAGGATTGTATAAATACTGTAATGAAAAATAGCTAATTAAGACTTGTGCAAGGACTTTACATACATACAAATAGCACTAACAAATATAAGTAAAAATATAGGTAATTTTCTCCGTGACGCTCATGACATTTCCTCATCCTTAGAAGACGAGACAAGTCTCAAGTCCCGTTGCAAAGACGCGCAAACCCGCATAGAAATACAGGATTAAATTCATCCATAAGACTTTAAGAAAATACATTTCTTAACTACATACTTGAGATCGAGCCGGGACGGGGAGGTAGCGGCCAGTCGGCGCGTATAACAGTAAATTTACAAGCGGTGTACAATAGATCTTGTTTACTTTAGGATCCCGGTCTTTAAGTACCCCGTGTAAGGTACAGAAAAGATATATGTAACTATATACTCACTAAGAAGTACCAACAGATTACACATTTTTAGTTTATATTTAACAACACCTAAATTAGATGCGTATTAAAAAAGAAATTCAGTGAAGTAGGCGCCTAATTAAATTCTAATATAATGTCAAATTAGAGGATGCGTATTTAGAAAGAAATTTAGTGACGTAAGCGCCTAATACATTCTTATTAAGTCATGCGTTTGTTTGTTTTAAATTAGTTACATATCTTCTAAGCCTCAGTAAAATTACATTTAAACAAAAAAATATATAAATTTGGACCATTCACACCAATTCATCTTGTCCCAAACTAAGCAAAGCTTGTACTATGGGTACTATATTTAGAATGTCTCAGGATCTGTGTTAAATATACAATTTTATGAAAAATTGTTCAACACATTTTGAAGTAGTGCGACCACAGACACTATGACACGAGATATTCTAACATTAAATTAGTAACGTAAAATTCATCAATACAGTGTAAATTTACCTAATTACAAAATTCAGTATTAGTCGAGGCGGCGTCGGCTTTTAATGGAGCCCTCAAAACTAAATTGCAAGAGCATCGAGCGTGTAAAACTCCAAAAGGAGAAATCGACGCGCACAACCGAATCCAGTTAAAACCAGACATATCGAATAACATAGCCAAAGAGGATTCGTGTAGGTAATATTTTAACGTATAATAAAACTAAGCGAACCGGCGCATTCATACATATTCATCCAAGCGTGGCATCACATCTGCGCTCCGCGAGCCAAAAAGTAAAGATTTCCTTTAAATTTGAAGGTTTTCGAACATGCAGTTTTAATGATCGGCTTTTTTTATTCGTAATGTTGGTAGTTTAATTACGTGCGTTTGACGTGGAACTACGTTTGATGGCTGAATAAATATTTTTAACCGCTCGTGGAAACGAAAATAAAAAGAACTTGTTGGTATGGCGGCGACGAGGTTTCCTAACCACCAATGTATCCAATCGAATTTATTTAATGATTATTTTTACGGATGGCTTACTGGATGAATAACTAAGGTACTGATCGCGGGTTCGGATTCAGCGTGACGTATATCGTTCCAGTGATCAATAGAACAAAAGTTTTTTACCTGAGTAATAGGAATGTTAAAATTGAATGAATTTGTCAATTAATTTCGGATGCCTTCGCGGTCATTAGTCATTACACATTGGGATGAAACAACTACTGATTTTACTCGCGTAATTTTATTATATTTGCTGTCGTTTCGGATTCTTTACAGTTTCCATAATCGTAGCACGATTGAGCTGACAATAGTCTAACGCTAAAGTAAAAAAAGGTTACTATTCGGAAGTAAGCAGTCATATGAATCTTGCATCGTAGAATCATGTTACTACCAGGTTATATGACTATAAGTCATACAAGATCCATAATATATGACTTACAGTCTAGCTTCCGATCATTAATAAATTTGCAAGTCGCGTTTAAAAATTCCAACCGCCATGCAGTTATAATGATAGCAATGTTCATTTATGAAAAACATTAGAATAACGGAGTGTAAACGAATATCTAAGAACGGCGGTCGGTCGCGGCCGCTCGCCGTATTAATATTATCACATATCCGGCCCGACCAGTGCTCACTGGAAGAATTTTTAATGCTATGCTTTAATTATTTTGCCAGCGGCGAGGGCCGGCCTCACTAAGTTCCATTCACATTAGGAAATTCATTTTTGCTCAGCCGCGCCTTCGTGTTGAATTATTAAGCCGGTTGCCGAAAACTGAAAATTTTGGAGATCACTGCGTGCGTGTATGTATTTATGACTGCGTACATTTTCGAGGGATCCAGAAACCGTTTGTACATTATGAAAGGAGCTAATTAACCGGCCGACGAGTGTGATTAATAATGGACGCGGCGGCCGCGGCGCCTAGTTTTACGATTCTTAGCCATTTGCGGGATGAAAAATTGACGATCGAAAAATGGAACCCGTTATTACGGCTCGAAGGTTTGAATATATTAACGTTATGTAAACACGCATAATTATATTCGCCTTGTAAAACAACCGCTCATTAAAATTATAAATGTAGATTGTTATGTACCGCCAAGGGACCGCCAAAAAAATGGTTAATTACAATCCTCAGTGAACCGGCGCCTTAACAATGGAAGACACAAAAATAAGAATGTAATATGATTAGAAACAAATTACACACGGGGTGGGGGCGCCGGCCGCGCGATAAGTCGGGCCGGGCTAACTAACCGCGGCCCCACGTTGGGCGCCACTTTGCCTTTGTTCGGCCACTTTCTTTGTATTTTGTTTCATTTCATGCAAAATTTAATTTCGTTTTCAAGACTCGTGTGGAATGATATTACGCGCACCGGCCGCGACCGCCGGCTGTAATTTCATTGCTACTCCTCAAGTGTATGTGGACATTATGCCTTTTTCATCACATAAGGTAAAAGCACTAATGCTCGACACTTTAAGGACAAGTCAAACTTCCTTCTTCAAAATAAAATATTTTTATTAGACAAAGAATTAATCTTTTTTTTTTGCTAGCACATCAACAACTAAAAATTTACTTTTTAATACAAATACTGTAATAAGTAACACGTTTTTTAAAATAAAAATATTTTTGCATGCATTGTCATAGGAACTATTAGATGACAGCACCAAAAATTGAATTCACTAATCATAGACATTAATTAGCACTAATAGAAGACATAACTTAAAATCCCTTTAAAATATGTGTACTCAAAAAAAATCGACAACAAATAATAAAAAATCAACTTATTAGTAAACAGATAATCAAATACTTATATTCTTATCCTTATCACTTGTTTTAATCGTTATATTTACTTCAAAAAATCAACATAAATAGTTTCAATTGGCTTATAATATAAAATCACATAGTGAATTGCATGTTATACTTAATTCTTTTGATAGGTATACTCATCTACAAACTTCAGACTATGTGAGAACCTCTAAATAAAACCAGAACGCAGAAATTTTCGTCATCCAGTAAGCTATATAATCACATATATACTTAAAATTCAAAATTTCAAGAATGTAGGTCATTTAGTTCCGAAGTTAAGCAAAAGCAAAGTTTCGCATTTACCTACGACACTCGTTCACTCATGATCATCAAAATAACTAGTACTTCCCATAAACTCAGAGAGCTGAAATTTGGTACAAAGTTAGGGTTTAGTGTCCACCTAAAGGAAAAACTATAAGAAGTAGGAAAATCGAAAAAAGAAAAAATGACATATGTATAAGAAAATCTAAAAAAAATAATAAATATATTTTCCACGTTTCTACAAAAAAAAGTGAAACCCCATCAAAAACATTCTATATAAAACTAGCCAAGCCTCGATAAAGCAGCTTGTTTATCTCTAAAAAGTAATGAAATGTAGACGACAAACTCGTGCCAAGTCTAAGGTTCCTGACTGCAATTTCTTTATTATTATAGTTAATGTCGTGTGACTTGGCCGTTGAACATTCTTTACTAGGTACCTACCTATATTTGTTAAGCGGGAAAATAGCCCATAAGAATGAATCTGAAAACAATGGAACTAATAGTTGACACATACTTATACCCTAATAGTTGACACTGTCTACTGTTGGATAGCCTTATTCAAATCGCACGAAAGTTAAACATAAACTTTATTTACAGGACACAGATATTAAATTTGCAAAAAGAACACCTTAAAGATTTAATTTGTTGTGACCCCAAAAGAAGACACACATGTCGTCTTTTAGGTTTATATCATTTTTTGGTACTAATTGTAGACACCCCTTTAAAATATTATAAAAACTAGCCGGAATAAAACATCAACCTTCTTAGTTTATCAATAACTTCATATACTTACGATATTTAAACAAAAAGAAGCAATAATCTTTAATATAGAAAACAAAATCATACCTGAGAAAAACTGGTTCCCTTAAGAAAAGACGTAAGAATTACCGCGCATTTGACAACCTGCATACATGTTTATTTAAAACTGACGCAATTTTGAAAATTTGCTAAAGAAAGTGTACGAAAGTTTTTGGCCACGTATCATAGATAACACTAGGCATCTTGTAAACCCATAGTGATGTAATATAACTAAGTATTATTCTTATTTCGAACGGTTTTTTTCGAAAGTGTCATCCTTTAGTTCAATGTCGAGCATTAGTGCTTTTACCTTACCCTTTCGGTGGGATGCCTCGGTCGTGTTTTTCGTTTAACGCCCGCGAGATCGGAATTCGCAGCCGGATTGTGTGGATGTTAATTGCGGCGCAAGACTATCTGGAATACTTTTTTGGTCACTAAATCGCTAAAGTTCGGTACCCAAAGTTATTGGTAAAAATAATCAAACATCAAATAAATCAGGGCAAGAATTCAAAAAGCGAACATTCAATAAAAAAAGATCCCCTCCAAGACACCGGATCCCTTCTTAACCTCTTACAAGAATCGACAACCCCAATTTGGCATCGATACCGGTAATGCAGTCCAGTGGCTCGGGGGCCGCTCCCCGAGGTAAAGGGATAAAAAAGGGATTCTTTGTGTGATCTACCCGCAAAATCGCTGCGGTCTCCGCTCAATGGGGGGCGATTACGCTCCAAATTGGGGCGTGAGAAAGTATTTTTCTTTGAAAATTCGGAAGGGATCTATTTTTCGGATATTTGACGGGATGAAACAATAAAGGGTGAAAGACAGCCGGTAAGAATTTGTAATGAGGGAGTGTAAAAATAAAGGGGTGGGAGGTTTGATCAGAAGTGTCGGAATATTTGAGTTGGAGGCGAGACGATCGGTGGCTTAAACACGGGGATCGTTTAGTGAAATTCTTTAGGAAAATTAGAAAGATCAATAGATAACTCCAGTGTTAGGGAAAAAATGAATCAGAATATTTAAGAATCGTTTAATAGACTCTTTTTCGTAAATTAGAATGATCAATAGATTAACTTAGTGTTGGGGGAGAGTTTAATAATAAAAGAACATAATCATTTATAAGTACCTATACCTAAATAACAAAAAAGGCCTGCTAATCGACAAACAGGATTTTGTGCCAAACATTATTTCTATTTAGAACAGTGACATTATTTAAAATATGTTACCTACCACGTGAATTCAAAATCAAATGCCTTAGAATCTTAGGAGTAACCGAATATTTTAATTTGTTATTCTATTAAGGCAAAGACATATAGACATATATTTAATTACATAATAAACACGGGTAAGATGTCATAATCTGCCGCTAAACAAGCCACTACGGCATAGTTTACTTTGACCACCGTCCAGTGTTTGACATCCTAAACAAACGTATTTGCATATTGGCCTCTTGATTTGGACCACTATATTAGGGTATACATTATTATTCCAATAATATACTCAAGTATTAATCGTTTAATGAATAGTCGAGTATACTAGTATATAGCATTGCCCAAATATTTGATATGCTTCTTTATTTTATTTATCGTTCTTAACTTACCTAATTGTAATATATATATAAATTATCTATCTGTCATTAGACAATGTTCTTATCTCCTATATATGATTCATATATATAATATATTCATATATAATTTATATATATTACAATTAGGTAAGTTAAGAACGATAAATAAAATAAAGAAGCATATCAAATATTTGGGCAATTCTTATCAATTGATCTAGTCCCAAACTAAGCAAATCTTGGACTATGTGTCGCTTGTACGATGCTAATCTTATATCAACGGATGAACATACATAAATACCTACTTATATATAAAACATCAAAAGCTCAAACTGACGCTCGTACTCAAGACAACTGTCGCTAGCAGGATTCGAACCCGCAATCTCTTCGCAATCAGAGGCTCTAACTACTAAACCAACAAGTCGTCTAAAATTATACCATTTTACATTCTTATACAAATATATATAGGTATAACAATTTTATTCTTAAGCATTTCCACACGCACATGTAAGATTAAAGACGCGCGACATAGCATCTGTCACTGTCTTTATCTATACTTACTAATAATATATTAAAGAGAAAATTTTTGTTTGTTTGGATTGATTAGACTCCAAAACGATTGGACCGTTTAAAAAAATATTTCAATGTTGGGAATCTACGTTAACCCTGAGTAACATAGGCTATAGAATATTTTGAAAAAAATTAGGGATCCGTGCGAAGCCGAGGCGAACCGCTAGTTATTATAATAAAGTGACAGTAACAAAAGTTTTCTCGCATCAAAAAAACCTTAGGCGCAGCCCTCGAGATACGAGTGTGGGAGCAAATAAAATAAATAATAAAAACATAGTAACATTATACCTCATTAGCAAATGTAATTATAATTTTGTTTCTAGAAAAGTATACTTAACTAGGTTAGTAGTTTTTAATTAATTACGCGGAAGAACTTCAGATAAAGCTTTTACCTGATGTTATTTTAAAGTGCACTTAATTATCGTACTTTAGTTTTACATTTTACACTGCAGTCTTATTAAATAATGTACTGTAAGAAATCATAGGTAGGTACGTGAAATTCATTTAAGGAGGTCTTTAATAAACATCACCTTTTGAGCTAATATATCAACTTTAATTATTAGCCGTAAATTTATAATTCCTATTGTTCTACAACACCTGCTGAAAACTTTACAGTTTCCATATTCGTAGCGTGACTGAATTGAGGATAGTCTAACGCTGAGTGATTTCGCGATTTCAATCCTTGTTTCATTCCAAAATTATTATGCTTATTACTTATACAAGCAATAGGTACACAACTTTTTTAACAATTTTTCTTTTGCGAGCATTTTTCGAATATCCAGCTAACAACATTTTATATAATAACTATGTTATTCTAACATATGAACTATATTATTGTAAAGTTTTATAAAAATCCATTTAGTAGTTTTTTCAGAGTACATCCAGACATCCGTCCATACATCCATACACAATTTTGCGTTTATAATATTAGTAAGAAAGTAAGGGCTACTTATTATGGTGAAATGCTCCTATCAATACAAAACACCAGTCAAACACTAAAACCGTTATCTGGTAGATTGTAAAAGGAATTAAACGGCGGATAACGAAGATAAAGATTTACGTGCGGAGGCGCGGGTTCGACTCCCGCCGGATTAGACGGCAAATTGGTTTAAGCTTAGGGTCTTGGGGGGAATCAATCCAACGTTAAGGATCCCGAAATGCATGTCATTGATTGTAATTAAATTTTATTATAGAGAAATACTCGAAAACAAAAAGATCGAATTGTTTATGGTTGCGTAAAATTTGGTTAAATAATACTGGCTGGTTATAGTCTATGCAAAAAAAAAATCACGGCGCCATTTTGAATTTTATAGCTAGCCATCTTGATAGTTGTTTACTTAATACTTTATAGGGAATTAATATAGGCCCTATTAACATTAAGCGTGAAATAGTTGCAATAATTGTATTGGAATAATAATTATACGGGTACCTAATCAATAAGCATAGTATTTAGAAAATAAAGCAAGAACATCATTCCATTAAAAAAAATCGTAGCATCGTGATTGATGCATTATACCCATCGAATATTTTTTACATCGCAACAAGGTAGGTACATAGGTATTTTCTCATTTTTTAAATAAGTTCCTAAATATTCAAAATGGAGGTCCCCAAAAGATTCCAACGAAATCAAAGCTATTAATATACATCGAAATTTACATATAAATCAAAGGAAAGGTACAAACAACTAATATTAGACAAAGGTACACCCTTCCCAAAACCTTCAATTCCAATAGATTCTAATCAGATTAGTGTTGTCACACGGGTGTTAGATAAAATAGTTTGTGGCCTATAATTGGGGTATAGGTCGCACCGTCCAATGTCACCCCAGAACAAACACAAAACAAAACTCTATAACATTCACAACAGAGTCCAAAATCGCTTAACGAACAACATATCGATGGTCATCACTCGCATGACTAGACAAGATCGACTTGGAAGGTGGAACTTCAGCTAGAACAATCAATTTCGAACTTTCAAACTCGCTGCTAAGGTTGTGTTTCCTCTGTAGATATTTGGCATAGTTTTCTCTGATCGGACACCGTTTACAAATTGGTTTGGTCGTGGGTAAATCAGGGTGAGCCTGTAATTGAGTCTTACGGGATCATTCGGTTTCGGAGTGGTTTGAGTCGGGATTAACCGATGTATCGCTATTTATTGATCGTTTGCTGTTTCGTGGTTTCGGAACGCGGCGACGCTTAGTTAAGCCGTAAGGAGAGTTTAGTTTGTGGAGACTAGAGTGACGAATAGTGATTTGGCCGGATACCATATATTCGGTAACGCTGTCGTCGCGTAAGCCCCGTCGCATATGCCCACACTCGCATTGGCTGTCACGAGCCGAGTGCCAGTTAAAACCTATGGTAGTAGTATGGTAGTTAAACCTATACCAATTAATCACAACTTACCAGTGGTCAATTTTACTCACTATTTAAGTTGTAATTTGGTAATGACCACATATAGGTACCAAAAACTTGACTAATGTGACGTGTTTTTGTTTCGTGATTTAGTATCTGGTATCCGGCCGAATAGAATAAAGTAATAAAGAAAATACAGTAGTTACATTATTCCGAATACCGAATAGTGGCCGAATAGGCCGAATACCAGCCGAATATTCGTGGTGTCTCTAGTGGGCACAGTACTTTATGGAGTGGGGTGAATGACCTCTGCATTGATAAGAAATCAATTTAATTCATTCATGTTCTAAGACTTAAGATAATTGGTAAGTGAAATAAGTATCAAATTCGTACAATAGGTACCGGTCCCTTATTTGCTGAGGATCGGGTGTTGTTTGTCGTCTGTCTGGGCCGTTGTCTAATTACTCTTTTGCCATTGTTTTATATCATTTTACTATAAATAAAATTGTTATGAAATTATAGTGACAATATTTGTATATAAGAAAGGGAGGTGTGATTATTTTTACATATACATACCTACCTGAAACTGTATTGGGTTCATACGTCACACTTCCTTATATAATTTATGTATTTCGTATAATGTAGGAACATGTAAATTCCGAGTAGGCAAGTTATTTGCTACTTTTCTATCTGATAAAAACAAGAACAGCAAATAACTGCTAAACTGGCTCTAAATTGCATAGTGACTAAACCTTCTAATATAGGCATTGGATCAATATAAATAACTCAATAATACTTACGTACAAATTAATATCTGGTGCTTTCACAGTTATTACAATTTGGGACAAAACAACTGTAAATAGATTTAACTCGCGTTTCGAAAACTAGAGTTCTCATACGTAGCCGACTAAAGCTGAGTGTTGTTTTTTGCTACATTCAGCACCTAATATTTATTTATTCTTTATTGCACAAAAAAACTAAATTATGTACAAAAGGCGAACTTAATGCCATACGGCATTCTCTACCAGTCAACCTTTGAAATGAACAGAGAGCATGTGTAGGCGCAAATAAATAATACACATAATATGATAAATACGATATAAAATAGGAAGATATTACACTACATAAATTTATATACTTAATAATATATATAGATACACAAAAATACATAAATAACCACAATGACGGATGATGAAAACTAATAGTCAAGAAAGTGCTTACGTAGCAGACGCTTGAATGCTAGCTTACTCGGTGCCTGCCTGATAGCTAGAGGGAGAGAATTCCCATAATATCTAAGAATTGGCCGTCTATTCCCGTTAGTGGCTATGCATACACTTTAAGTAAGTACTATCACTACTTAATTCCTTAATATCATTTGTCAGAAAATGCATAAGGTCTGGCGGCACTGGTATCTTAGTCTACTAGCGAAACTAGCCTCTACAACCTTACTACCACAATATCGCACACCTAGATCTAAAGGGATCTAACTCAAAAACCAGAAGATTTGAGTTATGCACACCATCGGATTCCAGCAAAACCCACCTACACTAAAACTGATTTCAGCTAATATAACTCTGCTAGCTTTATTATAAAAAGTATAAATTTATACAGAAAACTCATGCGTGCATATGGACATATTAATCAGTTTCTCGTCTCTCCTGAAAAAGTACCTTTTTTGAGTTAGCTCTCTTTAGATCTAGGTGTGTATAAATATGTTGGTCCAACTAGCACTAGGTATACGTAACGTGACCATACATCCCGTTTTGAAAGGGACAATCACGTTTTGGGACTACATGTCCCGTTGTCCCCGAAACAATCTCAGAGACGCAAAATTGTCCCATTTTCCTAAACCAACATAATTTTACGCAGTTCCCGAAAACGGTGGTCAAAAACCGCGCGAAAAATTCAGCTACAGTCAATTTTGAAAAGCGTATGTGATCCTCTTGCATACCTCAGTCGAGTATATTTGTAGACCAGGTTTCCACCCCACTTTCATCCCCAATAAGTATTGAACGGCTGAACCGATTTTTATGATAGCTAAAAAACAAAAATGGTTCATCCTTCCGAACGACGTCCTTGTTAACAGAACCATAAACCAATGTCCCGTTTTGAGACAAAAATGAAATGGTCACGTTAGGTATACGTATATTTTTTTAAAAGTGCCTAATCCCCAACACCGTACTCTCACCAAACTCGCAAACTCAAATCCCGCGGCAGACGGCAACGGGCAAACATCTTAGCATAATCGCCGTTAAGGGGCTGTTTATTGCTAATATTAGTTGTGAGGCTTAATACTGCTGAGCAGTTCACTATCGTCAGTCTTCAGACGAGATTAGTGGCTGCGTTTTAAAGGAGTTGATAGAAACGTTGATGTATAGGTGTTGGTGGCGTTTTGGCGCGTTGAGGTTCATCCGTTGGAAGCTTATTCTTTAATAGTTTCTAATGCGGTTATCATACATTGCAATGAAACAACTTTAAACGGATTTGACTCGCGTATTTTTTATTGGCTGACGCCTGAGCCTTTACAGATTCCATAATCGTTGCACGATTGACAATAGTCTTAAATCTTTAAAACTACGCAATGGATTTCGATGGATTTCGATTCATGAGGAAGGTTTATAGCACCCGTGTGGATCCGGGGCGGGATCGCTAGTTAGTAATATAGAAAACAATCGGTGCAGAATTTTAGATCAATTTAATTAAACAAAAACAAAGATTACACGACTCACAAAACCACGCCAGCCATTCCGCAAAAGCCTCGTTACCATCGCTCAATCGAATCTTAACAATCAAAAACAAAAGCTAATCAAAAAACAAAAGTACTTCGAAATCTTCAAAACCCGACCGAATGCACAAATCCAAAAACATTACCCCCCAAGACGTCTGGATGGTGGATGCGGGCAAATCTTCGAATTAATTTTACTGCCGAAATATGCAAATGGGAGATATAGCTGCCTAATAACATGTACAAAAGAGTGGTGACTTCAGCGCAGGAAGGCTGAAGAGTAGGAAGTTTCTGGAATGTGTATTTTTACCTACAGGAATGAGGGCTCTAAGAGATTGAACATTCAATAAATAAATAAACTATCTTGTGACGATTCATATCAATTGATCTTTACAATGGACACTTATTTTTATCTAATCCACATTTCAAACATGCTCTTCGTTTTTAAGATTGACAATACGTAGCAATCTAGATTGCTACGCTACGATGAGACGCTACATGTGCTACGCCGTAGAGGGTCGTAGCAAGGCAACGTAGACTTACGAAAAAATATGTCTTGTTATTTTTAACTTCCTTTACTAATGTCGTCAAAAATACAGAACGCTATTTAACAAATAACTAGATATAAGTAAGTAATATAGAGAAAAATAAGACTGCAGTTCACATACATGTTGTCGCGTCTCAAAAAAATGGGCATGTAGACATTAATCTGTGTCTTAATCGTTACCTCAGGCTAACATTATAGCCGCTTGAAGGAGCTTAATAGGTAACAAAATTTACCGTGATAGTAGAAAATACACGGCGCTTACGTGCAGCTTTCGCAAACTTATCAGCCTTTATAAGATCCGAGGTTAAGCCTTCGTTGTTTGGTGAATTGTAATGAATTTTATTTATGTGGTCGAGATTTGAAGCTCCGATCTCTTTGTATTTATTGTGCAAATTTCTGGCGCGCAGTTAAAATTTTATGCATTATTGAAAGCCATGGAAACAAGGTTTGTTAAGTATAAATTATTATTGTGTGTAGTAATGTATAGGTACTCTTCGGGGCAGCAGAAAGATCAGGTGTATCCTGAATCTTCGATATTTAAAAATAATGTTTGCCTAATAACAGTGCAAGTTCTACTTAAGGTAAAAACCTGTAAGTTGGAATGAAACAACTATAAACAGATTTAACTCGCGTATTTTGTTTTAATGGCTTAGGTTTCGAAAACAGTTCCCATATTCGTAGCACGACTGAGCTGACGATAGTCTAACTCGAGTTAAATCCGTTTATAGTTGTTTCATTCCAATCCTTACTAATATTATAAATGCGAAAGTAACTCTGTCTGTCTGTTACGCTTTCACGCTAAAACTACTGGACCGATTTAAATGAAATTTGGTACAAAGAAAGTCTGGAGCCTGAGAAAGGACATAGGCTACTTTTTAAACGACTGCAAAAAGGAGGAGTTCCACGCGGACGAAGTCGCGGGCAGAAGCTAGTGTGTAATAAACGCGAAGGCATCAGAAATTAACTAAGTAACTTTTATAATCTACTCACTTGCAGAGAACTGTTTGGTTTCCAGAGTCGAAGAGTCCTCCCCTCCCCCACCTCGAGGGCAGTTCCACCACGGAGACACCCCTGGAGCCCCACACGCACACCCGACTGCCGCAGTTGCTGGTGATGATGCGTTCCACGGAGAACTGGGGTGGTGTGAGGAGATGGAGCTTCTGAAAAGATAATATATCTATACTATATTATAGAGCTAAAGAGTTTGTTTGTTTGTTTGAACGCGCTAATTTTAGGAACTACTGGTTCGAATTGAAAAAAACTTTTTTTGTTGGATAGACCACTTATCGAGGCAGGCTTTAGGCTATATCACGTGTGCATGTGCTACATGTGTAAAAAAACGGGGAAAATTATTATATGAAGAATAACTATTCAACGTGGGCGATGTCACGGGCACAGCTAGTAGTATTATATAGAAGTGTTACAACCGGTTGCGAGAAGCTTAGATATACATAGAAAGACAATGTATAGAAGTGTTACAACCATTTGGGAGACTCTTAGATATACATATAAATACCTATACACTGAGCAAAGGTTTAACTACATTTACAATTTACACAAAAAGAGGATGTCTTTTATGTATTTATAAATAATATAAATATCTTAGGTACCTACAGATGTAATGAAACAACTATTAACGGATTCCAATGTGTTATAACCGAGAAGGCATCACAAATTATTATACCTACAGAAGGTTTAGCTCACCACACTGAAACTTTCTCTTAACAGGATAGGTAACAGGATACGAAACCAAAACATCGACATTCAATTTTCTAGTCACTTTTTTTTTCGATACAGGAGGTTTGTTGTGAAATCTAAGTTATCAACGCTTTAAATACAGTACTACGAGTAGCATGCAGTCCACACAGTAAGTCTCAGAACAGAAAAAAAAGACAGATTGTGAAATTCATAATGAGACTCCATCAACAAGATCCATTTTATACTGACGTTCCGAAAACTTTCCAGTTCCCATATTCGTAGCTCAGTAGAGCTAACGACAGTCCAACACGGCATTTCCCTATCGAAACACATCTCGAACGCTCCAAAACACATCCTCACACTTCGAACTTTTTCAATTTCCCCAACAAATAAAGAGCGGGCAGCCATCAAACGATAAATGATTATAAGTATGAAAGAGGAAGCTGGGAAGGCGAGTCCGTAATGAGAAATAAGGCTAAAAAACGGAGGAGCGGCTTCCGCTGCCTTTTCGTTCATCTTATTGATTAAAAAAGTTTCTTAATCATATTTCCTTGGCGAGGCGGATAGTTGCCCGCTATCGGTGTGATGGAAACGGCGTTTTTCATTCTTACGATTGGTGGGTTTTTTAACTGGCTTATAAATAGGAATAATTCTCAAACTTTTTCGCGTATGCTATATCACTACATAGTTTAAAACAAAGTCCCTTTTTCTGTCCCAATATCCCTATGTACGCTTAAATCTTTAAAACTACGTCACGGATTTTTATGCGGTTTTATTTAATAGATAGAGTGATTCAAGAGGGTTTATAGTACCCGTGTGAAGCCGGGGCGGGTCGCTAGTAGACCTATAAACGTCAACTTAAGCCTTCAGCCATCAATGGGCATGTCATTTTTTTTTCTTGACCCATAGAGTAGATTACCAAATAATATTTTTTTCTTGCCTTAATCGAACAAAATTTCGGAAGTGGGGGCTCGTGAAAATTTGTACCATAATGTGACGTCACGACTCTCGAACTTAAGAAGCGGTTATCTTAATCATTTTTTGTTTGTTTGAGAAAAGAAAAAATACGTGTCCAATAATCCCTACTAATATTATAAATGCGAAAGTAACTCTGTCTGTCTGTTACGCTTTCACGCTAAAACTACTGGACCGATTTAAATGAAATTTGGTACAAAGAAAGTCTGGAGCCTGAGAAAGGACATAGGCTACTTTTTAACCGACTGCAAAAAAGGAGGAGTTCCACGCGGACGAAGTCGCGGGCAGAAGCTAGTTTTTAATAATCTAACTGACGGACTAAATATAATTTCGTTTTCTTTACCCAGTCGTCAACCCTATTAAAAGATAACATTTTATGGATACTAAGGGACATATCATATACATATGTATGGGTGATTCCACGGGCGTTTCAACCGCCGTCAGTCCGTTGTCCTGAATATTGAAGAAATGAGCTACAACAAGAATTACGTTTTGATGCGACGACATACTGCGCTCGCACTTGTCGTCAAAATTAATAGAGTTTAAATCTTATTGTAGCTTAATTATTCAATATTTATGGCAAAGGACTGACGGCGGTTGAAACGCCCGTGGAATCACCCGTATGTATGATAAGGTAAATATTTAAACGATTAGTACCTACAGGGTATATAGGTAGTATATACTACAACTATATAAGGTATATAGGTACCCTGTAACTACAAATCATTCAAACATTTGCCCTACGCGAGATTCGAACCAAGCCTTTACGGTCATTAACCTTTACGCCGTCATCAAAACCTAAGTATACAAAACAAACAATATAGACCGGGAGACCGTACAGTAAATTCCATTAGAGAAGTATAAATACACAAGTGCAGTAGGAATTGCAATATAAATTAGCAGGGTTTACTAACTTCGAGCATGTAATGGGCTGGAAAGATTGTCCGGTTGTTCGCACTACAATATTACTATTGGTAGAGTTTAGAATTTCGGTATTAGTTCCCGTGAGGTAAACTTTATCACATTGTTGTCCATCTGTCTGTATGTCAAGACCCTTTCTTCTAGGAACGCGTAGAGTTATCAAGCTAAAATTCATATCAAATACTCAGGACTACTATTTGAGCTGTGAAAAAATCACACTTCTATGCCGAATCAATCAAAAGATACAGCCGTTTCTATAGGAAACTTTCGACACTCGCAAGGGAATCAAAACCTACAGAGTACTTTCTATGAAAAAAACCAGAATCTTGAAACTCGATACAAAGCCACGTCTTATAGCACAGAAAAAAAAATTTCGAGTCCGACTTAACCGGTATTTTTTTATCATTTTTTTTTCTCTATCCTTTGAGATTCAAATATGAGTTACCTTTAAGCATCTAAAAGGTTTAATACACAACATATTTTCACTCATTATAAAACATTAAGTATGATATCGGTGAACAATACCCGCCCAAAGGGTAACTTGGGGTAAACGTGCCGATATATTAAAGGGGTTAACGAATTAAGAGAGTGCATTAGCGAGTGATTATTAGAAAGAATCGAAGTGCGTTTACCCTACCGGCGGCGACCCCGCGGCGAAAGGGTAAGGTGCCACTTAAAGCGGGATAGAAGATACATATATAATTTAAATATTAAAAGATATATATACTGGTTTTGTAAACTTATTGTAAGTAACATACGTATTAACTTACGATCATTGAAAAGTTAAATTAAATATAACTTACATAGCACTAAGCAATTAATCAGGAAATGACTTGTCGAGTTGCCATCAATAATTCTATATAATACGCATACCATTCGAACAATGATATTACCAAAAAACATTTTATTTACTAAAACATAATACCGGGGAGCATTAAGAAAGGATTTTTTTAATTCTCCCCCTAAAGGGATAAAACGGGGGTGTATATCGTGTGCAGACGAAGTCGCGGGCACAAGATATTCGTACATAATTTTGTTAAAACAAAATGACATCGCCATAACTGTAACGGTACAAAACAAAACACACCCGTACATAAATTAGGCAGTACCCGCCGACATCCGAATCCTGCGAGGCGATAATGGCTCACAATTTCACCGCTCAACGATTACGTGGTATTGGATATTTTTATCAGTGATAAGAATGGGTAGCGCGGGGTAATGTAAATTGTTGTCGGGTAAACAAGACAAGTTTATTCACAGATCGATTGCTGCAAAACGCGAGAGGTAGCTTCAATCTTTGAGTTTTCTATAAAAAATGTTATTTTGTAACGATTTTACTTCGCGAGTTTTATTTTATTCGTTAATGTTTTGAGCCGATTGAGCTGACGACAGTCTAAAACGTTGTATTTGTTTCGTCCTAACTGCGAAATCATCAAAAATTATCAATTATTACGAATTTGACTCGCGTAAGTATATTAATTTTTGTGCTAACGTTTTGAAAACTTTAGTTAATGTTTTCAAATCGCTTGATTAACAACAAGTTACTTGTACAATAACTCGTTATAATTAAATACTTATTATTAGTAAAGAGAAAAAAATGCTGTAAACTTTTGTTTTATAAAAGAAAAAGATGTGACAAGAAACTTTAAATACACTCATATGACTAAATTAAATAAAGTTAGATTTGAAACAAGTGGTTGCTTACTATGGCGTCTACCCTGACTAAAACGTTTTCAATCTATAATCAAACTTGTATGAACCAAATGACTGAACTAACTTCACACCCATCCATTTTCAAAATATCCAATCAATCTAATTTACAAAAACATTACCCATAACACACGACCGTACACTTAATTACGCTAAGCCATAAAACATAATTTAGAATGCAAATCTGCGCAAGTACAATAAAAATAAAGGCAGGATTATCATGGCCGATATTAAAATTCGAGATACACACGCCTAAGCCAGAGCCAGTAATTAAACGAAGGTGGACCTTCGCCTTTCGGGGGGGGAGTTATTTTACCATATTTATAAAATAATATAAAAAATTAAATTATTCAACCCGCGTCCCGTGTATCGCGATCGGTGCTCGGACCAGATATTTTTTTACGCTATTTCGTTTTACGTGACCACTGGATTTGCGAAGATTAACCGAGTGCATGTATTCAAATAATTGTTTTGTTTTTTTTGTGTCGTTCATGCTTAGAATTTTGATCGCGACATCTAATTTGTCGTAGACGTGTGACTGGGAGAAATATGGTCCTTTGTTTGGTGCGAATAATAAAGTGTGGGGTACATTACAATGTCGCGTGCATCAAAAACGTCACATAGTTGTACCTATTTTTGAAGTTGGTAGTAAACATCGGTATGAATGGCCTCGTCTGGACGGTATTGAGGTTGAGCGTTGTCGCTACTCGCCGATAGATGGCGCTACAAGTCACGTTTCGTTAACTAAATTTTTCCTTACTTATATTTGTTACTTTTTATTAATACTGGGGGTATTTTTCACTAGTTATGTGGAAAATTTCTATGATAGCGTCCTTTAAGCTTGGTATGGTTAATTTTTAAGTTAACCACTAATACGCGATATTGGATATAATTATATTATTTACCTACCTACCTTAGACGACATGGATAAATTTAAAATAACTTACTTTAAACCAGTTTGGATATTATTTCGAAATAGGTTTTAAAATACTATTATAGTTACCAACTATAGTTTTTTACTTAACCACAAATTGATGATAAGCCACAAACAAAAAACGAAACGAAATAAAAGTTTTCTTCATGAAAAGTTCCTTTTATTCTCAAAAAAAGTAATACACTAATATAAAAAAAAAACACCATTTATAATAATAACGATAACACAAACGTTACATTTTTAAACAATCCAACAACAAAGATATTCGACGTTCATTTATCGAAACTCCCATTACCCAATTTCTTTTCCACGTAGTTAAACCGAAATTAATACTTTATAGTCGGCAATCGCATATTTTACGATAACAGATCCGAATTCGATTGCATCTGTAATTTCGGAGTCCGAATTTTTTACAAAATTCGACGTTTGCATCTCTTTCACTCGATTTCATCAGTCGTAAGTGTGAAAAAGATATCGAATTTCCTAACTGAAAGTTCTATACGCCATAGAAAAACCGGAAAATTGCTTTAATACGATAATGTAATGTGTATACGGAAAATTGGAAATTTGATTGAATTGGCGTGAATATCTTGAAAGCACTTGATATAATTAGTTTGTACTGTAGAGTTTGTAATCCATCGTGGATGCTGGCCGTTAGATATTATGTTGTATAATGATATGTTTTAAATACAGGAGAAGATTATCAATAAAGTACAGAGGAATGGTTGAATAAGTGTGGATCAATAATAAATTTAGGTATTCTAAGTCAAAAGTCCGCATTGAAGGCCGTCAAAATTACATATAATTCGGACGTACTACCTTATTTTATAAATAAGGTAGTTTTCATAATGTAAAAATCACTTTAGCGTTACACTACGATAGAAATTATAAAGTATTACATTACTTAAGGAATATAGACTCGGCCGGCTCACATAGAAAACAGAAATGTACTAAATAACATTACTTAGGTATATAGGTACTCGATTCATAAAGTCAAGCTAAGTACCTACATCCAGAAGCACATAAAGTAGGTACCCAAAACCTACCTGTCTCGAAGCGACATCGAACCGGGATAGTTGGCAACTCTTCACATAAATCACCGACACAGCTTCTCTTCTCTCTCCAGGGCCATTAGCATTTTTTATGCATAGAAATCGATCCACGAACCGACTAATGCCTCCCGCGATACATTAATATCTTACTTTTTATGACTCTTCTGTAACAATCCATCTCGAATCTAAAACCGTAACCACCAACTGCAACGTCAGAAGGATTTTAAGGCTTACTCCAAATACAAAAGGTTCGGTTTTGATTGTTGCAGAGCCGGATAAAATTGGGTCGGGGCGAGAATTGCGTGAGTTTCAGGAGTTGATAATAGGTGGCGTTGGCGATTTTCTTAACGCTTTCATTTTTCTTTCACGGGCACTTTGAGATTAAAAGTTTGGAAAATGAAATGAAAAGTTTGTTCGGGGCCAGTTAGGCGGTATCGGGCGTATTGGGGGCCCTGGCTCCTTGGGAGGGAAAATTAAATTATTCAAATACATTTCTTTTCTTTGGTGTTATTTTGATCGAGATCAGGTAGGCGCGTGGTATAATAAGCTCGGTACAAGCTTTCGTCTTGGCTTTATTATATACTTGGGTTTTAGTACTTTTTATCGAAAATCAATAAAGTAGGTAGTGGAACTACAACCCTTTAATATCTACTACCTAGGTATCTAATTGATTTTCGATTTTTAAAACACGTACTTTTTTCGCTTCGCAGTAAAATTACAACACATTCGGTTAAGTCTCGACTGTCGTTACTGGGATGTGACGTAAAACTATATTCTCCATCATTGGCTGATTGTATTACCCGTGCCTTTCGAGTTTTTTATTATAAAAAAAACGTCCCAGCCACCGATCCTGCATCCATGTAGAGGTAATAAAGTGGCAGTATCCAGTGCTGGCAACCGTCCAAACTAACTCTTATCGGTCGCTTTTCAGCCACTCCACGAAAATATTACGATGCTATGGGATTAAAAGGAATGTATTAATACGTACTAATGCGTCGGGGGTTATCTGGTTTCGAGGCGGCCGAGTAAGGGTTAGCTTTAAGTCGTTGAGTAAAGCAATGGTTAAGTTTTGAAATGATTTCTGATACCTTCCCAGTTCCACATTGGAAAGAAACAACTATAGGTAACGGATTTAACTCGCGAATTTTATTTATTTCGAAAACATATACATATTCATATTATATATTTTCATTCCTAAAGTCAAAGTTCTTTCATTCATGGACTTATTTCTAAATACGTCTCTACGAAGGAGGGATAGTTAGGTACTTAGGTATTCAAAAATCAATATTATAAAGGCTTATAATATTGATTTTTGAGTAGGTACCTATCCTTCCTTCCTATTTAAAAATAAATCCAATATGACTTTGACTTATATAGGCATACAGGCTAACCATTGTCATTGGCTACAAGTTGCAGAAGCTAATCTGTAATGATTGTCGTTTTTATTGTCTAGTAAATAAAGCTTCCGATACGTTAGTTCTTATCAAAACGATGCAGATGTCACTTTTGCATTCCGAATGACCGCCCCTTGCACACAAGATCTTCAACTTCTATCTACCTACTAACAGCTACTTTGAATATATAAAATATTTTATAGTAAGAGTAAGTAAAGTATATTATTAAAAACACATTTTAATAATGATATTAGGATAATCGTCTGCATAAAAGGATAACGCCTGCAAATAACTGATACTATAACTGGCAGACATCCAAGTTCTTATGAGACGGGCTTAATTATCTAGA
Source organism: Polylopha cassiicola (assembly GCA_038024825.1). NCBI lineage: Eukaryota > Metazoa > Arthropoda > Insecta > Lepidoptera > Tortricidae > Polylopha > Polylopha cassiicola. The sequence continues at coordinate 4,253,678 of CP149062.1, forward strand.
GTGCCTAATACAATTTATCAATAGGTGACTTTAAAAAAATACCGTAGGTGTAATAATATGGACTAGGTTACATGTAACTAGCTTCTGCCCGCGACTTCGTCCGCGTGAAACTCCTCCTTTTTTGAAGTCGGTTAAAAAGTAGCCTATGTTCTTTCTCGGGCTCCAGACTGTATTTGTATCAAATTTCATTTAAATCGGTCCATTAGTTTTAGCGTGAAAGCGTAACAGACAGACAGACAGACAGACAGACAGAGTTACTTTCGCATTTATAATATTAGTTAGGATAATTTCTGATGCTTTAGCGATTATTACACATTTGTATTAAACAATTGTAACGGATTTAACTCGCGTATGGTACACAGTTCCAGCGTTAGACTACTATTAGTTTCAATAATGCTACGAATATGGGAACTGTTAAGTTTTCGACACATCAACAAATAAAATAAAATATGCGAGTTAATTCCTTTACAATTATTGCATACCAATACAAACACTTGTCAATGAATTCATAAACAGATCCACTTGTGTGCGTATTTGTGGGACGATCACAATTTATAACTAACATACCTATAATACCTAGGTATATGTCATTATTATTAATTTTAATAATGTATTAAGCACTTTACTTTAATCGACTTAAAATTCGGTTGTTATTATAAAAATCTGAATCCAAACAAATAACACAAACAACAAAAAAATATATAAACAAAACATCCCCTCGACCACATAGAAATGAACAGACCGAAACAATCAACAGACCAGTTACTTAAAAACGCTAAGTACCAAAATGGCGGTCGATTAATAAAAAAAAAGCGGCACAAAAGCTCGTCACATTATCGCCGCCGCCATCTTTCCTTCCCACAAATTACGGAGAGAGGCCATCGCTAAATAACGTCACGTATTTAATTACGACGCCTACGGAACCTCAAAAGTGTCACTTTAGAATTGAAAGCCAACATTATGTGACACAGGGCTGGCAACATAAACAATAAACAATCGAGTACCATAGACAATCGCCTATTTCACTTGGCAAGACTGTTTACGCGTTAACTCTACTAATCACTTAACGGTTGCACTTGGTACTTAAGAAAATTTATATATACCTTAAGTAATGTGACTAATTGCTTATATTTGGAAACTTTATAACCTCAAAAAGGCGATAACAATATATTTCTTATCAAAAACAGCAATTAAAGTAACCAAGGACCAACCGATAATAGTGAACGTTAACTGATCACGTGTCTTTTCGTTGAGGAGGCTGATCCGAGTACTTAAATTAATATTGTATTTTTATTATTTGATATTTTGAAACTTTTCTGAAGTGAATTCACTATTAAATGTTTGGGATTTAGTTAATGCACATAGATAACTAAACCTTCTTGAATACCCTGTTTTAAAAATAAATATATTTACGCCCCTTTACCATACAGATAAACTAGGACAATTTTTTTCCACTTATTGTTACACCATCATATATCTAATTAGGTATAGGTTCTTCAAGCATATACACTAAACTGTAGAGTAACCTCTCGTTTCTATTGTATGCTTCAATTTTGCTTGTGTCCCAAATAAATAATGTACTTACTAAAGTAAATTCTAATACAAGATTTTTCCTTTTGAACCCCCGACGCAAAAACGACGGGGTGTTATAATTAATAATATATTATACAAACAGCGAACATGAGAACTATTAGCAAAGCTAGTTAAGCTCGTTACAGGTACCTAGTTGTTTTATTGAAAAACCCGTTACAGTTCTTTCATTCCAATACCAAAAGTTCGTCATATTCCTAGGCAGTATGTCCCGTCCATAACACCCGGAGGTCAATCCAGTCCAGGGACTGTTTACTGATAAAAGAAAACCAATTTTCCCCACCGCAGCCGCCACAAAGGAGCTATCTAGCGATAAATTATCGAAATTATTGCATTAAAAATTCCATCTAGAAAGTCAAAGCGAGCCATTATGGCCTCGCATTTTTTATTCTAAGCGGAGAAACGTCTCAAGTGCATCGTTCTCAAGTGGACGATAGGATGTTTTTCCCGTGAACATAACGCGGTATGGGAAACTGGTTTTCTCTCCATCTCCGCGGGGCGTCGGTTTAGGTATTATAAGATGCACCGGGATAGTTTATGTAATGCAATGTAAAGGTTAGGGGAAAACATACAGGTGAGAAATGTAGGTATTATACCGGTAATTAACGTTTCACGAAATTTTATAACCTATTAGTCTAGTGGTTAGAGTTAAGTACTGTCCACGAGTCCGGAGGTTACAGGTTCAAATCTTACTTTGTATTCGAAAAGTTTCACAGATAGATCTAGTATTTTAACTGTCTGTGTATTAAGTATACTAGCTTCTGCTCAAGACTTCGTTTGCCCCCGATGCACGCGATGAGTATTTCACACCATATCGTTACAAAGTATAGCCTATATTTTATTCTGTTGCATAAGCTGTATTATTGTTAAGTTTCATCAAAATCCATTTAGTACTTTTTGCGTGAAAGAGGAACAAACACATCCATCCTTAAATTTATACATACATACATTTTTCCAACTTTTGCGTTTACAATATTAGTAGGATAGGATAATAGGATATAACAAATGAAGGTGCCTATCTATTATACTGGATATTCTTAAATCTAAGTATACACAGACTTCTAAGAGGTCTAGACTTGTTTAATATGAAAATTACCTAGAACGAGCTGTGTGAGGAAATTGAGGTGCTTTCGTGTTAAACGTCGATTTACTGGGATTAGGCTTAAGGACTATTATACTGGACAGCTTTCTGCTTATTATTTTAAATGGGGAGAATACGCACCTATAGAAGCCTTCTAATATAGAAATAAGAATGAATACTTACTTAAATAATCTTTCGATATTTTACGAATACGATCAAAATAGCAATTTACACTGACTATGTCCCTCGGTGTATCTCCGTTATTTTTTGTAGGTACAAGAATTTATCCTACTACTATTATAAAGGCGAAAGTTTGTATGTATGGATGTATGGATGCATGGATGTTTGTTACTCTTTCACGTAAAAACTACTGAATGGATTTGAATGAAACTTTACCACAATATAGCTTATACATCAGAATAACATATAGGCTATATTTTATAACGATATAGTGTAAAATACAGTGAAACTTGTTTAAGAGGGACCTGGATAAGTGAAAAACCTCCATATCTGGAACACATGCTGAGGTCCCGGCACCTTAGCTATGAATTACCTCTGTTAGGAAGACAAAAGCAACCTCTTTATCTGGGATTAGTTATTTCTATTTTCTTGTCATAATTACCTCTATAATTGAGAAGACGCGTGTATTTATCTCTGTAACAGGGATAAAGTCAGTAGGTACACATAGGCTACCTCGGACCTCGGATGTCTCCTCTCTCTTTTACTCGAACTTCTCTAAATCGGCCCTTTTATAACTTAGTTTTAATGCGGTTTCTCTAGTAATCGGGTATTTATTTAAAAAAGACCGAAACGAAGACAAAGTCTTTATTATTACGAAAAAAACTAAAATGTTAATTTTAGTGCCCGAATCAGTAAAATAATTTGCCTTCAACTTTTACTAATTTTGCAAACGTCAACAACGAATTACTTATTAGCTTCAGGAGAACTGTCTTTAAACCACATTTTTGATATTTATAATGGAAAATAATGAATTGTTAACAAAATAAATACGTTGCTTTATTGAATACACCTCTATAACAGAGATCACCTCTTTTCTTACCTCTGTTAATGAAACCCTCTGTAAATGAGACAGGTATTTTTTTATACCTAGATATCTGAGACACTGCGTAAGTGGAATACCTCTTTAAGTAAGACTAATTTACAGGTCCCTTGGAAGTCCCAGTTAACCAGGTTTCACTGTACTAATCATACGCAGACGAAGTCGCGGGCAGAAGCTAGTAAATAATAAAAATGTATTCAAATAGAACTATTAAATAAATAAATTGCTGACGTTTACAAAACTTTACAGTTCCATATTCGACCGTAGACGCCAATCCGTGTTTTAATGTTAATACTTATCGCACCTAATTTTTACTTAAATCGATATCTTTAAAAATACCATTACTTAAATGATAATTATATTTATACCAAAACAAGCTTTAAAGCTAAAATACTAAAACCTTGCAATAAGACATATTTGGAAGTATTACGGGGGTCTTGATATTATTTAATCTCGCCTTGGTACAAATATAATTGCTTATATCACCTATCATACAAAATCAAATATCAAAAAAAAGTCAATAAAGCCGTACTTATCTCATTACAGAGGCTATTTAATTTTAACGACGTCATTTCTTTGATGTTAATCTATAATTCATCTTCTCGATCTACCGATAAAATAAACAAACAAAAGGAAAAAAAAGATGGCCGTACTCGCCCTCCCTACAGATAATTTCATTATTTGCCGCTATCCGTACATCACTTTAAAATATTCGCAATCTATAGGTACGCCGTTTTGTTTTCGATGTTTGTTTGGGTAAATACAATTTGTGATTTTTTTAGTTCGTTTAAAATTTTGGAGTTTAATTAAGTATTTAAAATCTAATTAGGACTAAGGAGTAATTATATGTTGTAAGTACAAATGCACTAATTTAATATATTAGTCAAAATTTCGACAAAATGACAAAAAATTACCTAAGGGACACAGTTTTTTTTGTTAAGATACAACAATATCCCTAATAAAGAATATAGGATTGTTAACAACAAACTACGGTACTACATTTTTCTACAAAATGTATTAAAATATGCCTACATACAAATAATGTGCATAAGTAAGAAATAGTACCTACCTACCTAGATGATCTTCATTATCAACACAGTAACACACCGTGCAACATCCATAACAACCTGTCAAACGAATAATCGAAAAGCACGAATACTTTGCCCGCAGACAACCTTATTAAACAAACTTATGTATATCTATTCTCACCCCACGGGAGCAGGGGGAAAACGTGTTTTTGTCGTGTTTTTATTAGTGAAAAACAATGATGAATTAGCGAACATCGCGTTTATTAGTCTGCGATGCGATTTTTTCTCTCGCTCTCGTCTTAATTTGTTTTTTTTTCACGTAACGTGCCAAGAGATGGTCCGTGAAAATTCGTATTAACTAGGGGTGGAATTCAAAATGTCGGCAGCGGGGGCCATCTTGTTGTAAATTAAATTGTTTGCGATCCCCACCGCTCAGGTGTTTTATTGAGACGTGAACAGTTCGGGAACTTCGGAGGTTTGCTAAGGTCGCGATGGCCCCGTTTTTAAAGTTAACGTGATAAAACGCTTCATTTTACCCGTGCAAAGTCTATGAAAATGCAAGAGGGTTTAGACATAATAAACGGTCTTATTTCACAAGCTTACATTGCATCATGTGTATTTATAACCAACTATGTAATATTATATTAATATATTGCATATTGGAATCTATTTCTCTAATTAGAACACCCTTTTAGCTATCGCATCATCATTAAATTCGGGGGTTCTAGTGAAAAATAATATTTATGTAAGTATATTTGAAGGCCTTATATTCATGTACACTAAGACCTTTTCTTTTGCCACGCACCGTAAAAGCAATACTCTCTCTAAATAAAATAAAAATACGCGAGTTAAATCCGTTAATAGTTGTTTCATTCCAATGTGTAATAACCGCGAAGGCATCAGAAATTATTAATACTCTCTCTTTTAAATACATAAGGAAAATAGGAATGACGATTGGGTAAAGATAACGAAATTCCATTTAGCCCGTCAGTTAGATTATTAAAACATATTGGACAGGTATTTTTTTTAAGGTACAATCTATATACAACGTGACGTCACGAACCCCCTCCCGATCTTTTGAAGCTTATATTTACCATATACAGTTCAATTGAGAAAAGAAAAAACACGTGTTCAATAATTTTTGGTATTCCGATGGACAAAGAAAAACAGTCGAACAGCCTATTTCACCAAAACACAGATCTCAACTGAATCATTTTAACGGCGTCATCAACACACAATTTAAATACATACAAAGCAGTAAGAAATACGATCAAAATCCGGTCCGAACACTCGTTATCGCGGTTATTGTTGTTTTTAATGAAATGTGGCCAAAATGATGACCCGCCGAAGCTTTGTCCACGGATCGGGATCCATTATCCCGTCTCCCTCTTAATATCCTGGAGGAACCTCTATAAAATTTGCCATGCGATGGTTGTGCATAGCTCACTCCAGTCAAGTTGTTGGGAGAAAAACTGCGCGTCAATATGATATGAGAGAAAATGGTTGCCAATTGATTATAAAGATGCGCGGAAATGAAGAGATATGCTTTCAATTTGATTTCTAAGATTCATAAATATTTGAATAAGAGAAATGACTAAGCAAGAGAATTCTTATTCTCTTTTTATTCAATACCTACGAGTAATATGAAATTCTACTGTAGTAACAATAAAGTGCTAGAGTTAGCTTCAACCAGGTGCGTGTACAGCAGACATTCTATCTTACACTTTGGCCATAGAAGTTATATGGAATGCACGCCCGTGGCTTTAACATATTGGTAATCAATTTTAATATAAACTTATTAAGAATAAAATAGTCAATAAAAGTGTAATAATAAGATTGCTCAAACAAATTGAATTGCACAACAACACATCTCGAAGACGTAAGTACTTATTAATTATTATTATTGTTGATATTGCTTGTTGAGTGAATGAATTCTTTAATACGCTCTGTTAACATTGCTTGTTGAGTGAATGAATTCTTTAATACGCTCTGTTAACTCATTGTAATATTTACCAGCGGTTTTTACCAAAATGAACTCGCTGTAACCACATTCACTCGCGGCACCATTTTGGGGAACCCTGATCGGGTGACAAGTTTAAAATGTACGCGGAAGGGAATCCTTGAGAGCCCCGTGAATGACCTATTTTTGAATATCTACACTATTTTGTACACAGTGAAATCTTTTGTTTAAGTAAATCTATTGGAATGAAGCAACTATGAGGGTGGATCTTCGAGCGTTTGAGACGCCGTCATTATCCTCTACATCTATATTATTCTATATCTATAATGTTTGCAAATAATATTATTATGTATCGATTGAAATAGTATTTGTAACAGTACCGGGGGATAATATCGCTCAAATTTTCTTTACTTATTGACTCTGTTCTTAAATATAGATGTAGAGGATAATGACGGCGTCTCAAACGCTCGAAGATCCACCCATGAACGGATTTACGTTGCGTATTTTATTTTATCGGAATCTTTACAGTACTTTAGCGTTAGCCTATTGTCAGCTCTGTCGTGCCACGATTATGGAAACTGTAAAGAATTCGAAACATGAGCAAATAAAATAAAATACGCGAGTTAAATCCATTCATAGTTCTCTCATTTAAATAGTACCTATATAAATTCTTCCAAGTTCTTATAAGGTAAATTTAAGAAACAAGATTACACAGGAAACTGTTTTATACTTACATACATATGCTACACCTGAAACATACCTGCCAATTACAATCTCAATCTTCGAATTAAACCCAAAACGTTTAACACCGACCCCAAAGAAAAAAAACGGGAAATTAATAAAACATCCACTAAAGTGAAAGCAGGCGTAAAAAAAGCGCCAAGGGAGAAAAAAAAACGTGTCCAACGTGCCCTTCATTAAAGCACCGGATGAATTGATCAATCAGCCGGTTTATGGCCTAGAATCACTCAACGGAAAATAATTCCCTGGCCATTTTGCAGGCGCCATTTTAATTTCGTCTCGGGGATCGAGTGTCATCCAATCTATCTGACGGAAAAAAAACTCTCGAGACAAGTTTTTCTTTTGAGGATATTCCGTTAATAAACGCACAATTCTGGAGTACGTTTCGGTTTCCGATAAACTTAACAAGACACAATTATATCGGTAATTTTCCGCTGATGAAACCACAGACTAAATTGCCGCGTGTAACATTACCTTAACAAAAATGGACTCATCAATTTCAAATTTAGAAACGGGACACCATCGATGGATAACTAATTACGCCGACGGATTGAGTAATTACACCGGAGCAATCAGCGACGGCATATTCTATTCTGTTTGCGATAACTAATTAATCAAGATCAAACAGAAACAACAATCCGGCAATCTTTTGTAGAAACACTGGCCATCGCGATAATCATGGCGAGATAATCCGCAAAAGAAAAAGAAAACATTAAAATGGCAATCAAACTGGCAATTTGGGAGGGAGTTCCAAATTTAAATCCAAAAGAAACGGCCTTCCGATTTGTAATTCAAACGTGGAAGAAAATGGCGCGATATCCGATTTGAATAAAGAACGGGGCAGGAATGGACCGGAAGTGAGGTTTGGAGTCGGGAGCGCGTGGCATAATTGAAACGAATTCTTTAGTCGGTGCGTTTGAGTCGATTTTTGGGGGCGCGACTATTGCTTCATTAACGCAAGTGTTCTAGCTAAAGTATGTAATGAAGAAAATTACTTGCGTCAAAAGCTCTATATTCCCATCATACGTCTTAATTAACAGATTAAGTTTATCTCGAATAAGATCGAGGTAAAGTTAATCTGTTAATGGAATGAGACACTATCGCGTATTTTATTTGCTGGCTGTTCCCATATTCGTAGCACGACTGAACTGACAATATAATTTAGTCTAACGCAAAAGTTGACCAGGAAGGCATCAGAAATTACCTCGATCTACTAAAAAAAGTTCTGAATAAAGCAACATCGCTATTTTGATAAATTATGATCACTGTCAATTTGATACTTGGCAGAGCCCCAGCGGGCATTGAGCGAAAAAAAGTATAGTCTCAAGTATTAGGGATATACTGAACTGGTATTAATTCAGAATTGATGTACACCCTCCATCGGGAGCACTCGAACGATCAGCCTAAAGCGATCCTTAATGAGCGCCATAAAACTGGGGACGGCATCCGGCTCGAAGGACCAGCGATTGATTTAACGGAGACAATTTTAAAATTGATAGCTGAGAAAATTATATATTTGTAAAATTACGTAATAACTAGGTTTCTCCTTTGAAAATAATGTATTTGTAAGTTTTTAATAAAGAAAAGGGCTATTTTATACTAATATTATAAAGAGGAAAGGTTTGTTTGTTTGAATTGAATAGGCTCCAAAACGACAGGACCGATTTGAAAAATTCATTCACTGTTGGAAAGCTACACTATTCTTGAGTTACATCTATACTAATATTATAAAGTGGAAAGATTTGTATTTTTGTATGTTTGTAATGAATAGGCTCCGAAACTACTGGACCGATTTCAAAAATTCTTTCACCTTTGGAAAGCTACATTATCCCCGAGTAACATAGGCTATATAATATCACGCTAGGTCTTATAGCTGCGGAGCAGTAACCGAAAATGTTTCAAAAACGGGGGAAAAGTATCGTTTCTGAGGCCTTAAAAAAGTCCCCCCGTGCGAAGCCGGGACGGGCCGCTATAAGCTATAAAAAGAAGCGATTCGGGCGAAGCCGGGGCGGGCCGCTAATATCTTATAAACAATTACAATCTTTTAAATATTATGAAACATCACAGTTAAGTTTTGTACGCACTTTTCTACGTGGTGTATATAACGCGCATCTACTCGTGACGTCACATTATGGCACAATTTATACCATACCGTGACGTCACCAGCCCCCACTATCAAACTTTCAAAGCGCTAATCCTTGTCACTTATCATCCTATAGAGAAAAGTAAAAACACGTGTCCAATAATTGGTAATCAACTTGACGGACAAAAAAAAAACAGCCAAACTCGTGTTCAATAATTTCTGGTAATCTACTTGAAGGACAAATATAAAAAGAACATACTTGCCTATTGGAATAAAACAACTTTAACTCGCGTATTTTATTTTTATTGGCTGACGTTTCGGAGCCTTTACAGATTCCATAATCGTAGCACGACTGAGCTGACAATAGTCTTATGCTATACTTGCCTATTGTCTCTTATCAAATTTTTCCACCCACATTATCAACCCCGGTAATGAGGGTACCGATTTCATACCTGCCGATAACACTGTACATTGAATAATTGCTGTCATTACCCGGTTTGGAGAAACGCACCGTCATTTCGTATCACGATAACGTGGGAATGAATACTAATTATCTGACATAATCAGAGAGAATTTTCCTTTGGACTTTTTTTTAATTTTGTGACGTCAGAACCGCTGGGAGTCAATGCTGAAAATAGATTGGCAGTGCGTTACGTTAGCTTGAGGGTTGGTCGATAGTAGAGGTTTTGAATCGCTAAATAGCGTTAAATGTTAAAGACATTTGAAGGGTTAGTTTATAGTAATTGTGTAAGTACATACCTACGTAGAATGAAACATAAATATTTTACATCTTAAATTTTAAAACAAGAGTACCTAGTAAGTTTTACTATATCGTCAGCTCAGTTGTCCTACAAATATTGAAACAGAAAATTTTCGGAACGTCTAAAAATAAAATAAATTACGGGAGTTAAATCCAATGTGTAATAACCGCAAAGATATCAGAAATTAATAAAAGTAGTAATAAGTATAAAAAACTGACATATTATAATATGTACAAAGAAACATATCGAATTCTTACTTCTTTTTAGCCTATATCCCTACTAATATCCCTACTAATATTATAAATGCGAAAGTAACTCTGTCTGTCTGTCTGTCTGTTACGCTTTCACGCTAAAACTACTGGACCGATTTAAATAAAATTTGGTACAAAGATAGTCTGGAGCCTGAGAAAGGACATAGGCTGCTTTTTAACCGACTGCAAAAAAGGAGGAGTTCCACGCGGACGAAGTCGCGGGCAGAAGCTAGTAAAATATAAGTATAAAAATCTGACATAATATGATATGTGTAACAAAGAAACATATCGATTTCGAATTGAATAACACTTTCACATAATTTCATACCTAATAAACTTTTCTAACCTTTAAAATATATAACGCTATTATTTCTTATTACAAAAAAATATACCACATTTGTAAAACCTACCAACAACGTTCATTATTGAAGTAAACACACGTCTTACATTTTTGAGAGCAGTTCTATAATTACGAATTTCCAACGTACATTATACACCGATATTATAATGATACCAAAAACATCGGAGGCATTACGGCATACAAGCTTCTTATTAAAGCAACACGCGGACGCGGGGTAGAAAAATGTGAAAAATTATAGCAAAATATTTTTATAATGTAATTATTCTTAAAAGGAACTCGCTGTGATGCGGGAATGATGTTGAGTAAATATAATGTATTTTCGTATTTATTATAGAATATCATAGTAATGAGGTTGTAGCGGGCTAACTTCGAGAGCCCGACTACATCTCCATTCACCATCACCGTTCACCTCATTCATTCACTTCATTCATTTCGACGGCAGCTGAGCCTAGTTCAGCACCCGAAATTAAAGGCCTTGTCCGGGGCCAGCTCGCCCCGGACTCTACAGGTCCAAAGTCAAAGTTGACCACCTTTAGACCTCGCGTGTGTCCTATCTCTGAAGACCTACAAGAAGAAACTAAATCTAAAAACTAAAGTCTTCAAAGTCACCGCGCACATCTTCATCTTCACTATCGTCAACCTTCAACCGTCACTACCTGAGGGGCTGCACCTACCTGCTGCACAGCGCTTCATCTACCTGCGGCTGCAGCGGAGCTCGACCCGGGCCCTTCCAGTCCGCCCGGCTACCCTAATTGCCGAGGCGGCGGGCCTGGAACGCCGACGACCCGAGCCTGCCTCCTGCTGACTACGCCGAGCCACCTCTTCAACGCTCATCCCTCTCATTCACTCATACATTCATCTACCTACTACACACACATATACACCAACAGCTTCATTGTAAATATTCTTATAATTTAATTGTAAATACTTTTATTAACCTTGTATATATTTCTATTTCTATTGTAATAAATCCCTTTTGGCTGTATTTTGGTTTCCTCATTTCTTTTCAACTGCCGCTTCCCGACAAGGTATTTTGTTTTTAGTGTAATTAATTAATAAATATGGTCTAACGCTAAAGTGATTTTTACACTATGCAAACTACCTTATTTTATTAATTACAAAATATAACTATTTTACAATACAAATTTGTTTTGTTATGAGAGCTTCGGAAAGACCACCATTACTGAGATGAAACGCCGCAAGAAACTCAGTAGAATTTTTTGGTAGACTAGGAATATAAGTACATACAATATAAGAAATATTGACTCAAATTTAAATTATTACACAAACAACATAACTGTTACATTGTCGTCAGCTCAGCCGTGCTACGAATATGGAAACTAAAGTTGCTGAAACGTCATCAAACAAACTAAGATACGCGAGTTAAACCCGTTAATAGATTCTGATAATACACATTGGAATGAAACAACTATGAACGGATTTAACTCCCGTATTTTATTTTATGTGCTAACGTTTCGGATTCTTCACAGTTTCCATAGTCATAGCACGACTGAGCTGACAATAGTCTAACGCTAAAGTAAAATGTCAGCTCAGTCGTGCTACGTTCGTAGTTAAATCCGTCTATAGTTGTTTCATTCCAATAGTATAAGTACCAACATAAAGAAACCAACAGTCGTCCCTATACACATTGAAACAAGAAAAAGCATAAATAACGTATAGAAAATAATTACAACACCGTTTTCACGAGTGAAGTGTCGCAGCGACGCGTGCGGGTGAGTGTCGCCGCACCCGCCATTTTGAAAACTAGAGAGGCTAGAGCTCCTAGCTACCTGGAATCGGTTAATTTATCGATAAAACCGATAAATTACGGTTTTTGAACATTGTAAAAACTAGGAGGTACGGGAAAGCGACATAGATCGGATAAACTCACAAAAATACTGATTTTGAGCTAGTTTCAAATGAAATTGATTGTTTATGTGTTTTATAGACAAAGCCGAAATGTTTCATATCACTGAACGCAATGTTAGTAATAGTAACTTATGTACCTACTATAAATGCACAGCATTGAATTCATGTTTCTGTTACCTTTCAAATATCCCTTACACAATAGGTACTATACCTACGTTACAAAATATATTTTGTAATAAGGGCTGGTATTTGCTGCAGCATTAGTAGCAAAAAATCATAATCGTTATTTGATAGTATTATGACTGTTAGGTCATACAAATGACTGTTTGCTCCCGAATAGCGGAGAAGTTTCATTTCGTACAAAAAGATATTAAATTTCATTGGAATGAAACAATTAGGTACATCGGATTTTGAAATCTTTACAGTTCCTATATTAGTAGCACTAGTTGCTTAAGCGTTAGATGGTAACTTCCAACACTTAAGTGACTTTTAAGCAAACTAAATTATTTTACGACTGAGCATCAGAAATTATTATATGAAATTTCGTATTCCGGTTTCCGTATATCGTACTCTAGGCACAAAACGCCCTAGAGTTTGCTATTTATTTCGCGCCTGTGATTAGCGAGTGCAAGTCTTACTTTTTTGTGAATTAACTACGGAGGCGGTTCCACAAGAGGTGTCCCTTTACCGTAGGGTTTGTTTTATTTTATATTTGCAACTTAAAAACAGTAGGAAAAACATATTTTTGAGATACACGGGTGACATTTGACATGATTTGACGCAGTTATTTTTTATAAACCTAACTAGCGACCCGTCTCTAACTTTTTCAAAACATTCAATACAAACAAACTAACAAATCTTTCCTCTATTTTAGTGGATAGGTACATGAAATTCTCGTGTCACGGTGTTTGTTTCCAAACTCCTCCAAAACGGTTGGATTTTTATGAAATTTTGTGGATGTGTATAAAATTTCATAGATCTGAGAATCGGCCCACATTTATTTTTCTATATAAACTTTGTCATTTACGCCAGCTCAGTGGTAAGTTTGTACCTCACACAAAACACGAAGATCCACATTGTTCCAAACAATTTTTCATACGTTTCCCGTGGATAAATGTGTAGTCATTAGGAGGTTCAACGGTTCATCAGTTATTTATAATTATCAGTTCTTTTAGCCATAACAAACTAACACGTCAATTAATAATTAGGTACATATATCAACTTCAACATACACGCCAATTCAGTGGTACGTTTGTTAATGTGACGCACCTCACACAAAACACGAAGATCCACATTGTTCCAAATAATTTTTCATACATTTCCCGTGGATAAATGTGTAGTCATTAGGAGGTTCAACGGTTCATCAGTTATTTATAATTATCAGTTCTTTTAGCCATAACAAACTAACACGTCAATTAATAATTAGGTACATATATAAACTTTAACATACTCGCCAATTCAGTGGTAAGTTTGTTAGTGTGCCGCAACTCACACTAAACACGAAGATCCACATTGTTCCAAATAACCATTTTTCATACATTTCCCGTGGATAAATGTGTAGTCATTAGGAGGTTCAACGGTTCATTAGTTATTTATAATTATCAGTTCTTTTAGCCATAACAAACTAACACGTCAATTAATAATTAGGTACATATATAAACTTTAACATACACGCCAATTCAGTGGTAAGTTTCTTAATGTGACGCACCTCACACTAAACACGAAGATCCACATTGTTCCAAATAATTTTTCATACATTTCCCGTGGATAAATGTGTAGTCATTAGGAGGTTCAACGGTTCATTAGTTATTCATCAGTTCGCTCGCGAGTGGCCACTTTACACGTCTTTTTTCAGGGTACCGTCGGGTTTTGATGGTTACGTTCAAAAATTAATATTCGCATCAATTTCGGGATAAATTTTATGGTAAGTGCTTTCACATTATGGGTGATTAAAAGTTGCAACATTGTACACAAGGCCGATATTTATAGGGACAACTCGACACGATGACAGTCTCGAAATCTGTCAAAAATGCGAGTACTTGAATTAGTTGATGGTCCCGAAGTAAGTTTACAATTAATGTATGCTAAAATATCAATCCCTACTAATATTATAAATGCTAAAGTAGGTAACTCTGTCTGTCTGTTACGCTTTCACGCTAAAACTACTGGACCGATTTAAATGAAATTTGGTACAAAGAAAGTCTGGAGCCTGAGAAAGGACATAGGCTACTTTTTAACCGACTGCAAAAAAGGAGGAGTTCCACGCAGACGAAGTCGCGGGCAGAAGCTAGTGATAATATAAATAGTATTCTGACTCTACACAATAATATGATATGAAATAATTTTGGCATTATTACGCATGTGAAATACTATCAGCTGATCACCTGATAGTATTAGTATTTTACTAAAATATGTACCTAACGCATTTAAAACCTTTGAAAACATATCATTACAATTAAACGTTTCTCCTATAACAATACAATACAAATAGTTGAGTAAATGTTTTTATAAGTATTAATAGATCTTAACAGAGACAGCTTAAGAACGAAACTACATTAGCGCCTGATCAAATACAAACAACACACATTTGTACAATTGCTATTCAAGGTCACCAGGCGCTTACATCATTCTAAGTTAATCGTAATTCCTACTTGATAATATACCATCAACAACTAGATCACTACCGACCCATAAAGCAGTACGTGCCAATCTGTTGTGCTGACTGAGATGCTAATCATGGCGCTGAAGGGATTAGTAACTGCGATTAACACTACTCTGCCGATTTAGAGCTTACTCTCTATTCATCGTAATTTTACTCTAAAGCAGAGAAAATATAAATTGTTAGAGTAGATGATAAAACGACAAAAGCGAACTTAGCCTCTGAGAAATCTCATCCAGTAGCCTTTGATCGGTTTAGTAAAAAATATTAGCAGAAAATTATGTAGCAGTAGTAAACAAATATGTAAGCACATATACCTGAAAATGATTATGTAATGTGATGTTTTCAATTTTGCGATATCAGTAATATTTAACTATCAAAATGAGGCTCATCAATTTGTATTTGTGATTTTATCTATTCTAAAGTTGACTACCTATTTTTCTTTCTATTCGATATTACTGCCAAAATCCTTCACCTAAGAAACCGTCTCATCATGCACTTACATGTAAGAAACCAAAAAATAATCAGCACCATGTACGACAACAGACAATTCCTCGAACTCAAGAACATCGAACCCTCCGAAAGGAAAAAAACAATAAATCAAAAACATGCAAATCCCGCTAATAACTTGCACAAAACCGAAAGCCATTTCACGGGCGCCGAAGCCGGGCCGGCGTAATCCGGAATATTTAATGCGAGTGCGCAATATATACCGCGGACTCCGGGGTGCTGTTTCCATGCTGATGCTTAATAATTGATAATACTTCGCGAAAACGTGCGGGGGTTGGGTTCATTCAGAGCTGTTATTACCAATCTATACTAATATTATAAAGAGGAAAGGTTTGTTTGTTTGGATTGAATAAGCTCCAAAACAACTGGACCGATTCGAAAAATTCTTTCACTATTGGGAAGCTACACTATTCCCGAGTGACATAGGCTATAAAAAAAGGGATCCGTGCGAAGCCGGAGCAGACAGCTAGTCTTCTATATAGAAAAGGAGACGTTTCCACTGACATACAAACTTAAAGCCGTAACCGCTAATATAAGAAACGTGAAATTTGGAGAGTTGTTTTAATTCAAAATGTGGATGCATACAAAGAAAATTCTCTTCTCATTAATCTCTAAAGAGATGAAATAGGGGTTGCAAGTTTGTATAGAACAATCTTTAAACTAACAACGATTATGATAAAACTTAAGATTCCTGCTCTAAAAACATTTCATAGAATACATTTAATGGTTTATTGTAATTCATCCTCTAAGAACAAAGTAACAATAATTTCCCTCTTTCCTCTTCAAAATGTTAAGCAAACACACCAAAACAGCCCCTGTCACAGTAACCCAAAGCTCCTTAACCACGCTACCTGAGTACCAGCATCACATTATCAGACCCGAGATGTAAACTGAGCAACTCAATCGATAATCATCTGCAAACAAACATCCCGAAGAAAGGGAAAGGGAAGAAATGAGACGTTGCGGGTGATTGAAATGTGTGATACCAAGTTTTGACTTTCAAACGGGTGTGTAATTTGTCTGTTAATTTGACAAATTGGAACAAGGAGTTTGTGTGAGGTTGGTGTAATGAGACTGACAATTTTTGTACAGTCGAGATTAATTGGTTAACGGAAACGATAGTGTAATTATACACTTACATGCTCGTGTGAAACAGAACTTAGATTTATGAACCTGGTGACATTTCGACCGCAAATTACTAAGTTATTTCCAACGATTACTCAGGATCAGCCTACAAATTCTTAACCTGCTAAATAGGAAATTAGTCTAAATTGAGATTAGCAAGACGCCGGTGGCATTCCGAATTGCCTAATAACTCAGCCGGCGGTTGCAGATGCAATCAAATGCAATCCAGAAGACTGATTCAAGCGTTTCGAATTCTTTCTGGTTTCGGTGCTCTTCGAAACAATTCCAGGATACTGACATTTTATGGAAAACTATAAAACAGAGACATATTATCATTGGCCTATACCTACGTCTATTTAAGACGATTACGTCTATTTATGGTGCAATTTTCGTAAGACACCGCTTCCGGTGACTAAATTAACCGATACCTATGGGAGCGGCATATTCTACCGTAGTCTTGACATTGACAAGAAATAATCAAAATGTTACCACATCACTACATAGTATAAAACAAAGTAGCTTCTGTCCCTATATGCCTATGTACGCTTAAATCTTTAAAACTACACAACGGATTTTGATGCGGTTTTTTTCAATAGATACAATCATTCAAGAGGAAGGTGAAGGTCGGGTCGCGAGTAGCACATAAAGAAAATGCGACAAATGACAATCATTAATGTAAATTTACGGCTAACCTTAATTATAATCAAGCCTTGTTGTCCTTGTCGAGACTCTAAAGTATACATAGTATGCTGAATATTCTTTCCAGTAACAAACATCTACATTCCTACATAATTCAACATGATCCTCGATGTAATCAACAATTCCACAAACCCTAGTTTTTACATACCTCTCAGGAGCCGTCGATTTTATTTCAACTACCCGAGAACGTTACCTCGCGGTGTACCGAGAACGTTATGGGGGGACATCTCGGAAAAATAAATTAAACACCGCCTTGGCCGGGTGGGAATTGATCCCGTGGCATTATTGTATCTATAAACATTTCAATTGCGGGAACGCGCGCTTATCCGTGCGCAAAGATCAGCGATCATGGCATCCAAAAATTACGAAGGAGAAAGACTAAACATGTATTCGTTGAACTTGCAGAATCCAAACTCTGAAGATTTATTATTTGATTATTAACATTACATAGTATAACAATTATTAATAACTTCAAATTCCTGAATAAGACAGAGGACACAAAAAAGAATTAAGCAGTCTATTTACCAAAAAATAAAAGACGTAATGAATCCCAAACAGTAGTTCACTTTAATTATTAACCACCTTAAGATAACACAACACAAGAGATGTGTTGATGAATTGACGAGTTCTTAAAATAATATGATGTGTTCACTCCACATGATTCCAAAGAACACCTTAATATCTTCCAATTTGTATGACGTTCTACCTTACCTATCTATTCCAATATTCATACTCTATGCTCCTCTCGAGTTCTCACTGCCGATATATATGCAGATGAATATATTACCGGCGACGGTGTTAAATAAAACGCGAACAAGGCAGACAACGAACGTCGGGATTACTGCGAATGATGAAAAAGGAAAAATCATTTATTTTATTATCCGCACCGAAATAATAAAGGTTCAGCCCTCGTTCCCGCTGACGAGTGGGGTAATTAGTTTTTATAAACTTGGTGTGTTTATCGTAAATAAGTTATAGGTTATAATGTTGCCAGAGAAGATAAAAGACCAGGATACAGGGCTGTAGTAAATAATCCTTCAATTAGTAATATAGATTAAGATATTTCTTATGGTTTACAAAGTATAGAGATTTTATCTGATAGTAAATCTAATATTGTAACGCGAAAGTTTGTAAAAATACATGGATGTATAGATGTAAGGATGGATGTCCGGATATATGTTAGTTCCATTTTCACGCAAAAACTACTGAAAAGGATTTTGATTAAACTTTACAATAATATAGCTAACACATCAGAATAACATGTAGGCTATATTTTGTAACGATATTATGTAAAGTACAAATCGTGCGCAGACGACGTCGCGGACAGAAGCTAGTTTAAAATAGTTATATTTCTTTTAAATTAGTTGGTTAACGAATTTCGGAATCATATAAAATGTATGAATGTATAAGAGCTTCAGTCTCAGTAACAGCAAAATCGACAGGAGGAAATGTATATAAATTAAACTTTGAAGATATAGGTAATTAAAAGTAAAGATTAATCCGAGCCATATACATCAGTCGCAGACCGGCCTTAAGGCTGACGGGGAATTTACCGCCACCCCGCGGTCCGTAGATCGGGCAAATTTAATTATAGTATTCGGAAATGGCCTAGAAAATTGAATGTAAGATAGGAGATAATGCAGAGGCTGTAAAATCTAATTGATTCGGGGAAGAATGTAGAACCATTAGGAGATGAAGATTCGGATTTATTTCGAGTAATGGTTATCTTGTTTGTACCTCGCCGGCATCAATATTAAAAAAAAACTTTTGAAACGTTTTTGCTTTTATATAAATTCTAATACACATATTAAATTCTCGTATCGCGGTATTTGTTTCCAAACTCCTACTAAATGGCTGGACCGATTTTTATGAAATTTTGTGTGCATATCGGATAGGTCTGAGAAACACCTAAAATGTGAACCCATCCTAAAGTTTCTTATTTAATTTTTGGTCATTTTTACTTATACAACTGTGAAACACCTAAAATGTGAACCCATCCTAAAGTTTCTAATTTAATTTTTGGTCATTTTTACTTATATTTTTTATGATTTGGCATTGAAAGTACCTATAAAACCTTAGATTTTCACACTTCTATGATCAACCCTTATTTTTCAATAAAAAATCTAAAAAACCGCGGTACGAAGTTTACTGGGTCAGCTAGTTTATCTACACGAAAATAATATTTTAAATAAATTATTGTTATGATTTGAAAAACGTCCTATGTTTATGGTACAATTAGGCAATGTTATAAACATTTTTATTAAGGATAAATCTGCACAAATATGTCCGTAAAAAGTGTAAGTAAATGGATATGTCTGTACACATTAATAAAAACATCCCTTCGACGAAAGAAACACCTCAGAATCGTTCGAAACATCTGCCGTGCCATAATCAAATTAATCCATCTGGAAACAGATCGAAACGTCACTTTGGTCCATTCGCGAAAATAATTTCATCTCAAAACCGTCCAAATTCACTTGACCCCCAATGTCGGTGAGAAGCCTCTGGTGCAATCTGGGATTGTGGTGCATGAGAGAGGGTGTAAGGGTCAAGTTGAATTGGAGTTTAGGCACCAAATAGGTTGTATGATGGATCAGCTGTCGACCCGAACGGTCTTTTGACACCTCCATCGTTCAATCGCGCTCTTTGACGGTTAGAAGTGCCTCCGATTGTGATTCGATCCATTATTTTTCGAGTGTCATGCTTCTATTATTGTTCGAGGTGACTCGATTGTACTTATGCTTTCTGTTTGATGGATTCGTTTGTTTTTGCTTGTTATTTCTATTTCTTTTTCAGAAAACATAGAAAATGTTCTGTTGTAAAAATCGATCATCGATTTACAGATGCGTATATGCAAATTTTTAAAACTATCATTACTCGTTGAATACAACAATATAGATATTGCTTTTAGGGTTACGTACCCAAAAAGTATAAATTTACGTGTGTCTGTTACAGGTGCTTTCTTATTGCTATTATAACAACAAATACTGAAAAACAGAATAAAAATTTAAAGCTCCCTTACAACAAAAGTAATTTTTGCCGTTTTATAGGAAACTAGATGTCCCGGCGAACTTCGTACCGCTTTTTTTGAAAATACCAACTGCAGCGCCATGTGCCGGGCAGATTTGTGAATTTAATAAATTTAGGGCGCCACCCAAACTCATACAAAGAGAACATTCAAATCGGCCCGCTTAGGAGTTTAGTCACATAGACACGTAGAACTACATATACAAAGATTACGGACATATTTGAGTCCAGCATTCGGTTTTATCTTTAGCTTTGCGGTTTGTTGACGTACGAACAGCAAACAATATTCCATACGAGATAAAACCCGTCAGCATCGAAGTTCAAACACGTCAGGCACATTAAACATTTAATCCCCGATCAAGGCACACGTCTGGTATCGTTTAATTAACCGGTCAAACCCGACAGTAGGACCGCAGAACATCAAAGCACATCTTAATACGCTCAGAGCGGAATCGCCTTCGTCCAAACATTGGTATTAACCAGAACCCCTAACAATTTGTGTGTCGTCTTCGTTAGGGACGTGTTTGGAGTGACGCGAGTGCCTCTGTTTTAAAAGCTTTTATTTATTGGCATGAAGCAACTATGAAGGGATTTAACTCGCGTATTTTATTTTATTTTATTTGCTGATCGGATTCTTTACAGCTTCCATAGCACGACTGAGGTGAATAGTCCTATGCTTAAAGTCTTTAGCTAAAAAAAACGTCAGTCAAAAAAATATAAAACGCGATTAACTATGTGACGTCATTCCAAAACCAGTTAAAGGACCACCCTTTCTACCCCCCGTAATTACGGGGGGGTAAAAAACTAAGTCTACAAATATACCCGAGTGGGGTCTCAAATCAAAATTACTTATTAAAGTTTGTTTTTTTTTAAAAAATTCTTAAATTTATAATAAAGATTATGTTGACTTAACCTTTAAACCGGTTATCAATGAGACTTTATTTGTTTTCATATTTGTACAGACATTTACGATTTATTATGATTAGTCATTATGAAAACAATTTACACGTGATCAGCTTGTTTCCACAATAACAAAGACATGATTGAGATGCGTTTCAGAAAAACCTTTTTAAGATTTTTAGTATCGTGCAATGAAAAAAATGAATGAACTAAAACTATTTTCTTTACATTAATTTCAACATGAAGTCAGTTTGCACTTTTGCGGCAGATACTATCTTTAATCTGTCAACAACTCAACATGTTGTCCGCTCGCGTATTAACCACAACCTTACCGAGAGGTGTTTTCACCCGCGGGTCGCCAATAGTCTATTAAAACCGTACTACCAATAAGACTGTATCCTTTGTTTATAATAAACACTTTCTATTACCGCCGTCTCCCTCGCTCTCATCATCCCGGTATACCTTCATCCCTGTCACACGTTTGTTTCGTAGCATCTAGTGCATATAGCCACCCTTAGGAACGTTAACGACGCGCCCCGAGTCCGCCCGAGGCCGATTCAATTACTACAGTCGTATTATTTCGACGAAAATATGTATGTATTTTGTGTACGTTTGTTGCGGTGTAAATTAAATTCTGTTTCAAGTTTATTGGTCACGTGTTTAGAGGAATGCCGGGGCAGATGCGGTGGGGTAGAACGTCCGAATTCCAGGTTGTGGGGCATCTTTTATGTGTATTGCGGTTCAGATGTTCTTAGGCTTTGGCTACTGTGATTAAATAACACGATAAGAATAAACAATTTTTTTTCCAAATGGGGAACAGTTGTGGTGACCCTAACAACAAAATCAAGTGAGATACGTACTCTTTCTGCTCTAACAATTTAGTGTTGGACTATCGTCAACTCAGATGGCTACTAATGTGGGAATTGTGAAGTTTTCGAAAAAGTCGGTAAATAAAATTCACAAGTTAAATCCGCTATAGTTGTTAATTCCAAAGTGTAACGTAAGTATGAGAAATTATTATCAACTAAACTAGTTTCAAAGGTAGTATAAACTGGTCATTCACTGCCTTCAACGAATCTATAACGAATATGAATCTATACCGTAACGGTCGACGATAACTTTAGATGAGGGTTGGTTTGTTCCGTTTCAATAAAATAAATTCCAAATTCGTGCCGTTGATTATTCTATTTATTGCCCGAATTGGAAAACACAATTAATTAAAGGTCCGATTGGGGACAAATGTGTGTAAATTTTGCCTTGTCAAATACAAATACCGCGGCGAAGTAGCACTGTTGGATATATATTTTGTTACTCATTCGTGATATATAAAAACAAAGAAAAAACTAA
Organism: Polylopha cassiicola; assembly: GCA_038024825.1. Taxonomy (NCBI): domain Eukaryota; kingdom Metazoa; phylum Arthropoda; class Insecta; order Lepidoptera; family Tortricidae; genus Polylopha; species Polylopha cassiicola. The sequence continues at coordinate 4,276,730 of CP149062.1, forward strand.
ATGCAAATTTCTGCGTGAAGCATACTTAGGTACTTACAAATTAAGAGAGAGGAAATAAATGTTATATAAGCTCTTAATTTATATGTACCTAAAGATATGCCGCTTAGAGAATTAAGTCTAATAAAAAAAAAAACTCTCTTCCAAACTTAAGTGCAGGTTAGTTTTAATCAGAGATAATAATAACAAAACCATTTGAAACATAACATAGAAGAGTTCAGTGTTCTTTAATATAAAAAAACGAATCTACAATTTTTAAGACGAATTTCATTCCCAATGAACAGCCTAGCGCTGACTAACAAAACCAATACATTGACCAAACCAAAGCCCGTATCTTAACAGTTTTAAAGGGCCCCGTTAGTTTCAATCAGAGGATACCCGCAGGGTGTAATCATCTTCCGATATTGCTCCTGATAAGGCATTATCGGGAATATTATGGGGAGTTGATAGGAGTTTGAGGCTCTGGGATGTTTCGAGACAAGGGTTGGTGTCGATTCATCCAATTAACGGTTTCGGATGGTAAATTGTGAATTAATTTCAGCCGCTACCGAAGTACCCGTGGTTGGTTTTGGTGGTTTATAAGTTGTAATGTTAGTGCTCCCGTCGCAAATAAGTCGAAATCCAGGATTTAGGCGGCCATAAGTAAAATTTTCAAACATAACTTTAAATAAAACGAATGTGAATAATAAATAGCAAAGGTATCAAAAAAAGGAAATGTTTTGTATGGCTTAAAAATACGGATACAATAAACTAAAGATTCTCCAAAATATGTTTTAACAAGATACTGCATTCTTACAGCGGCAGAGTTACAGTCCACTGTAATGATTAATCTTTGATAATAATATAAATGCGGTTAAAGTTAGTCAGAATGTATGTATGTTTGTTATTATTTCACGCAAAAACGACTCAATGGATATTAATAAAACTTTACAATAATACCTATAGCTAGCACATAAGTTATAATTTTTAAATAAATAGTATGAATCGTCCAAAATATAACAATAAGTGTCAAGAAAAAAGTAAGAAAACCTGCCAAATGTGGCATGCGCTGCAAAAATCTTTAGGTACCTGCTAGAAAATTACTAAATCCTAACTAATATTATAAATGCGAAAGTAACTCTGTCTGTCTGTCTGTTACGCTTTCACTCTAAAACTACTGAACCGATTTAAATGAAATTTGGTACAAAGAAAGTCTGGAGCCTGAGAAAGAACATAGGCTACTTTTTAACCGACTGCAAAAAAGGAGGAGTTCCACGCGGACGAAGTCGCGGGCGGCCGCTAGTACTATATAAAAGAAGATATGAGAATGCCTTATCGGGCAGAAACTATTAAGAGAAGAGATGACGTTGAATGCAAAAAAAGTAGTAAAATCAAATTTAAAAAAAAAAGTGCTAAATGTCATCAGTAAGACTAATTCACTGTAAAACTCTTCCCCTATAGCTCTATGCTCAGTTGCATAGATGTGCATCGTATAGGATTTTTCCACGAGCGGCGCTCTCGAGGCGGCCCCGGGCGTCGCAGACAGTCGCGAGTGCAGACGAGACTCACGATTGTTTGTTGGGCCTTGAAAATAATCATCTAAATCACTACATAGTAAGAAACAAAGTCGCTTTTTCTATCCCTATGTACGCTTAAATCCTTAAAAATACGCAACGTATTGCGCTATAAAAGGAAACACTATGCAATTTTTCAAGTTTCTGACCCTTCGTTGATACATCAGTCAGTTATTCAGTCGGCTTTATATTTAGACTACTTCTACTTCACACGGGTGCTATAAACCGTCCTCTTGAATCACTCTATCTATTAAAAAAACCGCATCAAAATCCGTTGCGCAGTTTTAAGATTTAAGCGTACATAGGGATAAAGGGATAGAAAATGCGACTTTGTTTTATACTGTGTAGTGATATGGGCGAAAGCTGGCTGAATGACTGACTGATACATCAATGCAGGGTCTAAACTACTTATAAGGGTCAGAAACTTGAAAATTTGCACTAAGAAAGGAAATTTTGTAAATTAGCCCCCGAAGGGGGTGAAAAGGGGGTTCAAACTTTGTCGTTTAACAAGTTATTTGATTGAAATTCAGCATAAAAGTTCTTTATCGGAATTCATGAAACATGACGTATGAAGTATGTTAGTAAATTTATATTCTATTTCAAATGACGTTATTCGCATGAAAATTATAATGTTGACGCTTTTAATAAGAATACGTCAGATCTGTAGTAAAATAGCGCAATCGCTAATTCTACGGCCGTACTCTATAGGAAGGCGGGAAATATACTAACACTCAGTAAATAAGTAACACTAGAATTGGATTTCATATTTACAAATATTGTAATAGGTACTTATTATTATAATATAATGAAATGATCTTACAAACATATTAAATACAGTTTCAAGAGTAGTGTTACGATTCAAACCTATTTATTTAATATATTATTTGTTACACAAGTGCCAAGTGCCAACCGAACGAAACAAATGCAAAAATTTATTGATTTGACATTGTTAGATCTACAGTTGGTCAAACAAACCATATAAATAATTTGAAACAATTTTCCAATTCCTAACTTTACACTAATCTTTGATATCTAAAAAACAAAACAGTGTCTGACAAATGCAACCCCAAATTTAACTTTAAATGGAGTATACGGTCTCTGAACAAATTTCCAACTGTCTATACGTCTAAAATATAAGTGTCCGCGTATACTTATAGGATCCGCAACGATACCCTTCATAGGCAATATTTACCGTTCCCCAAATAGAATTATAAAAAAAACATCCCATACCCTGCAAATGTAGGCTCCAATTTGTTGGCATCCCATTGTCTTAAAGGCAGTGTGAGGGGGACAAACGATCAATTACCAACGTTTTCATATGCAAATACTCGGGAGCTATTTTAATTACGTATTTTGATGAACGATATTGATTTGAGTTTAGAAATTTTGTTCGAGGTGAATATTAAGATATGTTAATCAATGTGTGGGGTTTGATTACGGTGTTTGTTGGTGTGACGGTGTCGTCTTTCGGTGGGCGATAAATATTTTGCATTAAAACAAAAGAGTAAAACCAAGTATATATCGCACACCTAGATCTAAAGAGAGCTAACTCAAAAAAGGTACTTATCCAGGAGAGGCGAGAAACTGATTAATATGTCCATATGCACGTATGAGTTTTCTGTATAAATTTATACTTTTTATAATAAAGCTAGCAGAGTTAAGTATATTAGCTGAAATCTGTTTTAGTGTAGGTGGGTTTTGCTGGAATCCGATGGTGTGCATAACTCAAATCTTCCGGTTAGATCCCTTTAGATCTAGGTGTGCGATATGTTTATTTATCTCTACGAGTATATGCCACACCTAAAGGGAGCTAAATCAAATAAGTTATAAGTAGAATTAGAAGGAGTATTTACTACGATGTATTAATCGAAATTCGATCGATACCTGTTCAATATCACTTTTAATGATAATGATTTTTATACCATGACAAGAGTAGTAAAAAATCGAGACCACCCGTGGGCTTCAAACCCACACCTATGCCTTTAAGCTAATGCTTTCATCTACACTACGAGTGCCACCGTTGAAACCCCACTGCACAAAGATCGAATATACTAGTAGAAAATTACGTCGACAGTAATACTGTAAAATTTTATTTAAAAATAGCGGCTAGCCCCGGCTTCGCCCGGATCCTTTTTTTTATAGCCTATGTCACTCGGGAATAGTGTAGCTTTCCAACAGTGAAAGATTTTTTAGAAACAGTCCAGTAGTTTAGGAGCCTATTCAATCCAAACAAACAAAATAACTTTTTCTCTTTATTATATTACTAGCTGTCCGCCCCGGCTTCGCCCGGATCCCTTTTTTTATAGCGTATGTCACTCGGGAATAGTGTAGCTTTCCAACAGTGAAATAATTTTTAGAAACAGTCCAGTCGTTTAGGAGAATATTCAATCCAAACAAACAAACCTTTCCTCTTTATAATATTAGTATATATAAGTATAGATAGATAAATAATAACGCACAGCGCAATTATATAATTACTGAGATACACAATATTATTATGGTCTTGAACTTATGCTATTTGTGGGTTGGAATCTGATAATGATTAAGATTATTCCTTTAGTAGGTAACTATGTCATTGTAAATTGTATGATTGTAAAAAAATAATCTGCTGAGTAATTTGCGACGTTTATTCTCATCAAAGGTGTTTCCGAAGCGCTAGTAGACTCATTTGAGATATAAAAGTAATATTTTATGATAATTTCTGATGCCCTCGTGGTTATTATACATTGGAATGAAACAACTCTAAAAGGATTTAGCTTGCGTATTCTATTTTATTGGCTGCCGTTTCGGAGCCTTTACAGATTCCATAATCGTAGCACCACTCAGCTGACAATAGGCTAATGGTAAAGTCTATGTACTACTATGTACTATTTATCTCTACATAATAATATATAAAATGTTGTGTCTAAATGACTGACGTCGGATCAAAGCACAACCTAAACTGCTGATTGCAAAACCTTGTAACTTGGTTGTGTTCTTCGGACTTCTTCGTATGACTTTGGCATCCTATAGGAAAGGAAATTCCGAAATTCTCCTAGTACGAGGATGAAAGAGGGGGACAAAGTTTGTATGAGACAACAAAATTGGTTCTTTAAAAAAAATATGATAGATTCGAACATTTTGGTTCTAAAATATATATAGGTATACATTTCGACTACTACGCGGACAGAGTCGCGAGCAAAAGCTTGTTTACTAATAAATGTAATAAAATATGTAATTATATATTTTACTACATAATAATATGATAAGCAATGATTATGTCTAATGATTATGCTAATTACACATATACATAAAACTAGCAACGTCCCCCTGGTTTAGCATGGATGTCAAGTACATAATATATTTAGGTACCTACTTAATATCAATTGTAAAGTAAAAATAGTTTGCCTTCATACTTAGATTTTTATTTATTAAATACGTACATAACTGACAATAATCTTAGTGTATTTTTATATATTCGTTATGATTTTTCTATATAAATAATAGAACATAAATAAAATAACACTTATATAAAGTAAATATTTCGTTATAAAAGTGTGAATTGACATACACAGGTAGGTACTATCGGTACATAATAAAAAAAAAACATCGAAAGATTTAAGAGTTTACTTTGAAATTTAAAGGTGTATCAAAGAGTCAGCATGAATTGTGTATATTGATAAAAAAAATAAACAAACTACCCACACATTAAGTTTTATTCGTAGTTAGGCACGTCTATTATCTGTCAACACATTTATAAATGAACATCGATAATAATGAAGCTTCATTTCTAATCGGATTTTACTGTGAACAAAAAAATGACCACTCAATGGGATATCAAGGGAAAGACGGTTCTAGTCACCGGAGGAGCATCTGGGATGGGGGCTCATCACGTGGAGTTTTACTTGAAAGAAGGAGCCAAGGTCACTATGATTCATTAGTAATAATCAACACCATCATGTCCAGTAGGTAATAACCCATATTATTAATAGCGCCCTCTCTGATGCACTTCGACCGACTGGAATCCTTTGTGCCTACCCACTTTGCTTTCTTCAGGTTTCCCATAACAGATTCCATATACCGTATTATATCACCCTGTCTCAATGCCCTTAAGTATTCAGGCTCCAGGTGCTCGCACTAAGTTATTTATTACTGATTCTCTGCAGTTCGTCGCTGTACTAGACATAGCCGAAGACCAAGGCAAGGTTTTAGAGGCAAAACTCAGTAAGATTTACCCCGGAAAAGTGCAATTCATCAAGTGTGACGTCAGCAATGAAGCTAACGTGGTGACGGCATTCAACGCAGTCATTGCTAAAGTCAAGCAACTGGATATCATCGTCAACAACGCCGGAATCGGGAACGATTCTGAAAATGTTTGGGCCAACGCATGCGACGTCAATTGGGTAAATTTCATTACTTAATAACTTCATAAATTGTAGCTTACTCTATAAATAAATATAATGGTGTTTTATACTGACAATACATGAACAAATCAAGTCACTTCCATATATATATACCCGTACTGTCTGAATGGATAATATGATGTCAGTATAGTGATCTTCCCTATAGACCTATATTTAAGTAATCGCAGTACTTGTCTTTTTGTGATGTAACTGAGAATAAGTAAATGACGGCCTGTTGGTCTAGTGGTCACTGACTACGAAACCGGAGGTTGCGGGTTCGAATACTGCTAGGGGCAATCAATGTGATGAGCACTGGCATCTGTACCTTACTCTTGGATGTCTTATATGTATGTTTATCCGTTGTCTTGTACCCTTAGTTACAGGCTTTGTTTAAATTGGGACTAGATCAATTGGTGTGAATTGTCTAAAGAAATTTATTTATCATTTATTTAAAAGTGCTCAATGTTCATTACCCATTCAAAACTTCGGGAAACTCAAAATTTTAACTCCAACTACAACAAAATTGAATATGTTACAATTTCAGCGAGGACTAGTTTCCTTCTGTATGAAAGGGGTGAAGCACATGCGTAAAGATGAAGGTGGCGCCGGTGGTACCATCATCAACATATCGTCTATAGCCTCCTTCTTCACAGTACCAATGTTTCCTATATACAGTGGTTCTAAGGCAGCCGTTCTGCACTTCAGCAGATGTCTTGCAGTAAGTGCACTGGCTACACTATTATTTCTTTAATAATTTCTGATGCCTTCGCGGTTATTACACATTGGAATGAAACAACTATTAACGGATTTAATTAGAGTATATTTTATTTTATTAGCTGACGTTTCGGATTCTTTACAGTTTCCATAATCGTAGCACGACTGAGCTGACAATAGTCTAACGCTAAAGTGAAACAGTTATACAAACTACCTTATATCTAAATTGCAAATTGTAAAAATACTACTCTGTTCTAAAATATGAAATATTAATGTTACATTTTACGCAAAATATTTTACTATTATACATTACAATTAAAACCTAATAGGGGGCGTTACTAGCGCTTCGGAAAGACCATCATTACTGAGAAGAAACGCCGCAAGAAACTCAGTAGGAAGTCGCTTTTTTAGGACACTTCTATGTTTACAATGAAAAAATATTGTCGCAATTAAAAATTAAAAATTATACAAAACCAAATCAAAAAATTAAATTTAATAAATTGAAAATGAAAACTAAGTCTATGCAGTCTTCTGTCCGCTTAGGATTTGATGAGGTGGACTACTGGATCCCAAGCTGCTGGAACGGAGAAACCATCTTCCCTATTGAAATTCGGGTGTTTCTGAATTTCAATTGCCTCGCGAAGCATCCTAGGTAAGTAACGGACTTCCTTCGCAAGGACCTGGGCTTTATCAAATTGGATGGAGTGGTTGGGTTTATCCATGACATGTTCACAGACTGCAGACTTCCGGAAATTGCGGTGTTTCACATCAGCTATGTATTCCTTAACACGCGTAGCAATACTCCTCTTTGTTTGTCCTATATAAGAGACACCACGATTATGGAAACTGTAAAGAATCCGAAACGTCAGCTAATAAAATAAAATAAAAATACGCGAGTTAAATCCTTGAATAGTTGTTTCATTCCAATGTGTAATAACCGCGAAGGCATCAGAAATTATTTTGATCTTTTGATTAAAGGAAAAATACGTGTCCAATATTGCAGCACCAGAATAATCTTCAACAATAAACAGTTGCAGGATCTTATCTCTAATCTGTTCGCTCTGTAGTCTGATATTATTATCACTTATGTAGTCTTTTTACCAATATGATAAAGGTACACTTGTATATTTAATTTTAGCTGTATCACATTTGTTTTGACAGATGGAACCATTCTTTTCAACCACTGGTGTAAGAGTGCTGACAATGTGCTTTGGTGCGACCGATACCCCCTTTGTGCAGGGCATACAGGAACGAGTGATAGACAAAATATATACACAGGCCATCGACGACGTACTAAATTCATTGCCCATGCAAAGGTAATTTTAACCATATACGAGTATACTTAAGATGTTTCTCAAAACGAGAGTTGAAATCAGTTCCAGCGAAAAATAAAACAATCTGGCATCAATTGAACAAGGAGACAAAAAATCTAAGTTCGGTCAGGGAGCGGTACTGAGTTCTACAGCGCATAAGCTTAAATTCTATATAGTATATTCAAGTGACTACAATTTTAATTCTTATATATATGACAAGTGCATTCAGAATTAAGGTTATTTCAAAGTGTTGTCTCAGTTGACTTTTTAAGGAGATATGGTATATTAAGTTATTATTTTCTTATTTTCAGACCCGAATCAGGAGTTGCAGCAACTATAGAAATATACAAGAAAGGAACAAATGGTTCAGTGTGGATTTCTCAAAACGATGCCCCTGCACAGGAGATTACCTCCACAATCACAAAGGCCTACGATCTCATGGCTTCAGTGATAGCGAAATAGCTGGCAACCTAGATAGAGTTGTGTTTTTCCGAAAAGAAACGATAGAAAACTGTAAATTTACTCTTGTCACTTTAAAATGTAATCATTATCCTTCAATCGAAAATCATTGGTTTGTTCAGCAACAACATCTCAAAATAATATTATCATTTAAATTATAAGCAAATATTTGATATTTGACAGTTGTCATTGTATCGTTTTGTTAAACTATTTTTAAAATTTGAGCTGATTTTTTTTCTACTGGAACGGGATACAAAGTATCCTATGTCCTTCTCCTGGTTCTGAGCTACATCCCCAGCAATTTTCAGTCAAATCGGTTCAGCCGTTCTCGAGTTATAAACGGAGTAACTAACACGACTTTCTTTCATAAAGATAGATATAGTATATATAGTATAGTTAAATAATAACGCTCAGCGTAATTACATAATTATTGAGATACACGATATGCTCTTGAACTTATGCTATTTGTGGGTTGGGATCTGATAATGATTAAGATTATACTTTTAGTAGGTATGTAATTTTGAATTGTATGACTGACACAGAATAAAAAGTACTTGCGACGTTCATTCTCAACAATGATGGAGTTACCGAAGCGCTAGTGGATTAAGTTGACATAAAAAAAGTACTTTTTCATGGTCTATCTCTCTACATATATAAAATGCTGTGTCCTAAATGACTGACGTCGGATCAAAGCACAACCTAAACTGCTGATTTCAAAACCTGTAACTTGATTGTGTTCTTCGGACTTCTTCGTATGACAATGGCATCCTATAGGAAAGGATTTTCCGAACTTTTCCTAGTACTTAATGGAATGAAAGAGGAGGACAAAGTTTGTATGAGACAACGCGATTGGTTCAATTTATTTAAAATTTTCCATAAAGATTCTTTAAAAATAAAAGGGTGATAGATTAGAACATTTAGGTTCTATAATATTTTGATATACATTTCAACTACTTAGGTACTACGCGGACAAAGTGGCGAGCAAAATCTTGTTTACTAATAAATGTAATAAAATATATAATTATATATGTTATTACATAATAATATGATATTATTATGATAAGCAATAGCATAATAAACTAGCGACGTCCCCCGGGTTTAGCATGGATGTCATATAAATAATATATTTACATAATACCAATTCTGAAGAATAATTAAAAAAAATAGTTTTTCTTCATACTTAGATTTTTATTTATTAAAGAGTTTAAACAAATACACAACTGACAATAATCTTAGTGAAATTTTATTTTCGTTATGATTTTTCTTAGGTAAATAATAGGGAACATAAAAAAAGTAATTTGACATACATAGGTAGGTACTATCGTTACATTATAAAAAAACTTTGAACGATAAATGTGTTTACTTTAAAATTTAACGGAGTATAAAAGAGTCAGCATGAATATTGCAAGCATGTATGTATATTGATAAAAAAAAAACTACACACACACGTAAGTTATTTGTAGTTATGCACGTCTTTTATCTGCGAACACAATTATAAAAGAACATCGATAATATATGAATCTTCATTTCGAGTCGGATTTTACTGAGAACAACAAAATGACCGCGCAGTGGGATATCAAAGGAAAGACGGTTCTAGTCACCGGAGGAGCGTCTGGGATGGGGGCTCTTCACGTGGAGTCATACTTGAAAGAAGGAGCCAAGGTCACTATGATTCATTAGTAATAATCATCATCATCACGTCCAGTAATCAAATATGATCTATGATGACTATGGTCGGCGTTGAAACTTTTTTAATTTGCAATCAGGACATAGATTACAACCTGCCGGCCATATGAATTTATACAATTTTTGAGCAGCCATATTTTTATTTAATTTAAATACTTATTGCCATTCCAGCTAGCTACTATATAAGGCATCATTTTCGGTAGTATGTTAAGTTACTATATTGGAATGAAACAACTATAACGGATTTAACTCGCTTATTTCATTTTATTTGCTTAAGTCTCGAAAACTTTTCAGTTCTTTCGAGTTCACGAATAAGTTGACGAAAATCTAACGCTAAAGACACTTTGGCATAAGACTATTCGTGGCGTTTCATTCCAATGTGTAATAACTGCGAAGTCACCAGAAATCATTACAATATGTTCCCAATTTTACTGCGCTCTACTTAAAAAGATATAGGCTCATTTCATTTTGTTAATCAAGTTATTTATTACTGATTCTCTGCAGTTCGTCGCTTTATTAGACATAGCCGAAGAACAAGGCAAGGTTTTAGAGGCAAAACTCAGCAAGAATTACCCCGGAAAAGTGCAATTCATCAAGTGTGACATCAGCAATGAAGCTAACGTGGTGACGGCATTCAACACAGTCATTGCTAAAGTCAAGCAACTGGATATCATCGTCAACAACGCCGGAATCATGAACGATTCTGAAAATATTTGGGCTACCACCTGCGACGTCAATTGGGTAAATTTAATTAATAACTTCATAAATTCCATTGTAGCTTACTGTACAAATATACTAGTGTTTTATACTGACAACACATGAACAAAACAAATCAATTTCATATATATATATATATATATACCCGTATTGTCTGAATGCACAAGATAATAGGAAGTCAGTAAAATGATTCGCCCTATGGACCTATATGTAAAAAATCGTATAGTACTTGTCCTGTTGTGATGTAACTGAGAATAAGTGTTCAATGTTCATTACCTACTCAAAATTTTAACTCCAACTACAACATAATGTAATATGTATCAATTTCAGCGAGGACTAGTTTCCTTCTGTATGAAAGGGGTGAAGCACATGCGTAAAGATGAAGGTGGCGCCGGTGGTACCATCATCAACATATCATCTATAGCTTCATTCTTCACAGTACCAACGTTTCCTATATACAATGGTTCTAAGGCAGCCGTTCTGCACTTCAGCAGGTGTCTTGCAGTAAGTGCACTGGCTATTCTATTAAATGTGGATCCAGAGCCTAGTCTCCGAGAAATGCAAACCAACACTTACGTGTAGCGAAAGTGACGAATTTATATCGCTTTGAAACCAAGTACGTCTAATAGGGATAACGACTGGGTGAAGAACAAGAAATTATACGTAGTCAGTCTGTTAAACTAATAAAAATGTTGGACACGTATTATTTTCTATTCTCAAACAAACTAAAAATATAAAAAAAAAATACTGACAGAGATCGTGACGTCACGTTGTAATATAATTTATACCATACTGTGACGTCACGAGACCTTCACCACCACACTCCCCAATATCTAAAGCGAATATCTTTGATCTATTGAAAAAAGGAAAAATACGTGTCCAATATTTTTAGGTAAAACTTGGTTGTCAAAAAAAAAATTTCAGGCGACAAGCACCAGAATAATCTTCAATAGGTAATGAACAATTTTATTAAAGTTAACTTGAAAAACAGTTGCAGAATCTTATCCGTATTCTGTTCGCTCTGTAGTCTGATATTATTATCACGTATGCAGTCTTTTATAAATATGATAAAGGTAAGTACACTTGTATATATAATTTTAGCTGTATCACATTTGTTTTGACAGATGGAACCATTCTTTTCAACCACTGGTGTAAGAGTGCTGACAATGTGCTTCGGTGCGACCGATACCCCCCTTTTGCAGGGCATACACGAACGATTGGTAGACAAAATATATACACAGGCCATCGACGACGTACTAAATTCATTGCCCATGCAAAGGTAATTTTAACTATAGGTATATACTTAAGATGTTTCTTAAAACAAGAGTTGAAATCAGTTCCAGCGAAAAATAAAACAATCTGGCATCAATTGAACAAGGAGACAAAAAATCTAAGTTCGGTCAGGGAGCGGTACTGAGTTCTACAGCGCAAAGCTTAAATTCTATATAGTATACTTAAGTCACTACAATTTTAATTGTTATAATTATGACAAGAGCATTTAGAATTAAGGTTATTTCAAAGTGATGTCTCAGTTGACTTTTTAAGGAGATATGGTAGTTTAAGTTATTATTTTCTTATTTTCAGACCCGAATCAGGAGTTGCAGCAACTATAGAAATATACAAGAAAGGAACAAATGGTTCAGTGTGGATTTCTCAAAACGATGCTCCCGCACAGGAGATAACCTCCACTATCACAAAGGCCTACGATCTCATGGCTTCAGTGATAGCGAAATAGCTGGCAACCTAGATAGAGCTGTATTTTTCCGAAAAGGAACGATAGAAAACTGTAAATTTACTCTTATCACTTTAAAATATTATCATTATCCTTCAATTGAAAATCATTGGTTTGTTCAGCAACAACATCTAAAAATAATATTATCATTTAAATTATAAGCAAATATTTGATATTTGACAGTTGTCATTGTTGCCTTTTGTTAAACTATTTTTAAAATTTGAGCTGATTTTTTTTTCTACTGGAACGTGATAAAAAGTATCCTATGTCCTTCTCCTGGTTCCGAGCTACATCCCCAGCAATTTTCAGCCAAATCGGTTCAGCCGTTCTCGAGTTATAAACGGAGTAACTAACACGACTTTCTTTTATATATAGATAATAGATAGGTATAGTATATATAGTATAGATAAATAATAACGCTCAGCGCAATTACATAATTATTGAGATACACGATATGCTCTTGAACTTATGCTATTTGTGGGTTGGGATCAGATAATGATTAAGATTATTCTTTTAGTAGGTATGTAATTTTGAATTGTATGACTGACACAGAATAAAAAGTACTTGCGACGTTCATTCTCAACAATGATGGAGTTACCGAAGCGCTAGTGGATTAAGTTGACATAAAAAAAGTACTTTTTCATGGTCTATCTCTCTACATATATAAAATGCTGTGTCCTAAATGACTGACGTCGGATCGAAGCACAACCTAAACTGTTGATTGCAAAACCTGTCACTTGGTTGTGTTCTTCGTATGGAGAATTTCCGAAAGGATTTTCCTAAATTCTCCTAGTAATGGAATGAAAGAGGAGGACAAGGCCATCGGTTCTATTTATTTAAAATTTTCCATAAATATTCTTTAAAAATAAAAGGGTGATACATTCAAACATTTTGGTTCTAAAATATTTTGGTATACATTTCAACTAGGTACTACGCGGACAAAGTCGCGAGCAAAATCTTGTATATATTTTATTACATAATAATATGATAAGCAATGATTATGTGTAATGATGGTGCATATTACACATAATATTCATAAAACTAGCGACGTCCCCCGGGTTTAGCATGGATGTCATATACATAATATATTTTTACATAATATCAATTCTGAAGAATAATTTAAAAAATTAGTTTTCCTTCATACTTAGATTTTTATTTATTAAAGAGTTTAAATACATACACAACTGACAATAATCTTAGTGAAATTTTATTTTCGTTATGATTTTTCTTAGGTAAATAGGGAACATAAATAAAGTAAATATGTCGTTATAAAAGTGTGAATTGACATACACAGGTAGTACTATCGGTACATACTAAAAAAAAACATCAAAAGATTTAAGTGTTCACTTTAAAATTTAACGGTGTATCAAAGAGTCAGCATGAATTGTGTATATTGATAAAAAAGAAATAAACAAACTACCCACACAGTAAGGTTTATTCGTAGTTAGGCACGTCTTTTATCTGTCAACACATTTATAAATGAACATCGATAATAATGAAGCTTCATTTCTAATCGGATTTTACTGTGAACAACAAAATGACCACTCAATGGGATATCAAAGGAAAGACGGTTCTAGTCACCGGAGGAGCGTCTGGGATGGGGGCTCTTCATGTGGAGTTTTACTTGAAAGAAGGAGCCAAGGTCACTATGATTCATTAGTAATAATCAACACCGTCATGTCCAGTAGGTAACCCATATTATTAATAGCGCCCTCTCTGATGCACTTCGACCGACTGGAATCTTTTGTGCCTATCCACTTTGCTTTCTTCAGGTTCCCCATAACAGATTCCATATACCGTATTATATCACCCTGTCTCAATGCCCTTAAGTCTTCAGGCTCCAGGTGCTCGCACTAAGTTATTTATTACTGATTCTCTGCAGTTCGTCGCTGTATTAGACATAGCCGAAGACCAAGGCAAGGTTTTAGAGGCAAAACTCAGTAAGAATTACCCCGGAAAAGTGCAATTCATCAAGTGTGACGTCAGCAATGAAGCTAACGTGGTGACGGCATTCAACGCAGTCATTGCTAAAGTCAAGCAACTGGATATCATCGTCAACAACGCCGGAATCGGGAACGATTCTGAAAATTTTTGGGCCAACGCCTGCGACGTCAATTGGGTAAATTTAAATAATAACATCATAAATTCCATTGTAGCTTACTATCATACAAATCAAGTCACTTCCATATATATATATATATACCCGTACTGTCTGAATGGATAATATGATGTCAGTATAGTGATCTTCTCTATAGACCTATATTTAAGTAATCGCATAGGTAGTACTTGTCTTTTTGTGATGTAACTGAGAATAAGTAAATGACGGCCTGTTGGTCTAGTGGTCACTGACTACGAAACCGGAGGTTGCAGGTTCGAATACTGCTAGGGGCAATCAATGTGATGAGCACTGGCATCTGTACCTTAGTCTTGGATGTCTTATATGTATTTATATATGTTTATCCGTTGTCTAGTACCCGTAGTACAGGCTTTGCTTAAATTGGGACTGGATCATATGGTGTGAATTGTCTAAAGAAATTTATTTATCACTTATTTATAAGTGTTCAATGTTCATTACCTATTCAAAACTTTGGGAAACTCCAACTACAACAAAATTGAATATGTTACAATTTCAGCGAGGACTAGTTTCCTTCTGTATGAAAGGGGTGAAGCACATGCGTAAAGATGAAGGTGGCGCCGGTGGTACCATCATCAACATATCGTCTATTGCTTCATTTTTCACAGTACCAATGTTTCCTATATACAATGGTTCTAAGGCAGCCGTTCTGCACTTCAGCAGATGTCTTGCAGTAAGTGCACTGGCTACACTATTATTTCTTTAATAATTTCTGATGCCTTCGCGGTTATTACACATTGGAATATAACAACTATTAACGGATTTTATTAGAGTATATTTTATTTTATTTGCTGACGTTTCGATTTCTTTACAGTTTCCATAATCGTAGCACGACTGAGCTGACAATAATCTAACGCTAAAGTGATTTATACAGTTATGCAAACTACCTTATATTTAAATAACGAATTTTGAAATAGGTACTACTCTATTCTAAAATATGAAATATTAATGTTACATTTTCAAAATATACAAAAAGCGAACTTAATGTCATACGGCATTCTCTACGAGTCAACTATTAAATGTGGATCCAAAGCCTAGTAACCAAGAAATACGAACAAACACTTACGTGTTGCTAAAGTGACGAATTTGTATCGCTTTGAAACAAAGTACGTCTAATAGGGATAACGACTGGGTGAAGAACAAGAAATTATACGTAGTCAGTCTGTTAGACTGATAATATTGACTAGTATTTTTTGTTTTCTCAAATAAACTATAAACTTAAAAAGAAAACTGACCTTGCTTAGAAAGTGGGGGCTCGTTACGTCACGTTGTAATATAATTTATACCATACTGTGACGTCACGAGATCTTCACCACCACACTCCCCAATATCTAAAGCGAATATCTTTGATCTATTGAAAAAAGGAAAAATACGTGTCCAATATTGGTAAAATACTTTGTTGTTAAAGAAAAAAAAATCAGCAGACAAGCACCAGAATAATCTTCAACACTAAACAGTTGCAGGATCTTATCTGTTTTCTGTTCTTACACGTTTGTAGTCTTTTTACCAATATGATAAAGGTACACTTGTATATTTATTTTTAGCTGTATCACATTTGTTTTGACAGATGGAACCATTCTTTTCAACCACTGGTGTTAGAGTGCTGACAATGTGCTTCGGTGCGACTGATACCCCCTTTGTGCAGGGCATACAGGAACGAGTGATAGACAAAATATATACACAGGCCATCTATACCGTACTAAATTCATTGCCCATGCAAAGGTAATTTTAACCATATATATACGAGTATACTTAAAATGTTTCTCAAAACGAGAGTTGAAATCAGTTCCAGCGAAAAATAAAACAATCTGGCATCAATTGAACAAGGAGACAAAAAATCTAAGTTCGGTCAGGGAGCGGTACTGAGTTCTACAGCGCATAAGCTTAAATTGTATATAGTATACTTAAGTCACTACAATTTTAATTGTTATATATATGAAAAGTGCATTCAGAAATAAGGTTATTTCCAAGTGATGTCTCAGTTGACTTTTTAAGGAGATATATTAAGTTATTATTTTCTTATTTTCAGACCCGAATCAGGAGTTGCAGCAACTATAGAAATATACAAGAAAGGAACAAATGGTTCAGTGTGGATTTCTCAAAACGATGCCCCTGCGCAGGAGATTACCTCCACTATCACAATGGCCTTCGATCTCATGGCTTCAGTGATAGCGAAATAGCTGGCAACCTAGATAGAGCTGTATTTTTCCGAAAAGGAACGATAGAAAACTGTAAATTTACTCTTATCACTTTAAAATATTATCATTATCCTTCAATTGAAAATAATTGGTTTGTTCAGCAACAACATCTAAAAATAATATTATCATTTAAATTATAAGCAAATATTTGATATTTGACAGTTGTCATTGTTGCGTTTTGTTAAATTATTTTTAAAATTTGAGCTATTTTTTTTTTCTACTGGAACGTGATAAAAAGTATCCTATGTCCTTCCCTGGTTCTGAGCTACATCCCCAGCAATTTTCAGCCAAATCGGTTCAGCCGTTCTCGAGTTATAAACGGAGTAACTAACACGAATTTCTTTTATAAACATAGATATAGAAGATATAGTATCGATAAATAATAACGCTCAGCGTAATTACATAATTATTGAGATACACGATATGCTCTTGAACTTATGCTATTTGTGGGTTGGGTCCAGATAATGATTAAGATTATTCTTTTAGTAGGTACGTAATTTTGAATTGTATGACTGACACAGAAAAAAAAGTACTTGCGACGTTAATTCTCAACAATGATGGAGTTACCGCAGCGCTAGTGGATGAAGTTGACATAAAAAAAGTACTTTTTACGGTCTATCTCTCTACATGTATAAATAAAACGTTGTGTCCTAAACTGCCGATTGCAAAACCTGTAACTTGATTGTGTTCTTCGTATGACAATGGCATCCTATAGGAAAGGATTTTCCGAAATTTTCCTAATAATGGAATGAAAGAGGAGGACAAAGTTTGTATGAGACAACGCGATTGGTTCAATTTATTTAAAATTTTCCATAAAGATTCTTTAAAAATAAAAGGGTGATAGATTCGAACATTTTGGTTTTAAAATATACATAGGTATACATTTCGACTTCTGCGCGGACGAAGTCGAATAAACTATATAATTATATATTTTATTACATAATGATATGATAAGCAATAGCATAATAAACTAGCGACGTCCCCCGGGTTTAGCTTAGCAATCTTTACTAATATTATAAAGAGGAAAGGTTTGTTTGTTTGTTTGGATTGAATAGGCTCCAAAACGGCTGGACCGATTTGAAAAATTCTTTCACTGTTGGAAAGCTACACTATTCCCGAGTGACATAGGCTATAAAAAAAAGATGATCCGTGCGAAGCCGGAACGGACAGCTAGTATATAATATATTTACTTAATATTAATAGGAAAGAATAATTTAAAAAATGTAGTTTGCCTTCATACTTGGATTTTTATTTTTCTTATGTAAATAATAGGGAACATACATAAAATAAAACTTAAAAAAAGTAAATAATATGTCGTTATAGAAGTGTGAATTGGCATATTATATACGTAAGTACCATACCCATGTAGGAAAGTACCATCGGTGCATAAATAAAAAAAACCTTGAACGATTTATGTGTTCACTTTAAAATTTAAAGGTGTATCAAAGAGTCAGCATGAATTGTGTATATTGATAAAAAAAACAAACTAATTACATACACACGTAAGTTTTACTCGTAGTTGCACAATGCACATCTTTTATCTGCCAACACATTTATAAAAGCGCATCAATAACATATGAATCTTCATTTCGAGTCGGATTTTACTGTGAACAACAAAATGACCGCGCAGTGGGATATCAAGGGAAAGACAGTTCTAGTCACCGGAGGAGCGTCTGGGATGGGGGCTCTTCACGTGGAGTCTTACTTGAAAGAAGGAGCCAAGGTCACTATGATTCATTAGTAATAATCATCATCATCACGTCCAGTAATCAAATATGATCTATGATGACTATGGTCGGCGCTGAAACTTTTTTAATTTGCAATCAGGACATAGATTACAACCTGCCAGCCGGATATGAATGTATATATTTTTTGAGCAGCCATATTTTTATTGAATTAAAATACTTATTGCCATTCCAGCTAGTTACTATATAAGGCATCATTTTCGGTAGTATATCAAGTTACTATATTGCAATGAAACAACTATAACGGATTCAACTTGCATATTTTATTTTGTTTGATGAAGTCTAGAAAACTTAACAGTTCTTCACAGTTCACGAATGAGTTGACGAAAATCTCACGCTAAAGACACTTTGGCATTAGACTATTCGTGGCGTTTCATTCCAATGTGTAATAACTGCGAAGCCACCTGAAATTATTACAATATGTAAATTTTCTTCAGCGGTCCACTTAAAAAGAGATAAGCTCATTTCATTTCGTACCAAGTTATTTATTACTGATTCTCTGCAGTTCGTCGCTGTATTAGACATAGCCGAAGACCAAGGCAAGGTTTTAGAGGCAAAACTCAGCAAGAATTACCCTGGAAAAGTGCAATTCATCAAGTGTGACATCAGCAATGAAGCTAACGTGGTGATGGCATTCAACGCAGTCATTGCTAAAGTCAAACAACTGGATATCATCGTCAACAACGCCGGAATCATGAACGACTCTGAAAATATTTGGGCTACCGCCTGCGACGTCAATTGGGTAAATTTAATTAATAACTTCATAAATTCCTTTGTAGCTTACTCTATAAATATGATGGTGTTTTATACTGACAATACATGAACAAAACAAGTCACTTCCATATATATGTACCCGTTCAGTCTGAATGCACAAGATAATAGGATGTCAGTGAAATTATACGCCCTGTAGATCTATATTTAAATAATCGCAGAGTAATCCTTTTGTGATGTAACTGGGAATAAGTGTTGGTAATGAACATTGATCGTTACCTACACAAAATTTTGGGAAACTCCAACTACAACATAATGTAATATGTTACAATTTCAGCGAGGACTTGTTTCCTTCTGTATGAAAGGGGTGAAGCACATGCGTAAAGATGAAGGTGGTGCCGGTGGTACCATCATCAACATATCGTCTATAGCTTCATTCATCACAATACCAATGTTGCCTATATACAATGGTTCTAAGGCAGCAGTTCTGCACTTCAGCAGATGTCTTGCAGTAAGTGCACTGGCTACACTATTAAATGTGGATCGAAAGCCTAGTCTCCAAGAAATACAAACAAACACTTACGTGTTGCTAAAGTGACGAATTTATATCGCTTTGAAACAAAGTACGTCTAATAGGGATGACGACTGGGTGAAGAACAAGAAATTATACGTAGTCCATCAGTTAGACTAAAAAAAAATATTGGACTCGTATTCTTTTCTTTTCACAAACAAACTGAAACTATAAAATAAAAAAATAAACTTACAGACATAAGTGCTTAAAGGTGGGGGCTCGTGACGTCACATTATAATATAGTTTATTTATACCATACCGTGACGTCACGAGACCCTGACCACCAAACTCACTCCCCAATTTCTAAAGTCATTTTCTTTGTTCTATTGAAAAAAGAAAAAAATACGTGTCCAATATTGGTAAAATACTCTGTTGTCAAGGAAAAAAATCAATAGACAAGCACCAGAATAACCTTCAATAATAAGCAGTTGCAGAATCTTATCTGTATTCTGTTCGCTCTGTAGTCTGATATTATTATCACGTATGTAGTATTTTACAAATATGATAAAGGTGGGTACACTTGTATATTTAATTTTAGCTGTATCACATTTGTTTTTGCAGATGGAACCATTCTTTTCAACCACTGGTGTAAGAGTGCTGACAATGTGCTTTAGCGCGACCGATACTCCCCTTTTGCAGGGCTTAGAGGAACGAGTGGTAGACAAAATATATACAAAGGCCATCGACAGCGTACTAAATTCATTGCCCATGCAAAGGTAATTTTAACCATATATACTTAAGATGTTTCTCAAGAAGAGAGTTGAAATCGGTTCCAGCGAAAATAAAACAATCTGGCATCAATTGACAAGACAAAAAATCTAAGTTCGGTCAGGGAGCGGTACTGAGTTCTATAGCCCTAAAGCCTACATAAAAAAAGGGATCCGGGCGAAGCCGGGCGGGCTGCTAGTATAGTATATTCAAGTGACTACAATTTTAATTGTTTTATGACAAGTGCATTCAGAATTAGGGTGATTTCAAAGTGATCTCTCAGTTGACTTTTTAAGGAGATATATTAAGTTATTATTTTCTTATTTTCAGACCCGAATCAGGAGTTGCAGCAACTATAGAAATATACAAGAAAGGAACAAATGGTTCAGTGTGGGTTTCTCAAAACGATGCTCCCGCACAGGAGATAACCTCCACTATCACAAAGGCCTACGATCTCATGGCTTCAGTGATAGCATAATAGCTGGCAACCTAGATAGTGCAATTTATAGAAATAAAATCTTTTAACTTTTTTGAAAAATGCAAATTTACTATTGTCATTTTAAAATATAATCATTATCCTTCAATTGAAAATCATTGGTTTGTTCAGCAACATCTAAAAATAATATTATCATTTAAATTATTAGCAAATATTTCTTAAGATAACAATTTTATATACGAGGCAAGTAATAATGACTATTTCTGATGCTGCAGTTAATACAACATTGGGGTGACACCGTTTCTCGCGTATTTTATTTAAATTTCTAGAAACGTCAGCACTCAGAAGATTATAATATAAAATAGGCGAGTTAAATCCGTTATAGTTGTTTCATTCCAAAGACAAACAATCACTAGTTATTATTATGATATTAGTTATGCAAATCCACGGCCATATCAGCTGGCCTTGATTCTCTAGTGTAGCCGGATTTTTGACGTACTTACAAAAACCACACATGTACTCGTTACTGCTTTAGTCGAGGAAATATTCTATTACTATATTCTCTTGTCTTCTTGTAGTAGTTGTACTCTTTGGACTATTTTGCTTAAGCGCCATCTGTGTGTAGTGTTTTGCAACACTTACCACACACGATTGGAAAAGCTTTACAGATATCGCTAACCGTCGAAAGATGTCTCTTTCCGCTATTAAATGTAGTAAACCATGTATCAATCGAAATTCGATCGATATCTATAGTTTAAATGATAATGGTATTTGTACCAAGACAAGATTAGAAAAAGTCGAGACCAAACCAGACCACATGCGCCGAAAAAGTTTAGGTAACATTCTGTAGGATTTGGCTGACATTAAGTGTTATGTTGATACAAAAAAAAATAAACATTGTTATCAACTACAAGCATACTTACATTAATTTTATTAGGACTTAGCACGTCTTTTATTTGTCCAAACATTTATAAAAGCGCATCGGGTATATTTGAGTCTTCATTTTCGAGTGGAATTTTACTGAGAACAACAAAATGAC
Source organism: Polylopha cassiicola (assembly GCA_038024825.1). Lineage (NCBI taxonomy): Eukaryota > Metazoa > Arthropoda > Insecta > Lepidoptera > Tortricidae > Polylopha > Polylopha cassiicola. The sequence continues at coordinate 4,298,825 of CP149062.1, forward strand.
TGCACTATGGGATATCAAAGGAAAGACAGTTCTAGTCACCGGAGGAGCGTCTGGGATGGGGGCTCTTCACGTGGAGTCTTATTTGAAAGAAGGAGCCAAGGTCACTATGATTCATTAGTCATATCACGTTTATAATATTAGATAACCATGCTTAGCACTGGAAGTATTTACATCCAGTGCTAAACATGTTATGTTACTTTATTTCTTTTCATAACATAAAGCTTTTATGATCTTCACGTCAAATAATGTTCTTAATTTTGTCTACGTTTTCACTTATAACGAATTAGGCTCTTTTCATTTTGTTCCAAGATATTTATACACACGAGTGGTCCCGGTAGACGTCGTTCTGCCCGGCAAAGTAGCACAACATTAATCAATCGTTAATATTTCCGCACAACTTCTTTTTACATAAGAACATTCTCTTGATCAAAACAAAAACAAAAAATAATTAGTGAAATCGGTTCCCGGTGAAGCTATTCTAGCAGTATGCCGTTGCCAAGGAAATATGAATTAAAATATGATATTATTTAGACATTGATTAGATATAACATTGTATACAAATATAAGAGATTATTATCTGCAGTTTGTCGCTATATTAGACATAGCCGAAAACCAAGGCAAGGTTTTAGAGGCGAAACTCAGCAAAGATTACCCCGGTAAAGTGGAATTCATCAAGTGTGACGTCAGCAACGAAGCAAACGTGGTGACGGCATTCAACGCAGTAATTGCTAAAGTCAAGCAACTGGATATCATCGTCAACAACGCCGGAATCATGAACGAAAATATATGGCAGGCAACATGCGACATTAATTGGGTAAATACATATATCCAAAGTAGCAAACAAAACAGGTCATATCCATACGCCATTTATTTAACTTAAAAAACTCCTAAAATAAACCCTCAATATTTGAATGCACTCAATCAAAATATATATACTATCTTCAACTAAGCGAAATCTAGTCACCAATTACTTGTTTTACAAGCAGTAGAAATTTGACGTTCATGTAACAGAATCAGTAGGTTAGTAAATCAATTAAACCATCAACTTTGATAAATTCAGCGAGGACTAGTATCATTTTGTATGAAAGGGGTGAAACACATGCGTAAAGATGAAGGTGGTGCCGGAGGTACGATCATCAACATATCCTCGGTGGCTGCAGTTGTTTCAACGCCAACGATACCTGTGTACCACGGTTCCAAGGCAGCCGTTCTGCACTTCAGCAGATGTCTTGCAGTAAGTGCACTTGCTATAATATAGTATTGAATCATAGCAAGCTCTTGTTAAAGTATAACGCTGGCCATCTGGGTATTTTAAAATGTACCTTATGTCACTTGTGTTTGTCGCTTGTCTAGATGTAGTCTTCTATTCTTTCTTGTATTCGTATGTTGTATTAATTATAATTATTATGTTCCTCAACTCTGTTTAAATTTAATCTCCAATAGGTTTTGTGCTTCACCACGCTATATATTGTGTAAGAACATAATTATAATTTTTAACTTCGTGATATTATATAGTAACCGTTTTTGATTTTGAACAAACCTGTTCTGACCGTTTTCCAACCAAGACCTTATAATAAATTATTTAACGAAGACAAGTATCAAACTAACTTTTATGCCTACACAATTTCATTATAGTGTAGTAAAATCTTATCTGTATTCTGTTCCGCTCTGTAGTCTGATATTATTATCACCTATGCAGTCTTTTAGCTAAATACCTAACAATATATTATTAAGTTGTTTAACATTTGTTTTAACAGATGGAACCATTCTTCTCGATCACTGGTGTAAGAGTGCTGACAATGTGTTTCGGCTCGACAGACACTCCAATATTACAGAGCTTGGAGAAACGAGTGGACAAAATACATATACAGGCATTACACAACTTAGTAGACAGAAGCCCTAAGCAAAGGTAATTTGAAACGTAGTTTTGAGATGTTTCTGAAAATGAGAGACGCAATCTATAAAACAAGCAAACAAGTTCTATAACAAAAACATAAAACATGTCAAATAACAAAAATGACAGTCAAGGAGTGGCTGAAAATCCGGTTATGGATAATGTTCTATTTTATATAGCTTCATATTCAAGTGACTACAATATTAATTAAGTACTCAAGTGAATTCAGAAATAAGGAAATTTTAAGGATGTCTTAGTTGACTTAGGAGATACTGTATTTTTTTATTTTAGGCCCGAATCAGGAGTTGAAGCAACTATAGAAGTATACAAGAAGGGAACAAATGGTTCAGTGTGGGTTTCTCAAAAGGATGCTCCTGCGCAGGAGATAACCTCCACTATCACAAAGGCCTACGAAATGATGGCTTCAGTAAAGACATAATACGTAATAGCTGGCGAACTGAACAAAGCAAAGCACAATTGAATATTGCATTTTCTAACGAAAGACTAGAGTAACGGTGTTTTGAAATTATATACACTCTTTTCAAGTTAAAATTTACTATTATCGTTTTTAATTATAATCATCATTTTTTCAATTAAAATCATTGGTTTGTAACAACGATGCACTTGTAGCGGATATTTGACACACGGCAATCAGACTTTTAAGTAGGTACCTATATAAACAATATTGTAAATTCATTATTTGTATTCATTTGTCACCATTATCGGTAAAGATTACAAACTTCCTCTCACGTTACAGTAACGAAAACTAAAAAAATATACGTGCTACGATTATGGAAAGTGTAAAGAATCCGAAACGTTAGCTAATAAAATAATAATACGCGAGTTAAATCCGTTAATAGTTGTTTCATTCCAAAAAAAATATATCTTTACAATTTAGACTTTTACTAGCCCTTAAGAAGGTCAGAAGATACCACCGTTTCACAGAGAACACCTCATTTGAGAAGAAACGGCAAGAACAAAATACATAATTAAGAACAAATTATCCTTACAAACTAAATACCTAAATAAGAAAACTGAAGATGCAAAAATGTCTCTATACGTCAAAGAAGTACAACTAATAATTTCTGATGCCTTCGCGGTTATTACACATTGGAATGAAACAATTTATCTTGCGTATTTTATTTTATTGGCTGACGTTTCGGAGTGTTTACAGATTCCATAATCGTAGCACGTGACCTGACAATAGTCTTATGCTAAAGTAATTAATAACTTTAGCATAAGACTATTGTCAGCTAGTTCAATATCGGTTCTCATCGGGTACCCAAGTTAACCCTTCCGACAACTTGGGGGTAACGAAATGTTGAATTTTTGATCCCCCGCCGCAAGGGGGCGCGACGTTATTAACACTTAATATTTAGTACCTCGGCTTAATGATATTTGCTTAACGATTTCTTTTGTTTGACAAAGGATGGAAGGAGATTCGATATTTCGGAATCAAATTATTACGGTCGGTTTGTTAAAGGGTTTTTTGAATTTTAACTGCTTTTTCTGTTATCTAGGTATCACAACGTCATTTGGAGATAACATTTGATTTATTATTAGAATTTAATTTACCTAAAGCGTATTTTGTTTTAAAAGTTTGATAGACTGGAAAAATACCTGGTAGGTATATAATAATAATCTCTGATGATTTCAAGGTTACGAATATGGAATCTGTATCTTTATTGAAACGTCAGCGTGTATACGCGAGGTGTATATGTTATAGGCAATGTGTATAATCCGGCATTGTATAGAATACCTAGGCATTGTATACATTGCCTAAAACGTTCAGGCAATGTGTATAATACGATTCATTTCATACATTGCCTAGGTATTGTATAAAATGCCCGAAGCGCATCAGGCAATGTGTATACTAAAAAAACGCGTTACATACATTACCTATGCGTCAACCGGCATTCTATACAATGCCTAGGTATTCCATACATTTCCTAGGTAAAGTGTAAAATAGTTTGCACATTCAATATCATTTCACACATTGCCTAGACGACCCCGGCATTCTATACAATACCTAGGAAATGTATAGAATGCCTGCATTATACACATTATAGGCAATGTGTATAATCCGGCATTGTATAGAATACCTAGGCATTGTATACATTGCCTAAAACGTTCAGGCAATGTGTATAATACGATTCATTTCATACATTGCTTAGGTATTGTATAAAATGCCCGAAGCGCATCAGGCAATGTGTATACTAAAAAAACGCGTTACATACATTACCTATGCGTCAACCGGCATTCTATACAATGCCTAGGTATTCCATACATTTCCTAGGTAAAGTGTAAAATAGTTTGCACATTCAATATCATTTCACACATTGCCTGGACGACCCCGGCATTCTATACAATACCTAGGAAATGTATAGAATGCCTGCATTATACACATTGCCTATAACATATATACAAATTGACGTGCGCCATTCAAGATCGTTAAGAATAGAATAAAAAGTATAAGTGTAGTAAAGTGTTAACATAAGCTTCCGAAAAGTCACGTGGTCAGCTTTCCTTCGCTTATGTCAATTAATTCGTTTCTATAGCGATCGCGAATGTCAAATACCACTTGTCGAAGACGCCTGATCAAAATACATTTTTTTTAACCAGAATTTTATACAAAATCCACTTTAAAACTCATAATCACGCCCCCTTGATCTCGCCGTAACGCACACCGGCAAAGTGTCACAACTGAGAATAATTAATATTTTAATTGGGCATTTCGAGGCTGATACAGCCGATAAATTCGGTATAGCCTACCGTCCCCCTGCAATATCGCCGAGATGGGTTTAGGCGATTTTCTTTAGGGGTTTTAGTACTGCGGTGAATTAGGTGATTTTTGGGTTTAAATAAAATTAGGATATATAGCTTTAGCTTCTGCTCTCTGTTTAGAATAGAATTGAAAATAGATTATTTGATACCAGACTTGATACCTAATATAATAAAGAGTAAAACATGTGTCAGTGTGTGTGATTTCATACTTTTTATAAGACTAGCGGTACGCCCCGGCTTCGCACGGATTCCTATTTTTTTATAAATAATATAGCCTATATATTTATATATCTCAGGGTTAACGTAGCTTCTGAACAGTGAAAGAATTTTGCAGATCGGTCCAGCCGTTATAGAGCCTATTCAATCCAAACAAACAAACCTTCGCTTTTTATTATATTAAGTAGTATAGAGATAGAATTAAACAAGTTGAAAAGAGTTTATCGCATTTGAGCATTAGCCTACATGCAAATTATTGCTAACTAGCTTCTGCCCGCGACTTCGTCCGCGTGGAACTCCTCCTTTTTTGTAGTCGGTTAAAAGTAGCCTATGTTCTTTCTCAGGCTCCAGACTTTGATTGTATCAAATTTCATTAAAATCGGTCCAGTAGTTTTAGAGTGAAAGCGTAACAGACAGACAGACAGAGTTACTTTCGCATTTATAATATTAGTAGTGATAGTGATAAACAAAGAGAAATATCATTGGTTCAAAACGAGCTATCACTTTTATGTCAGAATGTACTTCAGTCGTTTTATAATAAAACTCTTTACAAATTTTAATCTATAACGCAACCACTCTCAACTTGTTATCGGCGTAGAGTATGCCGTGATCAAAGACACCAATTACGCACCTGCGTCGGGCGATCAACGCGCGTTCGCCGTGCGTTTTTAATGCGCTTTTAACGCGGATATCGTAAAACGACGGTAAGTGTTGCGGTCGCCCCCTTGCTATCGTTACAGGGGTGTCGCTTGTTATAAAAATACCTATAGGCTAAAATTAGACGGCAGGTATTCAGTTTTTTTATTAGATTGTTTACATTACACGCACCGATAAACTTCTTTCTTGGATATTCCTCAAATATACATATTTGTCCATTTCAAATATACAACCTATTGCTTCTGCGCACGATAAGCACCCCCGTTTTACACCCTCAGGGGATGAATTTTCATAAATCCTTTATTAGTGCTATTTTTTAGCGTTATAATATGTTTATTAGCGTTATATATATATCAGCAGCTTCTCATAATATATAGGTATCTTCTGATTTTAACATGTCAAAATGACACAATACAAACAAATTAAGTAAATATAATATGCTCTTTATTCATACTTATTACGTGATGTAGGTACGATAGCGTTATCTAAAAAAAAATAACGTAAAAATTGCACTTACTTTAACAACAAAAAAAATCTGAGTAGGTATGAGGAAACGTTAATAATGACATTATTTATGTTTCCCCATACACAGATATTTTTTTAAAAAAAATTGCATAAGTGACGTTGTTGCAGCGTAGGTGCGATATTATCAGAAGTTTGCTTAATCTTTGGGACAGTGCCAACCCTAAGTTTGGCGGCTCATTAGACCTCGCAAGTGCGTCAAAGGACGGCGTTCGGATGAAGTCGCGCGCGCACCCATTAGCGGCTTGTGATCATCGGAAATATTCAAACGGAACATGACTGTAGATCATTTAGACTCAAACGAAATGTTTTCAGGGTCATGTAATCACTAATTTCGCACGGATCCCTTTTTTATAGCCTATGTCACTCGGGAATAGTGTAGCTTCCCAACAGTGAAAGATTTTTTGAAATTGGTCCAGTCGTTTTGGAGCCTATTCAATCTAAAAAAAAACAAACCTTTCCTCTTTATAATATTTGTATAGTCGCTGATGTGTAAGCTATTTCATTGTAAAATTAAACCGAAATACAGACATTCATCCTTACACCTATACTTTCTTACAAACATCACGTCTTATTTATCATCTAGTACAGTGGTACTGAATCTAAGAGTATGTACCTAATTACCCCGCGTTTTATAAATAAGCGTACCTAGTAGATAACGTAGGGATAACATAGGAGCCGTAATAAGCAAAACTGAACTGATTTTTTTGTATAATAATATCGAGGGAAGTATAAGTTATTAGATCTCCTATTAAGTAGGTCACGAAAGCCATAATACCAAGGTAAAGACTATCTTTGTCGTGGTAACCTACTGGTGACTTAAGAAAAAACATAATTACCTACATTATACAAAATTCGCCGACAGTTATAGTCGATCGATCAATAAATAGCCTTGGTAACCTACCTTGATAAAAAATTATAAAATCATAATGGCCAAGAAAAAAAAAACAAATTTCAGATCCAACGTGTGCCCGCTAGATGTTACACTTTCCAAAATTCCCATTCCACATCGGCGAAAATATGAACGTTCAACAAACAGCTTCAACTTACTCCAATTTACTCCGTCTAATATTCCGAAACCACTTTTTGCCTCCCAAGTAATACTGATAACAGCAATCAGGCGTAAACACAATTAGTAGGATCATAATTAAAAGGGTCCCGTAGCAATCGCGGTCGTCCCTAGGCGGTGCCACCGGAATCAATGAATCATCACATCTCAAACCGCTTGTTTACGGTGTTGTGGAGTACAGGTTAACAAGATGGCCGACAATCGGTCAATAGACAAAGGAGAGGGGTTCTAAGCGCTTTTTTTGCGATTGTCTGTGGTATACAGGCCAAGACAATTGTGTGACATACAGTCATAAAAAAGGTTGCGTTTTTGGAAATAAATACAGAAATTCTGTTGTTAGTTAAACCGTAATAACTACTAATAATACAATAGGTAGGTATATTTTAAACTAATACAATACTTTTTCTTATTGATTACGAATATAGCCCAGTTTGATTTTAAAATTAAGAGTTTACCATAAAGGCCAGAATAGATGTAAGTACCTAAGTATGCAATATATTTCTGCTGAATTTTTTAAGAAGTTTCTTCTCACCAATGATGATCTTTCCTAAGCGCTAGTAGATTCATGTGCCATGTACCTAATTATACATTTTTCTATTTACTAATAAATTACAATTTTAAAGTAATTTTCCAAATAATTATATTATCCATCTATCGTGCTCTTGTGTAGTCAGCAAGTAATACAAACTTGCACTATACACATGTAGGCCTACGGAGTCACTCCCGAGTCGAAACCGCAAAACGTTCTCACGAGATCCTTTAACCCGACGCTTTCCACCAAAGGCCCGATGGAGAAACTTTACAAGAAACGTTCACGATTATTGTTTTAATTTGACACAGTGAATTGGTGTGTGTGCGTTTGAAATGGCCAGTAAGAATTGGGGGGGTGCGAGTTCCGCTCCGAGACTTTGATAAAATTTAGAAGGTTTGTTAAAGAGTTTCCCTTTTACGTGTGTGAGAAATTAAGTTACTGTTTAAGGCAGAACATTTAGTCATCTGGACAAAGCGTATGTACAAAAGGAGGACTGAATGTGTAATAGTGTCTCTCTTTAATCTACCATTTGTGATATTTCGGACTCACAATTCAATTTCAACACTTTAACGCCACCTCTACTTCATGAAATTTGATGGGCAACACTAACTAGGTAATAAGAATTAGAGACCGACATGCGACGTAAAAGCATCGATCCGTATTAACAATACACAGAGACATAAAGGGTTGGCAAGACAGGAGCGGTCCACATCGACACATATTTACAAAATCACCCCTTCCCCAACTTTAGACAAAGTGTTGGTATACATTAGTGGGTGGCAGGGAGATTTTATTGCCGCCCCGCCTTAAAATATTGTCTGATTCATTAGAGGATATTTCACATTTAAGTTTCCACCGTGCACACGTCGCGCTTGACACCGGCAGAGTCGCGTGAAAATTTCTTAGGTGATCATTTGGCTTCGTTATAACGATGGCTGTTACAATTTTCTAAAAGGATACCGTTACTCGTGTAATAAGACGCTAAGATTCTCTTATACCCTTAATTATGGTGGGGGCGGGTGGTAACGGCTCACGTATGTAAATATTCGGTGTAACGACTGAAGGTGGCGACGTGTGTTCGCTTAATGGGTCCTCGGTTGTTTTCTTTGATTAAAGAATTTTATTATAGCATATAATTCACGATTAGACGTTAAGGGGTTGCTGCGACGGTAGATAAAGGAGGCGTAATGATGGGTGCGTGATTCTAAATTATAATTGTTATTGCGTCTAAAAATTAAAGGTGCGAAATTGGGAAGTCGTGTACCTTGGGGCGTTTGGGTACCGTTTGTCTTGGTGATAGCGGGGTGGATTGTTATTATTTGTTTTGGGAGAAACAATGCATGAGTATTAATCGTTAGACGCGTGCAGTGGGTCCTAATGTAGACTAGGCACTGCATAAATTTGACATTGTGCCTGGTGGAATACACCTTCATAACCATATCCTTTAATTATCAGAAAGTTGATAAGGATGTGATTGCCCTGTTTCGCCTGATGCCGTAAAAATATAAATAGAAGATGTTGCTCACTGACAAGACTGCTCTTAAATGTCCACCAAGAAACTGGTTTCCAAGATTAATAAAAGGCTTACCTGAAACAAGAAAAGAAAACATTAAACTCTTTTAAATCTTTACAGAAGCCAAGAACATCTCATTCAAACTTCAAACTATGTAACATATATACAGGTAAAAATACACTAGAATTCTGAACATACAAAGTTGAACTCACAACCGCGACACCGATGTTAGGATTAAGTATCCATGAACACACATAATAACGTACGTATGTATACATACACCCTCCTTTTGGATTTTATAACCCGCTCGCGTTTTAAATTTTAATGAATATAGATATCTTTATTCGCTTTGAGAGTGCGAAGCGCGTTGATAAAGCTAGGGTTTAGTTCGTGAGAACGACGAACGAACTAAGGGTCACGTGGTTCGTTCGTACGTGTATATTGAACCCGTATCATTTGGCATTTTTTTTGTTCGGTTGCTATTATCGATTATCTATAAATCCGGGGCCAGACTGGACTTCTCTACACGGGCTTGTGCCTAATGAGATCTAGCTGTCATGTTTCACAAATTATAGACAAGCTACTGGTCTGTGAATTCACTGAAAGAAAAGTAATAAACAGCGCATCTCTTAGAGTTTCTCAACGTCTAAAAAAAATATTGTTTGTAAGGCAATCAGATTTAATTAGTTCTGTAGTATATCAATTGAAATGTTTCAGTGTAACCGTTTATTCATTTGTTTATTAAAGTTTCATTCAAAAACATAGCACGTATAGGTATTATATAAAAGGAGAAGCTGATTTAATCAGTGTTACTTTTATAACGTAGAAGAGAAAAAATCAGCCCCTAGAAAGGTAAAACGGGGGTGACAGACGAAGTCGCACGCAGAACGCAATTACAAATCTCAATGGACTGGAGAAGCGAACATTTGGTAGCGAACATTCGTTCGCTGTTCGCCGCAGTTGAAATTAACATAACTGTGATTAAAACGTTCGGGGCGCGCCATTAAATCTAATATGCACTGGTATAATGCGAAATGTTTTAACACGGTGCATGCAATTTTTTTGCATAATTATAATTAGTATTAAGTAAGTAACTCTCTTGTGGATCTCGGAAGGATGGGATGTCCTGTTTTAAAAGAAAACTGAAATGTACTTTGATACGACAACGACACAACTGGTAATGTGAATAAAGGAATTCCAATTTAAACGTGACGGTTTAGGATCTCAAATGAAGTAACAAAATATTTTGGGTTGTGTCTAGTTACATTTCAAATTAGGCTTAATACTATCGGTTTTTATAGTATTAAAGTTTTTTTTTATATTTGACAAAATAATTGACAAACCTCCCTATTCATTACCTATTTGACATTTTATGTGACATTACTTCTTTTTTTGTTTCTCCCTATAACCTTGACCTTAGTGAATTAATTTTGTGTATCTGTAGTCCACACAATGGATGTAATAACTTAACTATAACATAGATCTCATCTCATTTTATACATATCGATTTGACCTCATTTCCGAAACGGGAAAAGAGTCCAAACTCCCAACAAGCCTTAACAAAAAATATACAAGAAAGAAAACACCCAGTAAACAAGTCGTTACGGGGTCAATTAGCGGGTAAAAGTGACTAATTACTTATCGCATACGTTCGATATATATCGCCGGCCGCGCCCGGGAACCCGTCAAAACACCTGATATTAATTGATATAGTAATTACTGTTTTCTAATGAAATGGCCGACTAGTGACGGGACTATATTTTTTTATTATTTTATTTACATACTCAACTAAAACTTTAATGTATAAGAGGCAGATTTAATGCACGGCATTCTCTACCAATCAACCTTTGAAGTAGATAGAGTAAGTGTAGGCGAAAAGAAATATAACACTTAAAAATAATCACATTAATATCAAGAGTAGGTAACATATAATTATTATTATAGTTAAATTATTAAATAGGAACGTAGATTTTATTACATAAATAACTACAACGATGGATGATGAAAACTAATGGTCAAGAAAGTGCTCGAAAGTAAACTAAATAACGTCTGAATGCTAGCTTTATCTTTTTCAAAATATCCAAGTAACTCACATCTAATGTGCGGATTTTCGACTCGTAATATAACGAGTCAAAAATCCGTTGTGAGGACTGTCTTATTCCATCAACGAGAGAGGTGAAAAAAAAAACACTTACTTAATCAATCTATACTAATATTATAAACCTGAAGAGTATGTTTGTTTGTTTCAATGCGCTAATCTCAGGAACTACTGGTTCGAATCGAAAAAATATTTTTTTGTTGGATAGACCATTTATCGAGGAAGGCTTTAGGCTATATAACATCACGTTGCGACCAATAGGAGCGAAGAAACAGTGGAAAATGTATAAAAAACGGGGAAAATATGAAGCCTATATGAAGAATAACTATTCCACGCGGAGGCATCAGAAATTATGAACACTTAATCAATTATACTAATAGTACTCTTAATAATTACTTCACAATAAAAGATATATAATGAAATACGATACCTAAGTTCTACAAGCTAACTACGAGCGATTCGTAGCACATATTCGTAGCTGTCTACGAATATCCGTAGCAGAGCGCTACGATATATTCACAAAACGTTTATCTTACCGACCATGTTCGCAGTAAAAAAACGGTACAAATCCTTCACAAGCACAATGACACTTATACTCTTTTGCCCCGTCACTATTAACAAATGTCCATAGATGAACGAAGCCTGTCATTACACATCGGGATATTAACACCGCTAATAGTCGATCGCGAATCCCGCGGGATTGCACCTCCCGTAGTTATTACGTGTAATTGAATTGTTCGCTAGGTGTGACCTAATGGGCTTCTTTTATGGATAGATTAGCTTTTGTTTTGTACAAGTTCATGTACATGCAGTGTTGCCAACTCCTAGAAATTCGAGTCGCTAAACTCAAAGTCAAAAGTCGCCAGAAAGTCGCTAAAACTAAAACATAACCATAAAAAGTTCGGGGACCCCCCCCCATAATGATATACAAATGGAACTTCAATTAAATAAATTTTGAATTTGGTGCGCTATCGCGTTTGTCGTTTTCCATATTAAGTATCTCTTGGCATGGAATAATTCTGTGTCGATTTGATAAAAAAATTATCTATTATTGGCTCTAGAACTGTTTTAATTTGTACTCCAAAAGTCGCCAGATAAGTCGCTAAACTATTTTTGTCGACAAAACTTTTTTTTTGGTCGCTAAGCCTTAAGCAAAAGTCGCTAGTTCTAGCGACAAAATCGCTAAATTGGCAACACTGTGTACATGTACATGCATATGTATTAGTATTGTAAGCTTGTGGGCGTAAAAATTTGTTAAATTACGACACAATTCGCAAAAACCATAGATCACTATATAATATTATTATTCGAGCTATTATTCGAGCTTTTATTCGAGAGGACAAGAAATCTAGACCCCAATAGCAAAAAATTAATGGTATTAAGCCAAATTAGATATCAATTGGATTTCGATTGATATACATTGTAGTAAACATTTAAAAACTTGATTGTTTTAGAAATATAAAAATACTAGCTTCTGCCCGCGACTTCGTCCGCGTGGAACTCCTCCTTTTTGCAGTCGGTTAAAAAGTAGCCTATGTTCTTTCTCAGGCTTCAGACTTTCTTTGTACCAAATTTCATTTACATCGGTCCAGTAGTTTTAGCGTGAAAGCGTAACAGACAGACAGACAGACAGAGTTACTATCGCATTTATAATATTAGTAAGGATTTTACTTTCGAGTATACCTATCGATTTCATGTTGACGTTTCGAGTACTTTAGTTTCCATATCTTAACACACGTTGGCAGCCTAGACTAGTATTGAATGTGGGAACAAGAATATTCTCGTATAGTCAGCATGGAATAAGTGGACAAGCTGACTTAAAAACTGACATATAAAGCAGAACCTACACAAAAAGGGTTAGAAATTTTGCTGTAGGGGAGCACTAAGAAAGGATCTTTGAAAACCTTAGTAGAAGCTAGTATAACATAATATCACGACACACAAACAAATGTTAACGTAACGCAGTGACGTAACAAAGATGGCCGCCTGAGTATCACTATCGAATTATTCAAAAAGTATTTCCTGAGACATGTAGCTTCCTTAGGGGTCAGCAATGTGGAAATAACCTGGAAATGGTAAGAGATCAATTATATTATTATACATGTCCTTTTCACAAGGTCCAAAAAGCATCCAACGATTACTGTGAAACCTAGTGGACATTTTATTTACACGCGAATAAATCACCTCAATTGTCAGATTTTGGTAATCAAAATTGGCTTTAATGGATCTGACAAAAATTCTTGAACAACGCAACGCATCTATTCTACAAATGCACACTTTAAAATATTTACAAAGTTTCCTACTGAATCAATCGCTTTCGAATTTCAGTTCTAATTGAACCACAAACGAGAAAACACCACACTCGTTGCACTTTCCAGATGAGTATAGTTTGTGGCGATTCGTCTCCGGAGCCCCTAGTGGCCGCTGGTCGCTAATCAAATACGGTTCGGCCACTGAGTAGGTGACAATATGTGACGGATGACAGCGGTTCACAAACTTAACATAAATAAATGCTCGCTGATATAAAAATCAAGTATATTTTATTAAGTACTTAAACTTAAAAAAATATAGTGCATTATTAGTTATCTAATTAGTTATAAGTTGTTACACCCGATCCCAGTCGATCCATGTGAGTCTAATTAAATATTACGACTCCAAAAATACCAGACGTTACAACAAAAATTCGTTATTGAAGACCAAATTATTATTTTTTCCTTTACGTTTTTGTTGCCTTTTAGTTTTTTTTCGGCGGTTATTTTTTTTATTAAAAAGTTATTTGAGAAATTTATCATCATCGAAATTTTACAAAGACATACTAAGAGACCACACAAGATAATGAAATTGGTAAAAAACACCTTGACATCTGTTGGAGAGGAGGCATATAGGTACACTATGTACTCGACAAAAAACTCAAATAGACAAATAACACTTTCGTCACTATAGCATAGTAAAACTGTGGACCTAACACCAAGGTTCCATCATAGGTTCCTACAGCACATCTTATTCGTTCCTACAACAGTTTGAGAACCCCACATTAAGTACGAGGAGCGAATAGCAAAATGATAAATAAAGGTAATCCCATTAGCGACGCCGGGCGCGGCATTCGATTACGATATTACGCGATTTGTCAATACGAGACATGACTGCGCGACACGTGGGGTGGACACTGGCGACTCATCTCAGACTGTTTGAGTTAAATGTGACAGAAACATAACATCAACTTTAACGTTTACGTTTCCTATTTGTATTTGATAATATCGGGAAACACTACTGTCAACTTTTACGTTTACGTTTTTGTTTTCGATAATAGCTGCCAGTAACTGAATTGTTCATAACTTATACAAAATGTAAGACTTGACGTCATTTCAATCGCCTCGTTTTTTGCCACAACTCACAATAAAGCCTCTGTACCCACGTAGAAGTTCTTTTAAAGTAGTGTTCTGTCCAAGATAATTATCTTAAGGGTTCTTTCATCATCTTGAGTCCGTACAATTGTACTTGTTAAGGATACTGTAGGCAGTGAGTAAAACCAAATTTAATTAATAATTAACACACTTCACTACTATAGCAATGAAATTAATAATAATTTCATTGCTATAGTATCTAAAGGCAATAGACCGCTACCGATTCTTCCATCACTCTTAATTATCCAACTTACCAATACATATTGTCTTTAGAACAAAGCGACAAACCCCAATGAAAAGGGAAAAACCGTCGAAAGAAACCACCAAACAAGGGGACAGTCTATAATCATTTATCTCCAGTTTAATAAAAGGCAGATTATTTATGGTCCAGGACGGTGGACAAATGTTGCATGATTTAATCCCATTATGTGGATCCATTGAAATATTGGTTGGACAGAAATGGATAATTACGACTCTTTGTCTTATTGTTGGTAATGTAAATAATGTGACTGACTCAGAGTTACAAAAAAAAGTCTGTAATACTTTTAGAAAATTTTGCATTACAATCATGTGAGCGTGAAACTAATTTCTAGACATTTCAAGAAACAACAAATCCTAAAAACATTACTTAAGACACATTATAAATATCACCCTTAAATTATTATTTACTTTCTTTGTGTATCTTAGCAACGGAATACGATCCTAATCCTTAAGCATTAAGACGGCACAAAGAAAAGCAATACAATTGAACCGAGGGAAATATTCGGCTAAGACCTCCATTATATTAGTAGATTAAAGAGCACTTTAGTCAATATTCCATAAAATATTACGTCGTAAATAGAGGGCAGCTGCGAAGACGTGATCAAGTCGGGTAAGGTCCGAGTAATCCCGTTAAAAATTGCCAAACAGAAAACAAACCGAGAACATACATCAAGTGGCTTAAAAAGAGGAAAAAACGGTCAAGTGTGATGCCATGTGGTGGAATGGGAGATATAGATAATATCAGGAAATATGGCTAAGCTGAGACCAGATGTTTGAAATGAGAGCTGTGATTTGTATTAACACATCATCATCTTAAAAGATTTTACATTGATAACTAAACTGTTCAGTAGTCAACTCAGCTTCCACCAGATAACACGAATACATAAGGGTATTCGTGTTATCTGGTGGAACACGTAAATTAGACCAAATATTTAGGTATCATATATTGGATATAAAGCATTCTGAGATATTTATTTATTTAATTATATTCATTGGAACCATCTGGAAAGCTAAATATATTAGAATAGCATCAATTGACTTTCAATTACAGGTTCTAATCGACAAAGTCATAATCATTATATAAATTTATAACTAAGGTACCCAATAATATTTTAGGGGTATAACGTGACGTTCTGTCCCTAAAGCCTGTAAGTATAATTAAAGATTTAAAACATAGCCGATGACTGTCAATAGAACTGACAACTATACCTCTATATTCACCTCAAAAAGGGGTCATATGAACAGGATAGCACTTAAGCTCTAAGGCTAAAAGATCCCTAAAATTCTCGAAACTCGCGAACAGCAAGATGACGTCTGAAGACAGATTCCTCGCGGTCACAGGCGACGGGGACGAATGGAATCGGTGGCGGTAATAGAGACGGTCAGGCCAAATGACCGCTATCCGGACGTAGACAAAAGCGGATCTGCCGTAATAAAGCAGGATTGATGAAAAAGCGCTAAGCCACGCCGATATAACGGGAAGACGGAAGTTAGGAGATATGAGCGAATCTTTGATAAATTTAAAGGTTGGGAACAATTGTAACTATGCAGACGTTTCGAAAACTTCACAATTCGGATACTCGCATTATGCACTACTTATTTTAGAAATTACAAAATGTAACTAGTACCCTGTTTTAAACGAATAAATTACTTAACAATGCAAATACATCAAAACGCGCTTTTACTAGCGCTTCAAAAAGACCATTATTACTGAGAAATAACGCCGCAAGAAAATTTTGATTTATATTTGCAATGATTTTTCAGATGTGTGTTTTAAAAAAAAAATTGTACAATAAGGAATCTTGTCAAAAATCACCTTAGCTAACATGGAGATCTATGAAAAAAATTCCAATGTCGTAACATATTGAGAGTAAAACTCATAAATAATCAAATACAAGTCGCATTTGATTATCAAAAGATCGAATCTGACAACGTAATAAACCTAATCAAATCCAAGCATCGTAAAAAAAGGTCACTCATCACAATATCTTGAGCCACACACCAAAACGGTCTTCCCGACGGCTTTAATACGAAGCTATTGCTATTACGGAGATCGCGGCAGCATCGAACAGTCCCGGCTTTACTGGACTCACTTTACCAGGATTTCGGATATGACGTAAAGCACTCACTTAGTGCCACCCCGGGATCTCCCTGACCGAGTTTTCCCCGTATTTATTAGCTTAGGATATAAGAAATGGTACAGAGATTCGCGGGATTATTGTCCGAATGCAATATGGCAGGGATTACTCGAGAGTTGACATTGTGAGTACCTATTAATCGTTTCAGCGGTATTGTTTTCAATTGTGTTCTGTTAGTAGTCTTTTTTAAATTATAATAGATTCGTTTTTGACCACAACTTGGTCTGCACACGTGCAAAGTACTTAAGTACATGCACACTATTATAGCGTATGTGCTATTATGAATCTCTTTAGTAGTTTTTTGTGTGAAAGAGGAACAAACATACATCTATCAATTCTTAATTACAGTCGTGTCATTTGATATGTCAGACGAATTAGTTCCAGGAAGTGATAATTTTAATGCAGCTAAATGTAAATGAAGATACAATGTTTATCAAAATTCATAGTGGTAGAAGTTTAACTAAAGCCCGTAGTCCAGACCTGATATGAAAATCCCTTCAAAGGTGAAACAGCAAAGATCCAGGAACGTAACAATAATGCCAACAAAACAAACATGTCAGTCAAATACATCCTCGTTTATTCACAACGGGGCAAAAAGCGAAATTGCTACAATATTTACAACTGACCCGGGACATAGTAGAAATGATGGGAAACAGTAGGGGACTATAAGGTGATGTGATTGGTTTCAAACTACTCAATGAAGCTTTGACATTCTACTCATTTCATTATAGTAAAAGTTATAAGACCTTTAGCACACATACTACAGGCATACCAAACACGGAAATTGATTTTGAACGTGCTATAGGTAATACCGGTAATTTAGAAAATCGTGTTTCAGGAAACTTAACCATACTTCTCACGCCAACATCATCTCGAATCATAAGAAAGCACTATTAATTCTTTAATTCAGACTCTTACAGCTGTTTTAAATATTACAGCTCCCATACTGGGGTTATAACGATACTCCCAAATTACCGTTTCTTAACCGTTCCTTTCTCTAACGAAACGGAATACATAATACGCCCCTCAGGGACACATGCCCACTACACGGTCACAGTTAACAAATATTAATAACACGTTAATTTATTAACAAGCACTGTTTATCCAGGGATTAACTGAGAATAGTTTTAGTTCAACAACAAAGGGCCGAAAGGGTTCAAAGCGAATTTCTTGCCGACATATTTACCTAAGGTTACCTTCAGGTGATAGTAATTTTACGCGCGAGAGGTCAGCTTTGGTTGTGTACATTGTTGGAAGGAACGCTTGAAATTTCGCTTGAGTTCACGGTACAGTGACTTTCGGCAGAATTCGAAGTTCGCGAGACGTTTGATGGTAAAGACATTGATGAGATTCATTTGGTTATGATTTTATCTTGACGTATCTTTGAGGATTGGGGATCATTGTTGAACAATGCGTAGGGCGGCCTGTGTATAGCTGGACTTTGATAGGGTGGGTTGTTTATGCAGCTATTGCGTTTGATGAGCACCCATCCTATTACGTGACCTTGATCACTTCCACTTAGATCTATTCATGAAAATAATTCAACTACAAATGGAATAACTTTAAAATCATTTTCTTTATGCACACAGGTGTTTCGTTGAAAATTTTAACCAACTTTTCATTTGAAAACTACCGTCAAAATTCAAATAACACCGCAAACATAAAGATCACACAAAAGGCAAAGGTCCGAAACCGAACCTCTGCATCTTTAATGGAGTGCCGACCACGCATTGTTGCACTATTTGACTTATTTAACTACCCCTAGGATCCGTAGTGAAATTATACAATTGTATAGAAAATACCGACTCTTTGCGGTCGGTGCAAACAAAACTATTGTTTGAAGCTTGTATTAATTAATGCGAATTTTAAATTAATCTGTGAGGGTGTTCTGTTCAGGTCTTTGTACATAATATGTTATTACATTTCGTTAACGCCTTAAAGGTAGTCGGTATTAATTTGCATTCGTAAAATCCAAATTCAAAAGGTTAGAACTCAAATTATGTTAACATTTACTTCTTTCTTTTACGACTTGTTTCATAATATCTACACTAGTTATTTAACTCTTTTTCGGTCAATAAAAACAACGTAAATATCTTTATAATTAGATAATAAAAAAATATATAATAAGATAACTAGCTAATCAAGTAAATTATCCACCAAATATTAACTACATAATAATATTTACAATTTAAACAATTCCAATGAAATAATTTTATAATTATTTCGATTCCACTTTCATTTTGAAAACTTTACAGTTCCCATATTCGTAGCCGTTTCAAAAGTCATACTTGGACATTGCAAAACCTACACTAGTCACACAATTTAATTTCACAATACCATAAACATCAATCAAATTCCCAACACTTGATTTCCACCTGCAGCAGAATTCTGTCGTCCACTTTTAATCCAGAAAGTAATTTGGAAAATTCCCCACTTCCTGTGTTGGAAAATAGAGAAAGAATCAGATTTCCGAGTGGAAACCCTTCAGTTTCCTGTAAAGAGCGATGATAATTGTCCCTTAATGATTCGACTCCATCGGTAACTGTGGGGCAGTATTAATACATGCGATGACTGAACGTTCACACTTTGAATAATTAGAAAAAAAACAGAAAAATATTTGTAGGTTAGTTGTCTATTGGTGTAATAAGTTCAACTATAGATACCTATAATACATGTACATACCTATAATATCAGGTACTATAGTACTTTACAATAGCTCGAACTAGAAAGTAGACTAGTAAGTTGGAATGAAACGACTTTAAACGGATTTTTATGTTCTGTTTCATTCCAATGTATAATAACCGCGAAGGCATCAGAAATTATTAGACTAGTTTAAAGTTTCTCTACTTTCCTTGGTCACGGCATCATGCCAAAACGGCTGAGTGAAATCGTCACTAATTATTGTTTTGCATTGTTTGTCATGAATTCATGGTCAGGATATGGTTTTTATGAAAGAGAAAATTTAAAAAGTTGTGTGGAAAGTTGGTCAAGACAAGGTTTGTATAGAAGAATAAATTCAATACGAAATTCGGATCAGCTAATTTATAATAAAATTTATATTCTATTAACTCCAGAAATCAGCACGTGGTCTGTACACGGAGACGGAAGTGCGCTTTCGAGTCGATTGTTCCCCGAGATTTTAATAACGCTGCAGCAAAGACTCGGTATTGTTGACTTCAAGATGGTGGCCACTCGCCGTTCACTTCGAATAATATTACAGTTTGATTTTATTAAGGCTTTCACAGTCATTTTGGGTCTCGGTGTCCCTTTTTATTTCGCGATAATTGAAGTCGAAAATTTCAGGTCTAAAGCATCATAGTCGTGCTGTAATTATGTATTGCATATCCCTACTTCCCTACTAATATTATAAATGCGAAAGTAACTCTGTCTGTCTGTCTGTTACGCTTTCACGCTAAAACTACTGGACGATTTAAATGAAATTTGGTAAAAAGAGAGTCTGGAGCCTGAGAAAGGACATAGGCTACTTTTTAACCGACTGCAAAAAAGGAGGAGTTCCACGCGGACGAAGTCGCGGGAAGAAGCTAGTTATTATTATAAATGTTTCGTAATGTGACTAATAATGTAGAAAAGTTACAGATAATCGTTTATTGAGCAGCTGTATAGACTTTGGCTGCAGATATAAAATACTTCCGCTCTTCATTGTACCTACAACAAAAAGTTTTTAAAACAAAATTATATAGGCAAAAACAAATCCCTTTAAAAAACTCTTTTAGATACCAATACCTTTCACCAATTGAGTTAACATGAAATTAGGGCATAAGTAAGATAAAAGAAAGCTCTATCGTATCTATTGATCCAAGATCCCAATCACCCAAAACTTACGTAATTTTAGGATATTTTTTTTTCCACATTGAGCTGCTGCCTGTAAAACGGCCTCGCTTTCAGTTTAGCGAATACCTATTCATTCCTTTCAAACTTTATGTTATAAAACCAATCCTGAACCAATCTTAATATACATAAATATTAACAAACAATGACGTCACTAACACCTGCACCTAACAATTCCAATTGACTCATTACCTATCAAAGGTCATTAACACTAAATTAAAGCCAACCTATAACCGTTAAATATGCGACTATTAACTGCATGCAAACTATCAAACTATAACCCGTATAAAACCGCCCATTCACGGCGTGCTGCTAATAGACAGAGTCTTTGTCCTAACAGGCAAGATCCTCGGTTTAGTAGTCGTAAATAACGTCATTACCTGTTCACGGGACACCTAAAGCATCTTGACTAACAATACGCAAATGTGGGATGCCGTTAAAGTGAACGGGGATGACATCGGTGGTTTATTGCGAGGGTTAAAGGGTAAAACTGTGAAGTTTATCTACTATATTGATGGTGGAATAGCGAATACGTAATACGTCATGTTACGAGATTCATACGCATAATGTAGTAGGTACATTAGTCAAAACTCGCAGAATATTTTGTATTAAACAAAAATCAGGTAAGTCAAATTGATAGTATGCCAAGGGATATGACTTCAAATTCCACAGGCCAATTGAATGTTTCTCTTTATATAATAACATCATCAATTTAGATTTAAAGCCTTTCTAATTCTAAACAAATCGACTAAGCCATATCTCCGACACGGCAACACTATTTTTTCCACTACCGGGGGGCAATTATCCGAAACTCGGACACAACAGCGCAGACGCACTCGACTCACAATGGCTGCCACTCGAGAAGTCGCTGTAACGAATCCACTACTATCAACCGGTCCCTTTCGAAACTGGAACACGATTGTTTGCGCGACACTCCTCGGTTCCTCACCTCCGGTTAATGATGGTGCCGGGTTCATTAGCTGAGAGGCTTTTTTTCAGCTGAGACGTGTGGTAATTCGGATTGATATTCGTATATAGACAAGCTGATATAGGTAGCGTATCCCGTTTAGGAAGGATAAGATCAAAGGGCAACGGTTAATCAGACTGATCACTTGACGGACATAGGTTATGTCTACCCTCATTGTCGCTAAAATAGCAAGGGTGACAGCCTCACAAAGGTTGTTTATTGGCGGCGCACGGGACAATCCATCACTCCCGATTGTTCCCCGCCGGACGACCTCTCGTGCCCTGATCATTATTTAAAATATAGATGAGAGTGTTTTCTTTCCGATAATCGAGACCGCGATTGAGGGTTCAACACAATAGCGCCTTTTGAAAGCGTCGCCTGGAGCCCTAGACAGGGGCCCCAAGGACCAAAGTCTCGCTTATTTGTATTAGTAAATTGAAGGTACACTGTCCACTCTATTCAGATCCCCGGCGGAGCAATCCGAGTCTCCCTTCGGGTCGGATTTTTAAAAGTGGTGGGAGACCGGGGGGTTCAATTAAGGTGGTCTTTGTGAACATTCTATCGGCGCGCAATGAAAAGAGTTGTGATTTTCTTTGATATGCGGAGACGCGGTTTGCCGAGTGAGAAATCAAAGGGCTCCATCGTGATGCATGACGGGTTTTATTAAGATTTAATGCCGCCAACGACACTCAGAGGCGGGAAAAGAACGAGTCTCAAGTATTCTGTTGCGATGTACATTTTACATGACGTTGGTTTCGTTCGTTCGCAAAAGTGCAGTCTGAAAAAGGTGGTGCAAATTCTGTGTCATTTACGGGTAAAAGTTTGAAAGTTTAAGTGAAAACTTCGGTTACACTGTTTAACGTCAATTTTGAGCAACAAAACTTAGCTAATCAATATTTAACATCCTTCTTAATTGGCTGCCTTTGACTTATTTTAGTTGGACACGGATTTATATTCTGATCGTAATGGTCGCTCATTTAGCCTTATATATTACTATTACCATATTATGCCTAAAATACACTCTACAATTAAAAACGAAAACCAGCCTAATGCACCGTCTTCTTGTATAGTAAATTATCTTAACCCTTTGGATAAGAGAAATCTTCTAAAATAGGAAGTCTAAGGCAAGATTTCCTTTTAAAATCTAACACTACCTGACCCATTCTCAATCAGCCGCGATCATCGGCTTAACATGGTAAGTTAATGAACACCCTCGGGCTTACACATTCGCTTGGGGAGGTAGAGGGGCAGGTTCCGTCTTAGACCGACTTAGCGCCGTACACTACAGGATATGTTGAAAAATTTGATGATACTTAACCGAAACACAATTTGGGCTAAGCATAAATTTAAGAGTAGTTACAAAATGACAGTACTATCCGACCGATTTACTAAATGTTTGAAAAGTCCGATGACATTGATAGAGAGAATCCTATTACTTGACAAACTTCAAATTAAATTAAAATTATTTCAATTACGTAACCTGAATAAAGAATTAAAACCTGATGCTACCTGAATGAACTCAAAAACCCGAAAATTTTCGGTACACAGTAATACACCATCGAATTTCTTATTTCAAAACGTATCAACCAATAAAACAGACTTAAGCTAACGAACTAAGCATAAACCAATACAGAAAACTCTTGCAGTGCACAGGAGCAAATTAAGTTTTACACCTTTCCTGAAAAAAAAAAAACTCAGATCTAGGTGTGCGATATGTCAACACGTTCAGAAGATCATATCCGTCAAATAGTTTTCTGACAGTGAAACAATGGGGAAGCGATATTAACCTAATAAGTTTCAGTGACCAATTCGCAAACCCGCGCTGTCTTGAAACCCACAAAGTAAACCAGTAATGATTCCGACTATCAGACAATACTCAGGAGATGGGCTAATAACTGATGACGTCAGCGTGCAGTTAATCCCGCCAGTACATTTCAGTTCGAAGGGTCTTTAGATATATTGTCTCTAAGGGACCTGTTTATCTTGGATGTTATTAAGACATTGTCTTAGTCAAGATATTTGGACGAGGCCGTTTCAGTTTAACTTGTGAAACTAATGCTTACGCATTGTGTATTAGTGATTGGTTCTGGGTTGCTTCATATGTGTTTAGGATTAATCAAACTTCCCAAGTACAGTACAAAAATTGCTTTGGTCATTTTATACGTTTAAATCTTATTTATTTATTTACACTTTATTGCACAATAAAAAACAAATGTACAAAAGGTGGACTTAGTGCCATACGGCATTCTCTACCAGACAACCTTTAAAGCAAACAGAGAGCATGTAAATCTTGAATTGAGTTAAATATCATTATACTTTGTCTAGTTCCTATTAAATAAGGTTCACACAACTTGTAATTACATCTATTTATGTTATTTGTTTTTGATTCGATTGACAAGAATAAATATTATTTTGACGAGAACGAAAATAAGACGTGTCAAATTTAAAGACTAACTAAGTAACGTAAGTCACAAGCAACTTTATTTCTCATAATTTATCTTCATAACAATTATAACGGCAGTGCATAATTTACAAAACGAACAAAACTTTTATCTAATTAGGTACTGAATCATTCAAATAATACATTCAATATTTGCAGTTTATTCGAAATTGCAGGCAATTGACCAAATACGCGTAAGTGTTCAAATAGACTTTATATAAGCCGAGGGTTAACTTTCTTCAATATTTGTTTACAATTTAGCTCTTATATCTCCAGAGACGGGACAGAGAAAATATACATTTATTGGAAGATTTCGTAGACAATCTTTTAATCTTATTTGTAATTTATAATGTTTATGTTCCCATTGAGATTATAAATTACAAAACAACAATTTTGTAATAAATTCGATTTTTTTTTTATCTATTGAGAAAATCGTATCGAAACAAGCTCAAATGATTTCAAGACTAGAAGAGAATATAATAATAATAGTTGAAGGCAATGAAAATGGCATATGATGCGACATAACGCAAAACCAATCAGGCAGTCAATAAGCAATTTACATGACTAAGAGCTAATACAAAACAACAAATTTTAACAAATTTAAATTTAGGTTGTGTCCTACAAAATCAAACAAGGCACAACAAACATTCACCCTTGTCAGGACCATTTGGTAAATCACCCCCACACACTATCGGGACATAATTAATTAAAATCCTTGGAAGGAAGCCACACCTGTCCCAAGGCGTAACTCCAATCGGTTTAGACAAAGACTTGGCCAATTCGCTCCGGGCCACCAAATCCTTTATAGGGTACTTGTAATCCGGGCAAGAGGACGTATCGATACAAGACAGCCTTTGTTCATATTACCTATAGTACCTAAGTAGTGTGGTACTTTATTAGCATACTTAATATAAGTAACAATATCGTACTTAATTGAAAATGTCTGAAAAATAAGACATGAATCTACAACCCTTTCTGAAGCAAGGCGTGAGTATATAAAGTCTGGTCTGGTTATAAAATCGAATTAGCTATTTCGCCTGAAATTATGTATTTTGTAGATGGCTATAACGCTTAATGAATTTTGGGCGAAATTGTTGTCAGGGGACTGGATATTAGCATGAAAAATTGATGGAAATTAATGAAGCAGCGAACACGCAGAGATCACGATACATAATTTATAAGACGCCTAAAAATTCGTATCATCAGCGTTGTTAAAAGGTTATTAGGTAACAATCTGTAACCAAAATAAACTCCTAAATATCAGCTGCAGACTACATAAATCATTTAAGTAAAGGAGAATGCATAAGGAAACAAATTGAACTGAAACTAACCGAAGCTAACTACTTTCGCAACCAATCTACGGCAACACGATAAATTCGCACGAAATCGGAACAAATGGACAGGCGGCAAATTAAACCGACGGAGCCAGCAACATTTGGATTCCCATACATTAGGCACATCGATCTCACACGTCTAAACAAAGGCCTTAGCGAAATGCTGGCGAACACGCGATCGTCTTAAGTTCCCCCCGAAATACACAGGGCTCCTCTGCATAAGGAAGTTGGAATTTCAATTTTAATGTGGGCGGCTACGGTTTGTATTCGATTGGTTGGCAGTCAAGGGACTTGTTAGAAAGGATGCTTATTGTACTACAGTGTAATTAGTACAAATGGAAATATGCTTGGGATGTTTCTAAGTTTTCCAAACTACCTGTAACTTAACAGTGTCAAAAATTACAACCTCCCAAATAAGCAACCTAGTCTTAAATAAAATTGAACTTTTTTTACTGGGACTTTTTATTACAGCACACATTAGGGTGCCCCTTATATAGCATAACATTAATTGTCATATATTGAAAACGCATAACAGACTTGGCATAACAATATTATGCATAACATACAATATGCATAATTATAAAATGGCATACTGCTTAAAATGCATAATAATGAAAAAGCATAATTTTAATTAGTATAACTTTATCTGGTATAACTTTAATATGCATAATAAAATAAATGCATAAACAAGGGGGCACCACAGTTTCCATAAAATGGAAAAGTCGATTATTGAGATACCGAAAATTATCTCAGACAGTTTTTCATCATAAATTATTACAACAATTCTAGAAACATTCAATAGTTATTCATACTTGTCTTTATTCCAAAATTATCAGAAAAGTAGGTTAGGTTAGGTTAAAACTGCGACACTTGCATGATCGATTTGCTACCAGAAAAGTAGATCAGTTTTTAAACATATTTTTTCATTTTATTGGCCCCAATAGATGAAAATAAAAGTATATGTATGAAAACTTTTTTTTTCAATATTGAATATTGAAAATTTGATATACATTATGCACACTTAAAACATATTTAAATCAGTTGAGGTTGTGAACAGACACTTAAACTTTTTATAATTTTTCATATTTATAAAAAATAATTTTAGGCTTTTTATTTTTATGCTAGTTTATTGTTATGAGTATTTACATTATGCGTATTAAAATTATGCATTTTCAATTATGCTTATTAATGTTATGCTGATTTACAATTATGCTTAGAATTGTTATGCTACTTCAAATTATGACGATTTATTTTATGCGTTTTAATATAGACCCCACACATTACTATTATAAAGCAAGGCTAAGCACATATTACTATTATATCATTCTTTACATCACTTTCCAAAAATACATGCACCGTAAAATTCTTTCGAGGCATTTAAAGATGTTGTTTTAGAAAAAGAAAAGGTAACTTAAACATAAAAAAACCAACAGAAATAAAGTTCCCAAACACTTCTAATTTAAGAACCTAACATCAAAATTAGGATGGCCATGGAAACTCCATCCGGCATAATCCTCAATAGCCATCGTTACAGTGCAGTGTGACCCACAGCCGAGCTAATGCGGGGACGACCAGAAACAAAACAATCCGATGCTCACCTCCTCGCGTCCGGTTCCGTACAGTAAATTTACATTCCCCACCATCCATCCCAGAAGTCCATCCGGGCTGGTAATAAAACGGTCTTGGGGCACGGAGATCGTCTTAACGTCGTAGGTGCAAGTTATATGAAAGGGGCGGTCGGTAATGAGTATTCTATTGTGTGTGGAACGGTGAGTGTTACTGCACGGCTTAATTTCTGTTTAGTAATAGATACTAACTGTAGTCCATTAATTAATAAACTCTACTACTTAGTTGAGATCCGGTGTGACGGAAAAAATTCGTGACGTATCTGTTATATTAAAAAATGTGCGTTTTGCTACCAACGTTTTAGTACCAATAAAATTCTGCGTTTTATCAAGGACTTTGCTGACATTATGACTATTGAAACTTCAAAAATAACGATAGCATTATTAGTAAAAAGACAGTAATGAAAATATATATAATATATACGAAGTAATCACATCTCAGATTTTGTTATAGTTGTGTAAGTTAGTGCTAAACGATTGCGAAAAGTAGGCTTCCGATTCCATTTGTAGCAAGGTCTTGGGGGCTAGTTTATCGCATCGTCTTATAGTTTGCCCCTACCACACAAGAAGGCCGTTCGGGCCTAGAGATATATGCCAAAGGGTACCAACCTCCATCCCTGTTTACAGGGTGATCCTATCTCGTAATTGTGACAATATTTGCCTCAGCCTTTTATGGTAGGTCAGGTAAATTGGGGGGTCATTTAGTACACTAAAGTTTAAGCAAAGTGAAATTTAAGATAACCGATCTGATTAATGAAATAGCAAAGTTAAATTGGACACTGGGGTCGCCTTAACAATTGCGGGATGGATAGTTTGCTCAATTAGTCTTTAAGTTCAGGGTGGATCATAAAATAATCATTTACATAATATATTTGGACCAAAAGTGGTCACTATCGTTTAATGAGTTCAAGAATAGAAGTATGTAATAGTATACGTATGTACAACAAAGCCCATAAGTACAAACACTTGTTCTTCATCTAAAACAAATAACGACACATTTATTCATCAGTCTTTAGCGTTAGACTATCGTCAGCTCAGTAGTGCTACGGATATGAGAACTGTAAGTTTTTGAAACGTCAGCAAATAAAATAAAATACGCGAGTTAAATCCGTTATGGTGTTTCATTCCTGTGTGTCATCATGTGGTCATCTAAAATTATGATGACTCATTTAAGTACCTTTCAACCTTTTTTGTCCTTTTTGAAAAAGAATAACCTATCGAATTTGATTTTTTTTAAATACTTCCTCGAGGAACACAAGATACATATCCAGACTCAAGGAAAGTATAAGCATTTTCCAGGAAACGATTATCTCGTATTCTCAAACACCCTATACAGCACAGATTTACTGGCTCCATACAGCCAAGGTGAAAAGTACACCTAAGTTCAGATTAACAATCGGCGCGGGCAAAGGGCTACTCGCCGGCCACCAAAGGACCAATCCCTGGCCATAAATCCCACTGGATAGAGCACTTAACTTGGACGTAAATATTGGGCGATGAAGCATTTAAGTTTACGCTTCTCGAGGTGGTCGTTCTTTTTAGGTTAGGAAGGGAATAGTGAAAGAAGAGAACACTGAACAGCTGTTTGTAGATCAGTAGTTATTGTAGCTGAATAGAAATCTTTCTATTCATTGAAAATGTCATTCTATACTATAGGATATTGGTTGTAACAAAAATTAGGTCTTTTACAGTTATATAATATTGTGTATACAAACGTAACATATTTTTATACTTACAAACCAGTGTTTTAACCTTTTTCAAAATACTTACAGCATAAAAAAACGCGTCCCCCCTCTGTTTTTCATGTTATAATTTTCTTAGCACTTCAGTTTTGTTGAATTACTAATGTATTTTTTTTTAAATAAATCTATATTTTAAAACTTTAATATTCGACCTCTTGCGGTCTCCTTACAGAGACTCCGCGATTCATGACTATCCCAACCCACACATAGAAAAAAAAATTTGAAAAAATTAAAGTGTTTAACAAATTCCCCAATCGTTTCACCAACATATCCATATCCGTACATGGACCACTATAAATCGCCCAATGAGAAGTAGTGATTTAATCGGAAACCTCAGGGTCTCTGAGGAAGCCCATTAAATCGTATGGTCAAGGGATAATTAATTCGGCGGTAACGTTTCAAGTGAGATTAATAGCGCAATCGGGCTCTTTCGATGTAATGAAATGTTCGGATCTCGTCGTTACGGTGTGGAGAAAGCCTATAACTACGTTACTGGTACTTATCGATATTTTTCGTTGAATACTCCTTGCGCTTTGTATATAGTTTTATAGTTTTAGTATTCATTGGCTATTGCCCTTTTTTAGGGTTCCGTAGCCAAATGGCAAAAACGGGACCCTTATAGATTCGTCATGTCTGTCTGTCTGTCAGTCCGTCCGTCCGTCCGTCCGTATGTCACAGCCAGTTTATTCCGAAACTATAAGAGCTATATTATTCAAATTGAGTGCGTAGATCTATTCTGTAAACCGCATTAAGATTTTCAAATAAAATCAGAAAAAAATCCAAATTTTTTTGGGTTCCCCATACATAGAACTGAAACTCGAAAATTATTTTTTTCATCAGACCTATACGTGTGGGTGTGGGGTATCTGTGGATAGGTATTTTATTAAATATCTATTGTTTAGTAGTCAGTTAGTTGGTTGTTAAGTTGTGTCGTTTTTAATATTGTGCTCGTTTGTATAAATTTAATAAATTCCTCCATTCCTTAAACCTAGCATTTTATTACAGACATCCTTTGTTAACATAAGTACTTACTCATTAAAATGTGACATTAAGAAATTGACACTGATTTATCTTTAGTATTAATGGGTCTTATTAGAATAAGAATTACTTATTAGAAAATGAGTATACACATGATAACTAGCTACTGTCCGCGACTTTGTCTGCGCAGATTTAGTACTTTACAGAATAAACATGTAGGTCTAGAAGTTCACTGGCCAGAATAGATGGCAGATGTTTTACTTTTTACTTATTGTCATATAGTCTATGTGTTAGCAAGGGCGTGCATTACATATAGGCACAGTGTTACTAATGTATGTAGTGCCTACCCTGGCACCATACTTGTGCTTCCCCCCACTTCACGCGCCTGATGTATAAGCTCTATTATTGTAAAGTTTTATCAAAATCCCCTGAGTAGTTTTTGCCTGAAAGAGTAACAAACATATACATCCATACATTCTTACAACCTTGCGTATTTAAGAATAATAAATATAAAAGAGATATTATATGAAATATATGATGTTGTTATCTGATCTTTCTTACAAAGAATTATTCATAAATAAGTCATATGAGTTGTAAATGTGAAAGTAACTTACATGTACATGTCTTCTGCCCGCGACTTCGTCCGCTAAAACTCCTCCTTTAAATGAAATTTGGTAAGAAGAAAGTCTATAGCCTGAGAAAGGCTCCAGACTTTCTTTTTACCAAATTTCATTTAAATCGGTCCAGTAGTTTTAGCGTGAAAGCGTAACAGACAGACAGATTCATAAATAAGTCATATGAGTTGTAAATATATAACTTACTTACATATAAAATATATTTAATAATTCAAACATACATAATAATTTCTTTCTTCTTCATGGTTCATTGAAATAAAACAATTAAAGTGGATTTTATTTTATTTGCTGACATTTCAAAAACTTTACAGTTTTTATATTGGTAGCCGACTGAGCTGACAATAGTCTCACAGCAACTGTTTAAGCACATTATTTTTAGAAATAATTAGTATGAGGATATTTTATAATAGAATAAGTTGTCATTATGCTCCTTCACAGTTCAATTCACTTTTAAGTTCTGATATGGGTGATTCCACGGGCGTTTCAACCGCCGTCAGTCCTTTGCCATATATATTGAAGAATTAAGCTACAATAAGATCTAAACTCTATTAATTTTGACGACAAATGCGAGCGCAGTATGTCGTCGCATCAAAACGTAATTCTTATTGTAGCTCATTTCTTCAATATTCTGGACAACGGACTGACGGCGGTTGAAACGCCCGTGGAATCACTCATATTCTTTGATTATTCCATTACAAAGTATAGTTGGCAGGTCGCCAAACCCAATAGGAGTCGGACAGACCATCCAATTTGACCGGAGTTTCGGACACCCTACATTATTGGGGATTTTGTGTCTCAGTATTACAGAAAAAATGTTTCTAAAATAAAGCTTTTTTTATATTATATAAAGACTAACAAAAGCTGGACACCATTTATTTTTGTCAGACACATATTCATAAAGCCAACCTATGTCTGATTTTATCTGGATTCCTAGGAATGCTAGATGGAAGGATGAGTGTTTGACAGTACTTATGTTATTTTTATTTTTAGTTACTGTAAAATTAATGTTTACAATATTATTATTACTATCATAAGTATTACAAGTCAACCAAGTCTTTCAAGCAGTGGTACTATATCCCACAAACGTCAACAAATAAAATAAAATAAAAATATGCGAGTTAAATCCGTTAATAGTTGTTTCATTCCAATATATGTGTAATAACCGCGAAGGCATCAGAAATTATAATGTTTAACTTATTAAAAAAGCGATAATTAAACCAGTATAAGCATGATTAGTAAAACATCCATCATTGAAAGAGAGAAAGTTGTAGCCGTTGTTGCTTGTGAAGTGTTTACGCAGAAACCTTTGTAAATATAAATTTATCTACAATATCCATTTGGTACTACATAATACTAAAGAATGTTTAATTGCATGTTGTAAGGACATAAGTACCTGCACTCTAGCATGTATTTAGTGACATAATTATAATAAGCGGTAAGAGCTAAAGTATTTCAGATAAATAGTAGTACTTGTAAATATCACTAAACTTAGTTTTATTACATTATTGTACAGGTATATCATAAATTATAATATAAAAGAGGAGACTCAGAACATCATTTTTATTAATTAAAAAAATATTATATTGTAACAAGTGACCTTCAAGTAAAAAAAATCATTAGGTACTACAGTGAAATAGGATACCAAAGGTCAGGGGACATCAATTTGATTTGTTTATACAAATAAACTAACCTGACTGTTGCGCCATACTGTGTAATCCCACAAAAAGAAAAAATTGTTTGATGAAAACATAACCTCAAAATAGTATTGTAATTTTATGCCGGAATCGTAAAACGACACATCACAGTGTGTAAATAACATAATAAAACTCGGTAACTAACCTGGTAAAGCGTATCATCATCATGTTCTTCCAAATACTTCAAGTTTAGACTCGACAAACAATTTTCTACACCGTTCCAAACATACAGCACATCATCTCGTAATTCTAATAAATTACGCAACTTTCCACTTGAATTTTCTTTTAAACCAACACTTAAGTCTTTAAATATTTTGTGATTAGCTAATTTCATGTTGTAAGATCGAGAAATCATAGTTAAAAATGTAATTAACGGTTTGTTTTGCTTTTAAGCAACAGCGGCGGCGCGACGTTTTGACAACTAACTTGACAGTTCAACTTTTTAAAGTTGTAGTTGCAAAACGTTTCGTTTCTGCTAAATTATCGCTTCATGCCATTTAATAAAGTAAGTAAATACAAAATATAATTATTATTAATGTGATCTAAGTGTTTAGGAATAGTATTTAAGTGTTTGTTTGTTAAGTTTGTACACTTAATCACTATACCGATTTTTATCATTTTTGATACGCGTGTAGACCAGACCAGGTACATACATGAAAATAAATGAGGCATTTAAACATCGGTTAATTTTTATCCCGTGATAAAATTAAAATATATCTACCTACCGTATAAAAAATCTCAAGACAGGACTAGTTATTTTATAAATATTAATGTTTATTTATACCTAATAGGTATTCTAATGACAAAGTCTACAAAAAAATGGAAAATCTACAAATAAATACTAACCGACCTTTAATATGAACTAGGTGTAGGTACCTAAGTGTTTTATTTCAAAAGGAAAATAAATTAGGTAGGTATTGGAATGTTTAAATTAAGTTCTTTTAATTCAACGTTTTTAGCTTATAAACACGGCTATGTACCAACATCTAACAACATTCATCTAGGTAGAAATGTTGTTAGGTGTTAAACCTAATTGAACCTTAAGTGCTAACAGTACTAAAATATGTTTTTAAGATTAAAAGTCCTATTAGTAAAATAGGGTAAAGGTACCTGTTAGTGGATATTTCTGAAAAATAAAGATTATTAAATTTGGGTTATTTTAGAGGTAGGTAAGTACTTACTCATTATAAATACTGGTATTAATACTGGCATTATAAATAGGTACCTATATCACATTGTTGAAGCAGTTTGCATTTTTTTTTTATAAAATGCTAAACAACTTACTTGAAGCCTAACGTGCCTATTCGTCACGGTAACTAAATTCGTAAGTAATACCTAACAGTGTAAATAGGATAATAATTCAACAATGCACTCCAAAATTGATTCAAGTCAAGCAAAACACACGACGTAACTCACTGCCACCGCCAATCCGAAAATGCTTAAAACAAAACAAGAATTAAATTATAGAAGCCGTACAAATCTCGGAGTGGCAAATTTATAGCCACCTATATGTTGTTTTATTTATAAGAAAGGCCGAGTGGGAGATGAAATTACGTGATCACATTTGGAATCAAAGTGAGATATTGCTCGTTTTGGAAGATCCGCTTTTCCAACGTCTGCCTGAGAAGATTCTAGTTTGATATTGAACTTATAATTTCTGTAATGTACTTATTTACGATGCCTTGGAGGTTATTACATATTGGCATGCAATATAGACATTGGAATGAAACTATTATATTGGATTTAACTCGTGTAGGTATTTTATTTGGCTAACTGAGCTTACGATAGTGTAACACGTTTTCTTTTCGGTTTTAAGTTTCGAAACGATAGCAAATAAAATAAAGTAAGTAGGTACCTACCTACTACGCGAGTTAAATTCGTCATAATAGTTTTATTGTAGGTAATGTATGTGTGACAGAATTTACACAAGATTTAACAATATGACATATTGCAGACTAATCTTATTTGGAAATTTAAACAGTTAAATATAAATGAATATCCTTTGTGTAACAACTGCTGTAACCAGAGAAATTATTAAGTACCTACCTATGTACTATTCTAATACATATCGAGGCATTAAAGACTCAGGTAAAAATACTTGTGGATATTATTTATACTAACTGTACTCTGGATTAGAAACAGCAATTTCTAGTTGCATAGTTCGTGTTTCTAGTTAATCCAACGGGCGATCTAGGTTACTGTGTGATTAATTAAATTCGTTCATGATATTTCTGTCCATTGTTAGCAAATTAAACACCAGCTCACCTTTAAGAACTTTAATTGAAGTAAATTACACAAATCAACAGTATTTATAAGTAGGTAATTCCCTCCATAAAATCGAGAAAATAATGGGCCGCGCTGATCCGTTCACTCCTTTTTATCAACTCGTCGGGCGGTAGTGGCGGGTTCCAGGAAAGTTCCAGTAAACACCACCAGGGGCGCCTCGAGTTGCTAACACGGCCATGCTGCATCGTGCCTGCCCTCAGACACGAATACAACATATTCTGTAACACACAATAAAATTTATTTGAAATATTTGAGTTGTAATCTTATTTCATTCATACAATCGCCTCGGTCATCATGTTCTTTAAGTTCTTTTGATATTAGTTTTACTCACATATCACCGTGCCTCTAGTCTCAGGTTCGTATGATTATGTGAGCAAAAACTGTAAGTTATTCTTGGCCTTCAGGGTTCACCTTTAGACTTAGGATAAACCAAACTAACTTTTAGCCCATCCCCTTTAGACTTAGGGAACGTCTAGTAATTAGTTTAATTCAGGCCTAAAATAACAAACTATCAAAAATTTTGTATAATGACAACAATAAAATTAATAATGTTCTTATAACTCTTTATAGCTTTAGGTAAATACACAGTGAATTACTAATTACTTGACCAATTAATGATATATGTAGGTAAAGTGTTGTACATACCCAATTGCTAACACGGTTCATCATCAAGGTCAAAACCATGGATTTTGATCCATGGTTTCATGTTTTCCGCCGCAGCGTTCCCTGTATATAGTTTAGAGCACCTTTCACTGCCTCTTAAATCGGATATTTGGTACCTATCATTCCCTAGGATTTTTGTCACTTGGAATGGCCCTTTGAATACTGGCATTAGTTTTCTGCTTTTGCCATCGTTGGATTGGCTTGCTATTTTGACTAGTATTAGGTCACCTTCTTGGTATTGCTTAGCCTTTACTCGAGTACAGTCAAACCTCCGCTTTTGGTACTCCGCACTGGCAATTATGTTTTCTTCAATCTTTTTACGCAATTCTGTGACGTCTGTATGATCCGTATCACTCTCTACTGCTAACCCATCACTATCCGATCTCAACCTATACCCAAACAAAGCCTCGCTCGGCACAGCCTTAATGGTTTTATGGTAAGTGCTGTTAAGCGCCTGTTGTAAGTGTTTAACGCACTGATCCCACCCGTCTTCGTCTAAATCTGCACCCATAGTTTTCATAGCGTCTAAAATTGTGCGATTAAAGCGCTCTACTTGGCCGTTTGAGCGCGGCATACCGGTAGCGATAAAGTGCAATCGAATATTTCTACTCACACAATACTCTTTAAAACTGCTAGACGTGAAAGCAGACCCTGCATCAGCTATTATTCGACGCGGATTTCCAAAGACCTTTGTTATATTTTCTAATTCGTGAATAACGTTGGCACTGTCATTGTTCCGCACTGCGCAAACAAACACAAATTTCGTAAACGAGTCTACGGCAACAAACAGGTATTTGTTGTGTTTCTTAGTTTTGACAAATGGACCCAAATGGTCCACATGTAATGTATGGAAGGGTTGTGCGTGTTTGGGCAGTGGGTACAGTTCTCCTTCCTTAGGGCCACCTTTGCATTTATAATACGCGCAATTAAGGCAATTCTTAATATATTTTTTTATTGTTCTTCGCATTTTAGGGAACCAATAACGACATGCAATCCTTTCTACAGTCTTATCAAGGGCAAAATGACCTAAATCGTCATGATTACTCCTAATGACCTGCCAAATGCATTGCTTGGGTACTACCCAACGACGACCTTCACTTGTTTGCTTATAAACTTTATTTCCTAATAATTCATAATCCTTAAATACGCGTTTGTGTTTATCACTTTCACCTGATTCTAAAGCTGTCCTAATCTCTACCAGTTTCGGGTCCTGGAGCTGAACAGAGAGTAGCCAGTCAGCTTCAGTGATTGACAGCACGATTTCGGCTTCAGTCTGCTCCCCACTATCGACGGGGTTGCGACTGAGAGCGTCCACGTGTTGCATACGTGTGCCCTCTCTGTGCGTGATGTCGAAGTCGAACTCTTGGGTAGAGAGTACCCAACGTGCAATGCGCGGGATTATTTCTTTTTTAGTAAGCGCGAACCTAACAGCACTACAATCAGTTACGATGGTAAATTTACTCCCTAATAGATAAAGCCTAAATTTTTGTAGCGATGTGACGATAGCCAAGAGTTCGAGTTCGAACGAATGATATTTTTTTTCGTCTGCAGTTGTCTGACGACTATAATAGTATATTGGTTTCTCGCCTTCGTCAGTCAACTGCATCAGAATTCCGGCTAGGCCTTCGCGACTTGCGTCCGTGTATAGAATACACTCCCTATTAGGATCAAAAATACTCAATACATTATCTGAGGTTAATGTACTTTTCAGAGTTTGAAATGTCTGTTCATGTTTGGGGTCCCATGTCCATGCGCAATCCTTTTTCAACAACTGTGTAAGAGGACTCGACAAAACGGCACAATTTCGAATAAATTTCCGAAAATAACTTATGAGGCCCAAGAATTGACGGAGTTGGTGGATATTTGTCGGAGTGGGGAAGTCTTTCACTGCCTGTACCTTAACTTCGCTTGGCATTATACTGTCCTCTTTAACCCTGTACCCAAGAAACTCTATCTCGCTTTTCAAAAAATGACATTTCTTTAAATTGAGAGTCAGACCATTGTTTTTGAATATTTCGAGGACCTGCTCTAAAATCTGTAAGTTCTCTTCAACTGATTCACTCACAATCAGTACATCGTCTAAGTAAATAATTACCTTGCCAAATCGAAGGTTGCCTAGAACTTTATGCATCATTTGTTGGAAACAAGATGGCGCATTGGCTAATCCGAACGGGACCCGTAAAAACTCATAATGTCCGTCTTCCGTGATGAAAGCGGTTTTGGAAATTGAGTCATCTACTTCGCTCATTTTTATTTGGTAATAACCGCTCTTGAGATCAAGACTCGTGAACACTTTACAACCCTGGAGTCTGTCTATGAGATCTTCAATGCGTGGCATTGGGTATTTATCCTTCACTGTCACTTTGTTAAGGGCTCTGTAATCTATACACAGACGCTTTTCGCCGTTTTTCTTGTTAACTAAAAGAGCCGGGCTAGAATACGGCGAATTGCTTTCACGAACTATCCCGCTTTCTAAAAGTTCATCCACCATTTCCCGTATTTTTTTTCTATCTGCTGGCGCAGCTCTGTAAGGTCTACATTGAACAGGCTTAGAATCACTTAATTTTATTGTCATTTCATGAGAGTTAACCTTTCCTAATTCTTTAACATTAGATGCAATACATTCCCGAAACGTATTAAACAATGTCAACAACTCACAGTGATGAGAGTCGGAATCAAATTCTAAGCCTGAATCAGCGATGACGGTACAGAACTCGTTATATGTTGTAGCATACTCAAATCTCAACGCATCACCTACTCTGGAGTACATGAGATCCGATCGTTCCGTGACATTACGGCCAATCAATATGTCATTGCCTGACAGTTCATTTAATACGTACATCTCAACATCTTCTAAACAGACGGAGTCTAGTTTAATATTTACTTTAACCATACTATGTACAGTTTTCACACTGTCATTCGAAAAGCCTTGTAATGTCACAGGACTCGGCAGAGGAATGGTTGTCAACGAGTACTTTTTGACCAAATTCTCCTTTATAATAGAGCAGCTACTACCCATATCTATGAACGCGTCATGAGTGAAATCGTGAATATTTATAGTTTTGCAAAACTTGTCCTTAGAATTCGGGAGAGATACTCGTTTTGTTTCATGTTTTGCGCTATTATTCACGCTTGCACTCACAGACGCGTTTGCATTCTTTTTACTGTAGCAAATCGATTCAGAATGCCCCCTTTTCCCACAAAATTCGCATTTAACACTACATTGAAATCGTTTATGGTTGCCGCCGCAATTAAAGCACTCGAGAGGCTTGCGTTGTTGGGCCGTTCCCGTACTTTGTTGATTGGAGGTCGATGGTACCGAGACCGGATTGGGGGAAACAGTTACGGTCTGAGATGCCGTTTGATTCGATGACAACAGTTTAGCAGTATTTTCGCGATTTGTATGATTATGTGACGTGACAAGTTTCGTCGTTTTTGATCGATGTGTGCGACTATGTAAAAATCCTGATAAACTGTCGCACGTTTGGAAATTGCCTGCTTCTACCGACGCGCTAATGTTACTGTCACCTATGTTTCCGATAATTATCGAAATTATATCACCATCCGAGAAATTAAGACGCAAATTATCTATTTTCGCTTTTTGCTCAAAGAAAAACGCGTATAACGACTCATTCTCTGCCGGTTTTCGTTCCACAATTTCTCTAAGCAACTCAAACATATTCCGTTTTACTTGGAAAGTTGACCTAATTTTTTCCTTCCAATCTACCCACATCCAAGTAGTCCAACTGTGATCATTTCGCAAAAGTGAATCGTACCAGGTTTTTGACGAACCCTTCAGTTTATTCAGAGCTTGATAACGTATCATACTATCCGTCCAAGAAAATGTACTCGCGTAAGATTCTATTATATTAAGCCAGGCGGTGACGTTATCGCGCAGCGGATCAAATTCCGGGACCATATTATGCAAAGTGATTGAAGTTGTACTCACAGTTTCCGTGGCAACCTTTTGTGGTACCTTGCTTGACTTCCTTTTGGACTTTTTCCGTGGCGGCGGCGAGGGTGTGCTTCCATCTCGGCTCGAACTGCTGGATCGGGAGCTCGAGCTAGGACTCCTCCGGCGCGTTCGTTTCTTCTTTCCCATTATTCGTGGGCTTAACTAACATTCTATCCCACTTCTGATGTTAGCAAATTAAACACCAGCTCACCTTTAAGAACTTTAATTGAAGTAAATTACACAAATCAACAGTATTTATAAGTAGGTAATTCCCTCCATAAAATCGAGAAAATAATGGGCCGCGCTGATCCGTTCACTCCTTTTTATCAACTCGTCGGGCGGTAGTGGCGGGTTCCAGGAAAGTTCCAGTAAACACCACCAGGGGCGCCTCGAGTTGCTAACACCATATACAATTATAAAACAGATTAAATGATGGCTTTACAGGTATGTAAGATAAAGCAAATTTCATACCATTAGGGAAATAAAGAGACTTACAATATACTGCCTATACGTAGCTATAGGTACGTAGATTGGTAGTAAAAGAAAATTCTTCTAAAACATTGCGAATTACTTATTCAAGCAATAATATTGAACCTTAAAAAGTTACAATACTAGTATAGTGCTTCAAGAGTTATACAGAGACGAGAAATCGATTTAAGTGTATTTTGTTATTATTCCCTTATAAGCTTGACTATCCTGCAAAGATCAATCGATTATTCCAATATTATTCATTTTAGCAAACTTCATGTCA
This sequence comes from Polylopha cassiicola, assembly GCA_038024825.1. Lineage (NCBI taxonomy): Eukaryota > Metazoa > Arthropoda > Insecta > Lepidoptera > Tortricidae > Polylopha > Polylopha cassiicola. Next base: position 4,338,832 of record CP149062.1, read on the forward strand.
CTCGGAATGACGTGAAGTTCATGCTGTTTAGTAAGAGTGAAGCTCGCCAATTTAATTTAAACATAGAACAAAAACAAAAGGCGCTCGCATAACCGTCAAAACCATAGATGGTAAATATTGTTTGCCGTGTATCGTCGGCATCATAAATAAGGCTGGAGACAGACGGAGGGACACGTCACCTTTTGATACATTTCCTCTGTCGTTATTAATGACAAGTCATCGGTGCCGTCCCGGCGGACTGCGACTGTGAGGGTTGGCGTTTTTGAATAAGAAAGTACAAAAATCTAATGGTTTGTATTGCTAAATATACCTAAATAGGTAAGTTTTTGATAAAATAAAAAAAAAAATTAAGCACTGTCAAGTCTTCTTCTAAATCTGGTATTTGTCAAGCTACATCTGTCTGCCATATCTGTTGAACGAATAAATTCTATCTAGACTAGTTAATTTACTATATTATTATTTTATTAGAATTTTATTCGTTCCTATACAAAAAATCGTAATAACCAAGTTAGCAAAAATCAGTCGCATAAGGTTAAATAACAATCGATCCTATTATCGTCTTAGAATGGTGTAAAGCTCGTTCTTATTTCACACGTCACAAATTACAACACAAACTTTTTCTTGACAACCCTAACAACAACTCATACGTCGCGACCTGCCCAGCATAATAATAGATCGGGCAAGGGTGGCATTGCCACCCCTAATATCATGTGAGAGGCGCTGGTAAATTTATCAATAGCATTATATCGCGAAACTGAGCACTTCGCGTTGCTTATATTTTATTCAGGCTACGACGTTTTGACATTCATCTTTGTGTTTTCCGCGAGTGTGTCTATGGCTTAGGGGCTATGGTTTGAGCTGGGAATTGAATTAAGATTGCCAATATGTTAGGTTGGTACTACTAGTGTTATGACGTAAGGCCGTACATGTGTCACAGACAAAGATTTTACCTTTTTGTTTATGGTTACGTTATTTTGTTCACATAAAATATTCTCATTTTAAGCAGTAGTTAAATATTTTTTACCTACTCAAATTTATACTTCTTTTTTTTGTGAAAATACCATTTTATCGAAATTCTTATTGAAGATTAGATAATGTTGGGTAAAAATTTACTTATCTTGAGTAGATAAAAAAAAGTAAAATAAAAGTTAACTTTAATTAGATATTTTTTTTATTAGGATAAAATTTGATACTTAGCTATATCCATTTTTTAGCAAATTTATGTAGAAAAACTAAATAACAACAAGCTGTCCATTACAGACCATTACTCAACCAAACTGAGACGTAACGTAGGGTAAACGTACCAGAAACTGTCACGTGCGAAATATGGGTATACAATTTACACAATATCGTCATACGTCAGGGTGTCAGTCCCGAGACGTCTACCCCAATTACCGCTGGAATTGTTTCATCGCACTATCTATTACTTTTCTGGCTTGGGAATTAGGGGAAAAATCGTTTTTTTGTTTGTTTTTAGATTGATTTAAGGTGATAAAGTTTTGTTTATTGGTTTTATTAGGTAGCTCGTATTGGTATTGATTTTGAAGCACTAAATAAATGTTAAAATTTGGTTATATATCTAGGTATAGTATAAAAGATGGTCGCCGAGCACAGCGAAAAACGGACGTTGCCCTTTTTCTATTTGTCTCTGTAAAAAGGTAAATACCTATTATATGGATACACAGTATTCAAACTTTGCTCATATGATTATTCTTTTTTTCCACGCTCAAAATAAATCATACCTAATTATGGTGTGAATGAATTTTATTTCTGAAACTCAAAATGGAACGATAAGCCCATTTCTTTTTAATCGACATATAAACAGGAATTTTTTTTTTATATTATTATAGCTTCTGCCCGCGACTTCGTCCGCGTGGAACTCCTCCTTTTTTGCAGTCGGTTAAAAAGTAGCCTATATCCTTTCTCAGGCTCCAGACTTTCTTTGTACCAAATTTCATCTAGTAGTTTTAGCGTGAAAGCGTAACAGACAGACAGACAGACAGAGCTACTTTCGCATTTATAATATTAGTTAGGATGGTAAGTATAGAATTATTACTACTTAAAAACATACCTACTCATTTAGTAATGTGGAAGTTTTTTAACGAAACGGCGATATTGCGTTGCGAGTTTTTCCTGAATTTATTATCCTAGTAAACTAGTAATGAATAGGTACCTACAGGAAGACTGGAAGAGTTAAATTTATCTGTATCTCACAAAACCAATACACCCGTGTATAAATCCTACAGGATGTCCGAAACACTTCCAAGACTTAACACACCGTATAGGTGTGATAGTGACGGGGCGTTCTTAGTTTTAAATTAATTATTTAGATGCATTTTTCTTAGTTTTTGCTTGCCATTTTATCGATTCACTTTTTAACTTTTGCTCTTAGGAGATAAATTCGAATAAACCATGAAACAAGTATTCAATAAAATGTTTTTTAAGAAAGATTTTAAGTACATAACTATAGTAGTCTTCCTTTTAACAAAAAATAATTTGAAAACAAACTAAAAAATTATAACCTTGAAATTTCAAAACGGTTACAATTTTTCACTTATTAATAAACATATGGTTTCATTAGTAGGTTACTAACGTATTCATGGATTAATACCTCTAAAAGGGTAGTTTAAATCAAAACTAATTTAGGTAGGTACATATTATTTAATTAATTACTTCAGATTTATGTTTTAACTGACACATTTTTAATAATTTCTAAAGCGTTCGCGGTTATTGGAAAGAAACAACTATAGACGGAAGTACCAAATAAGACTAATGTCAGCTAGGGTTTCTGATTTCTCGACCTATTTTTTTTCTCGGGGCTCGAGATTTCTCGACTAAAAATTCCCGGGAATTCCCGGGATCTCGAGAATTTTACAAATCATGAATATAAGGCGAAAAAAACACTTCAATATCATTAACATCGCTATTTTTTGATCACCAACTAAATGTACCTACTACTACCTACTCGCTACTCATACATAATAGGTACTTCTTTAGACATAATGAAAAAATAATAAACTAAATGACATTGCTTTTTGGATTGAGATTGCACTAAACATTGTATTATAATCATTAAACTAATTCAATATAAATGCGAATCTTGACTTAAAAGACTAAAATAATTTACTTAACTACCAATCCCCGGCTTCGCACGGCTCCCTATTTTTTTCAAAAAAAAATTTTTTTTTCGAAATATTTTATAGCCTATGTTACTCGTGGATATTATATCTTTCGAATGGTGAAAGAATTTTTTAAAAACAGTCCAGGTGTTTTTGAGCCTATTCATAACAACCAAACAAGCAGTTTTCCACTTTATAATATTAGTATAGATGGTACTGTATTTTCTTCTGCATCTTCCCCTGTAAACCATGCGTAGTTCTAGAAGAGTTTATACGTTTCAAACACTTATTAATCATATACTAATGATTAGAGATACAACCCATTTATCACTTTGGGTATTACGACTGTTAGGAGATATAAATATTATATTGTTTGGAGACCCAAACAATCAACAAAATTAAATAATTAGGAAGTTTAGCAACTAAACTAATAAATCGTCTTTCTCAGTCATCTCTTCACACACACACAAATCACCACAGCAAATCTTAAATAATCAACTTGAAATTTTTCATTACACAAAAACCTACAATAAACTAGAGCAAGGCGAGCGGGGGAAGTAACTAGTCAAAATCGGGATCGACCGAATCCAAGGAACTAGCGTGAAGGAGCATGGATTGCAAAAAGTGCTGCGGAAGGCCATTTTAATCTAAAATTCACGCCTGATTATTTTGTGGTGCGATTTCTCGACTTCTCGACTTCTCGACACGATTTTTCCCGTCTCGAGTAAGGCCAGATTTCCCGGGAATTCCCGCTTCGAGAAATCTCGAGCAGAAACCCTAATGTCAGCTCAGTCGTGCTACGATTACGGAATCTGTAAAGGCTCCAAATCGCCAGCCAATAAAATAAAATACGCGAGTTAGATCAGTCTATAGTTGATTCATTCTATTGACAATTTTTTTCTACTTTGATATAACATAATATAACACTCATCCATACTAATACGTTATGCTGAAAAAGTGTCAAAAAAGCTCTGTAATTTAAATTAAAAGGTAAACGGTCCACTAAGCGTACACCGTAACATCCCTACTAGCTCCGTTACATATGTTAGCCCCAGAAGGGTTAAGGCAGTACCTGTACAGTAGGGTGGAGATAGCGGGTGGATTTACGCCCCTCATTTGTTTGCGATGACCCCCACTACGTATCTTGCAGCGTCTTCGTATCGCCGTCTTAGTTAGGAGAGACCTACATGAAGGTCTAAGTTCTAAATAAAGTACATGGAAAAACGACCTATGAATATCTTTATATACAGAATTCACTGATAGTAAAACAAGCACATAGTTAATAATTTCTGATGCCTTCGCGGTTATTATACATTGGTATTAAACAACTTTAAACGGATTTAACTCGCGTATTAATCACTTTAGCATTATAGACAGTTACTCAACCAAAAGACTATTGTCAGCTCAGTCGTGCTACGATTATGGAATCTATGAAGTCTCCAAAACGTCAGCCAATAAAATAAAATACGCGAGTTAAATCCTTTTGAAATTGTGTCATTCCAAAGCACATAGTTATTAGGTATATCCAATATATGATATATATGTATATCACACTAATATTATAAAGGCGAAAGTTTGTGAACGTACCTATATTTCTTACTTTTGCACGCAAAAACTATGAAATAGATTTTGATGAAACTTTACAATTATATAGCTTACCTATATATCAGAATAACATGTACCTACTTAATTAATCATGGCGCGCAGACGAAGTCGCGGGCAGAAGCTAGTAAGTATGACATATATTTTTTACGTTTCTTCAGAACTAATTCCTGTTTTTAACGTTTTCCACCTCAAAAGTCGTACACCTACTTTTGTCTTAGCTCATTGGTCAACTGAAAGAGATAATAATTTCTGATGCCTTCGCGGTTATTACACATTGGAATGAAACAACTGTTAATGGATTTAACTCGCGTATTTTTATTTTATTTTATTTGCTGACGTTTCGGATTCTTTACAGTTTCCATAATCGTAGCACGACTGAGCTGACAATAGTCTAACGCTAAAGTGATTTAAATCGCGAGTTAAATCCGTTAATAGTTGTTTCATTCCAATGTGAAAGAGATAAGTTCGTCTTTATATATTTATATTATTACAGCTTCAATCTCTATTAAATATAGAGATTGAAGATTGAAGATTTGAAGATTTTGTTATGCCAAAAGGAATGTACATACATACGTACTTTAAATATGAACTCATATTAATAACATTATTGTAATATTAATTGGGCTTTAAATGTGACTTATCCCTACTAATATTATAAATGCGAAAGTAACTCTGTCTGTCTGTCTGTCTGTCTGTTACGCTTTCACGCTAAAACTACTGGACCGATTTAAATGAAATTTGGTACAAAGAAAGTCTGGAACCTGAGAAAGGACATAAGCTACTTTTTAACCGACTGCAAAAAAGAAGGATTTCCACGCGGACGAAGTCGCGGGCAGAAGCTAGTGATAATATAATTTTCTCACGCCGATAATAATAAGTTACTATACACCTAAAATATATATAAGCCAGTAAGAATAGGTCTCATAATCATAGTCTTGATATTTTTAGAAGGCCAGACAAAGTTATTAATAGATAATGCCTGTTTTATAAGTAGTTATTTGCAATTCAAAAAACAAGTTATACTTTATGTTATTTTCCATAATTTTATTTAAATAATTTGTTTTATTTCTTCTTTTATATAATATAAATCAATATTTTTTTAAACATGTAGTTAAGCTTGTGAGTGCAAATAAATAAATTAGTACCTAAAAAAAGGCTTGTCTTTGACATCGCCATGTGATCCCGCGCTTCTACGTGACGTGTTAACGCTCAGGCATTGTATGGCCGTTTTAATATTAAGCCTTTGCAATATTTACGCGCGTTATTAGTGAGCGGTCGTTGGCGCACTTACCTTAACTCTTCTTATGTATATTAACTTATATTATAAGTAAGTAACTTATTTTGTTTCATAAAATAATTAAATAAAAAGATATACCTAATTACATTAATCTAATTCAAATAATTCAATCTAATTATAATGCTTGTGAAAACTTCGAAATATTTAGTACCTAATAGGTATTTTTATCATAAAACCTATTTTTAATTTTGATCTCAACATTATGTATCTTAATTCGTAAATAGGTATTCTTGAGAACAAAAGTAGTTAAAAGTAGAATAACAATATTATAATATATAATAATTATCTATATAATATAACAATAATATTACGTTGTTCATATGCAATGAGGAACATTCGTACATTTAAATCTTATCTTTGTCAATTATAATTATCATGTCTCAAGTAATTTAATTTAAAACAGATAAAATTTTATCATTTTTCTTTATTAATTGTCCCTTTTTCATCCTCATGACTACAACACACTATTACACAGTAGGTAGATCTTATTATCATTTCTTTCTTTAATGACACAAAGGATTCATTAATAAACAAACGTAAAACGACTAAAACTTTAATAAGAAAAAATGCAATTACCCCCAAATATTTAATTTACAAAAAAATTGTTAATTTTTCAACAGATACCCATTATCAGTTACATATATAGAACCAGTGATACTCTTAGCTTTATCGCTAGCTAGAAACATAATCACATCTGCGACCTCTTCAGCATCACTAGATCTACCCAAGGCTGTTTTGGATATCAATACTTTATGAAATTCTTCATCAGATTGACCTGCGTTGTCAAATACACTTGTCTTCACCGGGCCAGGGTTGACACTGTTGACTCTTACTCCTGAACCAGCCAGCTCTAACGCAGCACATCTAGTAAAGTGATCCACACCAGCTTTCGATACACAGTAAGGCGCAAAAGTATTTCCAAACGCTATCAAAGATGCAATACTCGACACATTCACAATATTACCTTTTGTCTTTATGATATGAGGCGCAGCGAGACTCGTCAAGTGGACGACAGCGCGTAAATTTGTGTTCATCACTTCATCAAAAGTTTCCAAGATTGTTGGATCGTCGATACTTTTCAATCTCAGTATTCCTGCGTTATTTACTAACACGTCTAGTTGTCCGTAGTGGTCGATGGTTTTCTTGATGATGGATTTTGCGTCGTCGTCCTTGGAGACGTCGGCTACGATGATAAGAGGACGCGCGCCTCTCGAAGCACACTGATCAGCGACGTCGTTTAGTTTAGTTTGGTTTCTTGCTACTATGGCGACTTTGGCGCCTTCTGCAGCGAATGAGATGGCTGTTGCCGCGCCGATACCGGAGCTAGCTCCTGTTATAAGCACCACTTTGTTAGAGAAGCTCATGTTTTCGCTTGCACAGAGATCAATGCAGAGTGATATCCGCTTGAGATGATTTTTGTTTATATATGGTATCTTTAGGGTTCTGTAAGTTGATATAGAAAACCTGCTAGTTTTGACTGTTGTTTTTTTATACTCTGAGCTTTTATCTGCTGACTGAATAGCAGGTAGTTATAGTTATAAGATCATCATGTCTGTCAAATTATTTTCTGAACATCTATCTGACATATCTAATTTGTCTGTCATTTAACTTTCAACTTAATTCTACAAAAAAATATATCAATTTTTGTATCATAAAATTCGCACCTTGGCCTCTGACTTTAAACTGAGATCATGAATATTTTTATCTAATTGTTGACATTTTTAAGCATTTATCAGATTTTGTTTCTTTGTTACATTAATGTACAAATTAAATAAATATTTATGAACATTTCACACAAACTGACCTATTCTTAAACTAAGCAGGCTATATTGCTCTTATTCATTTGACTGACATCACCTTAGCAGAATTCGAACCAATAACCATCAGCATCAATCTGACTTAAGTACTTACTTACTAAACATTTATCTATTATATAAAAATAAGTCCGGTTTTCCTTCCTGACGCTATAACTCCAGAACGCACGAACCGATTTGGCTAATTTTGGTCTTGAATTATTCGTGGAAGTCCAGGGAAGGTTTGTAAGTAGAGAAAATTTAAAAAACATCTTGAAAAAGTGTAAAATCAACATTTTTCTATACTCCCATATACAAAGTGATTGACGGTAAGTGACAGAAGACTTTGACAGATCTTTGACGAAACGATCGGACGGGCAGGACGACGTCTGCCGGGGCCGCTAGTATTGTTATAATTATATATCCTACAATATTATATAGCCCTTGTTGCAATCATTCAGCACAAGAGTTGAACACTTACTTCGGTCAGATCAGTCTACTTAAATGATAACTTATGCAATTATTCTCATGTCATGTACCCTTTAATTATATTTAAGTTGTTATTAACCATAATAATATTCTTTTATCACATTTAGGTGAAAAAACTTGCCAGAACTTAACAATCAGGTTCGATTGCATAATTATGTAACATCGCTTAGTGTTATCATAAATTAAGCCTGATATTAATACATAACGATAAATGTATGTAGGTACCTATTTTACAAATAACATAATAATAATGTTAATACATAATTGCGAATTCGAGAATAGGTAAACAAGTAGGTGTACATATTAATGTACCCATTAATCGAATGATTATTACATAGCAATAATATTTCACAACTTTAATTTTACTATACAGCAATAAGACGTCTTCAAACGATTGCTCTTTAAAAATCAAGGCGTTTCATTAACCCTTATAAAACGACTGTACCTATTATGCTTAGTCATCCTTAATACACACACATGCCGATGTTTGTGTATAATGAACACGAGTGACTTCTAAAAATGGCCTTGAGAGTTAAGATAACGTATCCTCATTATATATATAACGGGTAAGTTACTGGCCTCATCGGTCAGTTCGAAAATGAGTTTCGCGAATAAGGTAGTGATTGTGACCGGAGCGAGCGGTGGCATCGGGGCAGCTACGGCCCTTGCATTCACAGCGGAGGGCGCTCAAGCAGTGCTGGTTGCACGAAATGAGTCCAAACTACAAGCAGTCGCGAAACAATGCGCTGCTCGCGGTGCAACTCCTCTCATCGTAGTCGCCGACGTCTCCAAAGACGACGATGTCAAAGCCATCGTGACCAAAACCATCAATCATTTTGGACAAATAGATGTCCTCGTCAACAACGCTGGCTTCTCCCGTGACGGTTCGCTGTTGGGTGGCAACGTTCTAGAAGCATTTGACGCGTGCATGAACACTAACCTTCGTGCTGCCGTGCATCTTACAAGCTTAGCTGCTCCCCACCTTATTTCAACTAAGGGGAGCATCGTGAATTTGTCCAGTGTAGCATCTTTGTCGACGCCGCCGCTCCCAGATTACCTACCTTATTACGTATCTAAGGCTGGTTTGGATCACTTCACTCGATGTGCTGCTCTAGAGCTGGCTCCTTCAGGAGTAAGGGTCAATGTCGTTAACCCTGGAGGGGTCAGAACGGATTTTCTTGAAAACTGTGGCATAGAAAATGCGGCTGTATTCAGAGAACAATTTGCTAGTATGACTGCTTTGAAAAAGATATCTGATCCTGAAGAAATTGCTGACCTGATCGTGTTCCTGGCTAGCGATAAAGCGAAGAGTATCACTGGATCTACGTTCCTTATTGACAACGGCCAGATGTTGAAGAGTTAAAGGATTTTACAAAAGATTTCTTTATTTACTTATATTTGTGGCACTATTATTATGTTAGTACATTTTAATAAATGACTATAGTTATTTGATGTTTTCTGTTACACTTATCCTAGTCCTGAACACATAAAATACTACATTATGTTAAATGTGTTGTCTCTGTAGGTACTTATCCTGTGTTTTGTAACTAATACGTCCTTAAGGAGATGGACCAAAAAAGACAGTTACATCTTGAAGTCTAAATCAAAATTAATCATACTCATTGTACCTAACATGTACCAGAGAATAAATTTATTTGAAGACTTATGTATAATTTTGTATTCAAGTTGCTTTATTTTGCGTGTAATTTACCAATTCGCTTCTGAATAGCGCGTTGGTCTTAGTCTCAATGAGTTTTAAGAACCTACTTAGACTTGTGTATATACGTACACAATTATTATAAAATATATTTTTAATACTTAAAATATTATTAAAGGGTTTTAAATGATTTGCAAGTATGGTTATCAGAATGATGTATTACTATTATAAAATTATGTGTTTCAGAATGAAGATAAGCAACGAGTAAATTATGTACTTAAGTGACTAGGTAGGTATTGATAAAAAGTCGATACCATTTTATAAAATTTCCGTTTTCGTTTACATAATTCCTCATGCTTTCGCGGTTATTAGATATTACAATAAAACAACTTCAAAGTTTATATTTATTATATTTTATAGCATACCAGCGTCATATACAAGCTTAAACAAAACTCATTCTACTGATAAATATTAATGTTTAAGAAGAAATCCATTATCCAACACAAAACTGGAGCCTGTGATACTTTTTGCCTTATCACCAGCCAAAAACAGTATCAAATCAGCTACTTCCTCAGGGTAAGCCAGTTTATTCAGAGGTACACCTTTAAAACGTTCCCAAACAGCATCAGGATTTGGGATCCCAGAATTTTCTAAAATGTCCGTTTTTACTGGACCAGGGTTAACGACGTTCACTCTAACCCCTGATCCAGCCAGTTCCAAAGCGGCACATCGTGTGAAGTGATCTAAACCTGCCTTGGCGACACAATACGCTCCTTGCTGAGGCACTTGAGGAGTATGAAGAGATCCAACACTGGAAATATTGATCACGTTCCCTTTCGTCGCTACCAGATGTTTCGCAGCCAAACTGGTCAAGTGAACGACAGCACGTAGATTGGTTTTCATAACTATATCGTAGGCTTCCAGAAATGTTCCATCTAATAGTGAGCCGCTACTTGACATTCCAGCGTTGTTCACTAATACATCAAGTTTTCCAAAATGGTCGATAGTGTGTTGGATGATTGTTTTGGCGGCATTGTCGTCGGACACGTCGGCCTTGATGATAAGTGGCTGTGTGTTATTTACGGTACACTGTTCAGCGACATTTTTCAGCTTGACTTCGTTGCGTCCTACTATAACGACTTTCGCTAATTCTTTAGCGAAGGAAACAGCTGTTGCGGCTCCAATACCGGAGCTGGCTCCAGTTACGATTACAACTTTATTAGCGAAACTCATTGTTACACAACCGCTCTGTACGACGATCTCCGAGGCACTAAATACTGTCATGACAACCAAAAATTTACATTGCATTATCACAGTATAAATAAACTCTGAGTCAAACTCAATTTCTGATTATGTTATTTGTCGACTTTTATGATAAGGCTGGTCGCACATTATAATAAACCAGTTATCATAAGTCGACAAATCTGTACTGAATTTTAATACTGTGACAATAGTTCGATCAAATGTTGAAAGAACTGGATTAATCAATTCCATTTCTTTTTTTAATTAAATAGGAGTAAATCTACTTGTCTTTATAGTCAGGTGGATCTGTATACATGTAAAGAGAATAAACATTGTTCATTAAAATTTAGATTGTTGATTTTTTTAACAGCATGCCATTATCTGCTAAATAAACAGAACCTGTTATACTGTTGGCTTGTTCGCTGGCTAAAAACATTATAATGTATGCCATCTCCTCAGGCTCAGAGAATCGTTTCAAGGCTGTCAATTGACTCAACTGCTCTAAAGGTACTCCGGGAATTCCATTATTCTCAGCAAATTCCGTTTTCACCGGTCCAGGGTTTAAGCAGTTAACTCTCACTCCAGAAGCTGCCAGTTCTAAGGCAGCGCACCGAGTGAAGTGATCTAGACCAGCCTTAGATACACTATAAGGCGCTCCGGCCAGCCCCAGAGCCGCAAGAGACGCGACACTCGACACATTCACGATATTCCCCTTCGTTTTAACAATATGAGGAGCTGCAAGACTAGTGATATGCACCACCGCTCGTAAATTTGTATTCATAACATCATCGTACTCTTCTAGGAATCCTTCGTCTGTAATGCTTTTGAATCTAACTATTCCGGCATTATTGATTAGGATGTCTAATTTACCGTAATGGTTTATGGTTTTACTCACGATAGTTTTGGCTTCGTCATCTTTGGTTATATCAGCGATAATGATGAGTGGTGTTAGCTTGTTGAGTGTCGCGCATCGCTCGGCCACGGCGCGCAGTTTTGCCTCATTTCTTGCTACTATAGCTACTTTAGCGCCTTTAGTTGCAAATAGGATAGCTGTTTCGGCTCCTATACCGGAACTAGCTCCTGTTACGATCACTACTTTATTTGCAAAACACATTTCGATATAATTTTGCAAATGTTTTATAAACACGTTAACTGAGAATGACAACAACTGGACAACAACACTTGACTCAGTTATTACATATTACTATACAATAACCGATAAGTCATTTGATACAAATTTAGTTCACTGTCTTTATCTGGTTGTTTACTATACGTAGGTACAGCTGTGATTGTTATCTTCTTTCTATTAATTGCATGTTTAAATAAAATATACATATTTATGTATATTATTATGTTTATGTTCCAACCTGGTGCTAAAATAATTGAATTTACTCTTAAAAATGGAAGATATTTAAATGACATGACATGAAATAAAATTTTACCGTGTCATTATTACGATGATGAAATTGACATGTTTCGAAAATATAACTCTGGTATGATGACTTGGTGCATTCAATAATAATGTATCATTTAACATATTACGTAAGTACTTAACTAAGTAGATAAAGAAACACAAAATGATGATCAGTAATTAGTATTTTTTTTAAGATTAATAGATAGCAGTGTCATAAACGTTTGTCATACTTGGGTACCTACTGAAATAGTAATATTTATTTCTTCTTCATCTTATTTATTCCACAATCTAATTTTACACAATTTTATGTCAAATTAGGGAGGAAACTGTGTGATTCAGTCAAGGTGAGATCTCCGTACATTTTTTGATCACAATACCTAGGCCTAAATAAATCCCAAAAGGATCGTAAACTTGAGGTAGACAAAACAGCAATTAAAAACTTAATAATTTCTGATGCCTTCGCGGTTATTACACATTGGAATGAAACAACTATTAACGGATTTAACTCGCGTATTTTTATTTTATTTTATTAGCTGACGTTTCGGATTCTTTACAGTTTCCATAATCGTAGCACGACTGAGCTGACAATAGTCTAACGCTAAAGTCTAACGTTAATAACTTTATTTTGCATCTATCATAAATTGACCAAAAAATTACAGACTAACGTTTCAGCATCGTTCCATTATCAGAAACATAGACGGATCCAGTAACACTCCTAGCCTTGTCACTGGCTAGAAACAAGATAATATCTGCTATTTCTTCTGGCTCTCCAAATCTGTCTAGAATAGTCATCTTCTTTGTCTCTTCCCAAGTATGAGTAAGAACTCCCGAATTGACGATAATATCTGTCTTCACAGGGCCAGGGTTAACGCTGTTGACTCTTACTCCAAAATTGGCCAGTTCCAATGCAGCGCATCGAGTGAAGTGGTCAAGTCCGGCCTTCGATACGCAGTAAGCCATGTAAGCCGGGTCTAAAACCATTAAACCAGCGATACTCGACACGTTGACAATATTACCTTTTGTCTTCACAATATGCGGAGCCGAAAGACTGGTGATAAGGACGACTGCACGCAAATTTGTATTTATGACCTCATCGAAAGTTTCAAGCGTCCTTTCGCCCATTAAGGGCTTTGTTCTCACAATGCCTGCGTTGTTGATCAGGATGTCCAATTTGCCGAAGTGGTCTATGGTTCTTTTGACGATTGTTTTGGCTTCGTCGTCTTTGGAGACATCGGCTTTGATGACGAGAGGACGTGTTCCCCGCGCTGTACATTCTTGCGCTACATTATTTAGTTTTATATCATTTCTTCCTACGATAGCAACTTTGGCTCCTTCTGCAGAGAATGAGATAGCTGTTACAGCGCCAATTCCGGAGCTAGCTCCTGTCACGAGTACCACTTTGTTTGTGAAACTCATGCTTTGATGTGAGATGACTTGATCAGAATAATACATGTCAGAAGCGGTTACCGTATTTATAGGAAGCGGTTAGTCGTTTAACTGCACGCATTATTTCTTCGTACCTATATATTTTGTATGCTGTCAACTGGAACGCGGTTACAAAGCTTAGGGTTCCATAATTTGTTTTATTTTTAATAAGTAGGTAAGTATATATATTGGAATTAAAGGATTGTAATTGATTTAAGTTTATTTGCTGACGTTTGTATATATATGATATATAGGTACGGTGGTTGGTAGGTATATAACTGATTTAACATTTAGTATTTATAGACCGGTCAAATTAGGAATTCACCTCGGAATTCGAGATACCCGGCTGTAATTTTGTAAATAGTTGTATATTGACATCCTTAAAGTTGTCTCAAAACCTACATATGGTAGGGTGTGAGCTACTATTAAATTTCAAGGTCAAAGTGTCAAAAAATCATTATTTTTGTAAATTTAAAATAAAATCAAAAGCAAATGATCAATGTGCATAATTTCTTTAATAAGGTTAATTGCACAGCACTAATTAAAGAAATAAACATTTTTTATGCACATTGATCATTTGCTTTTGATTTTATAATATTACGTAAGTATGATTATGTTCTCATTTTATATATAGTGAAAAACTTCCATATAACTATATAAGTATAAGCATTACACAGTAGCATGCGTAAACATCAACAATTAATAATATCTGTAGTTCATCAACTGTATATGTCGTGATTTCGACCGTGGCACCTGTTGGCTGTGACGGCTCGCTTTAAGGCCCCTACCTCGAAAACGGTTCACCGTATAAAAAAAATTTTTAAACAAAATTTGTAGAGAATTTTGTATTCTACAATATTGCCAACAAAGATAAAAAGCTAAAACCCATAGGAAATGAGAAATTTACAAAAATAACGATTTTTTGACACTTTGACCTTGAAATTTAATAGTAGCTCACACCCTACCATATGTAGGTTTTGAGACAACTTTAAGGATGTCAATATACAACTATTTACAAAATTACAGCCGGGTATCTCGAAATCCGAGATTCTTATCTAATATAAGCTAAAATGACCGGATTATTAGTAATATAGAAACGACAACATAAAATTTATATACTTACGCTAGTTAAATCCATTATAATTTAATTGTAAAAGCATCAACTTATTACCTCTTATTAATAGTATCTCTTATATAGGTCTTTGTAATTGATTTTGACAAGGAATTTATTTAGAATCATCTATACCTACTAAACGCTTGTAAACTAGTCTGACCTTGTCTATAATTAGTGTGTAGATATACATACAATTTGCTTGAGATTCAATTGCCAGATGGCAATTGAATTTTAGCAAGTCATCTCAGCATATATATTATATGATTTCATTTATTATTATCGACTTACTTTACTTATCTTATGAGCAATCATATCTGATGGATACTGTTCAGTCTAATCTTAATACTTAAGTCACAAAAATGCGTTTGCTGATTATATTGAGCTATTTACAGTAATAATTACTAATTATCTTTTGAAATGTGCGTTATCAAAGCTAAATGTTATAAAATTTTCCTCACTGATGTTATATAATACAGTATAGGCTGGCTTATTGTTTATTCACTGTCGGAATTTCGGAGTGAAGACACTAAAATTAACATGAGTTTTAATAATAAAGTGGTAATTGTGACGGGAGCCAGCTCCGGTAACGGCGCTAGTTTCGCTTACAACTTCGCCAAAAATGGTGCTAAAGTAGCTTTAGTGGGAAGAAACGAAGTAAACCTTAAAGCTACCGCTGAGAAATGTCAAAATGTCGGTGGCGAAACACTCGTTATTGTAGCCGATCTATCCAAAGACGAAGAAACGAAAACTATAGTGGAAAAAACAATCAAACGTTTTGGAAAATTAGACGTTTTGGTTAATGGTGCTGGAATGCTGTCTACCCAAGGATCCTTGTTGGATGGTCACGCTATGTCTGTCTATGATAGTATGATAGCAGTTCATTTGCGAGCCGCTGTATATCTGACGAGCTTAGCGGCCCCTTATCTGAAGGTGACCAAAGGAAACATAGTAAATGTATCAAGTATCGCAAGTGTGAAAATGCCTTTGAAACCGGGACGTTTGGGTTATTACATAGCCAAGGCTGGATTGAATCATTTTACAAAATGTGCTGCTTTAGAGCTGGCACCGTTTGGAGTGCGAGTAAACGCTACCATGTGTGGAATTGTAAGAACAAATATCTTAGCTAACTTAGGTCTGACTGGAGAAGAAGCAAACTTCGATAATCTTACGCCATATACGGCCCTAAACAGAGTTTCCGATGCTGACGAAATCGCTGAAGTGGTTTTGTTCTTGGCTAGTGATAAAGCTAAAAGTGTCACTGGTTCTTTATACGCATGTGATAATGGTATCGGTATCAAATCTCCCCCACAAATTAATTGAAGTTAATCTGTATTTATATAACTATGACATTCTCAAACATTTTAAAATATAGTATTGAAATAAATTATGGATTAGAAATTCATTAAAATTTGTGATAAACTTTTCAATAAAACACTAATAGTGGACCTGTGTGTATTATTTTACATGATGACGTGTAGAAAACTTTACAGTTTTACACATTCATAAGCGACTGATCGTAGCCAACAAAAAAATATATACGCGAGTTCAATCCTTTATAATGTTTTATCCCAACGTATATCTAATAACTGCGAAAGCATAAAAAAATATCGTGATAAACATGTATCACGATATTTTTTTCTTCTTCGTTATTGTATTTGCCAAAGAATGTATTTGGAATCATTTATACTAAACGCTTGTAAATTAGTTTGACCTTGTGTATAATTAGTACCTATGTATAGTAATAAGGACAACTGCACGCAAATTTGTATTCATGACCTCATCGAAAGTATTAAGGGTCCTTTCACCCATTAAAGGCTTTATTCTCACAATGCCTGCATTGTTGATCAGGACGACCAATTTGCCGAAGTGGTCTATGGTTCTTTTGACGATTGTTTTGGCTTCGTCGTCTTTGGAGACATCGGCTTTGATGACGAGAGGACGTGTTCCCCGCGCTGTACATTCTTGAGCTACATTATTTAGTTTTATATCATTTCTTCCTATGATAGCGACTTTTGCTTATTCTGCAGAGAATGAGATGGCTGTTACAGCGCCTATTCTGGAGCTAGCTCCTGTCACGAGTACCACTTTGTTTGTGAAACTCATGCCTTTATGTGAGATGACTTGATCATAATAATACGTGTCAGAAGTGGTTACCGTATATATAGGAAGCAGTTAGTCGTTTAACTGCACGTATTATTTCTTCGTACCTATATATTTTTGTATGCTGTCAACCGTAACGCGGTTACAACTTTACAAGGCTTAGGGTTCCATAATTAATGTTTTAATTTTGATAAGTAGGTAGGTATGTATAAGTTATGGAATTAAACGATTACTTATAATGGATTTAAGTCGCGTATTTTATTTTTTTTACTGACGTGTATATACAAAGGTACGTAGGTTGGCAAGTACATAACATAAATTAATCTAGTTATTAATAAGTATACCTGCAATTTTGGATTTTTTTACACATGCGTGTACCACTTCAAAATTCGTAGCAGACTGATTAATATACAATTTAGTGTTCAGCAATATCGAAACGACATACAATCCCATTAGGTACCTATAATTTAATTTCATTTTAAAAGCATCAACTTATTACCTCTTATTAATTGTAGATATCTCGTATAAAGGTCTTCGTAATTATTCTTGACAAGGAAAATATTTAGAATCATCTATACCTACTAAACGTTTGTAAACTAGTTTGACCTTGTCTATAATTAGTGTGTAGATATACATTCAATTCGCTTGAGATGACTTGTTAAAATTCAATTGCCATCCATAATTATGCTTCCTGTAAAACGTTTTGAATTAAATCTAGTACTTATCGACTTACTTTACTTATCTTACCAGCTACTATATCTGATGAAGACTTTTCAGCCTAATCTTAATACCTAAGTCACAAAATGCATTTGCTGATTATATTGAGCTAATTGCAGTAATTATCTTTTGAAATGTGCGTTATCAAAGCTAAATGTTATAAATTTTTCCTCACTGATGTCATTATATAACTGATGTTATATAATGCAGTACAGGCTAGCTTATTGTTCATTCACTGTCGGAATTTCGGAGTGAACACATTGAAATTATCATGAGTTTTAATAACAAAGTGGTAATTGTGACGGGAGCCAGCTCCGGTAACGGCGCTAGTTTCGCTTACAACTTTGCCAAAAATGGTGCTAAAGTAGCTTTAGTGGGAAGAAACGAAGTAAAACTTAAATCTACCGCTGAAAAATGTCAAAACTTCGGTGGCGAAGCACTCGTTATCGTAGCCGATTTATCCAAAGACGAAGAAACTAAAACTATAGTGGAGAAAACAATCAAACGTTTTGGAAAATTGGACGTTTTGGTTAATGGTGCTGGAATGCTGTCTACCCAAGGATCCTTGTTGGACGGTCACGCTGTATCTGTGTATGATAGTATGATAGCAGTTCATTTGCGAGCCGCTGTACATCTGACGAGCTTAGCGGCCCCTTATCTGAAGATGACCAAAGGGAACATAGTAAATGTATCGAGTGTCGCAAGTGTGAAAATGCCTTTGACACCGGTACATTTGGGTTATTACATAGCCAAGGCTGGATTGAATCATTTTACTAAATGTGCTGCTTTAGAGCTGGCACCGTTTGGAGTGCGAGTAAACGCTACCATGTGTGGAATTGTAAGAACAAGTATTCTAGCTAACATAGGTCTGACTGGAGAAGAAGCAAACTTCGATAATTTTACGCCATATACGGCCCTAAACAGGGTTTCCGATGCTGACGAAATCGCTGAAGTGGTTATGTTCTTGGCTAGTGATAAAGCTAAAAGTGTCACTGGTTCTTTATATGCATGTGATAATGGTATCGGTATCAAATCTCCCCCACAAATTAATTGAAGTCAAGCTGTATTTATTTATAACTTTGACATTCTCAAAAATGTGTATTGAAATAAATTAATTGGAATACAAATTCATTAAAATTCGTTATAAACATTTGAATAAAACAGTATAGTGGACCTGCGTGTATTATTTTACATGATGACGTGTAGAAAACTTTACAGTTTTTGATATTAGTAGCCGACTGATCGTAGCCAAAAAAAAAACTTTTACGCGAGTTCAATGCTTTATAATGGTACTTATACGTTGGGATAACCCAACGTATAAGTACCTAATAACTGCATAAAAAAATATTGTTTTTGTCAAGGAATTTATTTGGAATCATTAATACTTACTAAACGCTTGTAAATTTGTTTGACCTTGTGTATAATTAGTGCCTATGTATAGTGGCTTCTATAACTATACACTTTACGTGAGATGACTAGTTAAAAATCAATTGCCATTACGTACCTATATGCTTTTATTTGCAAAATATTTTAAATAAAATCTAGTCCCTATCTACTTCTTTTACTTATCTGACAGATATGGTGCCTATATCTGATGGTGACAGTACAGCCTAATCTTAATACCTAGGTCACAAAAATACGTGTGCTGATTATATCAAGCTGTTTACAGTATTTTATATAAGTACCTAATTGTATCTTCAACTTGTAACGGATTTTTACATTTTCAAATATTAGCTGTACCGACAAATTTCGTAAAACGTTCTATTTAATTATTTTATTTTAATAATTTCTGATGCCTTCGCGGTTGTAATACACATTGGAATGAAACAACTATTAACATAAAAATACGCGAGTTAAATCCGTTAATAGTTGTTTCATTCCAATATTTTATTTTACTTATATTATTCTCCAAAACTTTTACATCAGTCTTTATTTTTATCAGACTACGTTATCTGAATGGTTCGTACATTATATTCATCATAACATCGAATTGTGCTGATTAAATAACGACAGTCAAAACCAGTCTTGTTAATATGACTTGCCAGTTTTTATTCATATTTTTATAAATAGCGCGTTCGACACAACCGGTTCGCATTTGTTATCAGTCTTTAGTCGAATCAACATAACGTTATAAACATGAGTTTTGATAACAAAGTCGTGATAGTGACAGGTGCTGGCTCCGGCAACGGGGCAGGCATAGCCCTACTTTTCGCGAGAGATGGCGCCAACGTCGCTTTAGTCGGAAGAACTAAAGCCAAACTAGAAGCAACTGCAGACCGTTGTGAAAAAATCGGAAAGAGACCTTTAATAATCCCAGCAGACATAAGCAAAGAAGACGAAGCAAAAGACGTTATCGATAAAACAATTCAGCGTTTCGGTAAACTAGATGTTTTGATCAATAACGCAGCTATTTTAAGAGATGGTGCATTAATAGATGGGGGAGTGATGAAGGTGTACGATGAAGTTATGAACACAAACTTGAGAGCCCCTGTGCATTTGACGAGCTTAGCTGCTCCTCACTTGATTAAAACCAAAGGAAATGTTGTAAATATAACTAGTGTAGCGTCAGTGACAACACCTGTTGCATCTTCGCATATAGCTTACTATATAGCTAAAGCTGGACTCAATCATTTCACACGTTGTGCGGCATTGGAATTAGCACCTCATGGTGTGAGAGTTAACACGGCGATGTTTGGACTAGTCAAGACAGATTTATTACTGAATGCTGGTTACAAAGGGGAGAACGCTAAGTTGGAGAACTTTGCTAATTATATTGTTACTAAAACTATATCAGAACCTGAGGAAGTTGCTGAAATGGTTCTGTTTCTAGCTAGTGATAAAGCAAAGAGTGTAACTGGATCACTTTACTCCGCTGATATTGGATGTCTTCTTCAAAAGGCGGCATGAATTAAAATCCAATGACAATCAACAAAAGGCATCATGGTGTTTTGTAAAACTAGTAATTGATCAAAATAAAATACTCATAATTAAGTTTTATTTTTATTGACTTGTCGTGTATATTAGGTAGGTACTTACCTATACTAATTACATAAAAAAAATCTGCAGAAATTTCTATTGAATTTACACTAGAAAATGTTTATTTAAAATACTGGAAATTTAAAAGTGCCGACATAGGTTCACCTACTTACCTATTAATTAATAAAATTGCAAATACATTTGATGATGTGATTTATTTTTCTACATTGACATTTGCGCAGAATTACTAAATTAGTTATTGTTTTATTTATCTAGTAAAGTAACTAAAAAAGTAAATAAATTCGATAGTACTCGAAATAAATTGATCTGTCTTTGAAAATGCTAGTACAAATAATATTATTTATTTGATACTAACTTAACTTAACTTGCAGATATTGCTTCTATACTACCTATTAGAGGATCATAATTATTATTTCTCATATTGAAATAAATTAATTGGAATACAAATTCATTAAAATTCGTTATAAACATTTGAATAAAACAGTATAGTGGACCTGCGTGTATTATTTTAAAAAAACAGTTAAACATTTCTTCAAAACAGTTTTACGAAGATTTTATTAGAAAACCATTATCACATACAAAAATAGATCCAGTAACACTTTTGGCTTTATCACTAGCTAAGAACAAGACAACTTCTGCAATCTCTTCCGGCTGTGACACCCTGTTCAAGGCTGTCATTGGTTTCAAATTGTCCCAGTTCGCTGCTTCACCTTCGAATCCACCGTTTGTCAAGAAATCCGTGTAAACTGCCCCACACATGGTCGCGTTGACCCTCACTCCTGACGGAGCAAGTTCCAAAGCAGCACATTTCGTGAAATGATTTAAGCCGGCCTTAGCTACATGATAAGCTACGTGGTCAGGAGATACAGTAGTAATAACCGACGCCACTGATGAAATGTTTATAACATTGCCCTTCGTTTTAATCAAATGTGGTGCAGCTAGACTGGTCAAGTAAACTGGACCACGTAAATTTGTAGCCAATGTTTCATCGTACGCATTCAATATGTTGCCATCTAGTAGGGACCCAAGTTTGAACAATGCTGCGTTGTTAACAAGAACGTCTAGTCTACCAAAATGTTTAACTGTTTTTTCTATTATATCACGTGCGTCGTTTTCCTTTGATACATCAGCTGGGATCACTAAAGGTTTTCTTCCGAATTGTTCACATTTGTTTGCTGTTGCTATGAGTTTTGATTCAGTTCTGCCTACGATTGCTAGGTCTGCACCTTCTTTGGCGAAGAGTAAAGCAAAGCCGGCTCCATTGCCTGATCCCGCACCGGTCACTATTACAACTTTTCCTTTGAAACTCATATTGATTGCGTGAACTTCCTTTGTAGACAATCAACTAACTGATATAGGTGAATGAAAAACTCCTCTTATATGCTTAATAAATATGCTTACGTCACAGTCGTGACTGGCATTATAGTTTCGACTTCGACCAAATAGAAACTATGATTAAAATCTAACGTTTCATTGTTGCGGAGCAATAAATAAATCAGCATTCAAGCAGTGCCTATTTTATATTGATAACGTGTGGTTGATAAAGGAATTTTGTTAACGTTATCACTTAATATGTATTAACACAACGCGTGTTCATCGGTGGGAAAAAATAAGTGTGC
Source organism: Polylopha cassiicola (assembly GCA_038024825.1). Classification (NCBI taxonomy): domain Eukaryota; kingdom Metazoa; phylum Arthropoda; class Insecta; order Lepidoptera; family Tortricidae; genus Polylopha; species Polylopha cassiicola. The sequence goes on from CP149062.1 coordinate 4,361,420, forward strand.
TAGTAGGTACTAGGAAATTTATTTTTTCTTACCGATGAATGATGATCTATTAGGTAATAGATGTATCTAGAGCTTATATAATATTATCGCGACTTAAATTCTATCAAAATGCATTAGAGTCGTTCTACATCTGATGTATCTACATCTATCTATCTTCTTATATATAAAAATGAATCGCAAAATGTGTTGGTAAGCGCATAACTCGACAATGCCTGGACCAATTTGGCCAATTTTTTTTTTAAATGTTCGTTGAAGTCCAAGGATGGTTCTTACGAGAAAAAATCGAATAATTGCCGGGAAAACCCTAAAAACAGCCCTTTTCTTTTCCCATACCAACGTTGTCTAACTAAAGTTACCTAATTTGAATTTCGAACGGGCAGGATGACGTCTGCCGGGACCGCTAGTAATAATATATAAATGAATCACGGAATAGTATGTACACGCATAACTTTCGATCCACTGCACCGAATTGTATAGTTGTTTTTTTGTGTGTTTGGGTTTTTCAGGCTAATAAAAAAATATATAAAAAGATAAGTTGAGAAAATATGGCTATAATTATAAAATATATATACCTACATTTGGGGTAGCATTTGACATGTCACTTATTCTTGATTTAATATAATATTGAATACTTTATTTATTAATAAAGGTATACTTTAACAGACCTACTGTTGTAGTAAGTAAGTATATAGTAAAGTAAGAAAGTAAGTAGATTCTAAAAGTGCATGATTTAATAAAAAGGTTTTATCTACTGAAATGCAGTTTCGGAAACAACAAACATGTTATGTCGGTTATGGATAGGATAAGTAGAATATTTAAAAAAAAATAAGTAGGCAGTTGTCAATTAAAAGATTAAGAGATTTTATTTACATGAAACATTTTATTGTTTAACATTATAATAACAGCCATAACGGATTTCGCGTATTTTATTTTATTTGCTGACGGTAGTCTAACGCCAAAGTCATCGGCTCAGTCATGCTACGCATATGTTAAATGTAAAGTTTTCTTAACGTCAGCAAATAATATAAAATATGCGCGTTGTTTTAAAAATGTCGGCATCAAAAATTATGATTTCAATAACATTCCGTTATCAGAGACAAACGTTGAACCGGTAATGCTTCTTGCTTTATTACTAGCCAAGAACATAATTAGATCTGCAATTTCTTCAGGCTGACCGCATTTTTTCAGAGCAGTCGTTTCTTGTATCTGACTGAACACATCTTTTCCCATTCCAGCATTCTCGGTAATGTCAGTGAAAACAGGTCCAGGGTTGACATTGTTAACTCTCACTCCAAAACTAGCCATCTCTAATGCAGCACACCGCATAAAGTGATCCAGACCAGCCTTCGATACAGCGTAAGACATATAAAGTGGCTTACCAGTGGATAAACCAGCAATACTCGACACGTTCACAATATTCCCCTTTGTTTTAATAATATGAGGCGCAGCCAGGCTCGTCAAGTGGACGACGGAGCGTAAATTTGTGTTCATCACTTCATCAAAAGTTTCCAAGATTGTTGGATCGTCGATACTTTTCAATCTCAGTATTCCTGCGTTATTTACTAACACGTCTAGTTGTCCATAGTGGTCGATGGTTTTCTTGATGATGGATTTTGCGTCGTCGTCCTTGGAGACGTCGGCTACGATGATAAGAGGACGCGCGCCTCTCGATGCACACTTATCAGCGACGTCGTTTAGTTTAGTTTGGTTTCTTGCTACTATGGCGACTTTGGCGCCTTCTGCAGCGAATGAGATGGCTGTTGCTGCGCCGATACCGGAGCCAGCTCCTGTTATAAGCACCACTTTATTTGCGAATGACATCTTCGACTGGCGGTCGTAACTAAACTAATTTGTTTGAGTCACTACTTCTTATATAAACGTTAATAGGGTACCGTTGGTCAATCATGGAAACCATATAGATATAGAATTAAAGTGATCCAGTGACTGCAAAATGGAAGAGGCTAGAATTCAATAGATAAAGAGGCCTTGAGACCGTTGTGGAGGATGTGACCTAAGTCCAGGAATGAGCATCATTCCATTAATTCAATAAAATCGTTCTTCGATGATAAAAAGATATAATTATAGGTACCTATGTATTTGTTTTAATAAGTAGGAAAGTACACTGTAATTTGGGTATCTGTGGTGATCAGAAACAAAGATTTTTGGGCTGTGTTCGATCGTAGCGAAATAGTTGAATACATTAGGCGCAGAATTTTTTGTGAGCCAATAAACCCGGGCCAATTTTTTTATGTTTACAATACCGTCTTTTTAAATTAATACGTTCTATAAATATATAATCACTCTCTGATCTATTGATAATTTTGAGGTACGAGTATCTAAAATTTATAAAGCTATACATATTAGGTTACATTTGTTGGCACAGTTTTTGTAATACAGTAATACGTAGATGATTCTTTATCAGCGACAGAACCCTGCCAAATATAATAACGTGTTACGTACCATGTAATTTTATCAATTTTGTTAATAGATAACGTTTGAAACGTTACGTTTTTCGAGACAGCATGATGACTTGTATAATGATGTTGATTATGAGTAAATAAAATCCAAGGTTGATGATGACTAATGTTTTTAAATACAGTTGAGACTTATTCCACGAGTAAGTAAATATTCATTAGATAATGTTTTTTAAGTATCACCAAATTATAAAGTTTTCTAGTAGATAAGATAATAATGGACTGAAATGACTTTCTGTGTATTTAGTGTTAGACCATCATCAGCTTAGTCAGCTACGAATATGGAAATAGTTATGATTTTGAAACGTCAAAAAACAAAATACGCGAGTTAAAGTAATGCTATTTGGCTCATTCAATGCAACTAGGATCTTGAATCAAGAAACGTGGTTGTGAAAAATATATAATACTAGCGGTTCGCCTCGGCTTCGCACGGATCCCTATTTTTTTCAAAATATTCTATAGCCTATGTTAGTCAGGGTGAACGTAGCTTCCCAACAGTGAAAGAATTATTAAAATTGGTCCAGTAGTTTTTGAGCCTATTCATTACAAACATACAAAAATAGGTACAAATCTTTCCTCTTTATAATATTAGTATAGATATAGATATAGATTGTATTATATTATGAACAAATTGAGGAAAATCCCTAAAAAACAAAATTACAATTTTATTTTTCCAAAACTCAAAATTTACATCAGGGAACTTTTAAATCAAAAATATACACTGCTGTATTATGTTTTTCAAAATCTGTTTTCCTTCAATATTCAGTAAAATAAAATTCAAAAGGCAAACATCGAAAAAGCGATATCTAATTCAAAATTGTAGTAAAAAGGTCTCAGAGTCCTGCAGTATGACGTCAAATGAGAAAAGTTTCAAACAAAATACACCGTTTCAGAGTCAATATTAACTAGACACAATAAAATTGTACACAGTAGGTTAACGTTCAACGTTAACGTTAAACGAAACGACCAAAATGTATGGGATTTGACATCCGTGAAAATCGTTCGCAGATGTCAAATCCCATACATTTTGTCTAGGGCCCCTGATACTTACTGCTTTGATTCTAGCGAATAATTGCCGTCGTTTCCAATCGACGAAAAAAACGGAGGAGGATCTCAAGTCGACGCGTATATTTTTTTTAGTCCTAATGATTGACGTTTAGATCTAAAGGAGCTAACTTAAAAAACCTGCTGGTTTGAGCTATGCATACCAAACTACAAAATCAAATTACATTAAATTACAATTTGTATAAGTTTTGCATCAAATTTCAACAAAACCTAAAATTAGAGTAAAGCTAACTTTTCTTTACTAAGTATATTTGTTAAGCGAGAAAATAGCCCATAAGAATGTTCAACGGCCATGTCACACAACATTAACTATAATAATAAAGAAATCGCATTAAGGAACCTTAGACTTGGCACGACTTTGTCTAGATTTCATTACTATTTAGTGATAAAGTTGCTTCATCGAGGCTTGGCTAGTTTTTACAGAATGTTTTTCATGGGATTAACTTTACTGTGTGTTATTTTTATTGTGATCGTTTCACCAGGATATTTTTACAACTGCAATATGATCACCCATTCAACTATCGACTTTAAGTTAATGGCATAAGTCTTTAATTGCATTTTAACACCTGTTTTCTGTTATACAGACCGATAAAGTTTTTCTAATATGGACTCTCGGTGTTGATAACCCTTGACTTGTTTGAATGAGTCAATCGTATCTGTACAGATCTGTGGATTAGTTTGATGATTAGTTGGGTAAGTTGTTTGACCAATTATTTTGTGCAAGCAAGCGATAGTGTTTTTTTTTCAAAATTAATACAGTGACATAGGTTTCTTGCCGCTACTTATAATGGAAAATAATAAATCAGTAAATATAGCATTGGGCTTTACAAGTCTGTATTTTTATCTATACAGAGTTACATTTACAGAAAAAAATCTACAAATGTAATTTAGCTAGTTTGTTTTTTGTTTCTCATAAACGATATTTAAAATATTTTTTCGAAATAAGGAAAGAATATATTTAACTTGCAAAATTCCTATATATGTACCTAACTGATATTTCTATTCAGCCAAAAATTATCTGGCTCATTGCGGCAAACAATCAAAGTCATTAGCAATCGAAAAAGAAAACACGTCACTTATGCATTCCGTTTTCAAAATTGAAACATTCGAAAGGCGTTCTTTTCTAGCGCTTTACGTATTCAACTCGAGAGAGCGGTATTTGAATGAGAGCGTGTACCATAGACGGTTTTTAGTGATGTGTATTTAAGAGTTACTAAATTGCGTTATTGCGTTGTTTTTTAAGTTAGAAAATTTAAAAAACATCCTGAAAAAGTGTAAAATCAACATATTTCTATACTCCCATATACAAAGTGATTGACGGTAAGTGACAGAAGACTTTGAGAGATCTTTGACGAAATAATCAGACGGGCAGGACGACGTCTGCTGGGGCCGCTAGTTTTCTTATAATGTTCATATGACGTTCTCTTCTTATGACGTTCATATTGTTATGACGTTTTTCGACGGCCTGCTGGTCAAAGACTCTAACTATGTGATTTGTATCCGTCTTAAATATTGTTATGACGTTTTTCGACGGCCTGTTGGTCAAAGACGCTAACTATGTGATCTTAAATGTTTAACCTAACCTTTGTTAACCTAAGTTTTGCATAGTTTGGGTCTAGGTCAGTTGGTATGAGATATTTTTAATCATAATTAAACGTGTTACTTCCATATAAGTACCATTTTTAAATATAGATAGTTTTTGAGTATATAGGAAGGAGTCTTATTCTTTGAATTGTTGAATTTTATTACAAAATTTTAAATCAAAAAATGTTTATTATTTACACAACGCAGTCTTTGATGACGAAGAGAATAATCCTTAAGTTCGGAATCTGTTTGTTTCTTTTTATAGAACGAGCTATGATTTTTGGTCAAATGCATCTTTAGAATAAAAAAAATAGAATTATTTAATATTAATATTTCGCTTTCGTTCCAAATTTACACAAACTTACACTTTTTCCACATTTGTAGCAGACAGAGTGACTATAGTCAAACACTGAAGAAGCTTTTCTTCGAAATAACTTATATCTATAATAGTAAAAGCAAAAGTATCAGACATTTTTTTTTTACAGTAAACATTTTAATATAAATTTAAACTATTTTATTTTTATCATTTCCCATCACTACAGTGTCTATAGCTACACATCGCTGAGGTCCTTAATGAGTGCATATTCTAACAAAAGTAGGCGTAAGTGGTTGCATAAAATTGGAGACGTTTTTTAATAATTTCAGAATGGGAATGTGTAAGGGGTTCTCGTACTATATAAATATTGTGTACTAGCTTCTGCCCGCGACTTCGTCCGCGTGGAATTTCTTCTTCTTTGCAGTCGGTTAAAAAGTAGCCTATATCCTTTCTCAGGCTCCAGACTTTCTTCGTACCAAATTTCATTTAATCGTAATAATTTCTGATGCCTTCGCGGTTATTGCACATTGGAATGAAACAACTATTAACGGATTTAACTCGCAAATAAAACGTCAGCAAATAAAATAAAATAAAAATACGCGAGTTAAATCCGTTAATAGTTGTTTCATTCCAATTCATTTAATCGGTCAAAGTTTTACCGTGAAAGCGTAACAGACAGACAGACAGAGTTACTTTCGCATTTATAATATTAGTAGGGATTAGTACATTAATATATTATTAGTAGGTATATTAGTACATTATTAAAGTAGTATAGATAAATTAAGCAATTACAATTAATATAGAAGGGTATATCTATTTTCCTTACGGAAATAGACCAAGAGGCTACGGGTAAATGCAATTTCCCCGAGCACAGCGCCAATATGTCACTTGCCCCGGGGCAAATGGATAAAAATACCCCACAAGGCTGCTGCTATAGATCAGATACCTACTGATGTGTGGGTATATTGTATAAGATAAAAAAACTCTTAATATCTATTTAGCTATTGGAATTAAACAACTATGAACGGATTTCACTCGCGTATTTTATTTTATTGGCTGAGGTTTCGGAGCCTTTACAGAATCCATAATCGAGCGAGCTAAAACCGTTTAAAGTTGTTTTATTCCTCATTCGTGGAATAGTTATTTTCCCCGTTTTTAACACATTTCTCATTGTTTCTTCGCTCCTATTGGTTGCAGCGTGATGTTATATAGCCTAAAGCCTTCCTCGATAAATGGACTATCCAACAAAAAAAAAGATTTTTACAATTCGGACCAGTAGTTTCTGAGATTAGCGCGTTCAAACAAACAAACAAACCCTTTAGCTTTATAATAATATTAGTATAGATTTAAGAAGCTGTACCTAAAAAAAAAATACTTGTGCCTAGCAGGGTCCATAAGTATGTAGTGATATTATCTGTAAAACTTATATTTGTAGAACGCAAATAAAGAATTGAGTATAAATATAAATCCAACCATCATCGTATGTTCTTGTCGAATTTGTAGTGTTAACATAATTGTCAATGTTATCGACAATCGTCGCGTTGCTGAAATGGGGCCTAAGTATCACATACCTGAGCATAGGTTCGTTATGTCCATCCATACCTAACTAGCACACAAGTTTTATATATGTTACTAGCAACCCGCCCCGGCTTCACACGATTGCTATAAACCTTCCTCTTGAATCACTCTATATCACTCTAATAAAAAAAAAAACCGCACCAAAATCTGTTGCGTAGTTTCAAAGATAGGGACAGAAAGAGCGACTTTGTTTTACACTATGTAGTGATGTAAAGGCTGTACAAAGGTGATAGCTCTTATTCAGCCTTTCTACTGCTTATATAGAGCTAGTGTGCTGCTTGGGATAGCATATACGAACCAACCTTACCTACTTGATTTAGGCCCAGTTGGGTAACTTAAATATAGTATGCATTATGATTATTTACAGTGGTTATATATAATTTTGCAATAATAAATCATAAACCACATTAAGCCTCAGTTAAGGTCCATAGAATAGCCGTAGATTAATCCAAGTTCCCTGAAATAATTAATTCCCTTTAACTTCATTAAGAAACCCGCATAGGTGTAATTACAATGAACTGTGGAATCTTAATTGTCGGATTGGATGCGTAAAGTACTGCCTTAAAATTTAGCGAACATAATATTGGAGATAATTTAGCAAAAATAATATTGGAAATAATATAGCGAACATAATATTGGAGGTAAATTAGCGAACTTAACATTGGTTATATTTTAGCGAAATAAATATTGGAGATAATTTAGCGATTAAATTTTGGTGATCATTTAGCGAAAATAATAGTGGAGATAAATTAGCGAACTTAATATTGGTGATAATTTAGCGAAATAAATACCTATTGAAGATAATTTAACGAACATAATATTGTTGATAGTTTAGCGAACAAATACAAGACATAGTGGAAGATTTCGTCGACTCTATCAGTGACGCCTATAGTGTAATTGGATAAAAAGAACTATATTTCGCGTTAATTATTTTTTTCTACACATGTCTTAGAAAGAATCTGTTTTCAGTTAACTCGCATACAGCCTCCATACATGTTCATCAACGCAATCGCCTCTATGTCACGGCGGGGCGTTATTTAAGATCACAATAGAATATATGGGTTGGTCAAAGGGCAAACAATGCGTTTATACCCAACAATAAGGTAGCATGGTTTCATAAGTATATCTCACAATGCCTAAACTGTCTTAGTGTAAAATACCCTTTCTTATCCATATTAGCAGTATTAGATGGGGTTAAATTTCATAAGCTAGTTATGTTGCGTTAATTAACATTGTTTTGGTAAATTGTGTGGTTTATATGAGATACTAGCGGTTGGTAGACGTTGTCCTGCCCGGATAAAATAAAAAAAAAATATATGAAAAAAATAATAACACAAGTTCTTAATATTACAAAAAATGCCTCTTTAATTTAGTAATAAGTATAAAATCTTAAATATTCAAGAATAATTTTACGCCGAAAATTTAAAAATGCCACGTACTCCCCACCGTGCCATAGACAAATTTAAAATTCATCGAAACCATAGACGTTCGAAATTTAAAATTCAACGAAACAATATAGCTGGTCTGCCTGTCTCGCTCGCACGGCATTCTAGATACTTTACGAGCGCTTTGGGAAATGTGACAGAGAGAGAGAAAAAATAAAAAATGGCCGACGATTTATCGCTGGAATCGCAATGTTTAATAAGTTAGTGCCACTAGCGTATTTTTAGTCAAGTTAGAAAATAGTTTTTTATAGAAGATAGCGGCCCGCCCCGGCTTCGCCCGGATCCCTTTTTTATAGCCTATGTCACTCGGAAATAGTGTGCCCAACAGTGAAAGAATTATTATAATCCATCCAGTACTTTTTGAGTTCATTCGTTATATACAAAAATACAAATATTTCCTATTTATACTATTAGTATGATGTAGTTCCCACTGATAATAAGTAGGTACCTACATTAAATTATATAGGCGATTGTAATGATATTTCGAAAATAAAGTAGCATTTTGTGCCCAAAGGTATTGATTTTATGATCTGTCTAAAATGACAGCATTACTTGTGTTGCACTTCTTCCCTAAAGGGTTCTTACGGAGGTGAACAAATAAAATATCCGGCTTTTATAAGGAAAACTGTATATTAAAAAAAATGTAAAAGTAAATTAATAATTAGTGTAAATAGGTAAATCTAAGAATGTAGGTATACACTAGTATATAAAAATATTAGTCGGTAGAGCTTAGGCGGTGGGCTATTCTGAATTGCGTGTTATCGATTGCTTTGTCTCGTTTAAAAGTATTGTTTTAACGGGGAAACAGGCCTGAAGGGCGCCACTAGCACTATTGGGTGCTAGACCAAAATAAAAATGAAAAGAACAACATCACCGGGGTACAGCGGAGACGAAGAACGATGCTAAGCAAGCAGGCTGGTGTACGGGAACCGGTGTGCAGTGCAGATAGGCAATATGAAGGAAAGCGAACTTCGACACGATGCAAGAATAAAAGTATCGAAGAAGCAGTAGCGTGAGAGTAGAAGAAAGTATATATAAAAAAAAAACCCCTGAAACAAATAAATTGTTTAGGTTAGTATATTGTAATAAAATCTATTTAAAGTACGAAATATTGTAGAATAATGACAGATTAATTCCTTACCGGATAGGGGACACGAGTGGTACACGTGGTGGCTAACCTAGTGGGCACACCTTTCAATCCTTCCAGGGTTTTTGGAAATAAAATATTAGCTGGAAATAAATAATACCCAAGCGTTAAACAAAATAGTAATAAGGGATAATCGAATTATTATTCGATTATTTAAAAACAACCTTACCAACTACTGGATAGATTTCACGTCTAGTGCAACGTGAGTCCAATAGGGATATTCGTCAACATCGGTGACGTAAAACTAGAACAAGGAAGGATAATTATTAATATGATTTATCAGGCGAAGACAATCACTATTTTTGTATGAAAATACTCACAAAGAAACCTAAAAAGGTTTATATTAAATGAACGGCTAGTGCGCCGGTTCAATGGCCGTGAGCCAAAAAGAAAAGAAAGACGTGTCATGAACCCTTGACAGGTCATGGCACTATTGCCATAGTAAGAAAAAAAACACAACGTCGACGGGATATGAAAATTATGAAAACAACGAGGATTATACCTGAAATTTAGAAACAATGTACTTACCATTTTTAGAAATCAGGAACAATTACTCCTGCATTTTATTAACAACTAGAACAAAAAAATATCAAATACAATTCCTATTAAAAAGCTACTTGAAACAGCAACACTGTCATAGTTGTCATAGATACGACGACTAAGAAGCGTTTTTCGGATTCTAACTAATTAAGCCAATATGTTAAGATCCCAACACACTTTATACTAATAAATTGCAATTTACAATTTAGGGTGGGAGGTTGAAAATTTATATGCAACACTTGGAATGTTGTTTTCATGAAATGATGAAACACCGTAATGTGGTGCTACGATTATGGAAACTGTAAAGAATCCGAAACGTCAGCAAATAAAATGATACATCGTATTATCCCTACTAATTTTATAAATGCGAAAGTAACTCTGTCTGTCTGTCTGTTACGCTTTAACGCTAAAACTACCGGATCGATTGAAATGAAATTTGGTACAAATAATGTCTGGAGCCTGAGAAAGAACACACTTTTTAACCGACTGCAAAAAAGGAGTTCCACGCGGACGAAGTAGCGGGCAGAAGTTTTGTATAACATTCAAACCCAATTTCAAAAGAAATCGCATCAAATGATCCAATAAAATACCTTATGTTTGAACCCTTCAAATCGTAAGGCGATTGAATAAAACAGAAGCCCTAAGGGCATTGCCCCTTGTCCGACATCTTGATATCTTTTCAATAAAATACCTTTCAATAAGGGTGAATGTTGGACACGTCGAAACTTGTTTTACATGAGGGGATACTTGAATAAATGTTTGTGAAAATTTATTGACCTTTCTGAGGTATTTTTTGGGGTTTAAGGCTAAGGGGAGGTGTCAAGAGGTTTTTTTTAAGAAGTTAAGGTACCTTGGAATAAAACAACTTTATACGGCTTTAACTCGCGTATTTTATTTTATTGCTGATATTTCGGAGCCTATACAGATTCCATAATCGTAGCACGAATGAGCTGACAATAGTCTAATGCTAAAGTAAAATTATTAAGTTAAGGTACCGGCAAATGTATAGGGATAATTTAGAACTTTGACTTAGATTTTCTTGGAATATTTCTGTGTGTGTTGTACCTATGTAACTCGCGTTATTATTTTTATTTCGTTTGCTGACGTTTCGGATTCTTTACAGTTTCCATAATCGTAGCACGACTGAGTTGACAATAGTCTAACGCTACACTTTAGCGCGTTAACCTCTATCTACTAGATAAGTTGCAAGTAGTTTATCTACACCTACTTAGACATTGGCTGAGCTATAAAAGATTAAATATACAAAGTTGATTTATACGGATTTATTCCTCGGTGGCCAAAAATTGCTGGAAACTGCATTCCTGACATTTGCATGAGAAAAAAAACTTAACATGACGGCTGAGTAGCCGGGTCAGGCATCGTATGCGCTTAGATTATCAACAAAATAGATACGGGATTCAAATTATATCTAAAGACTTGTATCAATAATACTTTCTGATGCCTTCGCGGTTATTATACATTGTAATGAAATAACTTTACACGAATTTAACTCGCGTATGTATTTTATTTTATTGGCTGACGTTTCGGAGCCTTTGCAGATTCCAATAGTAATTTAGCATATGACTATTGTCAGCTCATTCGTGCTACGATTATGGAATCTATAAAGGTTCCGAAACGTAAGCCAATAAAATAAACTACGCGAGTTAAATTGTTTTTTATACTTATTTTATTCCAAGGTATAAAATTAGAAAAAAAGTTTTGCGTGTTTGACATAAGTAATTATGTTTTTTTCAGAATAAGAACTTTTGATAATATTGCATTGTTAATTACACATAATTGTAAAAAAAAAATGATTAACACGTCTAAATTTAAATAAATCTAAGACATGTATCAACATTAGTACACTCCCTTCGGATTCAGGTAATTCACTCTCTATTCAAAAAGGGAAGATTTTGTCCGTCCGTCTGTTGTACGGAAGATGATACTTTGTTTGGTTTTTATTAGAGTTCCGTACTGTAACGTATTCTGTGAAACGAAATTTTCAAAAATTATTTGTTGTGATAATTATTTTCTATACAGTGTAGCAAAAGTGAATATAGTATAGCCATAATACAGTCAATACATTATACATATTATATTCATGCCATAGACTTATACAAAAAGATTATACCTCCACTAGGCACGATCTTTTTACTTTCTCTCGTTTTCTTTCCTTACAATACACTATTATTATGTATTAATATATATACCTACCTGTATATAAAAAGTAATTATAAGTACCTATAATATCTTTAAATTCTTACAGATAGGTAATGAAACCAACCGTAAATTGTAAGAATGTAGTCTTTCTGACGTACCTAGGTGACTAGGTTGAAATTTGATATGTTTAACGACAAAGCAACATGCGGTTAAGCAATAATATTAATCACAAACGAAATTTTAAATCTACATAATACTTATCAAAAGCTTATAAACACGCAAAATTCAAAACACTATAATGAATTGCTATAAAGAATTACTACGGTCATATCGAAAATAACAGATCAGCATAAAATAATGTACCTACTTACTCAAGATCAATCCGTTATAATTATATTAATCCAATGTACAATAACCATAAATGATTACAACATACAAAAATCAATAATTTTAGTAAAAAAATCAACCTCAATCATACATAGAACTCCTATAAACACACGAGCGCAAAAAACCACGAACAAAAAATATGCTCGTCAGTGCATCTCGCAGAACTAAAATCGGAATGCTCTCGGTTGTATAATTACGCCGAAAATTTCGGATACACTCGAGGGCATCCTCTAGTGTTGGCATATTCAAAAATTTCAATACAAACCGCTCGGTGAGCGGGGTTTTGTACGGGGACACATGGACAGCGCGGATGACGCGCTTGTCTATACTAATATAATAAAGAGGAAAGGTTTGTTTGTTTGGATTGAATAGGCTCCAAAACAACTGGACCGATTTAAACAATTCTTTCACTGTTGGGAAGCTACACTATTCCCGAGTGCCAAAAAGGGATCTGGGCGAAGGGACAGCTAGTACTCTAGGTATATGATTACTATCATTTTTTTAATGACATTCCAATGCTATCATTTATATAAAGATTGGGTACTGTTACTTATACAATAAATATATAATGAAAATAGAGGAATAATTTAGGGTGATTCCACGGGCGTTTCAACCGCCGTCAGTCCGTTGTCCTGAATATTGAAGAAATGAGCTAAAACAAGAATTACGTTTTGATGCGACGACATACTGCGCTCGCACTTGTGGTCAAAATTAATAGAGTTTAAATCTTATTGTAGATTAATTCTTCAATATTCAGGGCAGGGGACTGACGGCGGTTGAAACGCCCGTGGAATCACCCTTTACTTCTTGATTTTAAAAACGTATATGACGGTTCGAGAAACAGTTCGAATCAAATTTTGTATGTAGGTAGTGTATAATATTGGATAGGTATGAGAATATTTTTATATTATGTTCTATCAAAATCCTAATATCCCACTCAAGGCTTAAGCAACCTTCTTATCTTTTTTATAGTTCAAAAACATCGTTTTAAGCCGTAACAAATAGTAACTTAATAAAAAAAAAATCCCGGTTAAGTTATAGGTAGAGACTTGATAAAAATTTAAATCAGAATCGAATCAAGTATATTTGCAATAGTAAAAGAAATGGTAGTGTGGTTCTAACCCATACATTTACAAGATCTACGATACGCTACGCTCGTAGCGATTCTTATCATGTCATTTCGTTTTGTAGGTTTTTATTTCGAATACATCCTAACTAATATTATAAATGCGAAAGTTACTCTGTCTGTCTGTCTATCTGTCTGTTACACTTTCACGCTAAAACTACTGAATTAAAAAAAAATCGGTACAATGAAAGTCTGGAGCCTAAGAAAGGCTACTTTTTAACGAACGACTGCAAAAAAGGAGGAGTTCCTCGCGGACGAAGTAGCGGGCAGAAGCTAGTAAGTTATAATCTGACTTGTGGGCCAACAAAAATGTTAGCAACCATGCTCGCCATCCTTTTAAACTCTATAGCCCTCGTATTATCAGACTAGCAGGAGTAGGGGATATCAAAAGAATCCTCATCAAAAATGAACGAGTGATGTCGAGACGCAGCGCATCGTGGATTATGTTTCAATGAGCACGTGATATTGGCTTTTGAAAGCATATCTACGGTGCCATTGATGACGGAGAGTTCTCTTATTACCTACTTACTAGTGTTTTTGAATAAGTAAGAATGTTGCATAGGTAAATGTGTAATATAATAATTTCTGATGCCTTCGCGGTTATTACACATTGCAATGAAACAACTATTAACGGATTTAACTCGCGTATTTTTTTTTTTTTTTGCTGACGTTTCGGATTGTTTATAGTTTCCATAATCGTAGCACGACTGGGCTGACAATAGTCTAACTGATTAAGCTGACTCTTTTTTAAAATACCTACCTACTTACCGGATTGGACTCGCGTACTTTATTTAAAAAAATATATATATATTATAATATAGATTAACTGTAGGTAACCTAATTATGTAACTTAAGGTGTAAAATTTTATTCGATTCTTGCTAGATGTTTAAATAGATTAATATTTTTTTTTTACTTAATCAAGAACTCTATTCCGATTCTTATTTGAGAAAGATTTAATATAAAAAGATACCTACACTTACGTTATTTTTCTTTAACGTTTGTCTAAAGAGGTCATTAAAATTTCAAAAACCTATTACAAATCTCAAACTGAATGACATATGAGGAAAAATCAACTCACTCCAGTGAATTTTTCATCTGTCATTAAATTTACAAAGTTAACAATGCATTTCAGTTGCGAGATTCTGAACGTTAACCTGTGCAATGAGAGTCTAGTTGATCGTATTGTTACTTTGGTATTTGATTTTAGACTTTTGGTGCATTGAATTCAATGCATCGTTTTATTCAGTTTTTGGGTTTCAGTATGAAGTCTTTGTCACAAATATAAGTAAGTCTTGAGTGATTTGAAACTTTAGCGTATAAGTTTTAGGTCTTATTTAGTGACAAAAATTTGCTTAATAAGCTAAAATACTTTTACAATTTATTTAATACCTTAGTGAAACCATGTATCTACACTACTATTACAAAGAGAAAGGATTTTTATTTTGTGTGTTTGTAATGAAAAAATTCAAAAACTAGTACTAAAAAATTCTGTCACTTTTGGAAACTTTAGAAAGCTACATTTACCCTCGATAACATGGGCTATAGAATATTTAAAAAAAAAAAGGTCCGAGCGGAGTCGGATCGGGAGGCTAGTACAAAATATAGTACCTGCTTAGAAATTTATATTATTATCTATAAGTATATAGGTACTTAAAGGTAATTGCTGATGCCGCGGTTATGACACATTGGAATGAAACAACTATGACGGATTTAACTCGCGTTTTTTAATTTATTTGTTGACGTTATCTTTACCATTCCCATATTCGTAGTTTTCAAAACTTCATCAAATAAATTGAAATACACGAGTGAAATCCGTTATAATTATTTCATTACAATACTCATTCTGAATCAGCAAAAACCACCACACCCATCAATCCTTTTAAATAAACAATCACAAAAATAAAAACTAATGACCCACAAAAGGTAGGTCATAATTACTTGTGTTATCAAATCACAGCATATAATATTTCCAGTGGGTGCGGTTAATAGGAATTCGTAAATGCTGGCAATAACGCAGTATGAGATGGCTTATCTGTCGTGTCGTGGGGCGATTTTTAATTCCGCTAATAGATTTAAATGTAAGGATTTTATTATTAGAGCATCGGTGGTGTTGGGCGACTACTTTGGATTCATCGCTTTGAGTTCAAAATGAACCTTAGTACTTTATTAAATAAAAAATACAAAGGCTGCCTTTTTACGGCTTATGTAGAACTTGTGTGTATTAAGTAATAGGAAGATTTTGGTCTAACATACAAATGTTTATTTCTAAATAAAATGAAATTAAGTGAAATTATTTAATATGTAGGTACCTACGTACATATTAAATAATTTCTGATGCTTTCGCGGCACATTGGAATAAAACAATTACAAAATATTGAATTCATACTAATTTTACACTTTAGCAGACTCGGCTGTGAATATAACTGTAAAGTTTTCGAAATGTCAATATAAAATTATCAAACGTCAGTTAAATTCGTAAAACAATACATTTTGTTATCTAACAGACCGAATATCTCGTAATTATATTTTTAAATTTCCTTAAACTTTTATAATTTCACGTGTTCTTTGTTTTATATATATATATATATTCGTAAAATATGACTATGACTGTAACTGCATTGTGTAAAGTGATGAGAAATATAATAATTATGAATCCTATCTATTTATTAAGAGTAGTGATAGTTTCACTAACTGTCAAATCTATATCTATATTTTCTTGAACTAGCGGTGTTATATAATTATTTCTGATGCCTTCGCGGATCATTCCAATAGCGGTGTTATAACTGAAGTAGTAAGGTTACACTAACATGACTTATGATATGAACCACACCCACTATTGGAAGCGACCTCCGACGGCCGAAACTAGATATTATTCATTAAGTTCGTAATTACTTTTTATAACATTTCATATTTGATATTGGGAGTGCCATTCATGTAATCTACCTTCAGGTAATTAAATCAGTATTGTCACTGAAAAAATTGGAAAACTGTTTTCCATTAATAATTTCTGATGCCTTGGCGGTTATTACACATTGGAATGAAACAACTTTAAATGGATTTAATTCGCGTATTTTATTTTATTGGCTGACGTTTCGGAGCCTTTACAGATTCCAAAATCGTAGCACGACTGAGCTGACAATAGTCTTATGCTAAAGTGATTAATACAGCTAAGCAAACTACCTTATTTATTCAATAACAACATTTTAGGTACTACACTGTTCTAAAAAATAAAATATATCTTTTACATTTTACGCAAAGACTATTTTACAGTACAATTAAAAACTAATACGGGGCGTTACTAGAGTTTCGGAAGGACATTATGTACAAAGTTAAAAATATTTGAACATTGTACATAATGTCCCAAAAAAGACTTTCTATTGAGTTTCTTGCGGCGTTTCTTCTCAGTAATGTTGGTCTTGCATTAGGTATAATTATCCCCGTTTTTTTACACATTTTCCAGTTTCTTCACTCCTATTGATCGAACATTATGTTTTATAGCCTAAAGCCTCGATAAATGGTCTATCCAACAAAAAAAAAAAATCAATTCGAACCAGTAGCTCCTGAGATTAGCGCGTTCAAACAAACAAACTCTTCAGCTTTATAATATTAGTATAGATGAACCTATAGAACTTTAAGAAACGGAGCTTGAAAATTTGTCTGAAAAACTTAAAAGAAAATAATTTTCAATACTTAATTAAAATTCCAATCCCGTGCCCACATCATTAAGGCATGTTAATGTCCAAAAACCACTCGCATAACGAATTAATAATTATAATAACGAATGTTCATAACACACGTCGCATGTTCGGCCGCCATTAGTGGAAACTACGTCTAATTTTGATTCAATGATTGACAGTTTTAGATAATTATCTTATAACTGTGAACGCGTATTGGTCATTGGAATAAAACAACATCATCTATACTTACTTATTATTATTAATTAATTAATCCCAACTAATCCCACTTAATATTATAAATGCGAAAGTAACTCTGTCTGTCTGTCTGTCTATCTGTTACGCTTTCACGCTAAAACTACTAGACCGATTTAAATGAAATTTGGTACAAAGAAAGTCTGGAGCCTGAGAAAGGACATAGGCTACTTTTTAACCGACTGCAAAAAAGGAGGAGTTCCACGCGGACGAAGTCGCGGGCAGAAGCTAGTTATCTTATAACTGTGAACGCGTATTGGTCATTGGAATAAAACAATCATCTATACTTATTATTATTAATCAATGAATAATATAATAAAGAGGAAAGGTTTGTTTGTTTGAATTGAATAGGCTCCAAAACGGCTGGACGGATTTGGAATTGTCACTGTTGTTCTGAAAAGAAAAAATACGTATCTAATAATTTTCGGTAATCTAGATGGAAAAGAAAAAAAAATAGCAAAGAAAAAAAAAATACGATTACTTTATGTTGTGATCTATTATATAAAAATAAGTCAGGTTTTCCTTCCTGACGCTATAACTCCAGAACGCACAAACCGATTTGGCTAATTTTAGTCTTGAATTATTCGTGGAAGTCCAGGTAAGGTTTGTAAGAAGAGAAAATTTAAAAAAACATCTTGAAAAAGTGAAAAATCAACTTTTTTCTATAGTCTTATATACAAAGTGATTGACGGTAAGTGACAGAAGACTTAGATAGATCTTTGACGAAACAATCGGACGGGCAGGACGACGTCTGCCGGGGCCGCTAGTTCCATATTATAAATATATCTTTATTACCTACATGAAAACAGAGCACGCGTAAAAATAAGGTCACAGTAAATCAAACACGAAGCAATCGCCGTCCGCGCCCTCTATATAATAACTATGGAGACATATTTTATTAATTACACTGAAGTTTATCACGATATATTACTTTTATGTTATTTGCATATCGTGCGTATAGAAGCGAGGTGGAGCATGCAATGATATAACAAGGCATAGGCGAAGGGCAACGGGCTTGTGTACTTATTAAAAAAAAATACAAAGTCCATTAATTTGATTCTATCACTTCCGCTATATTATATATTTCTCTGTTTGTATGTAAGAATTACCCTTTTTAGTTTTAACATAATTTTGATATTATCTCGTAAACTTATTACAATTTGTTTATTTTCGTCTAGAAAGCTGTACATAACTTTAAGTTTTATTTAAGGTGTGTATCTCCGAAGGAAAATTAATACCTATCCTAAGGCTATGAAATTATTTATGTGTCTGTCTAACACCTGTGTCCTCTGCAACTATTATACCTTCTAATTAAGTTGAAGTTTACTACATTCTAGATGATCCATCTAACTTCGTACCGCGTTTACTGTTTTTTTCCAAGCTTTCTCACCTTTTAAACCTTCCCTGGAACAAACATTTCGAAACTAAAATCAGCCATATCGGTTCAGCCGTTCTCGAGTTTTAGCCAGATTTTATATATATACAACATTTTTATGTATAACATATATTAATTTTGGTTCATATTATATATGTTTTTTTTTACGCTGTCGCTTGTAACATAACAAGTGAACCACGTTTGATGGAAAGCAGGGCGTAGTCATCGAATTACGAGTTGTCCTCGCTAACGATTTTCATAAACGACGCGGTGATTCCTATATTAGCCCTTAATTATACTAAAAGCATATACGTACTTAAATAATATGATGGCTGGTCTAGTGGTCAGAGCTACGAAACCGGAGGTTGCGGGTTCGATTCCTGTAACGGGTAAATGTCAGTGTGATGAAATATCAGTCAAGTTGGTTTGATTAACACTCAACATGTTCCCGGATGTCAAAAATATACCTCTGGCTCATTATTTGAAATATCACTGGAAGGTAATTAAGTAGATTATCCATAAGTTAACTGGTATTTGATAACATTTTCAACTATAGGTATTAGAAGCTTATATTAAAAAAGTGCAAAACTATCTTACACATCACAAAACAAGCAAAAAGACATTTCGGATCTAATTGCAAAATTAACCCTAAACTTGCCAAGAAACTATCCTTTGAGGCCTAAAGCACCTCATTACCAACATAATTGTGTTGAACACTAAATGTTGAAATTATGGTCAATCAACACCACACAGGATGGCAAATACCACAGACAAACATCAATTAGTGTTAGTTAATAACAGGCAAGTAACGGGTTAGTGGAGGCGAGTGACGGGTTAAGTGGAGGTAAATCGGCTGAGTCAATATGGGTCAGTAACTTGTAAGGTAAATAATACCTTTGGTCTTGAATCTTTGTGTGATGTGTCCATGGGTAAAGGGTAAACTGGGATATTTCTCGTTTACCTTTTCATTATCGTATTCTTATTTATTGTCGAAATAACTACCCTGTAGTGCCCCCTTGCGTTTTGCATAAGGAACCTGCAAAATTACTTATTTAATTATATTGCTGATTTCTCATATTCTTAGCCAACTGAGTTGACAATAAATAGGCTTACTTTTAATTACAATTTTACAAATTAATGCTAAAATTGGAATGAAACAACTATTAATGGATTTAACTCGCGTATTTTTATTTTATTTGCTGACGTTTCGGATTATTTACAGTTTCCATAAACATAGCACGACTGAGCTGACAATTTAGTCAGCAAATAAAATAAAATAAAATACGCTAGTTAAATCCGTTAATAGTTGTTTA
The DNA here is from genome assembly GCA_038024825.1 of Polylopha cassiicola. Classification (NCBI taxonomy): domain Eukaryota; kingdom Metazoa; phylum Arthropoda; class Insecta; order Lepidoptera; family Tortricidae; genus Polylopha; species Polylopha cassiicola. The sequence goes on from CP149062.1 coordinate 4,381,860, forward strand.
ATACCAATTTTCTCATTATTTTGTAAAATGTACCGTGTAATAACCGCGAAGGCATCAGAAATTATTAAGGTTAAAAATTTTAAAGGTTTTAAATTCCTTATTTTAGATCACTAGTTCCAGACTATCTTAATAATTGTTACAAAAATAGTAACCACGAAAGCATAAAAAAATATTAATATTAGCAAATTTTCCCATAAGATCTTTCACTACAGTTACCCTACTTAACTTGAAAGGTACAAGTGCTACATAGTAGCGAATCCTAAGGCCGAGCGTAGGGGCATGGTTATTGTTTGATTTACTCTAATCAATCCGAAATACACTCAAAACTTAGGTTTGAGTTAGGTTGCTAATTGAGCGAGGTGTTAGCCACTTTTACTTGGAACTTAACTGTCAGTTATAATTTGTAATGCCTTAGCGGTTGTTACATATTGTGTATTTTATTGTTTGTTGGCTTTTTGAAAACTTTTCATATTCGTAGTCGACTGGGATGATGATATCAACTCTGAAATTATTTTACATAATGCAGTAGTCTGCATACAGTTAGACTTTGATGAAAATTAACAATATTTACAGGTACCTATATCAATATTGTTTTTTTAGGTAGACAATAAAAATCAGATCAAAATTGACGAATTTTCTGATTGTTTTTTTGCATAAATTTGATCACGACATCATTTACCAGATCCAGTTTCATACCATACAGAGAGAATGGCTGAAATTTCATGTGTAGGCTCATTTTAATGTACATATGAAATTTCATCCAAATCGGTTCATTATGAAGATATGGTGACAAACACAGGTAGAAAAAAAAATTATAATTATATTGAATTTCATACCAGCAGTGGTAGCACCACGGCTTTCAGCGCGCGAAAAAGCTTATGTCACTGTGTTGGTGCCAGGTGGATTGTCACGCGCCAAAAATCTTACCTACATAATAATTTCTGATGCTTTACAGATTCTATAATCGTAGCACGACTGAGCAGACAATAGTCTTATGCTAAAGACGTCAGCCAATAAAATAAAATACGCGAGCTAAATCCGTTACACTTGTTTCATTCCAATCATACGTACATGTCATTGTTATCTCTTTAATTTATATTATATACATATATGTCATACCAAATACCTCAAGTATTAATATACAATGTGATATTTATCTTAGTTTAGATCGAAACTCTGAGTATCGCGCTGTAATATAGGAGTTGCTGTTTGTCTGTACTGTTGACACCAACTTGTGTAGCATATTGATAAAGTTGTATATTTGTAGAGCTGTGTCGATTGTACATACTAGGTCCTGTGACTTTGTCCATGTAGAATTATGCTAGTAGTAACATTTGTTTTCTAGACCACTTATAGACGATGAAATATTGATTAGTATTTTAGCTTTGGAATGAAACATCTACCTATTCTCGCGTATTTTGTTTTATTTGCTAATGTTTCAAAAATTTTACAGTTCCCCTTATTTGTAGCATGACTGAGCTGACGATAGTCTAAAGCTTAAGAATCAAGTTGAATCCGTTATAGTTATTTCATTAGAATGATATAACCGCATGATATAGGTAATATTACACAAATCGATTTACTAACATTTTGAAAAAAGTTAATTTTAATGCTGTTAAATTAATTTTAAAACGCTAATTATACTAAGTACTTACTAAAGACGCTCAAACACCTACTTCTATATGCATTATCCTATCTTATTAAACGCAAAAAGTTTAAGGATGTTTGAATGGATGTTTGGAACTAGAAGAAAAAATAACATAGGTAGGTACTTATTTAAATAGCTCCTTAATCTAAAATATTCTGTACTGCTAGTTTATGACAAATTGTCGAGTCGACATCTTGTCATGTCGATGTCGTCCCTTATTTCATCATTTCGACAACGAAACAATATCGATACGACAAACCTTCTCCTTGTCTACAACGTTCTCAATAGGTATTATGTAGACAAAATATCGACAGTTCATCGTAGGCTCAATGATTTAAAAAAAACCGCATGATTGTACATCACCACCTTGGCTTATCAGTTACAGATAACGCCCCAAGTCTACTGTCATCACTTTTAAATAAATTAAACATTAAAATTTAACGGCCCCCACAAAAAACTTCGCCCGCCAGATAAAGGGTTGCTACCCCTGTTTGTGGGTAATTATTCTATTGTCATTTTATTTATATTTAGCTGGTATCTTAGGATATCTCCTAATAAACTGTAAGACGGCAAGCGAAGGAATTTTAATCATTGTTTTATGATAATAAGGGTAGTTGTATCAGAGCCGTAAAGAAGCTAACTTTGATTTTCATTTGCATTGTGGCTTGACAGGTTATTTTAACTTTTGGTTGGAATTGCGATACTTTTAGTTAGCTCAAGGTGCGGTAGATGTTTTTGTTTTAGATATGGTGTTATTAAGATTTTGTCACTGATCTGATGTGAAAAAAAGGTGAAAACAAATTTTGTGTCTCATTTTTTTGTAGACATGTGTATTTGGTCACGTGGGTATCATTTGAATGCTTGTTTTTTGAAAAAGGCAGTCAAATTTTTAAATTACTTGCCTACTTTAAGATATGTGGTTTATTTTTGAATAGGTATTTATGTGCCGACCAAGTAGGTATTTCTTATTAGGTACCGTCGAAACCCCTAACTTCACCTAGACTACCATACTTCGCCTAATTTTACATAACTTCAAATATACAAGTGATGTCAATGGCAGGTCTCATATAATAACTCTAAGTATAAAGTATATTTAATGACTATCCATATTCTGCGGACAATCTGTGGCTAACTTCATATGGTTGACGTCCAGTGCAGTTTATTCGTGACGCCGACCGCGCGTTTTTTTCAAGACGTGAATGAACTTTGATTTTAAGGAGTGTTGCAGACCAGATAAATTTATTTTTATTATACAGGTATATGCTATAACTATCGTTTTATCAATTGACACTATTCATTAATAGATATATTACGTTTTTAAGTCATAATAAAATTAATTGTTCATTAGGGCATTTGGTCATCATGTTCGTGCCAAACTTCGCCTGCCCTTAGGGATGGCAAATGTACTGTACAAAATTTATATAAAAAATAATAAGATTTCAATTAAATGAATAAAATGACTTGTTTCTACTTGTAAAGTGTAGTGTAGTATTTATAAATATCAGATACTTAGACCCGAGTGGAAAGCGTTCAATTTTAGCCGATAAATTACCCGGCAGAAAGTGGGCATACTGTTCTCTGAAGAGTTACTTACAAACAATAAAAAGCAACCGTGCAAAAAAAACTCCTTTTAAAATAAATGACATGAAATTATTAAAAAAAAAAAAAAGTTGAATAAAACACTTTACCCTCTTTTTTCTTGGCATGCTGGATAAACATGTGATTTTTGGCAGCCCTAGCTTCGTTACTGTCAATGTATGTAACTAACGTCATATTGCACCCAAACTTCGCCTACCCCTCTTTTCTAGGAAATAACAGTAATCTGACGTTGTTTAAGTTCATACTATATTATCACACTTCAAACCGAAGATACCTGTCGTGAGTAGATCACATCAATGTTTATTATAAGCGGTCAGGCATACATAGGCGAAGTTAGGAAAAAATACCCATACTTCGCCTAGCACCATTTTGTCCATTTTTAGCCATGTTAGCCATTGAAATTCAATGCTCTAATGGTCTCTAAAGATGGGCAGGAGTCCTTTAATTAGTTTTTTCATTTGAACGGTCTAGAATACTTTCAAATTAACAAGTTATGTTGCAAAATATGTCAAAATCCAGGCGAAGTTAGGGGTTTCGACGGTACATCAACTTTTGGATGGTTATGGACATTAGGTAGGTACACTTGTATAGCTAATTTATGAAATTTTTATTACCAAGGGAATTAATGTTACCTAATATAATATATAAGTTGACTGGAGACCAAAAGTTGTCAATTTTAAAAACGATAAAAAAAATCTCTCGACATATATTATTATATTTTCAATCCCTACTAATAATATTATAAATGCGAAAGTAAATCTGTCTGTCTGTCTGTCTGTCTGTTACGCTTTCACGCTAAAACTACTGAACCGATTTAAATGAAATTTGGTACACAGAAAGTCTGGAGCCTGAGAAAGGACATAGGCTACTTTTTAACCGACTTCAAAAGAGGAGTTCCACGCGGACGAAGTCGCGGGCAGAAGCTAGTATAAAATACATCTCAAAAATATTAATTCTAAAAAGCCAACGTCACCACGTCTAATCTTGTTCAAAATCTAACCCCCTTTCCATAAATATGACGAAGTACGAAGACACTCGTTCCAACGGGCCGAGTGCTTTTAATAGCACAATGTATCAATCTGAAGTGAGAAACAAAAAAGTTTGTGTGAAAAAGAGCTAACTGCCGCGACGGTGTGAAGTTCGCTTTAACTTGTCATCGGGTGGATTGGAGAACAGACGAGCGTTTTTGGAGAAAATATAGCAACAATTGGAGAAAATTAGAATGAAACAACCAAACAGTTTGCATAATCATAGCACGACTGAGCTGATGATAGTCTAACGCTAAAGGAAATGTATAAGCTCCGAAACGTCAGCCAATAAAATAAAATACGCAAGTTAAATCCGTCTATAGTTCATTCCAATGTGTAATAACCGCGAAGGCATCAGAAATTATTAAGAAAAGCTAGGTTTAACACTTTTGTATCCCAAATAAAACTTAAGTGATTACATGTGATATTTTTAAATTACTTTGACCCAAGTGATTAACCCTCGATTGGATCAACTGTTGGAAGAAGAACGCTTTAGAGCTTGACAGGTGGACAATATTTAAAATGTAGGTACCTACATGTTTTAAGGTTGAAGTGGTGTCGCTAACACCAGCTTTACCTGATTGTTTCATTGTCTTAATTATTCCTGTTTTCACATTTTAGTAATTCTTGAAAATTTTTGAAGATAAATTAATTAAACAACATTAAAAATTGGGTTAGGCAAAGTTACCCGTAGGCTAAAAATAACCAGATATTTGATATACCTTTCATATGTTTTGTTGTTTTGCCTACGTATCTTCAGCTCAGTGAAAAACTTTTGGGGCTTGCGGGGCCGATGCTTTTTCAGATTTGTAGGGAAAAGCTTGCTTGTAGCAATTCTTAAGTCTAATTCTATAGACGAAATCTTATAGGTACTATTATTTATCTGATTAACAAAGTTAGAGAAGGCTGATTCAGACTTGGCGGGTAATATCGACAAGACAAGACAAGACTCGCTCGTCTGTATCCACCGCAATACTTATGCAAATAAAATGATATTGTTTTCTTTGGAAACTCCTATTAATTAAGAAGTGCGACAGCATTTTATTAATCCGACCCGGGAAGCTGTCCCCATTAATGTTCGAAACTTGAGCTGTTTAGAAGACACAAGGTGCACAATAAAATAAACGTTATTTATGTCTGTTTATAATTCAACGTTTTAATGGGTTCACCAACAAAGTTTCCGCATGATTTTTTATTTATACTTTTAAGTGTAAATTATTTGACGTTACGAATTTGTGTTGTAAAGTTGTAATGGTTGGAAATAGAGCTGTGTGAATTTAATCAGAATAGCTTACAAAGTATTATCTTCTGGTATAATATATGATAAATAATCAATCTGTATGTTTATTCAAAGTGGTATAAAATATCATAAAGATACGGCACAATGTTTGACAGATGCATGTACACACTAAAGTATATTTCCGGGGTCTTAGCGAAAACACCTTAAAAATCATACTTACCCTTACTCACTGAGACTGTTAGACAATTTGATTATACTAACCCCTTTTCATTACGATCCCATATTTATGGAATAGATTTTTCATTTAACTTTAAAGAGATAAAGTCAATCTATTTCATATGAATTAATCAACAATAACAGTAAAAAGTAATTTAGAGAGTTCACACAAACAATTTTGCCTATTTATTAGTAAGTCTACCATTTCTCACAAGTTCACGTACCTCAACTACTGTTACAAGATTCTATAAAAATAAAAGAACATTAAAACTGACATTTTATTCCACAAATCACGCAGCCAAGTACACCGTCACGGGACACAGTTATAAAATAATTAGGCCAGAAAATAAACAATTACGCGTAAGCCGTACAGCGCTAATGAATTTAACTGTCCCTAACTGAGCAAAGTTTTTGTTCAAATATGCCCAATACCATTGTACTAATTAGTAGAGTCGGTTACAGCAAAAATCCATCTGCAACTTGTCACTTAAGGGCTCTCTGGCACCTACGTAGACCCGCGCTGTACCCTGGCACAAAGATGTACGAATATTTGAGACCACATTTTTCATTGCGGGACGTTTGGAAAAATATGTACTTTAATTACCTATTTAGTGGCGTAGGTAATTGAAGTTAATTTAACTGTCAATTTTTCAAATATGGATAAATGTTAATTTGATAAAAGTCACTTATTATAAAACATGAATAAAATATTAAAAGTACAAATAAGTACATGGTTCTGTCTGCGATACAAAAATAATTCAACAGTATTTGAAATATAACAATAATACCTACTATAAAATAACTCTATAAAAATATTTAGTTTTCTCTTTGATTTTTATTTAGGGAAACAATATATTGGGTTACGTTGACCAAAAGAAGGGTTTAAAAGATAATTTTGTTTTGATTTTGTTTCATCCATATACCTAGTTCATATTTTGTTATTTTAAACATTAAATAGAAACGAAAATAATTAAAAGTGACAAATTAGTCATTGAAAATTTGGTTCGGCAACTTCGCTGTAGTAAAAAAAATATGTAATTTATCTTATTTTATTTGACAACACATTAATTACAAATTGACCTTATATTTTAATCCTTATTAGATTTTTTTTTAAAACATTTACAAACACCTAATATATTTTCGCAACTTGTTGTAGGGTAAGGTGGCACCGCGGCACATTAGCGCGTGAACGCACGCCCCCGGCCCACAGTAGAAGCAATAATGAGTCTCTGAGATTTCCCCAACGTACCCTATACCTACGGATATTGTGTAAAGTTATCAAATTTTCAAAACTGTAACGCATTATGTGGAGAGCTTCTAATTATGACGGAAGTGGGTGAGGTGACCTTGGACGGCACTATGTGCTTATGCTTTTAGCTTAGGATTTTATTTTGTTTTGTTTTGTAAAAGGTTTTGAAAAGCTTTTATTAGGTTAACCTGTAAAAATACTGGCAAGTTCCGTTACAATTATTTTTTGGTTTCCGTACTGAAAGGATAAAACACTCCTCTGTCCGTCCGTCTGTCTGTCACCAGGCATGAATTTTCATGATAATGATGATGATGTTTGGGAAGCTACGTCAAGTCTTCATATCGTCACTCCCACAGTGCCTGAAGACGAAAGTCTACAATCAGTGCGTCCTACCCGTCATGACATACGGAGCCGAAACGTGGACACTGACGGTACGGCTGGTTCACAAATTAAAAGTCGCTCAGCGGGCTATGGAAAGGGCTATGCTCGGCGTTACTCTGCGGGATCGAATCAAAAATGAGGTGATTCGGCAGAGAACCAGAGTCATCGACATAGCCCACCGGATTAGCAAGCTAAAGTGGCAGTGGGCTGGCCATATTAGCCGAAGAACCGATAACCGTTGGAGTAAACGTGTTCTAGAGTGGAGACCGCGTCTCGGCAAGCGTAGTGTAGGACGTCCTCAGGCAAGGTGGAGTGACGATTTGCGTAAGATGGCTGGCAGGAGCTGGATGCGAGCAGCCCAAGATAGAGCAAAGTGGCGTGCAATTGGAGAGGCCTATGTCCAGCAGTGGACTGCGATGGGCTGATGATGATGATGATGATGATGATGATGATGATGATGATGATGATGTATTTATTTATTGCTGTTGCCGCAATAACAAGAAATAGGTACTAAAAACAAAATAATATCAGTACCTATCTAGGGGGGTTCTCATACAACAAACTGAATTTTTTTGCTCATTTGATAAAACTGTAGGTATTGTAATTATAGGTATTTTAATTTTGGTGTTATTTTGTTGTTAAATCTTATTATTTTTGGTTTAAAGATCTCGATAAGTGCATCTAATCCTATATCCTATTAATTCATTTATAATTATAGACGCAAATTCGTACTAATATAAGGATGTAGGTAATTATGAATATGATTATATTATAAGAATGTAATTATATTGTAATGTTATAGCTTCTGCCCGCGACTTTACGGAATATTCGTTATAGAATATATGAAAACATGTAGATAAGCTATTTTATTGTAAAGTTTAAACAAAAAGCCGTTTTTTGCTCGAAAGAGTAGCAAACATACACACTCAAAAACTTTCGCTTTTATAATATAAGTGAGATAACTATCCATACTAATATTATAAATGCGAAAGTAACTCTGTCTGTCTGTCTGTTACGCTTTCACGCTAAAACTACTGGACCGATTTAAATGAAATTTGATACAAAGAAAGTCTGGAGCCCGAGAAAGAACATAGGCTACTTTTTAACCGACTGCAAAAAAGGAGTTCCACGCGGACGAAGTCGCGGGCAGAAGTTAAGAAATAAAACTAATCTAATCTATCGAACTAGTTAGGAAGTCATAGCTCGTGTCGATAAGTTCATAAAGCTTGCATCAACGTGCGGCTAACAAAAGCTATCTCATCAGTATAATACGTAATTACGCGCGTACAAGCATAATTATTTAGCAGCGCCGCTAGGGCTCTTGCCTACTGATACCGATGGATTGTACAGAGCTGTATTACTAAGGATATTATAATACAGGGTCATTGAAAGGATGGGCTGTGCGAAATACGGTGTCATAAGAAAAGGGAACGCTGCGGCTTTACAGCACATGCGTTTTTTTACATTAAATATGTGCATCATGCATATGTTACGTTTAGACAAAATGTTTTGTTTTAATAAATAAATAATAAATAAATATCTTTGGACAATTCACACCAATTATCTAGTCCCATTTAAGCAAAGCTTGTGTTATGGGTACTAGACAACGGATAAATATACATAAATACATATAAGACATCCAAGACTCAGGTACAGATGTCAGTGCTCATCACATTGACATCTGCCCCTAGCGGGATTCGAACCCGCAACCTCCGGTTTCGTAGTCAGGGCCTCTGACCACTAGACCAACAGGCCGTCAAAAAACCAGAACAACCAGAACAAGAGAAACAGGCCGTTAATACTGTGCATCATACTTTTTCAAGTACCTATAGCAGGCATAATATTTGTTTCTTTTTAATAAATTATAGTAGGAACTTGCGTAAGCAATTAAGTAACCTTTGCTTAGGGTAAGATTTTTCGATAATTATGATCTGGCAATAATATACATTCTATACTTGTCTTGCTGATGAAGATTAGATTAGATTCATTTAATTCTCTATTAGTGCACTTATACCGAGATCGTCAAAACAATGAACAATCAATTTAATTACCTATTAAAAAACACATTAAATTATATTGAAACATAATTAAAATACGTGTTTCTCTTTCGTACAAGCAATAATTCAAATTACTACAAATCTTTGGAGTCTTAAAAACACTAACATCTTTCTGTCACACCAAAACACACCTGCGTCACACAACTCCACTCCCGTCACGTCCTTCTAATAATGCCGTTTGACACGTACCAATTTTCGGTTCATTTGATATTAAAAGGTTTTCAACGCGATGGTGTGTCATAGTTGTTGATTGTTGCGCTAGCGAGGCGACAGGTGCGAGTTAGAAACTTCACCTTAGGATTGTTAAATCGTAATTTCGGTGATTACTAATTTAAGGATTTAGTTATTGTAGTGCTGATTGGGTACATAATTATAAATGATTTATTAGCAGGTTTTTAAGTACACGCCAGATGTCTACTTTCATTGTAAATCTTTAATATTTCCTTTCACAGGTCTAAAACTTACCTTAAATAATGATGTTTTTATTAGAGTGAGCTTTGTAAAAACATCAAAAAGTATAACATATAGGGACATATAGGGTGAGTTCTGGTAAGATCGGACACGGGTTAACACCGTACGATATTAATTTACGCCTAATCGGGTTGATTTTTTTAGTGCTGGCAACATGACATAACGCGCCATTTCATAGTGCCATGAAAATGTCATGTTGCTAGGAATAAAAAAGTCTCCTAGATTAGGCGCAAATTCACATCGTACTGTGTTAACCCGTGTCCGATCTTACCAGAACGCACTATATCTATAGGTAAATTACTTTTTATCCCGGTAATATAAAAATTCGGAATATTTGAAAGTTTCAGTGTATCGTATTCGACGAATATGAAAACTTAAATGATTTCAACCATCTGATTTTGTTTTTCAAATCAAAAATAATCACGATATAACAACGAGACAATTCAATCAAAAAATATTTATGTAAAGCTTTATCAAGTTATACGCGAAGTGAAATAAAGAAAAACAAAAACCGATTAGAAGAAGAGCTTCGAATCGTAAAAACGCTTAATAAAATAACAGAAAAACTTATAAATATTCACGGGACCGACTTAAACCTTTTGCAGACTGACGGATTCGTTTTTACTTATTCCACAGAAAATCTGCTTAAAATCCGTATTAAAAGAATCACTCGGAATTTATTTGCAATACGGTACAAGTTTATAAGAGTTAGCGATTAATTATGGTCGCCAAAAGTAATCATTCACCCATATTTATAAACCTCTGACGAAAAAAGAAAGGGTATCTATATTCTATATTAATTATAATGAAGACGAAAGGTTTGTTTGTTTGTTTGGATTGAATAGGCTTCAAAACGACTGGACGGTTTGAAAAATTCTTTCACTGTTAGGAAGTATTCCCGAGTGACATCTAGGTTATAAAAAAAGGAATCGGTGCGAATGTGTGCTCATTTATGTGCACAGTGTTTGTGTGTGTGTGTGTGTGACCTTATATATATTATTTAAGTAGCATTAAATAGGTACAGCGTAGGTACTTCAGGTATCATCAGCAGCCCTGTATTTCACCAACGCGATAATTCTCACTTGTCACTTTATATATAAAAAGGCAGCCGTGTGTGTACAATGTGTGAGTGTGTGTGTAGGTTTGATCATCTAGAAACTTCCAAACCAGTGTCCAATAGTAAGACGGCTGTATTATTTGAAGTTAAGCTGAAGATTTTATTTTAAAATAAATTTGTATTTATTCATTTAAGATGTGAAATGGTTTTATATGCCGAAGGCTAAAAAAAACGTATTTTGATGATTCAATAATTTCAAATTGACGTTTTTTACTTGATAATTTTCAATGACATATTTTTTAATTACATTCCTAATATTATTATTCTTTGTAAGTATTGACGATTTCGGTATGAGTGCATACAATTGGATATAACATTATAATGAGCAAACATTAAGAAAGAAATAAATAAATCTAAATCTAATCTAATCTATTAAAAGTCAAACCATACCGCTCTATTCTTTAACTTATCACTGTAGATGAAGGTTCCTTATCTCGCAATGGTTGCGATTCCGAGTTACCCTTTGGATGTCGCCGCGAATGATTTTAAATGTAAAAATTATTCAAATGACGGATAAGACGGTCGAACTGTGACGTCATAGATTGACGTAAAGGATTATTTGACGCAATTGTATCATTTCATTTGGTAGGTACTGTTAAATATAGCTGTGGAACGAACTATAGCGGAAATATAATTTCTGATGCCTTCGCGGTTATTATACATTGGAATGAAACCACTTTAAACGGATAATACACGCGTATTTTATTTTATTGACTGATGCTTCGGAGCCTTTACAGATTCCATAATCGTAGCACGACTGAGCTGACAATAGTCTGTACATACGAGTGTCGCTCATAGTGTAATTGGTGCCTGGGTTCGAGTTCCGTTGGGGTGTCGAATTTTTCTAGGTAGGTAGGCTAGGTAGGCTTTGTCTTGGTAGAAAAATCAATAAATCGTTTAACCTAACTACAAGGATTTATGACCTCCAAACTAACATAAAAAAATATGAAATCCGGTTGAGCCATATCGGAGATTTTTAATTTACTAGAATGATGTAAATATAAACGAACTAGCTTCTGCCCGCGACTTCGTCTGCGTGGAACTCCTCCTATTTTGCAGTCGGTTAAAAAGTAGCCTATGTCCTTTCTCAGGCTTCAGACTTTCTTTGTACCAAATTTCATTTAAATCGGTCCATTAGTTTTAGCGTGAAAGCGTAACAGACAGACAGACAGACAGACAGACAGAGTTACTTTCGCATTTATAATATTAGTAGGGATTCTGTACTATGAATCGGTAAATGCTTCTTCCATTATCACAGCTGTTATAATAATAGCTTTATTGTTTTCCATAAAGATGATATTGACTATCAATTAAGACACAAATTGAAATTTCGTCAAAAAAATATGTTATTCTGATGTATAAGCTAGCAAATATCCATCCATAGATTGTTACAAGCTTTCGCGTTAATAATATTAGTAGGAAGTAGGATGTACCTATATATTGTCGGGAAGCGGCAGTTGAATAAAGGATGAAACCAAAATATACAGCCAAAGGGTCTATTGAAAATATTTACAAGGAATATAAAAGTATTTACAAATAAATTACAATTAAAAATGTAGACGAGCTCTCGAGGTTAGCTCGCTACAATATAAAAGGACTAAGAAACTCCTCTTAAATTAACAACTAAAATGTTTTATTTGAATATTCATTTGTTTTTCTCAATCTACAAACAATTGACGGCCGATTTTCATTCTACTCTGTACCTACGGAGAGCAATTGAGGTTACTATACGAGGTAGGTGTACTTACGTAAAACCTCTCGGCTGTGCTCAATTTGATGCAACTCTCGCAAACAATCAGGTATCTAATTAGAGTAAGAGTGGGTCTCTTCTGCTAATTGAAGTTCACCCTACACTTCAATTTAACAGGTGTTTTTTTAGACAATGAAGCGGAACTATATGTTTTTCCCTTTAAAAATGTCTTATTTGCCTGTAACATTTTTAATTGAGTTTTGTTTCATTTTCATTTTCATTGGAATAAAACAAATGTAACGGATTTACCTCATATTGAATACATGCATAAACAGTAGTTTCGAGATCTAATTAAAATAATTTCAGGTCCTTTCACGGCTATTACCCATACATTTAAATGAAACAGCTATAACGGATTTAACTCGCGTATTTTGTTTTCATAAGGTCAGCTAATAGATTCCAATGTTTCGATAACTTTTCAGTTCCCAATATTATTTGCAGATGTAAGCTAATGTTTGCACATGGAAGCTAGTTTTACCTAGGAAATAGGTAGAAAAATTTTTGAAGATTTTTTTATTAGCTTTCTTTTCAGATCCTTGTTGACTTGCGAGAGAAACTGTTTCTTTGCACCTTTTAAAATCCTCCTTATTAAAACATGTAGGTACCTAATTAATTTTATTTATTTCTACGTCTCACAACACAGCTAAAGCAAACATAACTAAATCACAGCTAACTCAAATACTCTACCTAAACGCTTTCAAAAATATTCAATCTACAAAACAGCAGCAATAAAAGAAAACGATATTCAAGAAAGAAAACCAGCCGAAAGAAATTCAAAGAATTTGTAAACACGCTTTCTTTAGTTAATCCAATCTTTTTAATTACTTGTATTTACCCCCGAATATTGCAATCTCGATAAAAATTCAATTTTAGGCGAACATTTCTTGTGCAGATCTTTGACAATTCTACCGATACGGAAGGGGTGAACGGCTATAAACAAAAAAAGCGAAAAAAAGTTAATTTAACTTACAAACGAAAGGACTTTTCGATTGTGGTTTGGTGTGTCTGGGGAAAATTTTCTGTGATATTCACAGTAATGTAAAAAAATCCTGATATAGGTATTAGTTTTAGTATATGATATAAGTACCTATGTGGTATTAAGTACCTATCGCATTATTAAAAAGGTGACTTTGTTATTTCTTCACGTAAAAAGTACTAAATGGATTTTCATAAAACTTTACAATAATACAGCTTAGGTATACCTACATCAGAATAACATAATAATATAAGTAGGCTATATTTTGGCGTAGCACGACTGAGCTGACAATAGTCTAACGCTAAAACTTCTTTAGCGTTAGACTATTGTCAGCTCAGTCGTGCTACGATTATGGAAACTGTAAAGAATCCGAAACGTCAGCTAATAAAATAAAATAAAAATACGCGAGTTAAATCCGTTAATAGTTGTTTCATTCCAATGTGTAATAACCGCGAAGGCATCAGAAATTATTAGGCTATATTTTATAAAGACATTGAGTAAGTAGGTATATACCTACGAAACGTCGGCAAATAGAATAAAATACGCGAGTTAAATCCGTTATAGTTTTTCCATTCCAATGAAGAGAACCATTGATAATTTTAAATATTTTTTTTATTAACAGCGGTATTACCAACTCTTTGTAAATACCAATGATTACCGAACGAAAAAAATCGAGTTGAGACAACACAAGCGGAGAATTTCTAGTAAAGTTCCCATTATAATTTACCCCCGATTGAGATCAAGTCGAAATTAAGAAAAAATAAAAGGACAAAAGAAGGGCTGATTGTCTTTTTTTATCTACCCTTGATTCAACAAACAATCCCTTTCTTGTGATCTCTTTGTGTTGAATTATTTTTGATTAACTGGTTTAAATTGGCCCTTTTGGACCTTCGTTAGGGACGAAAAATTGGAACGCCCGTTACAAATGCCATGACGACATTTTTGTAAATTTTTCTTAAGTTTCAATCACGGATGTCCTCATAAGTAGATACTTTATAGTAAGTACATTACATATATTATCTTTTACTTTCATGAAGAATGCCCACGATTTCACGTAGGTGTCAATATTTTAAAAGTGATTAAATTCTTCAGTCAATAACAAACAAATTGTCAAGTTAAATAAATTGTAATATTAGTTAATTGGAATCAAACAATTATGGAGAATTTAATTCCCGTATTTTATTTTATTTGATGATGTTTAGAAAACTTTACAGTTGTTATAATTGTTTTATTCCAATGTGTAATAACAAACAATATTATGGCATTAAAGTTATTATAGCACACTCATTAGGTAATGAATAGGTATATAAGTAGAGCACTAAACATAGATGGGTATCTATGTTTAGTGCTCTACTTATGCCTAGATAAATCTATATTACTTTTATAAATGCGAACGTTTGTAAGAATGTATGTATGATGTTTGGTACTCTTTCACGCAAAAACTAATAAATTTTAATGAAACTTTACAATAACATCAGAATAAAATAACCGCTATAGGTACATAATTTATGAAGATATTCTAACAACTACTTATAATTTGCAGGCGCAGTCGCGGGCAGGAGCTAGTAAATACTATTTCACACATTCCCTGTGCAAACATCTATTGATAGTTCTGTGGACTGTTTGCTTCCAACTGGTCATCCGAGCTCCTCAAATGTTGACCTGCCGACTATTGGATACGGTGCTTCCTTTGCATCTACCACATTACTGTCTGAAAACTTGTAAGTATTACTTTTAATGAATTCTAATGCCTTCGTGGCTACACTTTGAAATGAAATAACGGAATTCACTCGCGTGTTTTATTTGATGATGTTACGATAATTTACACTTTTTTGTTAGACTGTCGGCAGTTCAGTCGGTTACCTATATGAGAAGTGTAAAAATAGCTAAGAACACTCCCGACATATACACCTTTCAAACAAAAAAAACAGAATCAAAATCGGTTCATGCGTTAGGGAGCTATGATGCCACAGACAGACACACACACACACACAGACAGACAGACAGACAGACAGACAGACAGACAGACAGACAAACAGACAGACAGACAGACAGACAGACAGACACGTCAAACTTATAACACCCCGTCGTTTTTGCGTCGGGGGTTAAGAAACGACAACATAATATAGAATACGTTAGTTAAATCCGTTATAGTTATTTCATAAGTATTAGCTACTTGTAGATAATAAGAGTAATGACTGCAAAGAAAACGAACTTCTATGTCCGTTAGTTAGATTATTAAAAAATATGAAACATATTTTTCCATATTCAATCTAACAAGAAATTATAAAGATAAGCGCGTCTCTAAACAGAAACTGTATCAACACATCACGCCCGCTACAAAATGTATTACTAGTTCCATCGAGTGTATTACAAATGTATGTATTAAAAATCTACTTTGGAAGCAAAATCTCTACCAACATTAGGTATAATCATAAAAGTATTATTCTCATTTAGCAGTTTACTGATTTAATTTATATAAAACTAGCTTCCGCCCTCGACTTCGTCCGCGTAGAACTCCTCCTTTTTTGCAGTCGGTTAAAAAGTAGCCTATGTTCTTTCTTAGGCTCCAGACTTTCTTTGTACCAAATTTAATTTAAATCGGTCCAGTAGTTTTAACGTGAAAACGTAACAGACAGACAGACAGACAGAGTTACTTTCGCATTTATAATATTAGTAGGGATTTGGAATGATTATACTTTCAGTTGCATGAAGATACCACATAGGAACCCAAAGCACTCGAATTCACAATCAAAAGCTAATAGATAAAGGAATAAGTTCCAATTTCAAATCTATCTGTCAAGTTAAAAAACTTGCCAGTATTAAAAAACCATTCAAACACACCACTCGGCGCGGCATCGCTCTGTAATGATGTCTATTGACTGCAAGCCGGTCGGACGTAGAAAGAAACGTCTCGGTCAGTGTAAACTGCGCCTAATGGACGCCATTCAGCCGTTGTGAATACTGCATTACCTATGGCAGTTCGCTTCGGACCTGGGTCTGGTTTGTGTTAAAAAGTGTAGCTGTCAAGATATTATGATTCGTAAAAATTGTTGATAGCTTCGAGGTTATTACATATTGGAATGAAATTATGACGGCTTTAATTCACGTGCTTTGTTTTATTTTTAAAACTTTACTGTGTCCATATTCGTGGCACGACCGAGTTGTGTAACGCTAAAGTCAATGTTATTAAATAAAATACGTGAGTTAAAATCAGCAATTTAACTAAGCTAGTGTTAGACTATCGTCAGCTCATTCGCCTATCAGTATGGGAACTGTGAAGTATTCGAAACGTAAGGATTAAAATAAAATAATAATAATATGCGTAAGTTAAATTCAGAAGGTAGGTAGTTGCTATAAGTATTCCAAAAAGTTTTCTAATTGCCTAGTACATGGAAAATAAAAAAAACAAATCTTAGTTTGACGTTACCTATGTTTAAAATTAGAGTAGGTACTTATGTACCTATTTTTTTCATGGGCACAGATAAAATATGCATATATTTTTTCCAATTTTCCGCAAAACAAAAGTAAAACTATAAATTAAGGAACAAATCAAATCCGATCCATTAGTGCGAGGTAGTGGGTTCAATCCCGGCACTTCGCTAGGGGGCACGATAATTGCCTTTTCCTGTTTATCTGAAGATATATTGTTATTCTTTTGACTAAATTTTATTGTCAAAGAAATAAAGTACCTATTTGTATTAATTGATTACCTACTTTGCTTACTAGATTACTATTGATCTAGTTTATAGTAAGGAATCGACAATAAATTATACGTAATTTTACAATAATTGCATTTATTATTTAATAAAATGTATTATTTTTGGAATGAAGCAATTACAACTGAATTAACTCACATGTTTTATTTTATTTGCTTAAGTTCCGAAAATTTTACAGTTCCCATATTCGTAGTACGATTGAGCTGACAAAAGTCGAACGCAAATAAAAATATAATTATTTAAAAATCGGCAGCTCTTTAAGTCTTTTATTTAGAACTAAATATTTATTTATCATAAGTGCGTTATTTGCTTCCTTAATTATAAAACAAATATCACTTAAGTACTTACCAATTCATCATCATTAGACTAATTTATTTTCATACCTATAGTAGAATAATGAAATCAATAAAGGTCCGTCTACACTATCGAGCCGGGCAAAGGTCGGGGCACACTGCAGTTCCGCTCTATTGCTCTCTTTGTCGAAACACAATTAAGTTTAGACGTCACCGGACATTGTTAACAGAGTGGGATTTAAAAGTTAAAGTACTTAGTAAGTAATAATTTCTGATGCCTTCGCGGTTATTACACATTGGAATGAAACAACTATTAACGGATTTAACTCGCGTATTTTTATTTTATTTTATTTGACCACCTCATCAAATCCTAAGCGGACAGAAGACTGCATAGACTTAGTTTTCATTTTTTATTATTATTTTTTTTAATTTTTTTTTTTTTGCCTTTGGTTTTGTATAATTTTAATTTTAATGTCATAATATATTTTTTAATTGTAAATATATAAGTGTCCTAAAAAATGACTTTCTACTGAGTTTCTTGCGGCGTTTCTTCTCAGTAATGATGGTCTTTCCGAAGCGCTAGTAACGCCCCCTATTAGGTTTTAATTGTAATGTATAAAAGTAAATTTTTTTGCGTAAAATGTAACATTAGTATTTCATAATTCAGAATAGGGTAGTTTTTCAAAATTTGTAATTTAAATATAAGGTAGTTTGCATAACTGTATAAATCACTTTAGAGTTAGACTATTGTCAGCTCAGTCGTGCTACGATTATGGAAACTGTAAAGAATCCAAAACGTCAGTAAATAAAATAAAAATACGCGAGTTAAATCCGTTAATAGTTGTTTCATTCCAATACTTAGTAAGTTTTAATATATTTTTTTTAATTTTAGGCAGTAGCTTATTCTATGATATTTGAGTGGATCTTGGAGCGTTAGAAACGACCTCATTGTCTCAATCTTATCGCAAAATGTGTTGGTAAGCGCATAACTCGACATCGCCTGGACCAATTTGGCCAATTTTTTTTTTAAATGTTCGTTAAAGTCCAAGGATGGTTCTTACGGCGAGAAAAAATAGAATAATTGCCGGGAAAACCCTAAAAACAGCCCTTTTCTTTTCCCATACAAACGTTGTCTAACTAAAGTTACCTAATTTGAATTTCGAACGGGCAGGATGACGTCTGCCGGGACCGCTAGTTTTATAATAAAATGAAATTATAGTAAAAAGCTTAAGTGAAATTATCTCCTGGTAGGTACTGGTAGTAATACTGTTTCGATTGATGCTTAATAATATTTGCATCCGTTTTTAAAAATAATTTTGAAGGTTATATACCTTCCAAATACTTTGGTTCCTATTTTATTGTCCCAATTTGGTATAATATATTTTATTTATATTTAGAGAAGATGAAGATAGCGAATATTTGAAACATAAATTAACTACATAATATTTTAAGTATAGGTATTCTTTTTGTTTTAATAAACTTTCGTGAAGTAGGAAAAAGCTCTATAATTTATACTGCAAATACCTTCTTCTTCAAAAAAATTTTTTTTGTTATTTAGATACTAAAGAATTTCCGTATAGATAATCGCATAAGAAGGTTTTAAAATAATTCTGAAAAGAAGAGACGGTTAAAATAAAATGATTCTTCCTCATTGTACTTTATACTATGTAACGTTAAAAATAAATCTTTATAAGTATATATGTTTTATTTATTACGTATCTAAGTACAAGTACGGCCCTTCTCCCGTGGATCAGTGGATATCGTAAAGACATCACTGGACAAAAGGGTCACAGCGTCCCTTTACAACCCAGTCTCCGTACAAACTGAGATACTATCGGGATAAAAATAATGAATTTAATTTTGGTATTTTATTTTATTTTCGTTTCTAGTATCCAGTTTGCGTATTCGTAGCATACTATCGTCAGCTTAGTCGTGCGTAATATGGGAACTGTAAAGTTTTCTAAGAAAAGCAAAGGTAAGTATTTTAGAAAATAACAAAATGTGGTTATGATAATTTTTCTCTTAGTTGTCAAGTATTTTTAAACATTGAAGTATTAATTAAAATGTCAAATTTATACCAATACTAGCTGTCCGCCCCGGCTTCGCACGGATCCCTTTTTTTATAGCCTATATCACTCACGAATAGTGTAGCTTCCCAACAGTGAAAGATTTTTTGAAATCGGTTCAGCCGTTCTGGAGCCTATTCAATCCAAATAAACAAACATTTCCTCTTTATAATATTAGTATAGGCGACTTGGGTCCCCTAATACGCGCAGGTACTAACACAACATCGCAAAGTACTTGTAACGATAGTAAGTTACATAGACCCTTGCGCCCAGCAGTGGGCAGTGGGCAGTCGTTATCGTTACTGTAAATGATACGGTTCGGTTTGGACATAGGGTCCGGTATGTTACGTAACGATTTGACAGGAATTGAGAAGTTCTATACAGCTCTTTACCGCGACTTTGTCTACATTTTAATAGTTAGGAGGAGAATTTCAATAAAAAACGTAAAAACAAAAAAATATATTTATACTTAAGTCAGTCGTTAATGACAAAGGATTTTATATACTTACTAGCGGTTCGCCCCGGCTTCGCACGGATCCCTATTTTTTTTTCCAAAATATTCTATAGCCTATGTTACTCAGGATGAACGTAACTTCCCAACAGTGGAAGAATTTTTCAAATCGGTCCTGCCGTTTTGGAGCCTATTCAATCCAAACAAACAAACAAACCTTTCCTCTTTATTATATTAGTATAGAGTATGCATATAGGTATTTTAATAATATATATTACGTTTACACACATATGTATACTAGTACATTTCAAATTTACCTATAACCAAAATACTTAGAAAGTAAATTTATAAGGAAAGTTCGTTCAAACAAAACTTCAACTCAATAACTTCCTCATTAACCCTAAACTAAACCAATAAAATATAGCATCTAATAATAGGCTATAACAATAATTAGTTTGGCGATTAAACCCCCGGGGTCAAGACCGATTGTCCAGCGGCGACACAGTAACGACAAATACAGTAAGGAAAGCCTTTAGACAAATGGCATATATTTGTTTTTTTTTTGTATCTATTAAAATATAAAATTAATGAAAAACGAATTTAACTCGCGTATTTTATTTTACTGGCTGACGTTTCGGAGCGAGTTAAATCCGTTAAAAGTTAAAATCATTCCATTGTATAATAACAACTAACATCAGAAATTATTGATGAAATATACTGAAAATAAATACCATTTCATAAGGTGCTATGCGGCATGCTATTATTTTTCATATTTTGAAAAATATTATAATATATCATCAAATTGCATAGGTACGACATAAAATGGTTAACATCTCTACTAATAATAATTTCTGATGCCTTCGCGGTTATTACACATTGGAATGAAACAACTATTAATGGATTTAACTCGCGTATTTTTATTTTATTTTATTAGCTGACGTTTCAGATTCTTTACAGTTTCCATAATCGTAGAAAATAGTTTAAATCCGTTAATAGTTGTTTCATTCCAATCTCTACTAATATTATAAATGCGAAAGATTTATTTATTTCTCAAAATTCATACAATATAATTACATTTTTTTGTCAGATTACATGTACTCATATTGAGATCGTCAAAACAAAGAACAATAAGATTAAACAATAATTAACAGCAAAATTACAATTTCATTACAATAAGATTTTGTTATACATATAATATCAAATATATTGAATATTACAGGTATATTTTAACTATTGCAGCTATTATCCTACTATTTTCAAAACAATACACGTATTTTATCCCTTACAGTAACACAATGTAAACAGTCTAACGCTGGTCAGTTAGAATACTGGGTACTATCAACACTGTGGCAGGGTTGATTAAGATGGTCCTAACGACCCCAGAAGGGGTCAACTTTAATGCGGGTAACCCTTCACCTGCCATTTACTCGGATTAACACAACTTCTCTATTTGTTCTCTTTTTAAAGCGTTAATTGTACAAAGACAATTGATGTGTCGTAATTAGCGGTTTGGTTTTTTGTTTTTGTGTGTATTGGCTGAGCTTTATTTCATTTACTAGCTTCTGCCCGCGACTTTGTCTGCGCATGATACTTTATACGATATCGTTATAAAACATGTAAAATATACAAAAAATCTGATGACTTCGTGGTTATTACACATTGGAACGAAACAACAAACGGATTTAACTTGCGTATTTTATTTTATTGACTTACGTTTCTTACCTTTACAGTTTCCATAATCGTAGCACGACTGAGCTACGAAAGTCTAACCTATGTAAGTACATAGTTAAAGATTTTAGCGTTAGTCTGTATATAATAAAATACGCTACTTAAATCCGTTTATAGTTGTTTCATTCCAATGTGTAATAACCGCGAAAGCATCGGAAATGACTACTGGTTAGAAGTATTATTTATATAAACTAACTAGCTAGCGCCCCGGCTTCGCTCGGATCCCTTTTTATAGCCTATGTCACTCTGAAATAGTGTAGCTTCCCAATAGTGAAAGATTTTTTTTAAATAGTAGAGTTGTTTCGGAGCCTATTCAATCCAAACAAACAAACTTTTGGAATGAAACAACTATTAAATTAACTAAAGTGACTTTAGCGTTAGACTTTTGTCAGCTCAGTCATGCTACGATTATGGAAACTGTAAAGAATCCGAAACGTCAGCAAATAAAATAAAATAAAAATACGCGAGTTAAATCCGTTAATAGTTGTTTCATTCCTATGTGTAATAACCGCGATCAGAAATTACTACTTGTTAGAAGTAAATGAATCCCTACTAATATTATAAATGCGAAAGTAACTCTGTCTGTCTGTCTGTTACGCTTTCACGCTAAAACTACTGGACCAATTTAAATGAAATTTGGTACAAAGAAAGTCTGGAACCTGAGAAAGGACATAGGCTACTCTTTAACCGACTGCAAAAAAGGAGGAGTTCCACGCGGACGAAGTCGCGGGCAGAAGCTAGTTATTTATATAAACTAAATCTTATACCATTCATTTGTTTCCTTTATAAAAACCCGCCTGATTAAATCCCCACAAACAGTGATATCAGTATCTCTTATCATTTCATTACGCTGTCAGGTAAACAAAGCACGTAGAAGAATTCGTTCGTTCATTTGCCCTCGCATAATTATTGTCGCTTCAAAGAAAAAGGGTTAATTAGTATGGACCAAGAATTGAATTAAAAGTCGACGATGGAATTTGTGAGGATACGACTTGATATAGGTATTATAATATAACAGTAACTTTTTTCTACTACATAAAATAATATATGTATTAAATGAAATAATAATAAAAAAATCCTAAAACTTTCGTCCTACATATACCTACTTACTACACAAATTAAATTTAATAATAATACTAATTAATACACACAAAAACTAGTTAATGGATTTAGGTGAAACTACAATAACTGCTTATACATCAGAATAACATAATATAAGCTATATTTCACAACGAGATTGTGTAAAGTACTCATCGTGCGCAGACGAAGTTGCGGGCAGAAGCTAGTATATAATGTTATTATAACATAGTATATACTAATATTATAAAGAAGAAAGATTTGTTTGGATTGAATAGGCTCCTAAACGATTGGACCGATTTGAAAAAATCTTTCACTGATGGAAAGCTACTTTATTCCCGAGTGACATAGGCTATAAAAAAGAGATCCGGGAGAAGCCGGGGCGGGCCGTTAGTATAATATAAAGATGTAAAATAATTATATGAAATAGGTGCTATGCACTGGTCCATATTATTCACATCTTCTCAGCCAATGAATAACACAATAAGAGTAGACGACAGATCGTAGACCAAAAAAAACCTATCTAAAAAACGACGAGGCCAAAGAATTATCTTCCATCTTGTAATTATTTTTATCCTTTAAGAGAAAGGAAAATATATAAAGGAGGACAAATAATTAGTTTGTCCGATCCAGTCCTGCATTGTGAATTCAGCTTTTGATGGGAATATTTCATAATTAATGTTTTATTATAATAATTTCTGATGCCTTCGCGGTTATTACACATTGGAATGAAACAACTGTAAACTATTGTCATCTCAGTCGTGCTACGATTATGGAATCTGTAAAGACTCTGAAACGTAAGCTAATAAAATAAAATACGCGAGTTAAATCCGTTTAAAGTTGTTTTATTTTAATCTTTTGTTTATTGACTTGGTTATATTTTTTAGATTCCATTTGGCTAATGGGACGGCGGCATTTTTTGTTTGACGATAACATGAGAGTAGTTAATCCGATCTTGATGAAATTTGGCAAGCGAGTAGATGTCCTTTTTAGATATTTTAAATTCCAATATGAGTAAAATCGGGTAAAGCGTTACGAAAATATATGTAAATAAAAAATAATAAATTAAGACAGGTCTGACAGGTGAACTTAAACTATTAAATAATGTCCACAAAAGCTTCGGATTTCTATCTACTTATTTGTATATAATATAAATAACATAAATAACCTGCACTATAATATAATATTATAATATAAATAACCTGCACTAGTTTTTTTTACTTAAATAGCTTCTGCTCGTGACTTCGGCCGCGTGGAACTCCTACTTTTTTGCAGTCGGTTAAAAAGTAACCTATGTCCTTTCTCAGGCTCCAGACTTTCTTCGTACCAAATTTTATTGAAATCGGTCCAGTAGTTTTAGCATGAAAGCGTAACAGACAGACAGACATACAGACAGACAGACAGACAGACAGAGTTACTTTCGCATTTATAATATTAGTAGGGATTGCAAAAAACTGAACTTAATGAGTTGAGGCATTATTACCAACCATTCTTGCCTACTATTAAAAATCATCCTGCCATTACACATGCGTCAAATATCTAAAATTACTTAGCATATAAATATCATTCCCAAACTATCGAAAAACCAAATAAATAAGCCCCTCCCACTTTCGATGGACAACGCATCACTCACGGTTATTGGTTATCGATCGATTTCCAATCAGCCAATCAGGGCGCGCCGTCACGCCTGGCACACACGCCTACTATTGGAAAAAGGCTGTTAAGGAAAAGGTTCTATAAATAGAAGTTATATGTTATAAGGGGTTTTTATATCGGGTTTGCTTTGGGCTTTTTATTGGACGGCTTTTTCAATAGCTTTAGTTTTGTTTAACTTTTGTAGTTTATTAAATCTTTTAACAAGGTATGTTCTACATTGGTATATAATAATAATAACGGATTTTACTTACGTATAGATTAGATTAGATTTATTTATTACGATTTTATTCTATTGTGCTGGAACCGCGATAGTATCAGGAATTATAACGATTATTACCGAGGAAT
Organism: Polylopha cassiicola; assembly: GCA_038024825.1. Classification (NCBI taxonomy): domain Eukaryota; kingdom Metazoa; phylum Arthropoda; class Insecta; order Lepidoptera; family Tortricidae; genus Polylopha; species Polylopha cassiicola. Next base: position 4,406,927 of record CP149062.1, read on the forward strand.
GAAACAACCATATCCGAGTGAGTGTAAGAGTGTTAGATTTCTGTTAACTTAGCACTCTAGGAACTGTAAAGTTTTTTAAAATGTCAATAAAAAATTGTATGTAAGTATAGGTACTACATAATATATGCGAGTTAAATCCGTTATACCTAGGCCTTTTCCAATATTCAGTTCGACGAAGCTTGTTGGTAATTTTTTGATATCTAATTGACAAAACCTGCAATACAAATTTGATAGATTAGATTTTTATAGATTAGATTTATATATTTCTCATTATTATATACATTATAATTACATATCTTATGTCATATTATATGCAATCATAGTGAGATCGTCAAAATTTTACATTATACGCAAAAAAAACACAGAACAAAAAAAAAACTATTTTAGAATTTTACACATGTCTTTATGATAATATTCCTCTTAAATTGTCAATGTTTGCACATATCCATTTAAACAGAATGAATACATTTTGACACATTAAAAAAAATATTCAATTATCAATATTAACTACGATCTATAATTCGATTGATATTTTTGGTTCAATACCATTACTTTTTTTTTTTAATTATAATGATATTTGTGTACAAAGATTATGGATTCAATTATCATTTAAATTTCTTATTCTATCCGTCACTTTTACGCACTCTATTAGAATCTCTAACACTGTGAAGTAGCCATAAAATTTCGTCCGTAAATTTTAACAATGTTTCCCTAAGGAAAAAACTCGGGAAGGCGTATCCATAACGACACTTCGATAGCTATCGATAGCCGATCGCCACGCCTTCGAAAAAATGCAAGCGCGCATGTCCAACGACTGGACATACTTTCCAGTAGGTTCAAAGCTATCGCTTTTCTAAACTCTATACTAATATAATAATCTTCTATATATATAAAAGAAAGTGTGTTAGTTACTTCGTTTATAACTCAAGAACGGCTGAAAATTGCTGGGGATGTAGCTCAGAGCCAGGAGAAGGACATAGGATACTTTTTATCACGTTCCAGTGAAAAAAAAAGAAAAAAATATTAAGCTGATTTGTTAAAAATAGTATAACAAAACGCAACGATGACAACTGTCAAATCGACATTGCCGGGCGGGACGAAGTCTGCCGGGACCACTAGTTACTAATATTATAAAGAGGAAAGGTTTGTTTGTTTGGATTGAATAGGCTCCTAAACGGCTGGACCAATTTCAAAAAATTCTTCCACTGTTGGGAAGCTACACTATTCCCGAGTGACATAGGTTATAAAAAAAGGTATCCGTGCGAAGCCGGGGCGGACAGCTAGTTTATACTAATCTTTACTAATATAATAAAGAGGAAAAGTGTTTTGTTTGTTTGGATTGAAAAGGCTCCTAAACGACTGGACCGATTTGAAAAATTTTTTTCACTGTTTGAAAGCTACACAGATCCAGACGAAGCCGGGGCGAGCTATACATTATAAACTTAGATGAGGTGTAACTTATCATACTCAAAGCCAAAAACTGTAAGGATCCAAACCACTCTTTCTGACCATTCAAACGGAACCACGTGGTTCCATAACTCACGATCTTATTAGAATTTAAATGGATGACGTCACTAAATCATACCCACAGAATAGAGTGTAGCCATGCACAAAGTTTTATGACCTGGATATTTTCAGACTTAGATTCTGAGAAAACTGAAATTGGATGTTGGTCTGATTTATTTCAACTCTATGTTTAATTTTTTAATTTCTTTTGTGTACAGTAAATTTTTGTGAGTGTAGTCCCATAAAAATCTCAATATATTGTTCTAAATTTTTAGTCTAACGCTAACTTAAGTCAGTTTCATTAACAGCTCAGTCGTGCTACGAATATGGATACTGTAAAGGTCTGTGTACCAATAAATTAGGAAACACGAGTTTACATTCCAATATAATTATGATTACAATTTGTGATGCCTTTAGCGTTCGTGTATCGCCAGCTTAGTCGTGCTATGAATATAGCAACCATAAGGTTTCTAAAACGTTAGCAACTACAATAAAATACTCCAGTTAAAACCGTTACCTATAGTTGTTTCATTTCAATCATTATCATTACCAACGCAAGACGTCCACTACTGAACGGTGGTCGCACTTAAAGTCCCTACAAAAAGTAGGCGAAGCAATATGAACCCGAATTAGGCCAGTAAAATAATAAATGTCTCAGAACACATCTAATTGTCGTCGGAGGCGAAGCCGATGTTGACAAAAATGTGATCTAAAGCTTTTTTATTTACTGGCCGAGGTCAGTACTATTTTTCTGTTCGACGAAGCCAGAAAGTGGCAACTTTATTTAGCGCAGCGGCCCGTAAGTTGGCGCTTTGTTGACAGAAATAGCAATTTCAGTTGTTTTATTCCAAGTATCTAGTTTTTATGTGGGCAGGGTAAGCCTCAATGGCACAGTGGGCTGTCCACCGCCACGCCTACCTATCGAATCGGTGGTATCGGTTCGAGTCTGCGCAATAAGGCTATTGGTTTTACACGTCTCTCTTACACCTTTCAGCATGTTCGACCAATACAAATTTTTCATGAGAGCCTCCCAACACTTTTAAGCTTATGAGGAGATTTGACCTGTATATTTTGAAGATTTTTTGTTTATCGATAACAAATATTTAACCTTGCCTTCTTTATGTCTGATCTTATTAAATATCATTTTTCGCGTTTATTACACAATGGAATTAAACAACTATATACGGATTTAACTCGCGTATTTTATTTTATTTGCTGACGTTTCAGATTCTTTACAGTTTCTACAATCGTAGCACGTAGCTGACAATAGTCTAACGCTAATTTCACTTAACCAATGTACCAGATTTATATTTATCTATAGGTACCTACTAATAATATAATAAAGAGGAATAAATTTGTTGGTTTCTTTGTTTGGATTGAATAGGCTCCTAAACGACTAAGCCGATTTGAAAATTTTTTTCACTGTTTGCAAGCTACACTATTCCCGTGTGACATAGACTATAAAAAAAGGGATCCGGGCAAAGCCGGGGCGGGACTCTAGTAACAAAATAAAGCATATCCTAATCTCCACGAAATTTCACCACAAATTTCAACCCCATATTTATTATTTATTTTACTAAAGATCCTTGGATTCATAAATTCTGCTTAAAGCCACCGTGTTCAAATATCTCAAGTTGGACGTTTCGGATTGTAAGAAATTAACCTTTCCCTTTTTGACAGTTAAATAGATGATAATTAAGTGGAACTTACTAAATTTTATTAATGCTGATTAACCCTTTTCTTGAGTAATTTATATAAATTTCCAAACGCACTTATGTAATTAAGTTTTGAAAAGAGAATTTGTGATTTTGAGAGTAATGCGATTACTTCGTACATCTTTTTATTACAAATCTTATTGTAATCAATTTATTGTTATATCTTCCAGCCTGAACATTTGTGAATGCAAAAGCATGAAATAAAAAAAAGGAACTAGCTTCTGCCTACGACTTCTTCCGCGCAATAAAATACGAAACACGTTTTAGACACGATTAAGGAAACGTCAGCAAATAAAAATAAAATCCGTTATAATTGTTTCATTCCAATGTGTAATCCCCACGAAGGTATTAGAAATTATTAGACTGGTTTAACCTTAGCGTTAGACTATGTTTAGCTCAGTCGTGCTACGAATATGGAATCTGTAAAGTTTACGATTCATCAATAAAAATAAGATACACGAGTTGAATTCGTTATTATGTATAATAACCGCGAAGGTATCAGAAATTATTAGACTGGCAGTTAGTCTAGTCCAGCCTATTCCCTAGTGCTAAGTCACTTAGGTCTTATGATAAAAATATTTTCTCATAATTATAATAAAAGCATTATAATCACACACAGCCTCACTAATTAGCCCAGCCCATTAATATCACTTCCTTAACCCATTCCTGCTACAGCATTTTCGTTTTAAGTCCGACGAGACTTTATTATTATTTATTTTTGGTCTCATTATGAAGGGTTAATATTTTGAGTCGTTTTTAAATTTCTAGGTTTATAATCAGATTCTAGTTTTGGTCTTACGAAAGTCATGTAAGTAAGTTGAAATGATTATACAACTAGAAAATTCAGTAATTAGAGCGTTTTTAACACTACTTTTATTTCCCTTATTAAACAGGGATTTGGCACAGTTATATTATAGGAGCATTTATTCTTATATCTATCTTATTATCCACTTATAACATGTTAATAATAAGTCTTATAATGTAATGAGGAAGGAGTTTACCACAAGATCTTTATAAGAATGTTATTAGTAATTCAAGACTTATATTTTTTTATAGGACCACTTTACTTGTTGTGCTATGAATGTAGTAGGTACCTATTATCCTCCAACATGCATTAGATTGGCGTGTTAATATTGGTCTGGTCGGTCTAGAATGTTGATACATGGATTCTAAAAATCTAGATTCTCTGGGTACTAATATATCATTTTAATTACTTACTTATAAAAGTTTTATAACTGTCAAAAAATAACCACAACATACCAAAGCACTATTATATTACTTGTATTAAGTACATTTAAAATACTTTATCGATATGATGACTAGGTTCTATGCGATGCGTATTTTTGGAATTACTTAAAACAAACCTTACACGATTACATTTCTTATATACCTTATTTCCTTAACAATAAAGTCAAGAATCGGTAGCAATCTGGTTTTAACTAACTCGCATAGACACGTGGAGCAAATTTTCATACCAAGCAAAACTTCCTCTACTCACCAAGAGATGGCGCTGCGAGTACCTATGAAAAGATAGTCTGTTAGTATAAAAGTTTTCATTAAAATAAGACATTACCAATAGTAAAATTGATTGAAGCAAGTACTTTTTTAAAACTTTAGTTTATGGTAAGTAGTCTAAAGGATTAATTAGGTACTTACCTAAAAAAATAAATCGAAAATATCCCTTTAATATAATATTTTATTATAATAAGTACCTATATATTATTATTATATATACTTTAATGCACAACTAAAGATAGTTTCCAAATTGCAAACTTAACTTAGTCAGGCCGAATTATTTAATATTTTAATTAACGTAAGCAAAAATCAAGAAACGCTATTAGTGCTTAATATTATAATTTTATTTAATTACTTACTAAATTAAAAAAAAGAAAATGTCATCACCAGACATTAAGTCTTAAAACAAATTTGCAATCGAAATTAACTTAATAATTAAGAACGATGCCTTACTTCTTAGAAAAATAACACAAGCCACCAACTTCACAAATATATTTAAATATATAATAGAACAATATTATATTAACTTCATACGTACTAACGTTTTGTAATTTACAGTTCCCACATTCGTATTAAGCCAAGCTGATGACAGTCTAACATAATCGGTATCGTAATCCGCTAAAACTGTCTTCGTCCAAAAGCATCAGAAATTAAGATAGGTAGGTAGTTAAATTTAAAAAAAACCGTTCAAGACACAGAATTACCCGCGCCCTGATCATAGACAAAGGCAAAAATCGTCAAACAATAACTTCTCAAGCTATCCGTTCTGCCGCCATAACTCACGAGGCACAATGCCACCAACTTCATAAATATAACATCTCAATACAGAACAATATATTAACTACATACTGATGTTGCAAAATTTACAGTTCCCATATTCATCTCAGACTGAGCTGACCATAGTTTAACGAAATCCGTTACACTTGCTTAATCCAATTAACAACCGCGAAAACATGAGAAATTAAGATTTAAATTTGGAAAAAACCGTTCAAGACACAGAATTACCCGCGCCCTGATCATAGACAAAGGCAAAAATCGTCAAACAATAACTTCTCAAGCTATCCGTTCTGCCGCCATAACTCACGAGGCACAATGCCACCAACTTCACAACTGTGTCTCAAGACAAAACAATACAGAGAGTTATGGGGTAAGGAAGGAAGCGGGAAAAATGAAAGGTGGAACTGATTTTAGAAGGAGTTTTCGTATCTGTGGTAAGTGTCATGTTAATGGAAGTGTTCCGTTTTTGAATTGGTTATTAGGAATTTTAAAGATGACAGATAGGAAAGATTAGGAGGATTGATTTTGGTTTTTTTTTTATTTTATTAATATTCATTGATGTGTTTTTTTTTTATATATTGGGATAACCTTACACAATGTTATATATTAATGATTTTATTTAAGTCTTGTTTTTATTATATATTTTCTAAAAATATACAATAATTTATGATGCCTTCGCGGTTATTATAGCTGACGATAGTCTTATGCTAAAGTAAGTAGCTCAGTCCTGCTACGATTATGGAATCTGTAAAGGCTTCGAAAAGTTAGCCAATAAAATAAAATGCGCGAGTTAAATCCGTCTATAGTTGTTTTATCCCAAGTTAAAAAATATATTTTACACCTATCTCAGTAGGTAAGATTCTGTATATTTGAAGTCTGTTTTAGTCAGGTTTTTTTGGAAACAAAATAAACACTTACCTAGGTACTTAATAAAATGTATAACAAAAATAAAGTTGCAAAAATTCCTTTTTTCTTTCAAGGCTCAATTCCAATTTCCTTTTAGCGAAAGACAAAATAACCGTAATTCCCCTAAATACTAAAAAAAACGAATTAATTCCCACACATGCATCAAACTGTCACCTCTCGGCTACGGAGTATCGTGACATATTTATGACTTTTTTTTCTTTATTTTTAGGGTACCGTTTAAAAAAAATACCCTGAGCATAATACCTTTATATGCAAGGAGATTCCGATACCTATTTGAAGAGCAGTCTGAAGACAAAAAATAGGTATCTACATGAAATTTTGTTTATTGTCCAAAAAAAAGTTTTGATTGTAATAAAACACTATAATGTATTTAACTCGAGTAGGTATTTTATTTTATTTTTTGACGTTTCGAAAACTTTACAGTTCCCATATTTGTAGTAAGACTAAGCTGACAAAATGTTAGCAAATAAAATAAAATACAGGAGTTAAATCCATTACAATTGTTTCATTCCAAACTGTAACAAACCTAAATTATTTATTTAGAGAATATACCTATAGGATCACTAGTTTTGCAATATCTTTGAGATATTTGACACGTGACAGAGAATATTACAATAATATTTTACGGAACCAATAAAAATAAACAACTCCTTGTTTTTGCCATTCCCCTGGCCATAAATACTTCTTCACCTGTCCTGTGGGTAGCATGCAATGATATATTTACGGAAATTGTTTAATATAATAAAAATACAATATAAAAATACAAATGGGAGACAAATTTAAATTATGCTAATTTAACATACAATATGGATTGGACTGGTGGACTACAAAATCGATTGTAGGTTCAAATCTTGCTTAGAGTCTTTGTATGTCATTGTAAGAGTCAAATCAATCAAAATTAAAATGAAAAATAAAAATTATATAATGTTTATTTTTACAAGGTCTTATAAAGATCAGAAGATAGCGTCGCTTCCGAATAGTTGTATAATTTGTTTATGGTTTTACATTATTTTTATCTTTACCTAAGTGTATAATACGTGACGTAGAACATAATATAACTGATTTAAATTGCTTTATAGTTTTAACATTAAGATTTCCGATAATCTTAGCAGGTGAGTTGACGATGGTTGACTGTCTTTTCATAAATAGGCAAAGTTTTGTTACTTAAAATATGTCATTGTGTCATTACTTTTGTGAATCCTAGTCAGCGAACTTATTTTTTTACACCCTAAGTTTTTCAAAATGCTTGCGTAGTGTCCCGTACGTTATAAAAGGAACCACTATGCAAAATTTCAAGTTTCTCACCCTTATAGTTTAGTGCATTGATATGTGTAGATATGTATTGATATTGATATCCCATCCTCGTCGCCACTTGCGATAAATGAAAGACGGTACGGTACTCAAGTATTTAATGCACTGAGCCACTTTAGTGATTTACAATCTACCTTACAATATGTTAGTCATTAAGTCAGTCCCCTTATATACCTATAGATCGTCCAAATTCCCATATTAACACCCTCTCAAAAATGTCAGGTGTAAGAAACAATTGGAGCCTAAAAATATACTCTACTCTATCTCAGTATGTACGTACGCAATAATACGTGATGCATAAATCTCTTGAATGGAGCAATTCGGAATTCCTCCGCTTCGGAAAAAGAGGATCGCGGAAGGGTTTGCGACGTCTGCCACGTTTATATTTATACTAACGACTCGGGGCTTTGCCTGCGAGTTACTGGGAATAACTTTGCCTACTTCAATAACTTACCTTAATACTATATTGCATATATATAGGGCAATAAAAAAATGACTAAAAATTATTAATTGTAATAAATTACATTTCTATATAGCCTTAATATATATGTCTACTTAATAATTGTATTCGGTTTATTTACGGTCTTCGTAAATATGACCATGTCTCATTCTACCGGCGTCAGCTTGAGTGGCTTTCCATCCGTGATCGTAGAAATATCCACATCCTCTCTTTACTATTTTCTATTCTTTTTGATAATTCCTCTCCTGATTATTTAAAGTCCCCTTTCTCTTTTCACACTGCACGGCCGGGCTGTGAACTCCGTTCTTCTCGATCCCTCACTCTTAGTATTCCTCTTCACCATACTAATTTCATTTCCAACTCTTTCGCCCTTCAGGCAATCCGTCTCTGGAATTCTCTCCCTCTATCTATCAGGCAAGCACCGAGTAAGTTAGCATTCAAGCGTTTGTTACGTAAGCACTTTTTAAACCTTTAGTTTTCATCATCTATCATTGTAGTTATGTATGTATTTTTGTATATATATATATTTTAGTATATTTATGTATTGTATTTATGTAATGTATTCCTGTTATATATTGTATTTATTATATTATATGTATTATTCTTTTTGCGCCTACACATGCTCTCTGTTTGCTTTAAGGTTGTCTGGTAGAGAATGCCGTATGGCATTAAGTCCGCCTTTTGTACATTTGTTTTTTATTGTGCAATAAAGTGTAAATAAATAAATAAATAAATAAATATGTCAGAGCGTGCAGTGGGGGGAGCGTTGGTATAGCGCCTGGGTAGGCACTCCATTACTGTCACTGTGTCTGTATGGAATGCACGCCCGTGGCCAGAGACCATATTAAATATCATATTAAAAAGTGAAAGGCAGGCTAATAACAAATCCTAATAGGTACTGTAAACGCTAAAATTTGTAAGAATACACGTAAGGATATATCCATGTATGATTGCTAATACATCAGAATAACATAATAAATATAGGCTACATTTTATAACGATATTGCGTAAAGTATCTATCATGCGCAGACGTAGTCGCGGGCAGAAGCTAGTCATACATAAAACATTACCTAGTTATAAATACTCACCTACCTATAGCTAATTTTGATATTTACAACCTTAAAACGTCCCTATATATATCGATATAAGGAGGTACCTATCGACCTCAGTCACTATCGAGTATCGACATCGATTATCTCCTTACTCCTTTATTCACATCGACATCGATTTCCTTACTGACTTAATCTACTTACGGACAACAAAACCAACAAAACAAAAGAGCCGCGAGACATTTGCCATCCACAAAACGATTACACGGATAGTGGCTTTATTACCCTTACTTATTAACAACATGCAGACTCCGTATTAAAACTTGATTACAAATAAACTGGCTAACGAAGCGTGGTTACGTCAAGACGTTGTTATGCTTCGAAACGGTGGTAAATGGGAGACAAATAGAATTAAACCCCACGTCGGGACAAGTCGTGAATATATACGATTATAATTTATTATGAATAAATGAAATATTATAAACGCATCGGCGCACAGAGCCGCCAACGCCAGTGGCAATGGCGTTTGCTTTGTTGGGTTAGTGATGGGAGTTGTGGAGAATGTCGATAGGTTTAAGTTTCTATTATATTATGTTTTATCCTAATCCTAACTGATATTATAAACGTGAAAGTAACTTTGACTGTCTCGCTTTAACGCTTAACCTTTTGAACCGATTTAAATGAAATTTGATACACTGAAAGTATAGCCTGAGTATACATAGGCTACTTTTGATTGCAAAAAGGCGGGGATGAAATTTTGTATGAAATTCATATTCACGGGCAAAAGCTGTTTTTTAATAAAACAGTTCTCTCTTTCTCTCTATTTAAATAAGATGAGTAAGTCTGATATTTTAATACTATTTAAGCTTCTGTGGTAGTTATATAGAGTTAATCAAATATGGCTTACAATCCATGTTATAATAATATTTTATATTAAGCATTTAAGTCGTTCCAAAGATAATTTTAATTAAATGTCTATAAATATGCTACATTAGTGTATAATAAACCAATTATTACTGATAATCATGTTAATTTTCACATATTCCTAATACTATTATACAACCACAAGTTCCACTTAATAGGTATTAAATAAACCTTGTCGGTAACCATGATCCTTACTAATATTATAAATGCGAAAGTAACTCTGTCTGTCTGTCTGTCTGTCTGTTACGCTTTCACGCTAAAACTACTGGACCGATTTAAATGAAATTTGGTACTTACAAAGAAAGTCTGGAGCCTGAGAAAGGACATAGGCTACTTTTTAACCGACTTCAAAAAAGGAGGAGTTCCACGCGGACGAAGTCACGGGCAGAAGCTAGTATTATATAAAAAAGTTCTTCACAAACAAACGTACATTGCTTTACAGCTATTCTGTCTAAAATCTAAAAGGTACATATTGCTTAAAATATATTACTTACTAAGAAAAAGTAATTTTGCCTATTTTAAGGAACTATCGATATATTTACCTTTTTTCCCCATCACTACGCCCCCTAGCTGCCGACTTCCTTCATACTCGCGAGCACTCGTTCGTACTCTGCCTTTGTCGGGAACAATTGTCGACAAATTAGAAACGAATTGAGTTATTTAATATCTGCGAGTAATACAAATAGAGTGCCGTTATTGTTCATAACGCTCTTGATTACTGTTTATGTGATGTGACGGTTTTTTCGATATTTTTTCATATGAAAATTAGAGCTGTTAAATTTATGTTTTTTTAACGCATATTTTATTATATTATATCCCAATTTATATATAATTTGAAGACCGTTTAGCTTTGCCATTAAAGATATAGTTTGCATGTCAAAATTGCCATAATATAGGAGTGATAGACATACGCCAATTATGTAGATAACAATTTATTTGTTGGTTAATTATTTGGAGTTTCACGAGGCCATTATGCTATATGGCTTTAAATAACATTGGAAGATATTTTGCAAGTTGGTACATAAAATGTATATCGAGTATTCGACAAAAACATAATACCTTTGTATAAATGCTGTACCTATAGTGTAATATGAACGTCAATATAACGTGATTTAGCAGTAAAACCACTAATAATGCATAAATATAGCATCATGATAATAAATACATACAGTTTTGAATCACATATTTCTTACGATTAATACATATACATACCTAAGAAGTTAATCAGAATTCATTATAAAGCCATTCTTTATTATAAGACTATGGTCAGCTTAATTGCGCTATGAATACGGGAACTGTAAATTATTCGAAACGTTAGCAAACATATTAAAATACGCGAGCGAAATGCGTTATCTACAGTTGCTTCATACCAACGTGTAATAACCGCGAAGGCATCAGTAAATATTAAATTATTAGCGTCCTAAAAGATTCATCTTTGATAGGTGTCGGTTATATAATAGTATGATACTGGCTATTTTGATAATCTACATAATATATTCTAATTTTTTAAATATCACAATTCTATGACACCCATTATTTTGTAACTTCTTATTAAACTCACGTCATTCACTGCTATATAATCTCTTAAATACTCGCTTCCTTCTTCATCTTCACAGGAGAAATCAAACAATCCAAAACACAATAAAAATGCAAACGCAACAAAAGAACTGCAATAAAAACATAACAGAATCAATACACCCTTCCGGCGTGAAGCACTCCCCAGTCGATAGTCGAAAGGGTTCGGGAGAGTCCGCAATCAGATAATAGATATACTTCCGCTCCATATTCCCTTCGCATGATATAGTGCGGACGAATCGCGCTAAGGCCCTCGCGGGTGTGTTTAGCCTTCGACAGTTCGAGAATGTGAAGAAGGATATAAGACAGTAGGCAAAGTTGTGGCGTCCTAGTGAATTTTCGACAGTTCGAGAATGATATAAGATAGTAGGCAAAGTTGTCCTAGTTAATTGTTAACAGTTTGAGAATATGGAGAAGGGTATAAGGCAGTAGGAAAAGTTGTGGGATCCTAGTGAATTTTCGATAGTTCGAGAATGATATAAGATAGTCGGCAAAGTTGTGAGGTTCTAGTTAATTGTCAAAAGTTTGAAAATATGGAGAAGAATATTAGGCAGTAGGCAAAGTTGTGGGGTCCTAGTGAATTATATGTATGTAAAATCTTTATTGCACACCAAACCAAACACATATTATGTTGAAGCGACAACATTAGAAATATACAAAGAATTTATATTTTAAAGGGATCTCTTTCGTTTATCGTTGAGCAATTGAGGGAATAAGTAAGTTATAGTATATTAGTAGTGATAATTAAATACATACCTATATATAATTTATACATACAGTTTGAAGAAAGGTTAAATATTGTAGGCAAAAGTGAAAATTCCTTACCAGAACTTTGCCTGTTTATAATATGCCGTTTGATCAATTGATCCAAAATCCAAATCTGAAAGAGGTGTGATTAAGAACTGTAACGTTAAAACAAACGATATTATAATACTAATTAAAAGTTTGTATTAAGAAGTAAGTGTACAAAAGGCGGACTTAATGCGTAAAAAAAAAAAAAATTAAAAGTTCATGGGATATACATATTATATATTTGTATATATTTATGATATATATTTTTAACATTAAAATTTATTTATTTATTACAAATTATCTTATTACATTCTCTACCTTTTAAGTTGTACACATATTTTTGTCTTACCTACGATATACTTTTCCTAATCTCTCAATCGCCCAAAGGTTAACTGGAAGAGATCCCTTAAAGGGATAAGTTCGCCTTTGTACATTTATTGTGTTTTCGTTTATGTATTATTTTGTTTTGTTGTTGTACAATAAAGAGTTTACATACATTTACATAGTTCAGCACATATTGAGACAAAGTGTCAAGTATAACTAGATGGCCTACTTTGGAATGAAACAACTATTAACGGATTTAACTCGCGTATTTTTATTTTATTTTATTAGCTGACGTTTCGGATTCTTTACAGTTTCCATAATCGTAGCACGACTGAGCTGACAATAGTCTAACGCTAAAGTGATTTATACAGTTATGCAAACTACCTTATATTTAAATTACAAATTTTGAAAAACTACCCTTTTCTAAATTATGAAATATTAATGTTACATTTTACGCAAAATATTTTACTATTATAAATTACAATTAAAACCTAATAGGGGGCGTTACTAGCGCTTCGGAAAGACCATCAACTGAGAAGAAACGCCGCAAGAAACTCAGTAGGAAGTCGCTTTTTTAGGACACTTAAAAAAAAAAAAATACGCGAGTTAAATCCGTTAATAGTTGTTTCATTCCAATGTGTAATAACCGCGAAGGCATCAGAAATTATTAGATGGCCTACTGTTCTTGTTTCCCTCACCAATGTGTAGTTTTATGTAAAATTCTTTGGTGATACGCTATAGTTGAGAAGTGCGGGCTCGGGGAGTATTGCTTTATTGTGATTTATTATTGAGATAAAAAATATCTGCAGCTTCTCGTCTCCGACAGCTTATCTGATATTTTGGGGGCAATTTGTGAATGTATTGGATTTGTTATTTTGTTATTGTGAAAAATCAAAATGTCACAATGTAGTGTATGAAACTCGCGTGTATCTCAGTAATTTTCCTAAACGGTTGAACCGATTTTTATGAAACTTTGTGTGCATATCGGTTAGATTTGAGAACCTGCCAACATCTATTTTTCATAACCTTAAAGTTTTTTTTTAATAATTTCGGTCAATTTCTTTTGGTTTTTTTTATGATTCGGCATTTAAAAATACGTACAACTGTAATTGTTTACTCTTCTATCATCAACGCCTATTTTATTTAATAAAATAAGCGGTACAAAGTACGCTGCGTTATCTAGTTAAATATTTTAACTTCGGATGCTTTCACAGTTATTACACATTGGAATAATTTAACTTTTTGACGTTTCGAAAACAGTTCTCTTGATGTGAACACTAAACGTGTTCAGGGGCCCTAGACAAATGCCCAACGTTCAACGTTAACGTTAAACGTTAGCACCAAAATGTATGGGATTTGACATCCGCGAACGACTGTCACGTACGTCACAAACGTCAAATCCCATACATTTTGGTGCTAACGTTTATCGTTAACGTTGAACGTTGGGCACTTGTCTAGCCCCCCTGGTCCCTTAAGTGTTAGGCTACGAATATGAGAACTGTAAACTGAAAACGCCAACATAAGAAATTATATAAGCTAGTTAAATTCTCTTGTTTTATTCGACTAACACCGTAACCAGCATTTATAAATTAAAACTGCCATTTTCTAAATATAACATAACAATATAATATAATGCACAAATGCACATAATTAAGTTAAAATGATCAAACAAGCACAGAGTTTTTCTCAACTCATCCCACCTCCTATTTACGTTTAAAATCATATTTATAACACGATACATAACATACAAAATCAACCTTAAGGTATAAGGAATAGGATCGAAATTGCCAAGCATTTCGAAATCAAAGGACAGGCCATTTTTTCTCCATAGTGTGATCATATTAATTTATATTCTAATGTAATTTATTCAGGGCCTTTCCGACTTGTTTTATAATCCTTTACTTTTACTTGATAATCCGTGTTGTTTTAATATTCCTGTGCTATGATATTATATAAAAATAATCTTGCATAATAATTTCTGATGCCTTGGCGGTTATTATAGATTGGAATGTAACAACTTTAACGAATTTAACTCGCGTATTTTATTTTGATTGGCTTTACATATTCCATAATCGTAGCAACGTCAGACAATAAAAATAAAATACGCGAGCTAAATCCGTTAAAGTTGTTTCATTCCAACCACTAATAATGCTTAAATATAGCATCATGATAATAAATACATACCTACACAGTAAAGGAGTCTGTCCACTACACCGTATCATACCATGACCGTGCTATGAACGTATCAAGCACGGAAGGTAATACGTAAGGCGGTACGAGTCGGTGACGGAACGGTCTAGTGGACATAGTATCATGCTTTTCTATACAAAGAATATTTTTTTGCCTGACACGTTCATAGCACGGTCATGGTATGATACGGTGTAGTGGGCAGACTCCTTTAAACAGAATTCATTATAATGCCATTCTTTAATATAAGACTATATTATCGTCAGCTTAGTCGTGCTATGAATATGAGAATATCTTACTATATCAATCAAAAGTGCTTTCATTAGTACAGTTCATAGTTCACACTTCTATTAATACAGATTATAATTCTCATTAATACAAATATTTATATTTAAGTAATTATTAAATGTGACAAGTTATATTAAACCTACCCATGACTTTAGCAGCAAAATCTCTCGTTTTAAATGCGTACTTGTATACGCGAAATCTTGTCAAAGGTCTCGAACCTTGCATAATCATAATTATTTTAATATGCAAATAATGATAATAAAATTTGGTACCTTTTCCGTTTTTGTTTTGCTGTGGCAAGGGCTTATTGAGTTATGTTTAATTATATTTAGAAGGGCAAGGGTACCTAAACCTCTTGTACCTGTTTACCCTAATTTTTATTTATGCTTGTGTTAATTCTCTCCCCGTTCGTATTTTAATTATATCAAGTTACGGTTTGTTTCTCTTTTTGATATTGAAATTATTCTCTGTTTGTTTATTTTTTTAACTAAACTTTTTTTTGGGTAAGTGCTCTAACGGAATATTTTTAAATTATTTATAAATTTAAATTTAATAACAAATGGTAATAATTTCTGATGCCTTCGCAGTTATTACACACGTTTGTTTCATTCCAATGAAACAAACATTAACGGATTTAACTCGCGTATTTTTATTTTATTTAATTGCTGACGTTTCGGATCCTTTATAATACCGTCATTTCTTATTTATTTACAAAGGATACACTTACATAAATACATATAAAACATCTAAGACTCACATTGACATTTGCGCCTAGCAGGGTTCGAACCCGCAACCACCACTCACCAGTTTCGTAGTCAGGGCCTCTGACTGTTTATTTTGCGTTATTTCGCGTTTAGTTTGACTTGACGATGTAGGTCTAGTGACCAAACGCGAAGGCATAAGACATTCTTACTTCACTTAAGTAGTGGGATGGAATGACTCGATATTCCTATGACGTCATGATTTGACGGCTAGTGGCAGTCAACTAGCAAGCCTGGCCATAGTATGCCGTCATATGATTTGACGGCTAGTGAGCAGCTAGCGAGGCTGGCCGATGTGGCTGACGTGGCATATTCTCAAAAGGCCGGCAGGTGCGCCTCTTAATTAATAACGGCGATAATTGCCCGCCGAGGGCTGTTATTGGGAGCTATCACAACATTTGGGTCACGAGTTTGTGTGTACGTTGTGGAAGGGTCTTGGTAGTTTAAGATTTTTATTAGTTATTTATAAGGCAGGTCTTATAATCAAGAAATATCTGTTACCTTTTAATCTGATTTGTTTTACTTACATAAGAACCTTCTTCTTATAATAACAAATACAACAAAAAAAGAATTAGTGAAATCGGTCCAGCCATTCACGAGTGATGTCGTGACAACGGAAAACGGGTTTCATTTACCGTTTACCGTTTACCTTTTTTTCTCAAGTTTTCTCACCGTCTAAACCTTCCCTGGAGTTCCACGAATATTTCAAAACTAAAATCAGCCAAATCGGGTCAGCCGTTCTTGAGTTTTAGCCAGACTAACGAACAGCAATTCATTTTTATTTATATAGATATAGACTATTTAGATTTGATTTGATTCATTTATTTTTTAATAGTCTTAATATGTAAAAGTCCTTTGTCCTGAGTAATTGACTGACGGATATTCGCATTTTAAACCGCTGATCGTAGAGACCTGAAACTTGGAGGTTGTGTTTTTTTATATAACGTAGGCATCCGATAATAAATGATTTTCCGGAATTACACCACTAAAAGGAGGTAATGTTTGTTTGGGACAACGTACCTAATTCTGTTGTTCTGTTTAAAATTAATCTACTATATTTTTTTTCTTTCTTATCATACGCATACACGTTATACAAAAAATACACTTTCCAAATGTCAGGTCAGCGATCAGCTGTTTAATGCTACATATACGTCAGACCAATATGAAAAAATCCTTTCACTGTTGAGAAGCTACTATATTCCCGACGGATATATTCTATAAAATATTTTGAAAAAATTAGGGATCCCTGCGAAGCTGGGTCGGACCGCTATATACCTACTTACTCGTATACTAGCTTCTGCCCGCAACTTCGTCCGCGTGGAACTCCTCCTTTTTTGCAGTCGGTTAAAAGGTAGCCTATGTCCTTCCTCAGGCCCCAGACTTTCTTTGTACTAAATTTCATTTAAATCGGTCCAGTAGTTTTAGCGTGAAAGCGTAACAGACAGACAGAGTTACTTTCGCATTTTAATATTAGTAGGGATTTGTAAGATTATAAACTAAAACTGACCTACCTAATCTATACTAATATTATAAAGCTGAAGAGTTTGTTTGTTTGTTTGTTTGAACGCGCTAATCTCAGGAACTACTACTTCGAATTCAAAAATTATTTTTTTGTTGGATAGACCATTTATCGAGGAAGGCTTTAGGCTATATCATCACGCTGCGACCAATAGGAGCGAAGAAACAGTGGAAAATGTGTAAAAAACGGGGAAAATATGAAAGGACGACGTCTGCCGGGACCGCTAGTACTTTAATAAAACTAAATATCAAGTATCAAGCCTATTGGATCGTCGTACTCATCGTACGAGTTAGTCAGTAATAGCCTTTGGGTGCAATCATAACCTCTGGACGCCTCGTTCTGAACCACGTCTCTGTTTACCTACTCTAGCATCTAGTTTACATTTATTAATAGTTTCAGAATTAAATAAGGTTCAATTATTTTTTACTAGCTTCTGCCCGCGAGTTCGTCCGCGTGGAACTCCTCCTTCTTTGCAGGCGGTTAAAAAGTAGCCTATGCCCTTTCTTAGGCTCCAGACTTTCTTTGTACCAAATTACATTTAAATCGGTACCGTAGTTTTAGCGTGAAAGCGTAACAAATAGACAGACAGACAGAGTTTTCTTTCGCTTTTATAATATTAGTAGGTACCTAGGGATATAGATTAAGCTTTTCTGTGACTTCATCTACGCTCGTTAAATACCATAAATTACCTCCTTAGAGAGTGAATTTTCTAAAATCCTTTCTTAGTGCTCCCCTACGTTATATAGGAACACCTGTGAAAATTTTTAAGATTCTGACCCTTATTGTTTAAGCACTGCGTGTATATCTCAGTCACTAAGTCAGCTTCTCCTTTTATATGTCACTGCATACTACATACAGCTGCCAATTATATGACATCTGTCATATGTTGAGCTGTGTAAGCCTACATTTGATTATCCTCACCTTTTTATGTGTAGTAACTCGTCTACTTTTTGATCATGACATCAATTTTTGATTATGTATTCTTAGATTAAACTAAATAATAATTTAGGTTGAATTATATTTACGAAAC
The DNA here is from genome assembly GCA_038024825.1 of Polylopha cassiicola. NCBI lineage: Eukaryota > Metazoa > Arthropoda > Insecta > Lepidoptera > Tortricidae > Polylopha > Polylopha cassiicola. The sequence goes on from CP149062.1 coordinate 4,425,587, forward strand.
AAAAATAAGGTAAATACAGATTGTTAGTTTTAAAATTTATTTAAGCATAAAAAATAATAATCATAAAGTAACAATGCTGCAATGGTGAAAAAAAATGTATGAAAATTCAGCGATCCTCTATATCTTTAATTAATAATTGTTATCAATGTTAATATTCCTTAATCTCAAAAACAAAGTTAAATTCTCTCAGACCAGGAATAACTTGGAAACTTACATTTTTACGATTTCTTTAAGCAAGTAACTTATCAAGTAATAAATCCTAACTTTTTAACACAGACTGACCGACCAAGTCAACTGTAAGTGTTATCTATTCAGCCATGCGTGAAGGTACTAAGGGAAACGGCAACGATTAAAAACTGCTATCTTAAAAATACGGATAAATTGAACCGGTCGTAATTTTTATGTGAAAAAGGGTTAGGGGTGTTTTTGAGCGGTTCCTATTTCAGAAAGGATGTTATCGATGCAATGTCTTTACTTAATCGTCTTTTTGAAGTTACTAGCTTTTCTTCGTGACTTCGTCCGCGTGAATCTTATATTTTACTATTTTAGGTTATATGTATTACTAGCGGCTTCGCACGGATCTCTAATTTTTTTTAAAATATTCTATAGCCTCAGGGTGAACGTAGCTTCTCAACAGTGAAAGAATTATTAAAATCGGTTTAGTAGTTTTTGAGCCTATTCATTACAAACATACAAAAATAGGTACAAATCTTTCCTTTTTCTTATATTAGTATAGATGACTTAACTAGGGTCACTGTGTGCGTCCGCATTTTGAATTCAAATAACTGATTGGAATGAAACTACTATTAACGGATTTAACTCGCGTATTTTTATAGTCTAACGCTAAAGTGTACTATTGTGACTATTGTCAGCTCAGACGTGCTATGATTATGGAAACTGTAAAGTGTACTATTGTGACTAAAATAATAAACTAAAAATACGCGAGTTAAATCCGTTAATAGTTGTTTCATTCCAATGTGTAATAACCGCGAAGGCATCAGAAATTATTCAAATAACTGATTGTGAGTGCTTTTGTATGTCAGTGGGAACTTCTCCCTTAATACCTACTAAGATTTGTTTCTTCCCGTGGCTTCGTCTACATACTCACACACTCCCTTTTTCACTTTTAAGGTATGGTTTCTGTGATAAAAAAGTATTATAATGTTCTTTTCGTGTACTAAAACTATTTCCATATACTAATATAAATACATACTAATAATACAAAAGTAGCATAAACTTTAGTTGACAGGTTACTTTGACATGAAATAAGAATAGGCCATTTTTGTTTGTTGGTGCTACGACTTTCGTAGTGCTACGCTACGTGCTACGGTTACGTAGAACCGTAGCAAGACGTAGCTTTGTGATATGCTACGCTTCTCTCAACGTTACTGAATTCGATTAGAATTGGTTTCAATTTGGTACTTACTAAAAACTGAACTAAGTAATTTAGTAGGTACCGTCGAAACCCCTAACTTCACCTAGACTACCATACTTCGCCTAATTTTACATAACTTCAAATTTACAAGTTATTTCTATGGCAGGCTTTATATAATAACTCTAAGTATAAAGTATTTTTTATGACTGGCAATATTCTGTGGACAATCTGTGGCTAACTTCATATGGTTGGCGTCTAGTGCAGTTTATTCGTGACGCCGACCGCACGTTTTTTTCAAGACGTGAATGAACTTTGATTTTAAGGAGTGTTGCAGACCAGATAAATTTATTTTTATTATACAGGTATATGCTATAACTATCGCTTTATCAATTGACACTATTAATTAATAGATATATTACGTTTTTAAGTCATAATAAAAGTAATTGTTCATTAGGGCATTTGGTCATCATGTTCGTGCCAAACTTCGCCTGCCCTTAGGGATGGCAAATGTACTGTACAAAATTTATATAAAAATTATAAGATTTCAATTAAATGAATAATAAGACTTGTTTCTACTTGTAAAGTGTAGTGGAGTATTTAAAATTATCAGATACTTAGAACCCAGTGGAAAGCGTTCAATTTTAGCTGATAAATTACCCGGCAGAAAGTGGGCATACCGTTTTTTGAAGAGATACTTACAAACCATAAAAAGCAACCGTGCAAAAAAAAAAACTCCTTTTAAAATAAATGAAATGAAATTATTTTAAAAAAATATAGTTGAATAAAACACTATACCCTCTTTTTTCTTGTCATGCTAGATAAATGCGTGATTTTTGGAGCCCTAGCTTCGTCACTGTCAATGTATGTAACTAACGTCATATTGCACCCATACTTTGCCTACCCCTCTTTTCTAGGAAATAACAGTAATCTGACGTTGTTTAAGTTCATACTATATTATCACACTTCAAACCGAAGAGACTTGTCGTAAGTAGGTCCCATCAATGTTTATTATAAGCGGTCAGGCATACATAGGCGAAGTTAGGGAAAAATACCCATTCTTCGCCTAGCACCATTTTGTCCATTTTTTGCCATGTTAGCCATTGAAATTCAATGCTCTAATGGTCTCTAAAGATGGACAGGAGTCCTTTAATTAGTTTTTTTCTTTGAACGGTCTAGAATACTTTCAAATTAACAAGTTATGTTGCAAAATATGCCAAAATCCAGGCGAAGTTTGGGGTCTCGACGGTACCTACTAAAATGTACCTAGTACTAATAAAAACGTAAATAGACTTTAAAATAAAATTTAATTGTTCACAGTTTAAAAATATATATATTTGAAATGGGTACTTATATTTTCACATATAATTTCTAAGGTAATAAAATAGGTACTTAATTTTTTTTTCTTAACAGTCTAATAATCTTAAAATACCCAACATTAACGGCGACATTAAAAAAAAAAACAAAACGAGAAATTTATTTGCGCAATAAAACTGGAGAGAAGCTAAAGTATCGCTAATTAATGTAAACATGCCGCGATTAGGAGGACGAACAAACACACCAAATGGCTTTTTGTAACAATAAATACCTATAATATTTTTAATTACTACCCAAAAACGACATAAAGCAGATAAAAATGTTGCGCGATGTTTCAAATGAGGATAAAATAGAACGTGGGATGGTTTTTAGGGATCCGTAGATGCAGGTGTGGCTTAAATTATTACTAAATGTGTTTATTTTACCTATGAAAGTATTTAAAAAAATATTAACGATGTATTGATATGATTTTTATATGTCTCAAAGAAAAAAATTGAATAAAGTAGGTATTAATAATTGTGCTATTTTTACTTATGAAAGTTTTTGAAAACAATATGAATGATGTTTGATTTTTATTTGTGACTTAAAGAAAAAAAAAAGAATTACTTAAATATGTTTTTTTTTTTGTTTTAAGGACATTTTTTGACCACGTGTCATTGATAAGTTTTTTAGAATATGAGAATACTATTAACGACAAACGCAAATATTGTAACCTTTCCATTACATACTTACATAGGTACTATTTGACGAAGTATTTTTTAACAACTACTATAAAACATTGGAATGAAACAACTGTTAACGGATTTAACTCGCGTATTTTTATTTTATTTTATTAGCTGACGTTTCGGATTCTTAACAGTTAAATCCGTTAACAGTTGTTTCATTCCAATGTGTAATAACCGCGAAGGCATCAGAAATTATTATACTATAAAACAGTCAAAGGTGACATAAAAAAAATACAATGAAACATCTATATTATTATGTGTAATAATTATGGGAACAGTTAAGTTTCCAAAACGTCAACAAATAAAATAAAAAACGCGTTTTAGTCCATTATAGCTCTTAGCATCACAGGTGACTGAAAAATAATTTTGCTTGCAATCTGTAAGTTGGTCAGAATTTACCGACGACCTGAAATTTGATTACCTACTCTTATCATCATCATCATCAGCCTTTCGCAGTCCACTGCTGGACATAGGCCTCTCCAATTGCACGCCACTGTGCTTGATCTTCGGCTGCTTGCATCCAGCTCCTGCCAGCCATCTTACGCAAATCGTCACTCCACCTTGCCTGAGGACGGACTTGCCTACTCTTATACAGAACCATTGTTAGTGTGTTTAATTTTATTTTTTAAGTTATATTTTATTATAAATATTAGCCGTTGAGGCAGCAGGCGACTCGCGGGTCATCTGTGTATATAAATTATTACTTAGTGCATCCGTACGAAGAGTTAATAAATAATAGAGTTGACAGAAAAACTAAATTTATTGCAAAAATTGTAATTAAAATTAGATATAGATACGGTAGATGTAAATTAATATATTTTTATTGTAGTCATCAAACCGATACTTTGGTTTGATTTCAAACTTTTATTTAAGTACTAGCGGCCTGCCCCGGCTTCGCCCGGATCCCTTTTTTTATAGCCTATGTCACTTGGGAATAGTGTAGCTTTATGGAAAGCAGGACCGATTTGAAAAATATTTCACTGTTGGCAGAAAAAGATTTTTTCAAATCGGTCCAGTCGTTTAGGAGCCTATTTAATCCAAACAATCAAACGAACAAACAAACAAACCTTTCCTCTTTATTATATTAGTATAGATAACTGTGCCATCAAACATCTGAACAGTGCCAGGTGACTTGTAGTATTAAAAAATGCATAAACTTTAACTATATTTATTTAACACCTAATTACAAAGGTACTAAATATTATAACAAATAAAATATCCACTGAATTCCACAGAACTCAAATAAATTTTAATTATTACTATTTCTCTAAACCGTCGCTTCTACAACATTATTAACTCAGACGTGAGTTTAAAAAAAAGTCTCCGCTGTCTAATGAATTTATGGTCAGGAACTTGTCCGGGTGTCCGTATTTTTTCTCCCAAGCCGCGATAAAACTCCGATAGAGGGCGCGTGACGTTGCGTATTTCATTTGGGTTACCATTTTTTAAAGAAATTAACTTTAAGTTGTTTTATATGTTTTCATATTAACTAGTATTATTAATATACTAGCTTCTGCCCGCAACTTCGTCTGCGCACGATTAGTATTTTACACTATATCGTTATAAAATACGGCCTATGTATTATTCTGATGTATAAGCTATATTGTGGTAAAGTTTCATTCAAATCCATTCAGTAGTTTTTACGTGAAAGAGTAACAAACATCCATACATCCATACTTACAAACTTTCGCCTTTATAATAGTAGTAGGATCAGTAACTAGCTTCTGCCAGTGAATTCGTCTGGGATAAGCACCCCCATTTTAGTTCATTAGGGGGTGAATTTCCTGAAAATACATGTTTCATGACTGCCGATGAATTTCATTCGAATAACTTCAACTTCAAAAACGCCTTCGTACTAACTTTGTAACCCATTTTATTTTATCTAATTAGGGGGAGGGGGGGGGGGGAGAATTTACTAAAATCCTTTCTTAGTGATCTCCTACGCTATAAAAGGAAGCCCTGAGCAAAAATTTAAGTTTTTGTCCCCTATTATTTAGGCCCTGCGTTGATACAGTATCAGTCAGTCATTCAGTCAGCTTTCGCGTACCTATATATATTTAGACTAGCTGTCCACCCCGGCTTCGCACGGATCATCTTTTATTTATAGCCTATGTCACTCGGGAATAGTGTAGCTTCCCAACAGTGAAAGAATTTTCGAAATCGGTCCATCCGTTCTGGAGCCTATTCAATCCAAACAAACAAACTTTTCCTCTTTATAATATACTAGCTTCTGCCCGCGACTTCGTCCGCGTGGAACTCCTCCTTTTTTGCAGTCGGTTAAAAAGTAGCCTATGTCCTTTCTCAGGCTCCAGACTTTCTTTGTACCAAATTTCATTTAAATCGGGCCAGTAGTTTTAGCGTGAAAGCGTAACAGACAGACAGACAGAGTTACTTTCGCATTTATAATATTAGTAGGGAAGTATAGATAAAGTATTATATAAGCATGTATATTTTTCGCTTGTTTTACATTAGACGATAAAGATAGCCATACAATTGAATAACTATTCTCACAAATAAACCGATGGCTATTAATGAAAAAGGTCGGATGTATTTTCCGCTTGGTTAGCCGATTTCACGGGCAATTGGCTGGAGTCGAACCCGCGACCTCACGGACAATGGTTTGATAGTTTATTGGTATTTAGCGATAATGTTAACAGCCTTCGCAAATATCATGGGTTTGATATTTTAGGCAATTGTGTTTATGCTTTGTTTGTTAAGTTAATTTTATTGCTTTGATAGTAAAAGGTTTTGTCTGATGTAGGTATATTACACGGTTTTTCTATACTAATATTACAAAGAGGAAAGGTTTGTTTGTTTGTTTGGATTGAATATGCTCCTAAACGACTGGACCGATTCGAAAAATTCTTTCACTGTCGGGAAGCTACTCTATTCCCGAGTGACATAGGCTATAAAAAAAAAGATGATCCGTGCGAAGCAGGTGCGGACAGCTAGTATACTTATAAAAACGATGCGATACACGATTTGTCAGTTTCATGTTTTTGCTTAGATCTATGTTATGTTCTATGATAGAAAAAAAATGATAGTATTTCAACGTGGTTTTTAACCTAAATGGAAGTTATGAAATAGTTTTTGATTTTTTTTTGCTTTATATAGATTAAGAGTAGGTAAGTACTTGATATAACAATTAATTCGTTATTTTTAAAATGAGTAGAAAAAGACAAATTAGGAAAGTATGTAAATGAGTTCACTATAATATAACTTGTAACATAAAATAACAAAATAAACTGAACTGCTATTATAATTAATATACAAAATAAACATTTGATATATAAAACTTCATTTTCTTCAATTCAACAAAACATAAACGAACCGTAAAGTACCCATTGATAGCTAAGTAAAAAAAAAATGCAATTTACACGCAAACTTGATTAAAAATGGGTTCGATATCACTACACATCATTCAATTTTGAACTCTAATTACTTACATTAAGGTTCAAACCATTTATATCGTACGGTTAGCCTTGCAGATTGAACCAGTAGTAACTAGCTGTAACCGGTTTATTGGGATTGACCGCCATTTTATTTGGCTATTAATTTGATGGCTACTTTCTGACGGTAGTTTTATTTCGGTACGTTGAATTTTATGTTCGGCCATATTGATTAGTTTTGTGTAATTGGCTTGTGGTATGTTTGCAATTGCAACATGATTTTAGTGGAGAGTTTGTGGTTATAAGTAATTTCTGATGCCTTCGCGGTTATTATACATTAGAATGAAACAACTTTAAACGGATTTAAAGTCATATTGTTGTTGTCTTTAGCATAAGACTATTGTCATCTCGTGGTGTGATTATGGAATCTGTAAAGACTCCGAAACGTCAGCCAATAAAATTAAATTTAAAATTTCATTCCAAAGTTTGTTGTTATGTTCAAGGGCGTACCTAGATTTTGTTGAGGGGCGTAGACAAACTAAGAATATAATATCTAAGGGAATTAGATATTATCTAAGGGAATTTTTGACACTCGCAAGGGAATCGAAACTTATAGGTTAGTTCTAGAGGCTCGTACCTTGCTAGGCCTTGGTTATAGACTTAATTTCTAATATGATGTATCAATCGAGATCCAATCGATTTCAATGGATATCAGAAAAATATTAGATCTATGCTTTGATACCATTGATCTTAAGTAATGCCTTTATTTAGATGCACATTGACAGATTTCATCAAACACTTCTAGACAAGGAACAAATGACAACAAGAAACGAATGCAAAATTGTATGTAATTGTACGTGAACAAAACGTCACATGGTCTTCGTTCGTGTGTAAATGTCAATTCCATACAATTTTAAATTGGTTTTGTTCGATTGCTATTATCTATTGGCACTGTTTTCAAAAGTCATTGTAAAACTATAATATCATAAATCTAAGACTAAACGCAACTATCAAAAAATAACACCAACACCCACCCCATGGTAAAAGTAGCTATCTCATAAATCCATAATTAACGGCTAATCGAAAGTCCGCGAAATTTTTGAGTCGCTGCATGAATATTAATTTGGGAATATTTCGTTAATCTCAAGTTGTGATAATATGCACGGCGGTTTCTTGCCAAGTTACTGCCTTTAATTTATGCCACGGCACGAACTATAGCATTTTAACTCCTTCTCAGACGCCGGTGACAAAGTGTGGTAAGTTGAAATATCGTGTTTATTTTGCTATTAATTATTAACGCGGCTAAACCGCTTTGCTTTGAATCAGAACGTCATTGGGGGGTTTGTGACTTAACAGATTAAAATGTTTATCACATATTTAATAATACTATAATAAGTGCTTATTAGCTTAAATTTAATATGTTATTGACTTTGAATAATCATCCAGTGTGAATGTTTCCATTTTTAAACATAGAAATAGTAAAAATATCTAGTTTTATAGTTTTGTGTAATCATTAGTGTGGCAACATTTTAGTTAGTTCTGTGCCGATTGCCAATGGCGTAAAAGCCGGTTCTGTGATTTTTCTATTAAATAAGTAATAATTACCTAATTATAATTATGTGTTTTATTTTAAACATAAGTAAATAATTGATGATTTATACTCTATCTAATCTTACAACCAATCGAGCAAATCATTAGTTAGTGTAGGTATATAACTATCAATATTAATATTATAAAGGGGAAGGGTTTGTTTGTTTGGATTGAAAAGGCTCCAGAACAGCTGGACCGATTTGAAAAATCTGTCACTGTTGGGAAGCTAGACTACAGCTCCCGAGTGACATAGGCTATAAAAAAAAAAATGATACGTCCGAAGCCGGGGCGGACAGCTTGTATAATATTATATAAGTGTGAAAAAAATAATTATATAATAAAATAATAAAGGGTGAATACACAGGTGAGTAAAAACATAGGTAAATTGAAGTAACTCAATGAAATGTGATTACTACAGCGGATTTAACTCGCGCATTTTATTTTATTATGCCGACGTTTCGAAACGTGATTAATAGAATAAAATAAACAAAACGGATTTAACTCGCGTATTTTATTTTATTCCAATATGTAATAACTGCAAAAGCATCAGAAATTTAAATAAGCAAGTTTAATCTGTTAAAGTTGTTTCATTCCAATGTGTAATAACCGCGAAATCTTCAAAAAAATTTCAAACCGAAATAGTCATTTTACTTCCTTACACCCTTTTGCCACTTAAGTTTTAGTGGCGATCCGACTTAGCTGAAGCCAAAAAGTGTACAGTCACGCCTCGAACCCGTACCGCCTAACTTCATAAGACTATGAATTTAAATACGGTCGATGGGAACAAGTAAGAACTGATACTGCTTAAGAAAACATAACGTAAGTTTAAAACTAACGAGAAATGAAACAGAAGAATTTACATACGTATTTCAATATCATTAAACCTGATAATTGAGAGCTTAATAATTACATAGTATAAAACAAAGTTGCTTTTTCTGTCCCTAAATCCCTATGTACGCTAAAATCTTTAAAACTACGCAACGGATTTTGATTCGGTTTTTTTTGATAGAGTGATTCAAGAGAGTTTACAGCACCCGTGTGAAGCCGGGGCGGGTCGCTAGTTAGTAATATCAGGAAAGTTTTATTTCTGACTTTAACTGGGTTCCGTGATTGGCTACTATTTGTATAATAAATCAATGTTACTAATATTAACCATAGTTTTCAAGAAGTGTATTATGTAACTAGCTTTTGCCCGCAGTTACGTCTACGCACGATGAATATTATCCAGAAAATCGTTTTGATGTATACGCTATACTATTGTAAAGTTTCATCAAAATCCATTCAGTAGTTTTTGCGTACATACATTCTTACAATCTTTCTCGTTTATAATATTAGTAGAATGCAGAACTATTAATACGCACTGATATATCAAGTTATTAATGATATCAACATGATGAAAATCGGTAAAATAATCGTAAATAATAACACATTAATAGGCCGTAAATACGCACGGACACGCCGTTATTTTTATACGTCATAAACATAAATTAATGAGTTATCAGGAGTTAAGGGGCGTATTTATGGCTCGCCGTAGTAAAACGTTATCATCCAAGTTGGTAAAATAAAGGTTCAAGGTATGATACCTGGTGCTTACTCAGAAGTTTAATTTTTACAAATTGTATAGGTAATATTTATATTAAAAAAAATATTTTGTTATTTTTGCAGTAAGTCAAGCAAATGTCTTGTTATAATAATAATGGGTATTTTTTTTAGAGGTATAGAACTTTAAATTGTAGTATAACAAAGATGGATTATTCGATTGACATGAATTTTATTTATCCGAAAGATAATCTTGTGGCAATACATTTTAAATATGATTTCTGGCATATGGTGTAACTATCCACCCTCATACCCCATTATTTTTTTCTGCCTACCTAACAGTCTACTATTATCTACCCTCATTTCCTACATAATTCTACTTTACTACCCTAGTTTGTAAATTCCAAAAGTCATCTGCATTCAATTTAAAATTCGAAACGAACCAATTGACCTAAAATTTGCCTACATACTATTTAGATATACCTAAGACCCCTATCCTATTATATAGCCTAATTCTGTTTTGTCTGTCTTAATAAGTTAACGATAAACGAAATCATTTGGCCAATGATCAGTCTAGCAGCTTTGAACCCACGCTGTGAAGTAAGCAACCCAAATTCTTTTGATACGACGTTTGATACTCAAGTAATACGCATAAAATACTATACCTAACCAATAAAGCTAAGATCCCTACATTACACATTAAGTCCTAAATACATTATAACCCTACAATAAGATATTCCGTTATTACCGATATTTTGTCTAAACTTTATGCAATCCAAAACGTAGTTATAATTTTAGCTACCTACCTACAATATTCTATCCTTTCAGATACCTACTCATTGTATACCACTCTACGCTGTGAGTATATTGTGTCCTAGACCTGTCCTACCTTACAGTTAGTAAATCCTAGTCCTAACTTTATATAGTGTCCCTACCCTACACGGTACAGATTATAAGTCCTAGCCCTAACCTTATATTGTGTCCGAGACCTGTCCTACCTTACAGTTAGTAAATCCTAGTCCTAACTTTATATAGTATTCCTACCCTACATGGTACAGATCATAAGTCCTAGCCTTAACCTTATATTGTGTCCGAGACCTGTCCTACCTTACAGTTAGTAAATCCTAGTCCTAACTTTATATAGTGTCCCTACCCTACACGGTACAGATCGTAAGTCCTAACCCTAACCTTATATAGTATCCCTACCCTACACGGTACAGATCGTAAGTCCTAGTCCTAACCTTATATAGTGTCCCTACCCTACACGGTACAGATCGTAAGTCCTAGTCCTAACCTTATATAGTGTCCCTACCCTACACGGTACAGATCGTAAGTCCTAGTCCTAACCTTATATAGTGTCCCTACCCTACACGGTACAGATAGGGCCCCTCCACCGCCCTATCCTGTGACTGACGACTTCCAGACTGTACAGCCTCCATTTATTTAGTACCGTCTACAAGACTAATGTGATTATTTTATGTTGTATTGTACACAGAAGGCAAAGAATGCTTCTAGCTTAGACGTGTGAATGATTAAACTACATCGCACTTAATCGCAAGCCATACTAAACAATGTTAGATTAATAATCCGTAAATACTTAGGTATTCGTTCACCTAATTTCAATGCAGATCACTATACTTAGGTATTTGTTCACCTAATTTCAATACAGATCACGTTGACTTGGTTTAGACGAACTGATATCAGTCTGTGCTTGTATAAGTGAATATCCCCTTGGGTTGGTAGATAATTCACGGCTGCCTTTGGCTCACCTTAGCACAACCAGAGATCAAGTTTAACGATTATTAAACAATAATACATTATTATAATATTGAAATCAGGTCAACTTTGGTACCTATTATAAACTGCAATACTATCTTACAACCACGCATGCGGACGTCCTGCATTTTCGTACGTTAATAAGTTATATTGTAAGTATTTTGTTTTATTAAGTATTTAGAGTGGTTTAATGCTTTGCATATATTTAAGGTGATATTTAAAATATTAATTGAATTTAATGGTTTTTAGAGTAGGTAGATTACATTTTGAAGCCCTACCTAACCATGTGTCTAAAATTAGATTTCCTATTCTTCTTAGGTGTGTATATATAAAAGACTAGAGGCTTGCCTCACATTTAAACGTTAAACTCGTGTGTACAAGGTGAAACTTACCAAGACCACCTTTCTAACTACTCTCAGAATAATCGTTGGAGCCGACAACTCCAGATGTGTACCTAACACCCTACGTCGCCTACGTGCTCCTTCTACAAGGCCGAAACCTTGGATGTAGAATTTGCGGTCCCTATTCCATAAGGTGCGAATATATAGATATATATAAGATAGATTGCTCTGAACCTTCCTCTCCCAGGCCTATCATGGCGCTGAATCCAGCATGGTCACACTTCGACGAGACCCCAGAGATCCGAGAGAGAGGCTGACAATCCAGAACAAGGACTATTAACTGTTTATTGAATGATATATCCAACTTCACAGTCCGTGGGTCGTCCAAACCACACGACTTCCACTAGGGAATTGAAGAGGTACCCATGTCTTATTCAATACGAACAAAACGCAGGCACCTCCCACGATTGGGAGATCGTGTTTTGTACCTTTCTAAGAGAAATCAAAAGAATAAATTAGTAAAGTGTTATTAAAATACACAAAGACACAAATAACCAGTAGAAAATTAAAGTATTTAAAAAGGACTTACTTCTCTAATGCCGAAAATAACCTAACAAAACACAATTATGGACATAATAGATAATAGTGAAGAACAAAAAGATAAAATAAATGCAACTCACGTATATCTTCTACTGAAAAGTAATCTCGACCTAAGAACCAACAAATACACAAAAATATCCAACAAGTAAAAGAGAAAGTACATGTAAAGTAGAAATAGTGATAATTTGTAAATGTCTCACCCAACCTTCCTCGACGAATGCCTCCAAGGAACAGAAGTCCCTACTACAATTTTCCTGTCCTTTTATACCCCTTAGTTTGAGCTTCATTTGCTTCAATAGATTCTTTAGCGTCTTAAGCTTCAGACTCATTTGCTTCATTTGCTTTATTAGCTTCTTTAGCGTCTAAAACTTCAGTCTTCATTAGCTTCATTAGCTTCATTAGCTTCATTCGATTCATTGGCTTCTCAAGCTTCAGGCTTCATTTGCTTCAATAGATTCATTTGCTTCTAAAGCTTCAGGCTTCATTTGCTTCAATAGATTCATTGGCTTCTAAAGCTTCAGACAAGATCAAAGTCCACATACCTAATGACCTACTTAACACAATACAGCGAGTACAAGCAAAAGTAAACTTAGCTTATATTAAAATAAGGTTTCGTTTGAAATACCTAATTCAGAAATGGGCGGGGCTTAGCATCACGCCATCCTGACACCATATTACGTGACTAACAGTTTGTGTAGTGGGGCGATAAGCAATTCATCTCACTTTTCGGCGGACGTTTCACGATGTCGGACGTGTCATTGTGACAATTTGCGTCCCCGATTCAACGATTAGTTTTCCTTTATTATTTTAGAAATTAATTTCTTAAATTTTATATCATTAATTCGTAATTTATTTAAGTAATTAAATAAGGCAGCAAATAGACAGCAATATTTGTGAATGTAACGGCTCCTACATCCAGACGGACCGTTACAGCCACCCCCTGAAGTTTATAAAGGTAAACGAAGTGATAAACCGAAGTAAACTTCAAAACCGAATTAAAAGAAACATTCACACATATTGCCTGCATTCCATCCAATTACCTACTTGTTATTTAATCTCTCGCCCCATTAAAAAGAATAAATTTGTCGGTGTTTTAATTCAAAGATTTTATGTAGTGTGTATTTAAACCAGGCCTTTGGTAAACATGAACAATAGTCATCATCCCGAAGTTATCATTGCAACCATGGACAAATGTTACTTTTCACAAGGCCATCGTAATCTCTTCCAAGGAACAAGGGCGTGACTCCTTGTCAACCCTAGTGGAAATATATCGGCGGTACTGACCCAATCAAGTTGCTTTTTTGCTCGCCCGATTGTCAATTTACATCCACTGGTCGGTAGTAAATAGAACCAGTTCCTCCAATACATCCCTTCCCAAGAATATTATGGTGTTTATAGCTACAAGCAACAAATGTACAATGATCGAAACAACCTCCGCAATCACTTCCACCATCCATAGTCACAAAAATTCTGGAGAATGTCGGACATTCCCCTTAAAAGAGTCAATCAGGTGTGTGCTTGTGTTGTTGAACTTCTGTCTTCGAGTTTCTTTTTACTCGAGACATTGTATAGTATGGAAAAAACAGTAATTTGCTTCTGCTGAGGAATACACATAACATATCGTACATGTATTAAATTAACCTAACACCAAATCCTCATCACTGTTAATTCAATTATGTGTGCCTTTGAAGAAAACACCGACAAACCCCCACATATCTATCAGAAACGCCAAAATGCAAAAGCCACTAATGTTTAAAACTTAATAGTTTTCAAAACTTACATCATACATTCATTGGGCCCTTCCCTTCATTCTTATCACATCATTTATATTGTCACAAATTCCTTTTTATTCATCTTAGCATTTCATTCTCTTTTCTCACCACTTGAACATTTCAGCGCTTCAACAAAATATGAAAGGTAATTATTTTATTATTATTTCAAATTCCGGCTAATTTAATATACAAAAATTCGCAATTTTTGATCGAATATTTGAAAATAACCGATATAATAGAATTTTCCATTTATTAAGTTGACAACACCACAAGGCGTGCTTTAATTTTTTTATAACGAATTATGAGGGTAGTAATTTCAACCCGATGAAGTCATGTGATTTTTTTTTACGCATCATTTCGTTTCAAAATGTCTTCTCACGAGAACGCCTTTGACAAATTAATTAAGCAGTTCCCTAGCCTATGGGACCGGGACAATATACATTTCGGGGATAGGACCCATAATAAATCTGTCCTAATTAATTTGTTTTCTAAATATAAAGAATTAGATCCAGATGCAAGTCTCAGCGGCATTAGAAGAAGATTAAAAGTGTATCAACAGAAATTAAGACGCCAACGCAAAAGGACCCAAGTAAGTTACCTTAATTATATTTATGAAAATGTTAGATTAAACGAAGTTTAAATGAATAAACATACACGTACATGTACATGTGAACTGCTTTTAAATTGATTACTAATGCCAAAATCATTGTAATTAGCAATTGATTACCTATGTGTGTTAAACACCTATCTATCACAATCATTATAATAAATCTTGGTTAACCAGTTTTAAAATAATTACAGAACATGGTGACCACCACAAGTAGTTGTTCCGATGTTGCTGTTCAAACTTTAAATGTAAGTAATCTTTGCAGTCTAATTTCAAATAAAATTTGTATCTAAATGTGTATTTAATTTTTCTGATCGAATCTATTGAGGTTGATACTGTGACTGAGTGTGTGAATACCCCGGGTCCTTCACATTTAAATAATTTTCCCCAACAGGTATTTATTAGCTATATTTATTAGGTATTTATTAGCTGTATGTATACCTATAGTAATTATTATTTATATTATCTCTTTTTTTCTTTTAGCCAATAGAAGATTGCTCCCAAAATCAACCACATACATTTATGGATGATTTGGAAAACATGTATTTGGTAAGTATTAAAGTCTTTCATTGTTATTCTTACACAAAACTTTGATGTTTAATTCTATGTTTAATTCTATGTTTTTTTTTTTTAGTTTGATCAAAGTACGGGACAGGATCCTCAACAGTCTCCATCTGTTAGTATTTTCCTTAAGAATATTCCTAACAGTTTATTTTTTTAAAAATATATTTTCTATGATAGGTAATTTCAAATTGTCTTATAATTCGAATAAATTTTATAATTTAAATAAATTTTAGTTTGTGTTTAAATATTACTTTCTCATCACTTAATTAAGCCAAAGCTAAATATAATATTTTATTTTCTTTCAGATAGCTGAGCTCGTGAGGTTACTGAACCCTGAATGGGATAATTAATTTACCAATCACATTAAATAATTACGTTGTTTTTTTTTTGTTTAGTTTTTTTTTTATATTTAATAAATTTACTAAAGGGTGTTCTTTATTTGATCTATTTTCCTTCCGAATATATGTTTATCTATTAGCAATTTTCCTATACTTAATTAAATTAATTTGTGTTGTGTGTAGATACGCGTATGTCTTAAATAGCAATTCAGACCTAACTTAAAACTAATATCCTAACCACCACTACCTAGTTCGTATAAAAATAAAAATATAATATATATTTGTATATTATATTACCGCTTATATATATATAAGACATTGTTTCTAAATTTCAGCTAGATGGCGTTGGCTGCCAATCACATTTCGTTATTGTTTGTTAGGCACAGTACCGCATGGTCACGAAATTGAAATACTAAAAGTAATTACTGTCGTAAATTTATGCTTATTATACTTAAATCTAACAAAGAAAAGGCCACCATTTCACCCCTACCTGTGCAATCATTAACTATACTATATATTATGTTGTAAATCCATACTTATTCGATTATTTTTAATTCCCTCATCAAATGATAATTTAGTACTAATACCATACATAATTTCGCACGGAGTAAATCCAGTTCTGGCATGATGTATTGTTATATAGAATTTCAAATTTGGGTAATGCCGTTACCTAACTTTTATGATTGTTATGACAATAAATACGAAACATTTGACCTAACACCTTATTAGTTCTTTCGCACTGATTTGGTTGAGGATGTCTAACAGTAGTATAAACTACTTCTATTCATCCCATCCTTCCATTTCTTACAAGCAAACTGAGAACCATTATCTGACATAATCACTTTAGGTTTGATAATTTCAGAAAACTGTCTAATACATTTAATTGCCGCCAAAGAAGTAGCTTTCTTAGTGCAAAAAAAAAAAATCCAACAAATTCACTGAACGCATCTTGCACGACAAGTATGTACCTATGTTATTCCGAACACCCCCGATGGTAATTATAACATGTATTTATCTCTTTTCTAATTATTGAAGCGCATTGCTGAACCTTTAATGGAGTTTCTTCAAATATACTACTATTTCTTTCTCTAGTATAAGACGCTTTATTACTGGAATTTCCTAATGTTTGTTTAGTTACTTCTCTAGTTTGTTTATCTGTCTGTGTCATATTTTGTTCTATATCAACCTCCGACCGTATTGTCGTAGTTTGTGGTTGTGTAATGACTGGTATTTGTAAGCTATTATTTTCTGATTGTACACCGATGGAAGATCTTTGAGTTACTTCTGAATTAGCTATAGTATCTTCAGCAATCAATCGGACAGGCGCCTTGCGCTTTCTCTTTATTCTATTATGCGACATTGTAGCCTTTCCTTTTTTTTTCTCATTCCTAAGCAAACAAACGTAAGTATTAAGCAATAGCAAAATCAGAAATAAAAGAATTTCTGAATCTACCTACTTTCAGTAATTGTTGACCAAAATGAAGCTCATCTGTGATTCAATCTTTATATTGAGTAGTCAATAACATTACTGTTCCTACATCAATAGTCTTCTTCCTATTTTATTATTAAATCGATACCTATACAACAGTTTGAACTTAACTCAAATTGAAATTCCTAACCAAGCCTACTAATTCCTAAGTAACTAAATAATCTACTATTATGCCTACTGGAAACACCCCCTAATGGATAAGACTATAGACACCGTTAAACTCTTAAACCAATAAAAACTTTCACTAGAATCCCAGATTCTGAAACAACTCTAAACTTGCTACAGAACATGGATCAGAGAGAGATAGATCAGAAGACTATTTAAACACCTTTTAACTCCTAAATTAATACACACTTCTCCAGAATCCTATCTTTCGAACATCTCCAGACTTATTACAATAACACTACCTATTTCCTTAAAGAGAAAACCATAATCAACTATCTACTACTTTTTATTACCTACCCGTTTATAATAATTATTACCTACCAACACGAATTCGGTTATCTAATAATACGCAATATAATATCAGTACCTACCTAATGTATAGGTAAACGTAGAACAAGAAATTTAAAATGAAAATTTATGACTATCTATAGATACATACTTGTAATGCAGACTGTTTACAAACACTATAGTATTAAGTAATTTAGTACTAAGCGCCATATGTTATCCACACTGGGAAACGTCGAAGTGGCAGAGGAAACGAGTCCTCGAGGTCGCCAGGCGCGCCATCTCGCGCTCCTCACAAGAACAATTGAGCATCGTCCGATACATACACTCAAAAATGAGTAGACGTGAGCAGCGAAAGAGTAAGCAAGATGAGCGAGCGAGACCGAAAAAGAACGCGGCGGAGCGGTCCCGATACCCGAGTCGAGTGACCGCAGCGGTAGCGCAAGGAGGTGTATTTGGTTATCTAGGTGGTTGAAGCCCTTCGCGTACGAGCCGGTACGAGCTCCGTGTATGAAGCCCGAGAGTGTACAGAGAGGTGCACGGAACGTGACGCGGTCGAGGCCTACACGGTGGTCGGCGCTTTGGATCACGGAGTATTAATGAGTGGAGCCCTAGCTATCGTGTTTGCCGCTTGCCTGTTTGTTATACGTGCTTCCGATTGGTTTCGGTTATTCAGATTATACTTAATAAACGTGCTTATATTTACTAACTTAATAATCTATTGTTTTATTTGCATCCCTCCCAAGGGTAGTGTGAACCCCAAAATGTGTAAGGTGTCCCTGATATCAGAACAGCAGTACGTAAGTAGAGAAATACACCTTAAAACACATACCTATATACAAATCGAATATTAAGGCCCTATACCTACTACTAAAACCTACTACCTACCTACATAAGCCTAACCTACTAACCTACTATGATGAAATAGTCACCTACTCCTATTATGGCTATATTTTTTTTGTATAATTAGTTTAAAAACGCGAAAGCAAAACCTACCTACCTATCCTACATAAATACCTACAGACCTACCTAATGTAAAATCACAACAATATACTCGTTAATTTAGTACTACTTCCTATTAATTTACGTTTTTTTTTTTTTATTATTATAACCTCGATAAATCCTATCAATAAGTACCTTTTAACGAACCCTACACTACTGGTAATAAAATATTAAACTTTTTAATACCTACCTACTTACTACTACTACTACGAATATTGTTACTACCTACTTCTACTAATTCACTGCATCATTTAGATAATAAAATAATTAGGTATTTCTAACCTAAACCTACGGGCCTGGTAGTTCGGGTACATATATACATACCTACGCTATTACCTAACTATGAGTTACCTACCTAATTATAATAAAACTAATTTTTATGTATTTAAAAGAACAACCTGGCGTAAAAGTATCTATTTCCTAACAGAACTAAGTATCAAACGTCAGTAACATCCATTTCACGAGCAACACTTTGGTGTTTTAACCAAAAATAGGTAAAACACCTTTATTACGTAAAGTATGACAGGACAAAACAGAAAGATAAACCTACAACTTAA
Source organism: Polylopha cassiicola (assembly GCA_038024825.1). Classification (NCBI taxonomy): domain Eukaryota; kingdom Metazoa; phylum Arthropoda; class Insecta; order Lepidoptera; family Tortricidae; genus Polylopha; species Polylopha cassiicola. The sequence goes on from CP149062.1 coordinate 4,445,015, forward strand.
ACAACTAAATACTACTACTATCCTGGTCACGGCACCACTTTGTAACTATCCACCCTCATACCCCATTATTTTTTTCTGCCTACCTAACAGTCTACTATTATCTACCCTCATTTCCTACATAATTCTACTTTACTACCCTAGTTTGTAAATTCCAAAAGTCATCTGCATTCAATTTAAAATTCGAAACGAACCAATTGACCTAAAATTTGCCTACATACTATTTAGATATACCTAAGACCCCTATCCTATTATATAGCCTAATTCTGTTTTGTCTGTCTTAATAAGTTAACGATAAACGAAATCATTTGGCCAATGATCAGTCTAGCAGCTTTGAACCCACGCTGTGAAGTAAGCAACCCAAATTCTTTTGATACGACGTTTGATACTCAAGTAATACGCATAAAATACTATACCTAACCAATAAAGCTAAGATCCCTACATTACACATTAAGTCCTAAATACATTATAACCCTACAATAAGATATTCCGTTATTACCGATATTTTGTCTAAACTTTATGCAATCCAAAACGTAGTTATAATTTTAGCTACCTACCTACAATATTCTATCCTTTCAGATACCTACTCATTGTATACCACTCTACGCTGTGAGTATATTGTGTCCTAGACCTGTCCTACCTTACAGTTAGTAAATCCTAGTCCTAACTTTATATAGTGTCCCTACCCTACACGGTACAGATTATAAGTCCTAGCCCTAACCTTATATTGTGTCCGAGACCTGTCCCTACCTTACAGTTAGTAAATCCTAGTCCTAACTTTATATAGTATTCCTACCCTACATGGTACAGATCATAAGTCCTAGCCTTAACCTTATATTGTGTCCGAGACCTGTCCTACCTTACAGTTAGTAAATCCTAGTCCTAACTTTATATAGTGTCCCTACCCTACACGGTACAGATCGTAAGTCCTAACCCCTAACCTTATATAGTGTCCCTACCCTACACGGTACAGATCGTAAGTCCTAGTCCTAACCTTATATAGTGTCCCTACCCTACACGGTACAGATCGTAAGTCCTAGTCCTAACCTTATATAGTGTCCCTACCCTACACGGTACAGATCGTAAGTCCTAGTCCTAACCTTATATAGTGTCCCTACCCTACACGGTACAGATAGGGCCCCTCCACCGCCCTATCCTGTGACTGACGACTTCCAGACTGTACAGCCTCCATTTATTTAGTACCGTCTACAAGACTAATGTGATTATTTTATGTTGTATTGTACACAGAAGGCAAAGAATGCTTCTAGCTTAGACGTGTGAATGATTAAACTACATCGCACTTAATCGCAAGCCATACTAAACAATGTTAGATTAATAATCCGTAAATACTTAGGTATTCGTTCACCTAATTTCAATGCAGATCACTATACTTAGGTATTTGTTCACCTAATTTCAATACAGATCACGTTGACTTGGTTTAGACGAACTGATATCAGTCTGTGCTTGTATAAGTGAATATCCCCTTGGGTTGGTAGATAATTCACGGCTGCCTTTGGCTCACCTTAGCACAACCAGAGATCAAGTTTAACGATTATTAAACAATAATACATTATTATAATATTGAAATCAGGTCAACTTTGGTACCTATTATAAACTGCAATACTATCTTACAACCACGCATGCGGACGTCCTGCATTTTCGTACGTTAATAAGTTATATTGTAAGTATTTTGTTTTATTAAGTATTTAGAGTGGTTTAATGCTTTGCATATATTTAAGGTGATATTTAAAATATTAATTGAATTTAATGGTTTTTAGAGTAGGTAGATTACATTTTGAAGCCCTACCTAACCATGTGTCTAAAATTAGATTTCCTATTCTTCTTAGGTGTGTATATATAAAAGACTAGAGGCTTGCCTCACATTTAAAGTTAAACTCGTGTGTACAAGGTGAAACTTACCAAGACCACCTTTCTAACTACTCTCAGAATAATCGTTGGAGCCGACAACTCCAGATGTGTACCTAACACCCTACGTCGCCTACGTGCTCCTTCTACAAGGCCGAAACCTTGGATGTAGAATTTGCGGTCCCTATTCCATAAGGTGCGAATATATAGATATATATAAGATAGATTGCTCTGAACCTTCCTCTCCCAGGCCTATCATGGCGCTGAATCCAGCATGGTCACACTTCGACGAGACCCCAGAGATCCGAGAGAGGCTGACAATCCAGAACAAGGACTATTAACTGTTTATTGAATGATATATCCAACTTCACAGTCCGTGGGTCGTCCAAACCACACGACTTCCACTAGGGAATTGAAGAGGTACCCATGTCTTATTCAATACGAACAAAACGCAGGCACCTCCCACGATTGGGAGATCGTGTTTGTACCTTTCAAAGAGAAATCAAAAGAATAAATTAGTAAAGTGTTATTAAAATACACAAAGACACAAATAACCAGTAGAAAATTAAAGTATTTAAAAAGGACTTACTTCTCTAATGCCGAAAATAACCTAACAAAACACAATTATGGACATAATAGATAATAGTGAAGAACAAAAAGATAAAATAAATGCAACTCACGTATATCTTCTACTGAAAAGTAATCTCGACCTAAGAACCAACAAATACACAAAAATATCCAACAAGTAAAAGAGAAAGTACATGTAAAGTAGAAATAGTGATAATTTGTAAATGTCTCACCCAACCTTCCTCGACGAATGCCTCCAAGGAACAGAAGTCCCTACTACAATTTTCCTGTCCTTTTATACCCCTTAGTTTGAGCTTCATTTGCTTCAATAGATTCTTTAGCGTCTTAAGCTTCAGACTCATTTGCTTCATTTGCTTTATTAGCTTCTTTAGCGTCTAAAACTTCAGTCTTCATTAGCTTCATTAGCTTCATTAGCTTCATTCGATTCATTGGCTTCTCAAGCTTCAGGCTTCATTTGCTTCAATAGATTCATTTGCTTCTAAAGCTTCAGGCTTCATTTGCTTCAATAGATTCATTGGCTTCTAAAGCTTCAGACAAGATCAAAGTCCACATACCTAATGACCTACTTAACACAATACAGCGAGTACAAGCAAAAGTAAACTTAGCTTATATTAAAATAAGGTTTCGTTTGAAATACCTAATTCAGAAATGGGCGGGGCTTAGCATCACGCCATCCTGACACCATATTACGTGACTAACAGTTTGTGTAGTGGGGCGATAAGCAATTCATCTCACTTTTCGGCGGACGTTTCACGATGTCGGACGTGTCATTGTGACAATTTGCGTCCCCGATTCAACGATTAGTTTTCCTTTATTATTTTAGAAATTAATTTCTTAAATTTTATATCATTAATTCGTAATTTATTTAAGTAATTAAATAAGGCAGCAAATAGACAGCAATATTTGTGAATGTAACGGCTCCTACATCCAGACGGACCGTTACAATGGCCAACATGGCTGGCTCGGATGTAGTCCAATTTTCGATGACTTTTTCTAACATTTGGGGCCGTATATCGGCAATAACTCATGTTTTTGACTCTAATGATTATTTTGATTTCATAGATCATTAATAATTGACTATGAGGTTTATTTTTATTTTTAGAAAAAGTTGCTTTTTTATATTGAACTTGCTGACCCAGCAAATTTTGTACCACATTTGTTGAAAACATTTTTTCTTGTAGTTTTTTAAAATTCAAAAATACATTATATATTTTGCATATGTTCGTTTGTCTAAAGCATCAGAACGGCATCGCTGATAACATTCATGGAAGTCCAGGTAAGAAAATTAAAAAGTCAAAATCAACTAGAAAAAAAACGGGGTAAAAAGTTCGCTATTCCAATAGATCTTTGCTGAATTTCCGAAACAAAAGACCAATCTCTGCGTCACAAATGAATTTAAAACGCAAATGACATAAACACAACTTCTCTTCTCAGTAGCTAAGTAATAAAATCTCACCATTCTGTTATTCAGTCCCCAACATCTTAAACTGGCCATTACCAGGTCCCAAGGATATATAATAGTTATATAACATATATGGGCAATATTAATCGTATTATGATATCAGGAGGTCTCAGTTCCGGCACTCATAATAATTACGGGCATTATCGTAAAATACGCGGATTTCTGTGATATCATAAAATATATTTATGAGAAACTGGTAATTAGGGTATTTTTATGATAGTGCTGTAATGACGTAAGTGTGATAGGTTGTTGAACGTTAGTAGGCGCATGTATTCTTTTGTAACTTATTGACATTAGATTGTCATGTCTTCTATACTTCTATACTAATATTATAAAGAGAAAAGGTTTGTTTGTTTGTTTGGATTGAATAGGCTCCAAAACAAATTCTTTCACTGTTGTAAAGCTACACTATTCCCGAGTGACATAGGCTATAAAAAAAAGGTATCCGGGCGAAGCCGGGGCGGGTCGCTAGTTCAGTAAAATTTTAACTACTTAGGTATCTACTAGCTGACCCAGAGAACTTAGCATCGCATTTTTGACTTTATATTAAAAACTAGGGGCTGATGGGAAAAGGTTGAAAACTTAGTGTGTATATATATTGTATTGCTGAATCATAAATGAAATATTTTAATTAAAAAAAAATGCCCAAATTTTTTTAATAATTTTAGGTCCTATCTGTTGTTGTTTTGCTGCTAAGCAACTGAATTATATTATCATCTGCAAAAATTTCAACTAACTAACACGATTCATGAGATATAGCCTGGTGACAGACCGACAGACAAATAGTGAAGGCTCCATTTTACCATTTGGGTACAAAACTCAAAACAAAGCCATCTCATCAAAGTGACGTCATTTACTTGTAAACACCAACCAAACCAGTAGTTACTTTGATGGCCGGCCCATGACGTCACTAGCCATTCCCAAATCCCTTAAGGAGCGCAAACCTATCAATGTCATTGAATAGTTGTCCAAACATCACGCTGCCACAATTAGGGGGCGCGCAGAGACCGCCTCAATAAAGGCGGATGCCTTTACGAGCATACAACTACCAGACCGCTATTAGGCAATCGCTATTAGCTTTGGGGATTGGATGGGTGAAGCTTGGATGTGGTATTTTGGATGAAATAAAAAAAAAATGGGTTTGATTTTTGATGCCTGATTATTGCTGGAGCTTAGTTTAAACAGATTCAATTTGGGTAGGTATTTGGAATTAGAAAATAAAATAGTCGGTATTGATATTTTTTGATACCTTCGCAGTTATTACATGTTGGAATTAACCAATTAAGGCAGATTAAATTCCTATTTTATTATATTTGCTGACTTTTTGAAATCTTTACAGTCTCCGTATTCGTAGTTCACTAAAATGATAGTAGACTGAAGCCTAAAGTACCTACACAATTAATAAACAAACGAATAAAATAAAATAAGTGTGTTAAATTTTTGATATTCTTCTTCCATTTTATTGAATCATAATTATATAATACATACAAATAATGAAAACAACATTATCTAAAAAAAGAACATGAATATATAAATAGCTTAATAATTTATTAAGATTAAGAAATGCTAGCGACCAGGTTTCAACTAAATTGCATATATTTTGATATTTTTTTGTCAAAGGAGAATTTAAGTGTAGTAAATAACCTATAAGTATATAATAAAGAGGAAATGTTTGTTTGCTTGTTCGTTTGAATGAAATAAGCTCCAAAACGACTGTACCGATTTGAAAATTTCTTTCACTGTTGGTAAGCTGCACTATTCCCGAGTGACATACAATAAAACATTATCATTAGGCTATAAAACATTTTGAAAAAAATTAGGGATCCCTGCGAAGCCGGGCTAAACCGCTAGTAAGTAAATTTTAAACAACCAGATCGCCTCGTGTAAAAATAATAATATTTAATGCCTTCTCCACAAAACTAATCAAATACCCACATCGGTACAATCGTCCATATCTTTGTAGAGCACGTAAACAGCGGTGCGATCGTAAAAGAAAATGCGTCCGAGTGTACCGCACAATTTGCGAACGTATCGATCAGTTGCGTGCCGACTGTACCTCGTTAATGTTTGGGGTATTGTTTTGTATTGCTCGAGATAAGAAAACTGTTACGAATGTTGGAATAAATAGGAGTAAATGTCAGATTGTGTGAGTAAATGAGAATTTAGCATAGTTGTTAGTAAGATAGCGTTTTATTTTGGAGTGAGTTACTAGTCATCACAGAATCACGTAATTTTTAGGAAAGATTACATTGGAATGAAACAACTGTTAACGGATTTAACTCGCGTATTTTTATTTTATTTTATTAGCTGACGTTTCGGATTCTTTACAGTTTCCATAATCGTAGCACGACTGAGCTGACAATAGTCTAACGCTAAAGTCAAGTAAATGTGTAATAACCGCGAAGGCATCAGAAATTATTAAAGATTACATTTTTAGCATCGGTCCTTACTAATATTATAAAGACAAAAGTTTGTATAAATACATACATGGATGTATGTTTGTTCCACTATCACGCAAAAACTGCTGAATGGATTTTAATGAAACTTTACAATAATATAGCTTATACAACAGAATAACATATTCGCTTTATTTTGTAACGATATTGCGTAAAGTATCTACTCATCATGCGTAGACGAAGTCGCGGGAAGAAGTAAGTATAAAATAAACGTAGAAAGGAAAGCTGAATACGCCGTTTTACAGTAACAGTTATCAAAGGTGGTGGACTTTCTTTTAATTATATTTTTTTTTGCTGAGACAGAAGTTTAGAACCAGGAGACGGACATAATATAATATAACTAAGGTATTTTTAAATTGTAATGAACGGTTTTTATTATTTGTAGCTAAAAAGTTGATTAGAATTACAACACTTTTATTTACTTAGGTCTTACTTAGGTAGTTTGCATAATATAGGTAATATCGTTTTAGTGTTAGACTATCGTCAGTTGAAAACTTTCCTGTTTCCATATTTGTTGCCTGCTACAAACATGGAAACTGTAAAGTTTTCAAAACGTCAGCAGATAAAATAAAATAAGTGATTTAAATCTTTTTTTCTGTCCTCCGGCCGGAAAGCGCCAACTTTGTGGCCGCTGCGCTAAATGAAATTTCCGCTTTCTGGCTTCGTCGAACAGAAAATAGTATACTGACCTCGGCCAGTAAAGTAAAAAGCCTCAGATCACATTTTTGTCAACCTCGGCTTCGCCTCGGACGACAATTACATGTGATCTGAGACATTTTTTATTTTACTGGCCTTGGTGCGTAATGTACTATTTCAAAAAGTCAGCACATAAAATAAAATAAGTGATTTAAATCTTTTATAATTGTTTCATTCTAATGTGAAATGCAGAGGTATCAACAAAAAATCAATATCTAAGATCCTGACAATTATTTTCAAACAATGCTTAAAGTACTAGGAGTACATATTCTCAAGGGGCCTTGTTCAAGTGCGTTTGACGTGCTCAATACGTCATCGATCCGAGCCCTCCCTTGATTTCTGATCTCCCTGTTGTTTTGATATTTCTTCAATTAAAATTACCTTGCTTTTTTATGCCCCTCATATTGGGGAGATTTGAAGAAACATACCCATTAAGATTGGGTAAATAGATGTGGGTACAAAAATTATAAGAAAATATGAAGTATCGTTTAAATAGTACTTGGGGATCACAGATAATGTTGTGCATTCTTGTAAAAATAATTATGTAATGAATGATTATAATTATCATTAAATACTTTTAGTAAGTCTAAAAGTACTTTAACGTACGGTAAGGAAGATAATTAAGGTCATTATTATTATTATTTTCCATATATAAAGAGAAGAGATAGTGAATAAGATGCTACCTATGTGTATACGATACATGTTAGACTACCGTCAGGTCAGTCATGCTACGAATATGGGATATGTAAAGTTTTAAAAACGTCAGCAAATAAAATATAAATTTATCGAGTTGAATCAGTCTTAGTTCTTTCATTCCAATACAATGTGTAATAACCGCGAAGGCATTAGAAAATATTAGTCACATGTTACTATAACAAATTACAAACACTAATATTAAGATCACAGTGAACACACAGTGACACAGTGAAACAGTAAGATTATAATTATAATTTAATAAAACAATAATTATGAAATTGGAATGAAACAACTATTAATTTATTTTTATTTGCTGACGTTTCGGATTCTTTACAGTTTCCATAATCATAGCACGACTATGGTGACAATAGTCTAACGCTAAAATACGCGAGTTAAATCCGTTAATAGTTGTTTCATTCCAAACAGTAAGATTATAATTAGGTATAATTTAATAACAATAATTATGACATAAAAAATAACTTTTGTTTTTTACTGCTAAAAGTTGCAGTACTACCTATATTGTAAAAGCACTTCATCAATAAACACAAATCTTTAAAAGACTCCGAGTAAAAAAAATCTGTCAAAACTCCCAGCGAGCACACTTCATCAATCCAGAACATGTCCCCTTTACTCCGAAAAAAACAGGGAGGTGATTCTGTGGAAAATTAAAAAGGCCTCAGGCCGATCGGGTAATATTCTCCTTCGTTACTCGTATTGCCCAGGTACGCGCGGGCGGTTGCGAGGTAACGCAGTGTAGGTTCGATTCTGTGGGGGTGTCGCGAACTTTGTTTAAAAATTGATATATTGGGAACTACTATAGTTTACTATATAGCTGTGTCCGCGACTTCGTCCCCGTGGAATAGTAATTCTTCATAAGAATTTAAATTTTCCCCGTTTTTTACACATTTTCCACTGTTTCTTCGCTCCTATTGGTCGCAGCGTGATGTTATATAGCCTAAAGCCTTCCTCGATAAATGGTCTATCCAACAAAAAAAGAATTTTTAAATTTGAACCTGTAGTTCCTGAGATTAGCGCGTTCAAACAAACAAACAAACAAACTCTTCAGCTTTATAATATTAGTATAGATTTGCTGATGTTAAAATCCGTATTTCCCAGGTAGGCGCAGGCGGTTGCGAGGAATGCAGTGGTGGTTCGATTCTTTGAGGGTGTTGCAAAGTTTGTTCATAATCTTTATTGAATTGATGGTAATAATATATTGGGAACTACTATAAGTAACGAATTTGACTTACGTATTTTATTTTATGTAGATAGGTACCTAGTGATATTTAAATCTGTTGTTTCATTCCAAAGCAGCAGATTTATTTTTACATTTAGACCATTTTATTGTTTGTTTCACGGATTTATTCTGGAATGAAACAACTATTAACGGATTTAACTCGCGTATTTTTATTTTATTTTATTTGATGACGTTTCGGATTCTTTACAAATTCCATAATCGTAGCACGACTGAGCTGACAATAGTCTAACGCTAAAATCTAAAATCCGAGTTAAATCCGTTATAATAGTTGTTTCATTCCAATGTGTAATAACCGCGAAGGCATCAGAAATTATTAGATTTGTTCTGGTTGTTTATTATTAACGCGGGCGTGCATTGCATGTAGGCCCAATGTATCTACATACGCACAGCACAGATTTAATAGTACAGTCTAGTGGAACCCTAGAAACTTTATATTTACTTTTTACCATCTCTTCATCAAAGTAATACAAAAATGTCCTTTCATCTTTTATAGTTTATCTCGGTGAAGCTACCGCCTCATAAACCGCCCAAGTAAGGTTACCTGGTATAAATTCAGGTTCGCTATTTCATTCCATATAATGAATGCCAAGATTAAGATTTGTGCACAAAATTGCTCTTTTGTTTGCATTGTGCTAGTGCTTGTACAGTCGGATATATTTAGAATGAATGAATTAATATTTATTTAATTCCATTGGACTTAGAAAAATACCGAAATTTTAAAAACAAATGGCAGATTTAATGGATATTTTATGTTATCATTTTGAGTTTACAGTTCACAATTTAGAATAAATATATTTATGTGAGAAAAAATAAATTAAAAAATTACCATTACGAACATCGTACGATATGTTTTTTTTTTTAATTACAAATACTGTACTTAATACTTAAAACTTTCCCTTAATGTAACTAAATTTAACAAATTACATTCTTAATCGATTTTAACTCAGTAAAAAAAAGATTATCACAAATACGTATAAAATTCTAAATGTAAACAATACATTTTTCATATTATCAGTTGAAGTGTACTTTCGTCGCCCGCGGCTCTCCTGTATCTGTCGCCATGCTGTAATAACAGGCCTAGCTACTTGTACTTATTATACTCACCACAATACCTTTTTTTACATATTAGTACAATATTACACGTAAAAGTCTAAGGTGAAAATATTCCAACATTTTACTATGGCTACCAGGCGCTAGTAGGGATTGCGATAGGGTAGACACTTGATACATTTGCCTGTACGGAAGGCCCGCCCTTGGTTATCAGTAAGGTAATAGATAAGATTAATTTATTTCTAATAGGTATAATTACATTATTACCTATGTCAAATTACATAACTGATTGATTTTTAGATATACTTAACCATAATATATTTGTCATATAATAATTTCTGATGCCTTCGCGGTTATTACACATTGGAATGAAACAACTGTTAACGGATTTAATTCGCGTATTTTTATTTTATTTTATTAGCTGACGTTTCGGATTCTTTACAGTTTCCATAATCGTAGCACGACTGAGCTGACAATAGTCTAACGCTAAAGTCTCAGTCGTGCTACGATTATGGAAACTGTAAAGAATCCGAAACGTCAGCTAATAAAATAAAATAAAAATACGCGAGTTAAATCCGTTAACAGTTGTTTCATTCCAATATATTTGTCATATTTTTATTTTGGGATGATTTGACCGTTTTATGAAAACTGATTGAAACTTGGCTAGACTTATTTCCCGGGTAATTTAAATATATTTTTATAATAATATAAACAGCTTAAGTACTTCAGCGTTAGACTGTCGTCAGCTCATGCTACGAATATGATACTTGTAAGGTTTTAGAAATAAAATATTGTTTCATTAAAAGGCTTAAGAGTCTCCTTTCAGGAGTCTCGCCACCCGTCCGGTTTTGCAGTAAAGGCCCATTAGCTGGCCAACTGCGCTTCAGTATTCAGTTCGAAAAAAAAAAAAAAAAAAAAAAAAAGTGTTTCATTCCAATGTGTTATAACCGTGAAGGCATTAGAAATTCTTATTCTATTGAAATGAAAGAACTGTAGACGGATTTAACTCGCGTATTTTATTTTATTGGCTGACGTTTCGGAGCCTTCACAGATACGGTAATCGTAGCACGACTGAGCTGACAATAGTGTTATGCTAACGTGATCAGAAAAGCATCCAAAATTATTAAAAAATACTAACCAACAGTTTTTCAGCAAACACAAGCTGTTTTTCTTGCCCTATTCGTAATTACTTCTTATTCCGTACCATTGTGCATTTTATCGTCTAAAAACAGAAACCTATCAACACAGTGGTCTGTTTCCCGCAATCGGCAATCGTACACAACTGCTAATGGGGGTAGTTTCTATTAGCTTTTATTGTTTCTGTCGGCCCCTGTCCGTAATGTTTTCCTTATTAGAACCTTCGATGTTTAACACAAATACATACTGATAACATATAAACTTGTTTGGTGTAGTGTTAGGATTGTCGGTTTAACTTAGAAATCTAGGTCTCGATAATTTTTGATGCTTTATCGGTGTATCAGTTAGTATAGGTACATTATTGGAATGAAACAGTTACGAGTTTGCATGATGTAAAATTATTTAGGATAAGACTATCGTAATTTCAGTCGGTTATAGATATGGGAACTGTAACCTATTTTTTATCCCATTCTCTTGGGAAAAAACATGTTTTTTTCGATCTTTGATATCTGGCACTTACCTATAAAACAGCACCATTTTCAGCTTAGCGAGTATCAGGCGCGTGCAGTGAGGGTCGCGCAAGTACTACGTCAGGGTAGGCACTCCATACATTTATATCATTGTGCCTATATGGAATGCACGCCCTTGGCGAGTACCATTCCTTTCTAAGATCCTCTTAAAAAAATATCTTTCCTAAAGTTACTTCTAGGATGGAATCTTAGACCAATACTACTTTAATACTAGCGACCCGCCCCGGCTTCACACGGGTGCTATAACCTTTCTCGGGAATCAATCTATCTATTAAAGAAAACTGCTTTAAAATCCGTTGCGCAGTTGTAAGATTTAAGCATACATATGGACGGATCGACGACATTTTTTTATACTTTGTAGTGATAGTGATTCAGTTTCTTCATGAAAACATCCCTACTAATATTATAAATGCGAAAGTAACTCTGTCTGTCTGTCTGTCTGTCTGTTACGCTTTCACGCTAAAACTACTGGACCGATTTAAATGAAATTTGGTACAAAGAAAGTCTGGAACCTGAGAAAGGACATAGGCTACTTTTTAACTGACTGCAAAAAAGGAGGAGTTCCACGCGGACGAAGTCGCGGGCAGAAGCTAGTACAAATATAAACTCCCATAATGTTGCCGTCAACATCGACTGTAACCTATGAACAAAATCCAAAATGGCCGTCACTGGTATAAAATAACCATTCATTTGTGTTACCGACATCGGTAACGACCACTTGTACAAACCTGTTTGTATTGTGGATGGAATAAATCGACAGTTTTGTACACTCGATTAAATTAAAGGTTAATGTTGAATATGGATTGGACTCTAATTTGACCCTTTCAGTACCGTATTAACTCATCTTTGGAATGAAACAACTTTAAACGAAAATTATCTTGCGTATTCGATTACAAATTCCATAGTCGCTACGATTATGGAATCTGTAAAGACTCCGAAACGTCAGCCAATAATATAAAATACGCGAGTGAAATCCGTTTAAAGTTGTTTCATTCCAATGTGTAATAACCGCGAAGGTATCAGAAATTATTATGTCATCTTTTTTTTCTATAAATCAATATTTAACTTAATCACGGCGTCACGCTAGAACGGATGGAGCATATTCACTATTTTTTATTGTGTAATTTATTAATAGAAATAAAGCAAAAGCGGGCAAAAGCTAGTGTGTAAATAACTTTTTCTGTACTCCGGCCAGGAAGCGCCAACTTTGTGGCCGCTGCGCTAAATGAAATTTCCGCTTTCTGGCTTCGTCGAACAGAAAAATAGTATACTGACCTCGGCCAGTAAAATAAAAAGCCTCAGATCACATTACATGTGATCTGAGACATTTTTTATTTTACTGGCCTTGGTGCGTAATGTACTATAAATAAATAGGGGCCTAGACAAGCCAACGTTCAACGTTAACGTTAAACGAAACGATCAAAATGTATAGAATTTGACATCCGCGAACGTTTGTGACGTACGTGACATTCGTTCGCGGATGTCAAATCCCATACAATTTGATCGTTTCGTTTGACGTTAACGTTGAACGTTGGCACCTTGTCTAGGCCCTTTCTAGGCCCCATAAAATGCGATCAAGTAAACATGTCACCCTATTAACTGTGGAAGTGTCCATAGCCGGGGGTCGAATCAATATACCGACGGGACATTATGCGAGATTTATTGCTTGGAGGAGGCTTATTAGTAGAGACGGACTCCTAGACAGGAATGTAGACTTGGTAATCTAATAGACTTTGACAATTGATTGTTAGGAAGTAGTCATTTCTGATGCCGTCGCGCTTATCACTAGCTTCTGCCCGCGACTTCGTCCGCGTGGAACTCCTCCTTTTTTGCAGTCGGTTAAAAAGTAGCCTATGTCCTTTCTCAGGATCCAGACTTTCTTTGTACCAAATTTCATTTAAATCGGTCCAGTAGTTTTAGCGTGAAAGCGTAACAGACAGACAGACAGACAGAGTTACTTTCGCATTTATAATATTAGTTAGGATAGTTAGGATTGGAAAAGAAAATATTAGCATATTTAATTTTATTGACTGACGTTTCGGAACCCTTACAGTTTCCATACTCGTAACACGACTGTGCTGACAATTTAATCACTTTAGTGTAAAGCGTCAGCTCAGTAGAAGTAGTTTATATAAAAACTAACTTTTGCTTGCTTTGCTTTTGAATTTTAATAAAAGACGAAATATAGCATTTCATAAATTTTGTTAAAAATTATTTTGAAAAATTTGAAATACATAGGACCAAAGGATCAGATACAGACTTTGCAGCCCTCTTTCAGCCATTTAGCCATTAGGGGTACAAGGAACATACCCTCCACGTTCATATCATGTAGGTATTTAGGGTGTGGATTTGACATTCGCGAACGATTGTCACAAACGTTCGCGAATGTCAAAATACATTTTTTTTAGGTAAATAACATGATAGCATGACACCCATTAAAAAGGCGATAATCATTATAACACTTTATTCTTTTATAACTATCAGAAATTAAAATCGTCTAAATTTCGTTTAAAAAATCATATAGTAAAGATAGATTTTGTATGTTGTGCCTTCTACTAGATTACAAAGGTAATAAACAGCCGAATCTAGCCAATATACAAAAGTCGCAAGAATGCGACAAAGTATTGGTGTATAAAAACCAAATGTGAGCGGCCCCGGCTTCTCCGCGTTTAATATACTCCTGGGTACTGTCACGTAGACAATTGTTTAAAAGAAATACAAATAAATTAAGGTACCTTTCAACCACTATTTGGATGCTAAAATAAAATAGTTGACTCTCGTTGAAAGTATATTTAAAAGGCTGACTTAATAATAAAAAAAAACATTATCATCAAAAATAATAAACAATTACAAAATATAAATTGTATATAAAAAGGTTCGCCGACAATGATAAGCTTAATTACTTTAATAATTTCTGATGCCTTCGCGGTTATTACACATTGGAATAAAGCAACTATTACCCAACGGATTTAACTCGTGTATTTTTTTTGCTAACGGATTCTATACAGTTCCCATAATTGTAGCACGACTGAGTTGACAATAGTCTAACGCTAAAGTGATTTATACAATTATACAAACTTTTTTTTATAAAAAATATTATCACATTGTATGCAGTAGGTATATATTCTTATAAATAACATATTACTTGAAATTACTTGTATAAGACTATTATAATAATATAGTAAACCCAGTTTACTGTATCTATTTTAACAAAACTGTAAAGTTTTCGAAAATCATCACAAAATCGTTAAATACATTTTTGCTTCCTTCTTCCAATGTAGGTATATTAATATGTATAATACCCACAAAAGCATAATATTTTTTTTTCATTCATTACCAATAATAAACTTACCTACTAAAAAATACAACAAGCACTTGTCTCCCCGACTGTCCCGCATATGTCACAGTCCCGGCTCGCACAATAAATAAATAGCACAAATTCCGAAGTGACCAGACACCGGCCCAATGAGAACGGATAAATATTGCACCCGGACCGCGTGTATTGCGTCTTTGTTTTTACTTAACATTCATTTCGTGGAACTTGTGATTTAATAAGTAACTTGCGTGCTTTACTGTACATTTTGAGTAAAGAAATTTGAAAAGTAATTTTTGGTTTCGGTTTTGAATAGGGTACCTAATCTATACTAATATTAAAAAGCTGAAGAGTTTGTTTGTTTGTTTGAACGCACTAATCTCAGGAACTACTGGTTCGAATTGAAAAAATCTTTTTTGTTGGATAGACCATTTATCGAGGAAGGCTTTAGGCTATATAACATCACGCTGCGACCAATTGGAGCGAAGAAACAGTGGAAAATCTGTAAAAAAAACGGGAAAAATAACTATTCCACGCGGATAAAGTCGCGGGCACAGCTAGTACTTTAATATAGCTGTGATTCTAAATTTATTTGACATAAAATTGTATTAATTAGTACCGCTGTAATTTATTTGTACAATATTATTTTTTTTAATTTGACATAATAATATTGCTTTGATGACAAAATAGCAAAAACCAATTAGGTACTTAATTAATGTTATTAAATCTTACAATTTTTTGTTTTGACGATCTCAGTATTAGTAGTAGTCTAGTAGGTAAATAAAATACGAAATTACTGACACCTTAGATTAATATTAATGATTCAATTCTATTTTTAACCTCCGACGAAAAAACGACGGGGTGTTATAAGTTTGACGTGTCTGTCTGTCTGTCTGTCTGTCTGTCTGTCTATCTGTCTGTCTGTGTGTGTGTGTGTCTGTCTGTGGCATCATAGCTCCCTAAGGCATGAACCGATTTTGATTCTGTTTTATTTCTACATCTACCATGCAAGACTAAAACTTAACCTATAAAATAATCCATCAATACTTGCACTGCATTCTAAAAATACAATCAAAGCATATCTATTCAAATGCAAACTGCAGTTGGCAATAACTCAAGTAGAAAGGTCGCAGTTGACGTTATCAGTAAAAATATTTACTTCCCGACCAATAGACAATGCGATAGTACGCTCGCATTCGAGAAATTTTTGCCGTTGATAAGAAAGAGTGTGGAGAGGGATTTTTATCCCAAAAATAAGATATAGTGACAGAAAAAAATACACTTTGTTTTATACTATGTAGTGAAGATCGTCATAACTAAGTGTACATTTTATTTAAAAATCATATAAGTAGTAAACATTTTCCTTTTTGTATGTTGTGACTTCTATTAGATTGCAAAGGTGATAAACAGCCGAATCTAGCCAATACACAAAAACAATATACATACCAAAAATAAGTACAAACAAGGTGAGATCCAAAACTTTGACTACAAACAAAGTCCTAAATAGTTTTGTCCCCTTATAAAAAGGATATATTTATAATTATATTTTTGTACTAAGACAAGAGTAGAAAAATTGAGACTCAGTGGGACTTGAACCCACGCCCTTGCCTTTTACTAGCGGCACCTTGACACCATGAGAAATATTAATCTAATGAATCTTCAAATTTCTCTACTACTTCAATTTGGTCTTGTACTTTCATTGTTTACATACGAATTTTTCGCTTCAGCGCCATTGTGTGAATATCGATAACCAACAATCGAATAAGGGGAGCTAGACAAGTGCCCAACGTTCAACGTTAACGTTAAACGTTAGCACCAAAATGTATGGGATTTGACATTTGTGACGTACGTGACAGTCGTTCGCGGATGTCAAATCCCATACATTTCGGTCCTAACGTTTAACGTTAAATTTGAACGTTGGGCACTTGTCTAGGGCCCCAGGACAAATTTATTTAATTTCTGTCTTATCCATTTCTAACTTTCACGCTTTCTGTCACAAAGAAAAAAAACATCGGATTGGCTACGGGCGTAGCACTTCGTAGAACCTCATATTGAATACTAATAATACATTTTAATATTATTTTCGATGCCGAAGCTTAAGATGTGCTACGAACGTAGCTGATTCTGTGGTTTTCCCGCTTTGTAGCAAAGTACGTGTTCGTGGCAGATTTTGATTTAGGCATAGGTACTATCGGATGCTTTCGGGGTACGCCATTTTAGAAAAAAATTGCTTGCACTTGTTGCTTCACACACAGCCGCCAGGTACCAGGGTCGTTCAAGCGATTATTGCCTTAAAGGTGTAACATCGCCAGCACAGTTGATAGTACCTATATCATAACCTTTATACTTACATAATTGTCATAAACCAAGACTCATATAGAACTTTTGTGCCACTTGGAAAGTGTTAAAGAAAGTCTCTTTCCATAATATCTAAGCCAACCCCCTGAAAGTGCAGTAAATCAATTGCAACTGCAGTCGATCGCATGCGGCGCCGTCGCGTGTCGATCGTAAACCTGTATCGAGTATCGCTTCTTTGTTTTAAGTGGAAGCCGTGTTCACACTCTGTGCACTTTTAGCACACGTCATACAATGGACTAATACTTTGTAAACTTTTGTAAGCTTTGGGACACGTCATACAAATGAACGGACATTGTATATTTATTGGGATTTTTGGGGCATAAGATACAAATGGATGAGTAATAGGAATTTGTCGATTTTTATAGCAAAGGGATATATTTTAAGATTAGATTAGATTAGATTAGATTTATTAATTTCCCAAAATTCATACAATATAATTACATTTATTATTATGTCAAATTACATGTACTCATATTGAGATCGTCAAAAACAAAAACAAAGAACAATAAGATTAAATAATAATTATCATCAAAATTACAATAAGATTTTGTCATACATGTCAAATAGGTATATTAACTATCATAGATTTTTCTCATTAGTCGTCAATACAATTTGTCATACGGAATAATTTATATTTAATACAATTTAATACTTTTAAATAGACAATCAATAATTTATTTATATTTTTGAACGAATTCGTCAACAGAATAGAATGGATTTTCCAATAAAAAGTTCCTCAGTTGGCACCGAAATGCTTCGTCAGACGGCACGTTCTTTATCAGAAGATAATTTATATGTAATCTTGAAGGTTTTGAAGAGGTCAATCATCATTTGATTATAGGTTAGTATATAGTAGATTATTATACTATTTCATACAATTCTAGGCTTTTCTGTCAATTGACAAACCTTTACTTAATAATAGTAATTTTACTGCTATTTTTAATGGAAATTTCTAGAATTGCCTTTTGTATGTGCGTATTGCAAATGGTTTTTCGGTTTTGAATTATTAGGTATAGGTAAGTTAAAATAATAAAATTAGTATCTAAGTATGAACTATACGTACACTAAACTCGTGACCTCCATTTTTATGAATATTGCATAGTAATATTGTACATGATCTTGAACTTGTTACGGAATACGTGTATCGTAAATATGGTTCAGTGGATTTATAGCAAAATAAATTATGCATTTTGATTATATCTTAGTTCATTTATGGAATATGAAAATTTGACACGACATTCGAAGGCCTTATTTTACTGTTAAGTTTCTCTTAAAGCATTGTTTGTCACTTTTTCACAAACCAATTTATAATTTTATAGTTTTCATTATTGTTTTGCTTAATTTGATTTTACAGAATTACTATGTGTAACTGCATATATGCTTAATAAGCCTATAAATGCAGGTATTATGGACATATGATCTGAAGACATATTTTGTAAAACAATCTGTCAAAAATACTACAATGCGTCATAATGCAAACTGTACCTTTAAATACATCAAGATAAAAAAAAATAATAAGGTTTGATTAACAAGATATTTTTATCCATTGGTAACAATGGTAACTAATTTTAATAATAATTTAGTTACTTAAGTCACAGTAGATATTTAAATGAAGGCTGACAACATATACTATTCTAATTTAATTAAAAAAATGTTAATGACTGTACAAAAAAGTATACTTGAAACCAGCTGTTTGGTAAGAAATCATTTGTTGCATGCCATGGTCGTGTCAAGGCCGAGTCGTAGTGCAGGTCAGCTGACGTGCACTAAAACTGCATTCAATGCACGACGACCCAGATGTCGGGGAGCTGGAAGATTCAGCGCAGCTCAGAAGGAAGTTTGAGCACAGTTAACTAATTATGTTTATTTGAATCTGTATTAATAAAAATGAATCACCGAATCTCTTTATAATTATTACTAGCTGTGCCCGCGACTTCATCCGCGTGGAATAGACTCTTCATATAGGCTTCATATTTTCTCCGTTTTTTACACATTCTCCACTGTTTCTTCGCTCCTATTGGTGATATAGCCTAAAGCCTTCCTCGATAAATGGTCTATCCAACAAAAAAAGAATTTTTAAATTCGAACCAGTAGTTCCTGAGATTAGCGCGTTCAAACAAACAAACAAACAAACTCTTCAGCTTTATAATATTAGTATAGATGTATCTACATACAGAATTATTAATAAACCAGCTTCTGTCCGCGACTTCGTCTGCGCAGGATAACTCACGTTATATCTTATTAAGGAGGAGTAGTAGTAGTCCTCCCCGAAGTTATAAAAGGAACCCCCATTGAAAATTTCTAACTACTTATTATAGTTTAGGCCCAGCTGCGTTGATACGTCTGTCAATACGGCTTGTTGGTCTAGTGGTCAGGCACTGACCACGAAACCGGAGGTCATCGGTTCGATTCCTGCTAGGGGCAGATGTCAGTGTGAGCGCTGACATCTGTACCTCAGTCTTGGATGTCTTTGGTGCGAAATGTCCAAAGATATATTATTATTTAGTCTTTTATCAACCAACTAAAAAACGGAGGAGGTTTTCAAGGTGACATGTATATATATTTTTTTTATACATGTACGAGTAGGTACATATTCCAATATCGCATATGACACTTCTAGTGTAACCTGGTAACTGAAACCTGTCTCCCGCTCGTAACCGAGTGATAATAGTAACATCCGCGCCTCTAAATGAGTTACGTGTCTCGCCACATCAACAATAACTATGAAATAAATTTCATGTCTATCACAATATAAGTAATATTATCCGGTTTTTCCCATTTCCTGTTATAATTATGTTCAAATGAAATAACAAAAAACGGATTTAACTCGCTTATACACGCATCTCATAATCATAGCCGAATGAGCTGTCAATAGTCTAACATGCATGTGATTTATTATAATATATTTTACTTTACATAGGTAGTACATAAATTTATTAAAATATCCGAATATTCTACATGACACATCTAGTGTAACCTGGTAACTGAAACCCGTCTCCCGCTCGTAACCGAGTGATAATAGTAACATCCGAGTCTCTAAATGAGTTACGTGTTCCGCCGCATTAGAGGTTCTATAAAAACTGACCTCGTCTCTAGACCCTTGGAGTTGGGTATTTCTGAATGACTATATTATATAAAAGGAGAAGTTCACTTAATGACTGACATATCAGCGCAGAGTAACTATAAGGGTTAGAAACTTAAAGTTTTGCGCAGGGGTTCCTTTTATAACGTAAGGAAGCACTAAGAAACGGTATGTTGACGTTTCGAAAACTTTATAGTTATCGGATTATTTATAGCTAACTGAGCTAACGATAGCCTTACACTAAAGTAACATTATGATAAATTACGTTATGGAGTTGTTTCATTACCTAATATTTCTGTAAATTTCTAATAGGTAGTAGTTTTAATATCATGTGTTTATTAATTTATATATGACTTGATTATAATATTTTTTAACTTAATGAAAAATTAATCTACTTAATCTAATCTTTGCAAATATAACCGCGAAAGCGTCAGATATTATTAAGTTTGATTTTTAAGAATAATATCTTGTTCTACTTATTAGACAATTAAAAGAGAGATTTTGAAATACAAACTGAATATTTGCAAATAAAAGACACCCGCGGCGATCCAATTTCGAAAAAAAAATCATCGTTCGAAATTCAAAATGCGTTACCACTCGTCACCAAGTGATGCGTGATCACGGGTCGACGCTCAAGAGTTTCTTCAATAAAGAACCTTCAAATACACAATCCAATTTCAACCGTATTCTTATACCCTTAAAGTTAAGAATAGCTTCAGAGCCCCGAGAAGGCCTTTTGAGAAATTGACAATACAATTTTGAATTTTACACGATCGGATTAAGGTTTAAATTGCTAGTGGGTTTTTTGAAAAGTTTCTCCAAATGAACATAGTCGCGACTTTTTATACACAAGAGTTATTCAAATCTAGCCAATACGCAATACAGGCTGATTGCTCAGTTTTTTTAATTGCATAATTTATATAAATATTAAATATATTACTTACTTACAACTCATTTTTTAATTCATACTTCTTATCGTAATTTTTTCAAGCGCAAGATATCAGCTGTTAGGAAGAATTACCAGAAAATTCTAATCTAATAATATGAACACTGTATGTTCTAAAACCGCTTGATTTAAGAAGCAAAAGGTACCTATTATTTTCCAGTAGGTAAATACCAACAACTTGAGATGCCTTCTTTTAACGGTAAACGCAGTAAGTTCGTTTGAAACTTATAAATCTTATTTTTTTGTTAGGATCTTTTCATATACATTTCGACCCAGTGGGATCTGTAGTAGGTATGTACCCCTCCCTTAGCTTACTTCAGGTCTCATAACCGCTTTCATATACCATATTTTGTCATCCCGTGGCAAAGCTCCGAAGTCTTCAGGTTCCAGAATAGAAAAAAAGGAATCGCGATATAGGTATGACCTTACTTACTACGTGTCTTAAACTACCTTTTAAATGTAATAACCAAGGGCCTAGACAAGATGTCAATTCCCATACCTTGTCTCGAGGCCCTTGACATTCGAAAACTGATCACAAACCTTTTCATTAACCTTCAGTACATATACATTCTCATATACAGCGTTGACGTATAAAAAAACATGGTGAATATATCTCATTAATCCCACCACCCTGTACAACCAATAGGTATCGCGAGATAGTGCCTTTTCTTCACCACTTCGCCTAACGATGTCATTCGCCGTTCCGACTCTGACGAGTTATTGAGACTTTTTTCAAGGGACCGGGGACCACCCATCCGGGGGGAACGGAGACATAACGGTTATGGAAGTGGCATCTATAACAACGGTAAGTCCACCACTGAACAGCATGTTGAGAACGAAAGTGACTTAACTCAAAATATCGTTACTCCATAAAGGATTGTAAGTTTAAAATTTAAGTTTGATTTCGCGTAGTGACATAATTCCGAGTTATGTCACTTTCGTTCTCATCATTCGATAGGTTCCAAGTCCGTCCACAGTGACCAGTACGAAGCATAGGCTCAGTTTAAAATGGTTTAACAGAATACATTATAAATAGTAGGTTATTGTTCTACCTTTTGTGATTTTAGTTGACGGTGTTATGACTAGATAACACCTGAAATAGGGGATTGCGGATTCGAATTTAGCATCATAGTGATGGTCATTGTAATGATTGATTTACAAACATAATAATAATATTATGTAATTATTAAAATAATTACATAATGATACTATCGTGGTTATCACACATTGTAATTATATTAGGTATATTAGATTATAATAATTTTATGCTGATGTCCCCATATTCGTAGTATTTCGTAGTAGTCTGATACAATTATGGAAACTGTTCTGTAAAGTTTCTCTAAATGTCAGCATCAAATTAATAAACCTACAAGACTTCATTTTAATTGTGTAATTACAAAGTATTTTTTAACAAGCTACGCTCGCATTTCTATTTATTCTACACCCAGAGCCCTTTCCATTTTTATAGCTCCAGTCAATGTGGATCTCACTATAATTATGTCTGCGGAAAGATTGAATACTCGAGTTGCGCATTTTCTACGTGAGGGGTTCATCGGTAGTGTATTTATGTGGTTAAGTCATTAAACTTGCAATATAAAAGAATTCAGTTTCAATGATTTATGCTACTTATAGGTATCACTATCTGTTAGCGAAGGATGGACTGGAATTGCTTGTTAATAGGAATGGAGGCATTAATAAATTTATACATAAACGAACACAATATTAATACGACACAACACCAACTAACTGACAACTAGAAACAATTGATATTTAAGAGGGCAACAGCCAATAAATAGTAAAACTAAAACGATATACAATGCGCAAGGGTACATAACACTATCATTTGATAGTGACAAATAATTTTAGAGGTTCCTAATAAGCATTGCAGTGTGATTAATGTTTCACTGCTTTATTATAATTCATATTATTATAAACGTTCCTCTAGAATCACTCTATCTATTAAAACAAAACCGATACAATCCGTGGCGTAGTTTTAAAGATTTAAGTATACATGGTGATGGACACACAGCGACAGCGATTTTGTTTTGTACTATAGTGGAGTGATATACCTAATAATAATCTGTAACTGATTTGGCTGATGGAGTGGAGTTGCAGCTTAAAACCGTGGAAAAAAATAGTATGATTTGTTCCAACTTTAATACTTGCTACCTGTAAAACAGCCCCGCTTTCAGCTAAGCGAGTACCATTACTTTCTGCGTTTATTTTACACTACCAATTCTAAAAAAAATCCTAAAATCACGTAAGTTAGGTGTAACTGAAATCTTGGTCTAACAAGTCTATTGCAATTCTAAGACATTATTTAAATATTTCATAAAAAACAAAACTGCCTTCACTTGTCTACTCCTTTAGCGGTTATACAAACAACGTAACAATGACTATTACCACGTTAATTCGATTACGATTCACAAAATCGTTACAAGTATCTACATATGTTCTCAATCGATATGAGACAGACCCCCCGCCGTCGAATTAATCGCCCGTGACTCCCTCGCACTGGGCAATTAAAATTAGGACGCCTACGTTACTACTGACAAACTAGTGTTGGATTGTAGTCCAGTGCTTTTCAAAGTTCTTCATGATATGACCCCCATTGTATGTAGAAATTCGCCTGCGACCCCTACCTTTTTTACATGATATCTTGTCTGCACGGGGTCGTAAAGTCAACTACTTAATAAATCGGTAATAGTTTCAAATTCTTTCACGGTTATTATAATTTGGAATGAAATAATTATGACGGATCTAACTCAATATATCTATATAACTGACATTTCGTACAACTGACCGAACTGACTATAATGTTCTTCTATCGTCAGTGGTCAGTTTCCGTCTACTTATGTAAGGCACATTTCGCACTTGGCCATGACACTTGTTTAGACCTACGCTCTTAAGTACATAAGTTTCAAAATCAAAGCTTTGCAGTCAGAAGCGGTCACTAAACCAATAGTACTTATTCAAAAGATAGTAAATTGTGAAAACAATGAATTTAGAAAAATATCTACTGCTTTCCCAGAGTCCTGGGAGTGGGGTCATAACCCCCATGACCCCCTGGCTTGAAAACGAACAATATGAATGAAAAGTGTAACTGACTGCAGACGAAAACTGACCACGTGACTTTACGTTAGCTGTATAACGACAATACAGAGAAATAAAAGAGGGACTGTCTTAAATTTCCCTCACAAAGCTATGGGTACTGGTAAAACTATTCCAAATCGAATTATTCTGAGTGATCTGTATATATTAGAGCTGATTGGCGGTTGGCGTGTTGGTCGGCAATATGCGAGGAAGTAGGGTCGGGATCGATTGTGGTAAGAACTATTGATTTACTTTTGAATGAAAGAATAACGGATTGCAATGAAGCAACTATAACGGATGCACCTCGTGTATTTTGTTTTGTTTAGTGATGTTTTGAAAATTTTACAGTTCATATTTGTACGACTGAGCTGACGATAGTCTTACCTAAGTTATTTTAAATCAACTAATTAGGTACTTAAATTTACAATAGATAAAATACGCGTTATAAATCCGTTGCATTTTTTTCACTTCGAAATTTATTTATTTATTAATAGGTACTTAAAATTGGGTTTTATTATGACCCCCTTTATCAATAGTTGTTTTAGTTTTGATTTTTTTTTTATTTGTATCCAGTGTGATAGTAAAGAGGTTCATTATATGGTCAGAGGTTTGGAATGAAACTAGTAGTACCTAAATATAAATCTAGACATAATTAATATACTTTGATTTATGCTACATATAAGCAGAGCAGAGAACCAGAGTCATCGACATAGCCCACCGGATTAGCAAGCTAAAGTGGCAGTGGGCTGGCCATATTAGCCGAAGAAGAATACTGAACTTTGCCAGGTCTGTGGCATTGTAATTCTGTAGATGTATTCGTAAAAAACAAAAAATTACCAACCCAAAAACCATCTAAACCATAGCCAATAAATCGTACAGATATATACAGTCATATTTCACGCAAACGCGATGAAAGCTTCGCTAAAACGACATATATCATTTAGCTCTGTTTCTAATTGAGATATATATATTGGCACATATTTCAGTGACCATTTTTACATTTTTTTGAACGAATGATGTTTTGTCAAAAAGTGAAATGTGAGGTTGCTGTGGTGTGGAAATGTGTAAATGGCAATGTTGGATTTAATTATTAAAAGATGAATGTTAATTATTAGTAAAATATAATGACTTATTGAGTTTTTTTATTGCAACACAAATATTACATTTATATCGATAACTTATAATAAGTTAGTATTATTGCTTCACAAATATTACATTTATATATCAAGAGGTAACTCATAATTGATAATTATTTTAATACTTACTAACTTCTTCCAGCGACCTTGTATGAGTTTTGTACACAATATCTCAATATAACATGTTATTATTGTAAGGCTTCATCAAAATTAGTTTTTTCGTGAAACAGAAGTAAATATAGGTACGTACATCGATACATCCAGTCTTCCATACACTCATTCATTCTCACAAATCAGTAGGTTTCTATACTGACAATTAGGATCATAATTATTTTCAAAATTTGAATACATTATATTATGTTAATAATATTAAAAGGTAACCCCCAACTAATTATGATACCAAATAAAATGACATAAACCATAATTTTGTTATTTCAATATATTTTTAGAATAAAGTTGTTTACACACCGCCGACGGAGGCGTGAGCGGCCATTAGCAATCGCGTTCGGAAAACGCGAGTGATAGCCGAAATGTGACCCCTAATGCAGCGCCGGTGTGTGTCCACATTTATATACCGTGCAATATGTCAGTTACTGAGTTATAGTTTTTAATAGTACAAATAAGGTCATTAGAAATATTAGGTAGTGTTGCGTGGAAGAAATAACAGGATATATATTATAACATTATATAATTACATAATAATTCCAAATGCCTACGCAGTTAATATAGGTACCTACATATTGGAATTAAACAACTATAGGTGTTTAACTGTAAAGTTTTCGAAACGTCAGTAAATAAAGTAAAATATGCGAGTTAAATCCGATATCATGTATGTAAACTTTTTATTGTACAACAACAAAACAAAATAATACATAGGTAAACGAAAACACAATAAATGTATCATTGTTTCAATACCATTATAAAATTACCTACGAATATGGAACATCGAATATCTGTCAGCTTCGAATATGGGAACTGTAAAATCTTCGAAACGTTAGCAAATAAAATAAAATACGTGAGTTAAATCAATTTTAACTGTTATAATTCAATGTACCGCAAAGGCATCAAAAATTCTTAGTTTATTTTAGTTATTAAATTGATTTGTTGATATAATGTATAAATAAATTTTATTTTAATAAACAGCAAATAGGCTAGTAAAAAGATAACAATTATTACGTTAGATACCTATGTAAACAAAAGAAAGCATGTTGTTTTTTTATGTCTTGGACCGATTTAAATTAAAAAATTTTACAAAGAATTACCTACATAATAATATGCTACTTTTAAACGGAACAGTTAAACGAGGAGGTATATTAATAAAATCAAACATTACTTAACTCATTAAAGTTTAATAAGAGACTTCTTATCTTTTAAAATATTTCCATATGTTTAACTATTACAGTTACTTCATCATAAAAAGAAAATATAACCTTAAAATGTTCAAAAAAATCACAGACGTCTCCCAATATGCACAACCACGGAAAACCCAGCCTCGCATAAATCCCGATTAGTCAAGTGTTCGGGCGTTTCGACAACAGCCGAAGAATACTGTTCGCTGATTTATAGACAACATCAATTCCACGAAGATGCCGGGGGCATCGGTTTTGGGGTATTTTGATTTATATCGAGTGAGTTAGCTGGAGTTTTGTGATGTGGTTTTGGATAAGATATTGAGTTATGGGATGTGATTTTTGTGTGGAAGTTCTTGGTATTTCACGCAACTAGTCGGTGATAAGTATATACAATACTAGCGGTTCGCCCCGGCTTTGCACGGAGCCCTTTTTTTTCAAAATATGCCTATGTTACTCAGGGTGAACGTAGCTTCCCAACAGTGAAAGAATTATTAAACCATTAGTTTTTGAGCCTATTCATTACAACCAAACAAAGTTTTCCTCTTTATAATATTAGTATAGATAAAGCCAATTTTTGAGATACTTGTAAGCTTGTCACTTGTCACCGACAATTGTCGCGGTGATGAAATAAATAAAGACTTGATGTTTGGATATCTCTAATTTCACGATCTGGTAAATCGATTTAGATGAAATTTGATTTGGATTGAGTCCGGAAAGAAAAAGAATAGTTTTTATTACAAAAAATATTCGATAAGGGGGTGAAAATAGGAGGTGAAATTTAGAATAAAAGTGCGATAATGCAACCTAAGCTACTTGAAGATTAATAATAACTTATGCAGACAAAGATAAAAAAAATGTAAAGGTAGAATTGGCCCTTACCTTTAAGTATAAATAATGCAGTTAGTACCTTAGCTAAGGTACTAATAAAAGGTACTATAAAATGTCGATCAAGGTGAAACAACAACGTATTTAAATAAAGTTCGCGTGACTTTTATCGAAACTGGATCGTTCAAGTAATGTTTAAAAATTCTTAATTATTCACTGGGGATAATAGTGCCTTGGGAAGTTAATATGCCGTAGACATAGTACCTGAAGTGACTAGATAAACTATCATCCCTACTAATATTATAAATGCGAAAGTAAGTCTGTCTGTCTGTCTGTCTGTCTGTTACGCTTTCACGCTAAAACTACTGGACCGTTTTAAATAAAATTTGGTACAAAGAATGTCTGGAGCTTGATAAAGAACATAAGCTACTTTTTAACCGACTGCAAAAAAGGAGGAACTCTACGCGGACGAAGTCGCGGGCAGAAGCTAGTAATATATAGGTACTTAAATAAAAATAAACACTGAGCTAGTGATATAAAAATTCCAGCCAAGTACGAGTCAGAACTCAGTACAAACCTATAGGTAGGTACATAGGTGCCTTTGTTTTTTTTTATTAAGAGGGTTTAAAAATATTGTTATATGATGTAGGTAACTTAATTTTTTTCCCTATGTGTGCTATGTGTGATGTTGCTTAGTACCTACCATATTTCAAACTTCTAAGTTCAGTATCCTGTAGATTTAGATTCCCTTGCCTGTAGGTATGTATATAAGTTAAAAAAAATAAATAATAATATATAATGTATATATTACGCAATTTTCCCTTTATCTGTGCTGTGGTTTTGTAGCAAATTTTAAGATTCTGAATTCACGGGAGAGTAGGTACCTACCATGTAAGTTTTGATGCTCTTGCGAGTGTCGAAGTGAATATAAATTTTTATACCGATGTTTCGAAAACTTTACGTCGAGAGATCTGACAATAGTTTAATAAGTACTAAAGTCAAAATTAAACGTATACCTACACATAATACCATGAACTTGAAATATCTTTCCTAAAAATAATATTAAAATACTTTATATCTGTGTTTCTTGCTATATTTTTATATTTACCTAGATATAATTGACCCTTCGTAGTGTCATAATAGAAATAGTAGAGGCACGCTTGAATAGTTTGTTTACCTACTTTTATTGTGTTTGGAAAGCAAACGTAATATACCTACTTTCAGACGCAATTAAATATCTATAAGTAGGTAGTTTTTTTAAGTTATTTTATTAAAACCATGAAGGTAAATTTTGTAACATTAGGTACCTAAAAAAGCAAAAGAAACAAAATCTTTCGTACATGAAAATACGCGAGTTAAATTCATTTAAAGTTGTTTCATTCCAACTTTAAACGGATTTAACTAGCATAAGACTATTATCAGCTCAGTCGTGCTACGATTACGGAATCTGTAAAGGCTCCGAAATGTCAGCCCATAATATAAAATACGCGAGTTCAATCTGCTTATAGGTAGTTGTTTCATTTCAATGTTTAATATTATACATTATACAATCTATTAATACTAATGACCTCATTGTAAAAAAAAAAATTTGCTCTATCCAGTTTTAAAATATTAAATGTTTACAATTTCCAAATTCGTAGGCGACTTATTTGAAGTCTGCCGGTTACGAATATGGGAATATAAAGATTTCGAAACGTCAACAAATAAAATAAAGTACGCCAGTTAAATCTGTTATACTTACCTAGTGGTTTCATTCCAATGTTAGTGTACCTATTTTATAATTATACTACGAGTAGGTATACAATACAAATCCGCTAGATGAACTAGTGCAGAATGAGGTTCAAATTCATTTCAAATCAAATAATTTATTGCAATTTTAGCTATTGTTCTCCACCAATGAGAGACAGACTAGTAGTGATAATATATAAATATGAAATATAATTATTTGTAACATATCAACATACATACAATCCAACTATTGATTGCACTATTAATCAACAAAACAAAACTACTTACGATTCCCGTGCGTGACTTAACCCGTCGCCAACTTAACCCATTACCGGTAAATAGCTGATAGATAATTGCTTCATCGGAAGGGTTAAATGATAATGTGGAATTGGTGTGGGTTCGGTCTTTATATTAGAAAATTGGTGTTTTGTGCCCTTAATGATTGGGGTTAAATTTGGGGGTTAACTATTTCTTGTTTGCTAACACGCATGCTTTAAACACGTGAAGTTTAAGGTTTAGGAAGTTAATATTTACTTTATAATAATTATTTATTCTTATATATAAAAATGAATCGCAAAATGTGTTGGTAAGCGCATAACTCGACAACGCCTGGACCAATTTGGCCAATTTTTTTTTAAATGTTCGTTGAAGTCCAAGGATGGTTCTTACGGCGAGAAAAAATCGAATAATTGCCGGGAAAACCCTAAAAACAGCCCTTTTCTTTTCCCATACAAACGTTGTCTAACTAAAGTTACCTAATTTGAATTTCGAACGGGCAGGATGACGTCTGCCGGGACCGCTAGTCCTACTACTATTATAAAGGCGAAAGTTTGTATGTATGGATGTTTGTTACTCTTTCACGTAAAAACTACTGAATGGATTTGAATTAAACTTTACCACAATATAGCTTATACATCAGAATAACATATAGGCTATATTTTATAACGATATAGTGTAAAATACTAATCATACGCAGACGAAGTCGCGGGCAGAAGCTAGTTTACCTATAAATTTACTTAGATTTTTTTTTTACTTTTCCTAATTTCTTCACCTTGTAAACCTTCCCTGGAACTCCAAAACACTTAGGTCTTTCAAAATCAAATCGGTCTAGTTGTTGTTGAGTTTTAGCGTACAGTTGTTACAGATTTTTTTTGTAGGTAAATTTTTCCGAATTTCCTAATCATAAAAACCATCCCTGGACTTCTACAAATAGATACTTGTTTAAAAATCAAATTTATTCTAGCGAGACTAACGAACAAAAATTCATTATAA
Organism: Polylopha cassiicola; assembly: GCA_038024825.1. Classification (NCBI taxonomy): domain Eukaryota; kingdom Metazoa; phylum Arthropoda; class Insecta; order Lepidoptera; family Tortricidae; genus Polylopha; species Polylopha cassiicola. The sequence continues at coordinate 4,475,856 of CP149062.1, forward strand.
TATACCTAATATTTATAGACATATGCATACTGATTTATAGCTAACCTAAGGAGTTCAGTCGTGATACGAATGGGGAAACTGTAAAGTATTCAATACTCCCCAAATGAAAAAAAATACGCGAGTTAAATCCTTTACAGGTTGTTTCAATGCGTATTAACCGCGAAACCATCAGAAATTATAACAAAGGTTAATTTGACCGTGTTTAAAGAAAGTCAGTGAATTATTAAATAGTGTGTAAAGGTAGGCAGTAGTTAATATTTTAACAGTGCGTACGACAGGCATCGTCTCAAGGGAGACATATTTCCAATGTTTGACCATACATGAACAGTTGAAGTAAGGAGAAGGCATGTAAAATGAAACAACTATAATGGAATAATTTCTGATGCCTCGGTTATTATACATTGGAATGAAACAACTATTAACGGATTTAACTCGCGTATTTTTATTTTATTTTATTTGCTGACGTTTCGGACTTTAGCGTTAGACTATTGTCAGCTCAGTCGTGCTACGATTATGGAAACTGTAAAGAATCCGAAATGTCAGCAAATAAAATAAAATAAAAATACGCGAGTTAAATCCGTTAATAGTTGTTTCATTCCAACTTTAAACGGATTTTATAAATAGCACATATTGTCAGCTCAGTCGTGCTACGATTATGGAATGTAAAGGCTGCGAAACGTCAGCCAATAATATAAAATACGCGAGTTAAATCCGCTTATAGGTAGTTGTTTCATTCCAATGTTTAATATTATACATTATACAATCTATTAATACTAATGACTTTATTGTAAAAAAAAAAATTGGCTCTATCCAGTTTTAAAATATTAAATGTTTACAATTTCCAAATTCGTAGGCGACTTATTCGAGTGTCAGCTACGAACATGGGAATACAAAGTGTTCAAAACGTCAATAAATAAAATAAAATACGCTAGTTTAATCCGTTACCTACACTTGGTTGTTTTATTCCAATATTAGTAGGTACATTTTATTTTATGTTGTAAAATGAAATTAAAAAATAAATTATAACACACCAGCAAGTAAGTATAAAATAATGATACCGTATCTATTCATTAGATATTATGGCATAGGTAGAATAGTGTCCACCACCCGTAATAAATATTTATACGGTATTGTACCCCACGTTATGACTTTACTAATTTTCATGTAATTATGTTATTTATGCCTTCATTTGGGTTCAATGGGTCAGTTTGAATTTGTTTGTCATAAAATCCCTTTTGTATTAATTTGTAATTTTAGGCTTTAGCGTAACTAGAAACAGGTGAGCCGTGCTCGAAAATAGTAAATTGTTATAAAAAGGTTATAGGGTGTTTCCACGGGCGTTTCAACCGCCGTCAGTCCGTTGTCCTGAATATTGAAGAAATGAGCTACAACAAGAATTACGTTTTGATGCGACGACATACTGCGCTCGCACTTGTCGTCAAAATTAATAGAGTTTAAATCTTATTGTAGCTCAATTCTTCAATATTTATGGCAAGGGACTGACGGCGGTTGAAACGCCCGTGGAATCACCCTATACTTTTTTATATAATTTATGAAAATTTAGATAATAATATGCCGCCATCTTGTATTGTTATAAACGGCAGATATCACTTATGTATTACCTACGAAAAATTTATTATTTTTATTGAATATAAAACCTGTCAGCATAATATGTCATGTTTTTTAATATGTATTGTTTTATTTATAATTTTTGTATAATTTTGTTTTTTCCAGTTACAAACAAACTACAAAACTAAGAAAACTGTCTTAATAACACAAAATTATCGACCAAAATATCTATTCGACTTTAATTTTGATATCGATTAACTTCGAAAATTTGGTAAACATTGGCTGTTTTGTCTTTATATAAAATCCTCTGATATACATAGATATGAACCTATATAAATTATGTATATACTTACATTGATTATTTGTAGGTATATGATGTATTGTATATTACGATATTTAGTATTACCTAATAGTATTTTTATGTTATCTTTTAAACCGTTAACGACCTCAATATGAATGTCAAACATACTAATGAATCAATCTTAACCCTTCCCAGGTGTGGCGAGGGCGCGACCCGTCAATTTTAATAAAATGATAGCTTTTATTATAACGATATTCTATTTTTGATTTACCGGACATGAAAGGGTTAATATGATTACCAAATGAGTCGTTATATTTTTTGATGGTTAATTTTTTAACAAATTTTGAAGACTTTTGGCTTTGGAATAACAAATTACAAAGTAATTAACTAACGTAAGTACCTACCTACTTATATATATTTTATAACGTTTTAGTCATGGCTGTTTTATATATGTATTTCGTAGTCTTTTAAATACCTAGAAAGTAAACAAGTTTTAATTGGTTTGGGACTAGGTCATTGGTGTAAATTGTCCAAATATATTTATTTAGCAATTTACCTACTAACCAAATTTCGAACGGCGTTTTTTGAGTTTTTTTTTCTTGTATTTTTTCCAAACTTCATTACGACTATAAGTGGATATAGCCAGATCGGAAAATCGTTCTCAAGTTATAGTTAATAACTTTCGAAAAGAGACAAAACTAAACCATTTAATGTATCGTAACTTATCGCATAAATATCGATAAATATCGCAAATGACCGTTGAAGCGATAACATAAGTTTTTATATTAATGTTCCGTAACTCGCTTATCCCACTTTTACCGAAAAACAATAACTAACTTGCTAGTCTATAAATAATGTACTAGGGAGTTTTACAAGAAAATAGTTCCTACTACTGGAACTCGAAGTCGAAGGTAAAAAATAAACCATTGAGTGAGTTACTAATACGAGTAAATTTACTATAATTAATCAAAACTACAATATAGATTTTATTATATTAATTTGATAATAATAAGAAGCGATATTATCATTTAAGAAAACCTATATAAAAACAAGATATTGGAAGATTTTGTCGACTCAACCAGTGACATGAGTGGTTATTTATGTAGTTTTGTGTATCTATATTTATTTAAGTAGGTATATAAATTTATGTATTTATTTATGTAGTGTTATATCTTCCTATTTTATATTGTATTTATCATATTAAGTGTATTATTTATTTGCGCCTACACATGCTCTCTGTTCATCTCTAAGGTTGACTGGTAGAGAATGCCGTATGGCATTAAGTTCGCCTTTTGTACATTAATTAGTTTTTTTTTGTGCAATAAAGAATAAATAAATAAATAAATAAATAGACACCCATAGTGTAATTGGAAAAAATATACTTAAGTAAATGTCTTTAATACAAACGTGACAGAAATTTAAATACGTAGGCTGTCGAATAATTATATTCTAGGTGATGTCAACTAGTTTATCTTAATAGCTTAAGATACCATATATCTATACTAATATTATAAAGAGGAAAGGTTTGTTTGTTTATTTGTTTGTTTGTTTGGATTGAATAGGCTCCAGAACGGCTGGACCGATTTCAAAAATTCTTTCACTGTTAAGAAGCTACACTATTCCCGAGTGACATAGGTTATAAAAAAAGATGATCCGTGCGAAGCCGAGGCGGACAGCTAGTCTATTATATAAAAGAAAGTCGTGCTAGTTACTCCATTTATAACTCAAGAAGGGCTGAACTGATTTGGCTGAAAATTGGCGGGGAGGTAGCTTAGAGTCAGGAAAAGGACATAGGATACTTTTTACCCGGTTATCTAAATAAGGAGGGTAATGTTTTTAGTGTATCTGCTTTACCGAGCAGCGAGCCTATTATGAACTGTCCACAACATGTTGTCGACAAGCAATAGGTTCGTCGTTACGATATTATTTTGTTATCGACATGTAGAAATAATAGGTACGGGTGATTCCACGGGCGTTTCAACCGCCGTCTCGTTGTCGACAACGTTGATTTTTGACAGATCATCGCGAGAATAAGACGATATCGACATGACGAGATGTCGACTCGACAATTCATCATAGCCTCGCAGGACGAAGTCTGCCGGGACCGCTAGTTTAACTATAAAATTTGATGTTTAATATTATGTAGGTAAAAATAATAGGTACCTATATAGTAGGGGTTATTGAGGTTAGTCCAAAACAGTTTCCCGTCGATTAAGACGTGGACACACTGGCTCTCGATAATGACTCAACTCGCACACGGAACGCGCCCTTACTTTCCCACTAAGGTACTGGGCGAAAAAAAAAGTATAATTATAGGTAGGTACCTACGTATACGTAGGCATATAATTATGATATTATATTTTTTCTTTTATATATGACTTAGTATTTTTTTAGGTAATCGCATGTAGACTGATCAAGACAACGTATTTTTTGCAATGAAGCGACTTTGCCGCGAAACGACAACTTTGTAAAAGTAATTGGATAATTAACACAAATTAATTTTGATTATTGACCTAATAAATATGGCTAGGTCAGATCTAGAACTTAGTTAATTATTTAAAAAAAAAAACAAGAAAATTACTAAGGAACGTGACGTCATTTCCTAAAAAAATAAGGGATTTAAGATTTTAATTACTTTGCCATGCAATAATAAATATGTTCAACCGTCAAATATTATATAATCGTTACAATTATATTGGAATGAAACAACTTTAACGGATTTAACCCGCGTATTTTATTTTTATTGACTTTAACATAAGACTATTGTCAGCTCAGTCGTGCTACGATTATGGAATCTATCAAAACGTCAGCCAATAAAAATAAAATACGCAAATTAAATCCGTTAAAGTTGTTTCATTCCAATGTATAATAACCGCGAAGGCATCAGAAATTATTATCGTTAGAATTAATCAACGATTGAAATACAACAGTTTTTTTCCAAAATAATTCAACTACCCGCGAAGGCATCAGAAATTATTACATTTCCAAGGTAATTCTTTTGCGAACTGTACAAATGATTCCATCGGCTCGCGGTACACTCAGCATCATAATACCATTACGGATGACAAACGGTTGTTCAGAAACTACCCTCGTTAGTGGTTGTGTCGTTATTTTTTCGTTTGACTGTCACGTGATCTATGACGGGGTGACGTTTTTGACATTGTTTTTGAGGGAATTGTATCGCTATTAGGCATGTTTTGGGTATTCAGTGGAAATAAAGGGCGTAAGCGCCATTAATAGTTTTTGAGGTCTTTACAATAGTTTTTCTTTTGGTTATGAAAATGCGATTTTCACTAGGAATACGATTTCCAGTTTAATTACGATGTTTTTGACATTTGTAGCGTTCTATTTTTTACATTACCTACATAAAAATATTTATTCGAATTGTAGTAATTTTAACAACTTTATGGAAATTCAATAAATAAAGTTTGACTAAATAATGGATACCTCGATTGGACTAAAAATAATAATTTTGTGGTGATGTTCCGAAGACTTTATAGTTATAATAATAGGTACCTAGGTATACATAGTGCATATGAATTAATAGATTTCGTATTATATAATCTTATTTCCCATATTCCTAGAACGATTGAGCTAAGATCTGTAAAGTTTTCGAAACATCAGCAAATAAAATAAAATGTGCGATTTAAATCCGTCATAGTTTCATTGCAATGTGTCATAACCGCGAAGGCACCAGAAATTATTATTTTATTGTTAAACTATGTTATTCGTCGAAAATCTCTTATTACAAGTAATCATAACATCCTTATGGCTATCAAATAAGGGCCATTATCAAACCCCCTTAAATTGCGAACACGAGAATATCTCGCATGCGAAATCATAAATTCGGCCGCAAAAAAAGAAAAATATAAACAGGCCCATATTCGCTGATGACACTAATTTTTTTCCCAACTGATATTAAGTCATGTTTAAGACGGAGCCCCATTATCTTTAATAGTAATAGATATTTTATTTCGTCGCTTCGCTTTCGGCCTGTTTACAGAATGCTTGGGGGGCTATCTTGGTGTTTTTTTTTATACAACTCATATTTTTTTTGTTCGAATCTGTCTTAAATTTTAAAAGTTGATTGAAGAAAGGCAGGATCAAAATTTTATAATAATTTCTGATGCCTTCGCGGTTATTATACATTGGAATGAAACTTTAACGGATTTAACATAAGCATAAAACTGTTGTCAGCTCAGTCGTGCTACGATTATGGAATCTATAAAGGCTCCGAAACATCAGACAATAAAAATAAAATACGCGAGTTAAATCCGTAAAGTAAAACTATAAAACTATATACACACACAGCAAGGAGTTCGCAACAGTAGCCTATGTCCTTTCTCAGGCTCCAGACTTTCTTTGTACCAAATTTCATTTAAATCGGTCCAGTAGTTTTAGCGTGAAAGCGTAACAGACAGACAGAGTTACTTTCGCATTTATAATATTAGTAGGAACTAGTAGGAATAGTAGGAACTAGTAGGAAATAGGAATAGTAGGAATAGGAATTAACACAATCAAAAATAACAAACTAAAGCTATTATTCTTTAGTTTGTTATTTTTCTTTATTGATTTTTCTGTCTTTCAGTAGGTGCAATTTATTTAGGTGCAAATCAGTGATCGTTTTCTAATAATCATTACCTACGCATTAAAGATAGGTAAACGTTTGTATTTTTTTTTATTCAACTCAATTGCATCCACTCTCAAAACTATTAAACTATTTGTTTATTTATTAAAAGCTATTTTTTTACGTAAAAAATAACGACTTTTTACTTGTATTTTTTATTATAATAACTAAAAAAATAAATCACACTTTTTTGTAATATTTAATTTACTCGTAACTTTTTTTTTACAAACCCAATAGCCAAAAAATCGAACCCCAATGAGACTGGATCCACGTAAATAAAAAAAAAAACACATATTTTAACATTAAACTCATACCTACTCGCGCATCCCCAGCTCACTCTCACCACTCTGAAGATATCCCCCCTGATACATTTGCCGTTCGTTAATAGGTTTTTCCTTCATAAAGCGAATGTTAACCAATTTATTATGCTCTTGATATTAAAAATGTCGTCTTATCCCATAATAAATGCTTAGACTTTGATGAAACCGTCTTTGTGTGAACACTTTATGGGTCGTGTCACGGTTTGTTTGCCAATTTTAATGGACAAAAAAAGCAATGTTATTTTTTCCTAAATTTTTTTTTATTAAAATTCGGACCGTGCTCTTAAGGCTCTCGAGCGTGTTGAAAAGTTTGAATTGGGATGCGTTAAGAGGCTCTGATGGTGTTTTAAGTTAATGTTTTGCTTTTGTGATTGCGTTGATTTTGTTTAGTTTCGTTTTTGTAGATTTTCTTATTGGAATCGTGTATTTTTTTATTGTTTTTGTTGCACATAAACAGAAGTAAGTGTGCAAAAGGCGACCTTTCTGTCTTGAGGCGTTCTCTACCAGTCAACCTTAGCGTGCAAAAAATGCTAAAACTAAAAATTAGGACAGCCACACAATATTGTTAAGACATTATAGGTACTAAATGTATTTTCTTTTTTTATAATAATTTAAATAGGTATTTATTATTAACGGGTGTTTTCGATAAGGGCAAGATAATATACTATAATAATATCGTTATATAATAATTCGTTATAATTTTTTTTCTAGAAACCATATACCTAATTGACATACCTAGTGCGTTTTACTAAAGATAACCTACTTACCTATTTTTTTTTTATTTTTCACTGATCAAAATTTAAAAAAAAAAGGTAAGTATTTACACTATTTACTACAAAAATATCATGTCTATTTACAAATTTACCTACCTACTTAACCTTGTAAAAAGTTATTGGTAACAAACAAATAGTTGAAAAGCAATCGAAATAAAACACTTGAAAATACGTCCCGAGCCTATTTAACATTCTGAATTGGCGCCGATTTCCAAACCGGCGACATTTATCACCGGATCAGTGAGTGACGATATTTCATCCGGCCACGTCTCAATAAAAACCGCAGTATATCATAGATAATCTGAAGAACGTTTTAAAAAGGAGTCGGAACTGTATTTACATTTTTTTTCTTTTATTTACGACTAGCGGTTCGCCCCGGCTTCGCACGAATCCCTATTTTTTTTTTTAGAATATTCTATAGCCTATGTTACTCAGGGTGAACGTAGCTTCCCAACAGTGAAAGAATTATCAAAATCGGTCCAGTAGTGTTTGAGCCTATTCATTACAAACATACAAAAATTGATACAAATCTTTCCTCTTTATAATATTAGTATAGAAGTATAGATAACTTCTGCTCGCGTCTTTGTCCACGCATGGTCCCCTGTTTTACCCCCTTAGGGGACACATTTAAAAAAAAATCCTTTCTTAGTGCTCCCTTACGCTATAAAAGGATCCCCAAAAATTTCAAGGTTCTAACCCTTATAACGTTCTAATCTGCATTGATGTCAAATTCTTTCACTGTTGGCAACCTTATTAGCAATTAAGAAACTTTTTTAATGAAGACAAACAGTGACTAGATCAATGTGAATTGTTCAAAAATAATCCCTACTAATATTATAAATGCGAAAGTAACTCTGTCTGTCTGTTACACTTTCACGCTAAAACTACTGAACCGATTTAAATGATATTTTGTATGAAGAAAGTCTGGAGCCTGAGAAAGGACATAGGCTACTTTTTAACCGACTGCAAAAAAGGAGGAGTTCCACGCGGACGAAGTCGCGGGCAGAAGCTAGTTATTTATATACTTACTTAAAATTAGACTTGGCATTAGAAGCATCTTATTAATATGTAGGTTATTATATGCCGTATCCAAAATTTGTTTGTAAACCCCGATCACATCCAGAACACATTTCGAAATAAAAATTTCAAAACCAAATTCTTATAGGGAATATAGGTATTTTGGTGCAAACCACAAGATACTGGCAAGTTTCGGAAAGTTAATTAAATTTTATATAATTCAACCTAATTTTCTGATTGGCCTTTCTAGAAACATCTAGAGAATAAGACCTTGGTATTTTAGATAGGTAAGTATTTTGCCAAAATTCTTTCACTGTTGGGAAGCTACACTATTCCCGAGTGACAAAGGCTATAAAAAAGGGATCGGTGCGAAGCCGGGGCGGACAGGTAGTATAATATAATATTAACTCGAGCAAGCACTAATTGCTCCTAAATCTTATGGCTCTTTGCTGGCAGACGAATAAACGAAAAAACACAAGAATTTATAAATAAACTAGCTTCTGCCCGCGACTTCGTCCGCGTGGAACTCCTCCTTTTTTGCAGTCGGTTAAAAAGTAGCCTATGTCCTTTCTCAGACTCCAGACTTTCTTTGTACCAAATTTCATTTAAATCGGTTCAGTAGTTTTAGCGTGAAAGCGTAACAGACAGACAGACAGACAGAGTTACTTTCGCATTTATAATATTAGTAGGGATATAATAATATTCATTTATAAAAGTTTTTGAAACGTCAGCAAATAAAGTAAAATACGCGAGTTATATTTGTTTCATTCCAATTGATATTATTTGCCTACGTTTCGAAAACTTTACAGTTCCCATATTTGTATCACGATTAAGCTGATGATAATCTCATGTTAAAGTGATTTTTACATTATGCAAATTACCTTATGACAGTGTTTTTCCTTTTTTTTAAACTCGCTAGATCTTTTATCTTAACGCGACATGTATTAGAGGTTCAATAAAACAACGTCAGCGTGTGTCGCCGCGACTAGGGTGACAGTTCTTATCGGATTGTCTCTTAATACCGGGATATATCGCTTTGTCTATATTGATGACGTCATCACTGTCATGCCTTCGATTTGTTATTGCATTGTATTGATTGACGCGCGATATAATGTCACTGTTTATATATTTAAATTTTGTTAAATTATTTTGAATAGAATAATGTAAAAAATATTGACTTATCACTAATTTTAATTGCAAATGAATTTGAATAGGATTTTACTTAGAAAATAAAATACAATTTAAATATTAAAAAATAATATCTATCAAAAATGACTATATTATTCAAACAAAATGTCTATTCTTTTATGAGTGATAGGTAATTGGAATATATTTATATTCATTATACTTAACTCTTTTCAACCAACTTTTTACAAAGATTTACTTACCTTATTTTTTATATGATACCTATTTCAAAGCTTTAGACCGGACGAAACGATTTTGACGAATCTTTTTTTTTATTTTATGTTTTGAAATCCCGTGTGGTCACGGTTATAATTTGTCAATCACATATATAAAAAAACCTATAATTAAAAAAATATATTTACTAATTTAAATTTTTCATCGAATATTCTCTAACAAGGCCAAATGGCACATGACAAACCAGGGTTTAATTAAGTGCGTTTGAACGACGTTCATCCGATTTGCGCCGATCAATTAGACGCGGATTAGCTTAATCAACGTTTAACAGGACAACCGTCAACGCCTATCACGAGTAATGCAGTTTGGATTTTAGTTACCATTAGTTTGTGGTTTAAAAAACTATTTTTTTTAACTGAGGTAAGGTATTAATATGGGTAGATTTTCGAGCGGTTGAAAAGCTGTCATGTCACAGACTATATTTAAGAACAGACTAAATAAGGTAGTTTGCATAGCTGTATTAATCACTTTAGCATAAGACTATTGTCAGCTCAGTCGTGCTACGATTATGGAATCTGTAGGCTCCGAAACGTCAGTCAATAAAAATAAAATACGCGAGTTAAATCTGTTAAAGTTGTTTCATTCCAATGTGTAATAACCGCGAAGGCATCAGAAATTATTAGACTAAATAAGGAAAAAACATTAGTAAATTATCTTCTAGGATAATATTATTTGCAAACATTATAGATAATAATTTCTAATGCCTTCGCGGTTATTACACATTGGAATGAAACAACTATTAACGGATTTAAATCGCGTATTTTATTTTATTTGCTGACGTTTCGGATTAGTCTAATGCTAAAGTTAACGCTTTAGCGTTATACTATTCTCAGCTCAGTCGTGCTACGATTATGGACACTGCAGATTCCGAAACGTCAGCCAATAAAATGATACGCGAGTTGAATCCGTCTAGAATTGTTTTATTTCAAAAATATGACTTATATTAAACTAGCTTCTGCCCGCGACTTCGTCCGCGTGGAACTCCTCCTTTTTGCAGTCGGTTAAAAAGTAGCCTATGTCCTTTCTCAGGCTCCAGACTTTCTTTGTACCAAATTTCATTTAAATCGGTCCAGTAGTTTTAGCGTGAAAGCGTAACAGACAGACAGACAGACAAACAGACAGAGTTACTTTCGCATAAAAATTTATAATATTAGTAGGGATAGTAGGGATTACAAGGAAGTAGTTAGTACCTACCTAATATGAATCTTAAGAGCTTAAGAGATCCATAACTGTGCTTCTTTCCACCCAAATAGCGCTGTTTTCTAAACCACCAGAGTCTACCCTAAGCACTTCAAAGCACCCCATTCACAAACCAATCGAAATTAGATATGTATCGAGTGGATCGGCAAATTGGCTCAATCCCACTTTCGCAAGCCTTAAATGACGTAACTACAAAAAAATGCCTTTGTATGTTACACCCATAGATTCCTTTTGATAATATGGTAATGTCTTTTGGCTGGTTTTTCCTTTTCTTGTACGGTTTTATGGATAATGTTGGTGTTATCGGAATTGGATTGTTTTTTAAGAAATTGGATCTATTTGAGCATTGTTAGTTATACAATAAAAGTCGGGTTTGTTAAAACTTTTTTAACTCGATCATTGTTGATATTTATGGTTTGTTTTTTGGATATATCTCCGTCCCAAATTTTATTTCTAGATTTTAGTGTTTATATTATAAATAGAAACTAAGGTTGCAGGTTCGAATCCTAATAGCGGCAGATGTTCTTAAGTGTAAGCACGAACATTTGATCCAGGGTCTTGGATATCTTAAATATATTTATCTTCAAAGTAAGAATTAAAATATTCAACCATTGTCTAGTTGGCACCTATAGTATCAATTGTTCCGACAAAATATATTATAATTATTTCGTATATAAGTCCCAGCAAATTTCTACCTTGCTACATATATCGCACACCTAGATTTAAAGAGAGCTAACTCAAAAAAGGTACTTTTTCAGGAGAGGCGAGAAACTGATTAATATGTCCATATGCACGCATGAGTTTTCTGTATAAATTTATACTTTTTATAATAAAGCTAGCAGAGTTGTATTAGCTAAAATCAGTTTTAGTGTAGGTGGGTTTTGCTGGAATCAGATGGTGTGCATAACTCAAATCTTCCGGTTTTTGAGTTAGATCCCTTTAGATCTAGGTGTGCGATATGTGTATCTATCAATATTTAATAGCCTATTTCACGAAGAAGTCAATATAAAATAATATGCAAAACACTTCACCCCATTTCCAAAAATGATTACAAAGTATCGAACGCAAGGGATTACAGTGAAAAATATAAAATTCACAAACCATAAGGCGAGCGCCATTATGTGAGAAAAATGGCGCCCGCAATATCCAATAAAATTGAGATATCAATAAGGGGTAGAAGTATAAATTTTAATGCATGCAACATTTAATAATAAGATGTTTCGAGGGAGAGTTTGGATGTTGGTATACTGCTTTCTGTGTTGCCTGCGTTTATGTTCGTATTTCAAATTGGTTTAGGAAATAATTCTTAGGTTGGTAATTATGGATTTTGAACGGCGTCAAGTTAGTTCATTATTTGAATTAGGTAGGTAATTTAAACGTTCGAAAAGTCTGATCTTATGTTGGTATACTGCTATCTGCGAATTTGTTTATGTTTATATTTCGAACACGTTATAATTGCTCAGGCAATAATTATAGTTTTTGAACACCGTCATTGGAAATGATTTTATGTGTCGTGATTGGTATTTGAACTTAATGTAATTTATTTATTTAAAGGAAAACCAACAGCTTCAAATTCTTCTTAAGACACAATTGCAAAATAGAATACATCGATGCCAATTACGGGTTTTCACTAATAGTGACAGAATAAAGTAATTCTATATTATCCTAAAAAAAAAATAGGTATTCGAATTCTTACTTTATTTATAAACGCTAAGTATTGTACGCGAAAGTTTGTAAGAATGTATGGATGTACGAGGGACATCTGAATGTGTGTTTGTTCCACTTTCATGCAAAAACTACTAAACGGATTTTGTTGAAACTTTACAATAATATTCCTTATACATCAAAAAATTATATATAAGTTTACATTTTGTAAAGATGCACTCATAGTGCGCAGACGAAGTTGCGGGCAGAAGCTAGTGTGAATATTTTTCACGTTATTAGTCAATATTGTTAGGCGTGTTTTGAACGCAGATTTATGCGATATAATATTTCAATTTGGACCCAATGTTTCGGGGTAGAGACCTCGCGTTGATGTTTGGATAAATGAAGGCATTCGATACAGATCTTGGGTTAAAAAATGTTTGAATTTGCATTTTAAAGGGGTGGGAATTGGGAAAATTCGTTGCGCATTTTGCTTAGTGGATTGAAGATATAGTTATAGGTAGTGTTATGGCTTGGATTTTTTAATGTGGTTGTTAGGTATCTACCTATGTTCTTACGTAATGAGTAAGTTTTAAAATTAAGTGTTACCTTTATGCGTTATTTAAACAAATACAATATTACGTTATATTAGTAGATCGTATCTAGAATTTCAGATGGATTATTGCTAAAAAAATGCCATTAGAAAATTTTGAATATATGTCGCCGTCTAGGTCATAATTTTTCATGCCTTCGCGTTCATTACACATTGGATTAAAATAATTCGGATTTAACTATCATATTTAATTTTATTTACTGACGTTTTCAAAAGCTTTTCAGTTCCCATATTCGTAGCACGACTGTGCTGACGATAGTTTTACGCTAAAGCCTTCTAGGTTATTTCAGTTGATTTTTTTTAGACTTTAGAGCATTTTTGCAGACTTAGGGTGGGTAGGTAGTTTTTGAAAAATCTGAAATATAAGTAGGTAGGTAATTCCAAAAAAAAATGTGTTAACCTTTGCGATTTAAAAAAAAAGAACTTTTCGTATTGATTGGCAAAATAAAATAGGTAGTACTATATTCGAGAAATTAAAATAAGTTAGTCATAATAAGAGTACCTACAGATAAAATATTGCAGAAAAGGAAACGTCGTATCACGAGAGGAATCAAACGCCGGAAGCGGAAAGGAGCGTATTTTTCGAATTTGAATTCCGAACTCCGACTACATCCGGTCCGGAAACTTAAGCATTTACGAGATGCAAGTTTTAAAAATGGATTTTTTTACAGTTCTTTTTGCAAGATTTCAGCAGAGAGTTGAAATTATATGTAGGTATACTGAGATAGGCTGATGATGATGATGATGATGATACTAATGGTAGGATATATTATACCTTCTACAAAATTAAACCTATAGGTATTATTATAGGTAATGGCTTAAGAGTCTCCTTTCAGGAGTCTCGCCACCCGTCCGGTTTTGCAGTAAAGGCCCATTAGCTGGCCAACTGTGCTTCAGTATTCAGTTCGAAAAATATATATATATATATATATGTATTACTAGCTTACTAGCTACATGTTTCCCGCGACTTCGTCTGCGCACAAATAGCACCCCTGATTTACCCCCTTGGGAGGTGAAATTTTAAAATCTACGTTAAAAAAGGAACTTGTCTTGCGATGTCAATCATTAAGCCAGCTTTTAAAAACTTATAAAAATTATATTATTATAAAGGTATAAATGCCTATATATTTCAATATTGGAAAAGGATACTTAATGATTAATTTCAGATGATATTTTTATGACAAACATAAATTAGTATTATATATCCATTATAGTCTAAAGAAAGCATAAACAAACTGAAATACAAAAAACAAAACAAATATTACAAAGATATACAACAAGCATGGTAAATATTCTCGTTTATATAAATACCCAAAATTGAGTAGTTTATGAGAAATAAATTCCGCGGCGACGAAACAAATTCAATATAAATAGTGAAGCCCTCACAACGAGAATACCACCGCATCTGTTTGGATGTTGGATGGTTCCATGCCATATAAACAATAATCTATACTAATCTATACTAATATTATAAAGCTGAAGAGTTTGTTTGTTTGTTTGTTTGTTTGTTTGTTTGTTTGAACGCGCTAATCTCAGGAACTACTGGTTCGAATTCAAAAATTCTTTTTTTGTTGGATAGACCATTTATCGAGGAAGGCTTTAGGCTATATAACATCACGCTGCGACCGATAGGAGCGAAGAAACAGTGGAAAATGTGTAAAAAACGGGGAAAATATGAAGCCTTATGAAGAAGTGACAGAAGACTTTGACAGATCTTTGACGAAACAATCGGACGGGCAGGACGACGTCTGCCGGGGCCGCTAGTAATAAATAAATATCTTTGGAAAATTCACACCAATTGATTTAGTCACTAACTAAGCAAAGACAGTACTATGGGTACTAGATAACAAATACATACATACACATACAATCATACATTAGAATGGAATAAAACAACTTTAAACGGATTTAACTTGCGTATTTTACTTTATTGGCTGATGTTTCGGAGCCTTTACAGATTCCATAATCGTAGCACTACTGGGCTGATAATAGTCTTGTTACTTTAGTATAAGGTATAACCGCGAAGGCATCAGAAATGAATTAAATATTCTATTAGTTTATTTCTCAACTAGCGACCCGCCCCGGCTTCACACGAGTGCTATAAATCTTCCTCTCGAATCACTCTATCTATTTAAAATGGCAGCATTTCACGATATGCCTAGATATTTCGTGATCGCATTTAACGATTGGCCACCTACATACATCCATTTTGGTGTTTAATTATTATTTATAGAGAAAACAATATGAAAAAAATAATCGTTAAGTACAGCCCATAATATATTATTCCGATGTTTATGCTATAATCAATTATTGCAAAATTTCGTCAAAATTAATTTAGTAGATTTTGCGTAGAACAAACGTACATCCAGATATATTTTTACAAACTTTCGCTTTTACAATATTAATAGGATTTTGACATATTGCATAAAGCCGTTTACATTGAAGACGCAAATCAATGTCACATATGATACCAGCGTCATATTGCGGAACGTCATATCATAATATATCATATTTATATTAATATATATGTGAGATAAATCATATGTCATACTACGTAAATGACATTTTCATATCTTAAGGTTACCTTTTAACTTTTAAGAATTAAATTGAAAGATTACAATGAAACAATTATAACGGATTTAACTTGCGTATTTTTATTTTATTCGCTGTCGTTTTGAAAACTTTACAGGTGCCTTATTCGTAGCACAACTGAGCTAACGATAGTCTAACGCTACTGTCAGCTCAATTGTGCTGCGATGGGAACTGTAAAGTATTCGAAACGTCAGCAAATGTATTAAATACGCGAGTTAAAAATTGTTATAGATTTTTGATGATATTTCCGATAATACCTATTATAATACGTCTATGTATTTCATATTGTTTTTTTTTGAGCTTTTGTCGTTGTTTATAACAAGAAATGGAAATTATTATGTTAACCTATTAGATTTTTAGATAAAAGCATTGTCATGTAATGATAAATTACGCCAGTCTTGTAAATCTTGTATGATACCTACGCCTAAAACCAAGTTAATAATATCCATAACGCGCGAGTGAAAAAAAAATCATCGCAAAGTTGGCAGCATTGTATTCCCGTTGACAGATAACGAATATGTCACAATCAAAATGAACACTTTTACCAACATTACAAGCAGATCAGACATGTCGATCTAAAAGAGACATCAATAACGCACGTCGTTTAAGAACCCTTCGACTTGAGAATAGGTTCCTGAACGTTTGCGATTGTCGTGCGATTGTCGGCAAAAAATTGACGCTTAAAAATCTCAATAGTCTGTGACAATGTGCGTGGCCAAATAGAAGGGAAAATGATACGTACTAGCTGATGATGGTGACAATTTCTCAGGTCAGTCGAGTTCCTTTAATGATTTTGTGAATTGTATGTCCGAAATGGGCAAATTTTGATTCTTAATTAGGTAGTACATATTTATATAAACAAAAATTAATCAAAATGTATGTAGGTACGCGTACAACTTCTAATCGACTGCACCAAATTGGATAATTCGTTTTCTTATTATTAGGATAAGGTTTGTAGAAGAAGATTTAAAGTAAGAAAATATTTATAAAAAAAAGGCGGTACTAAATTCAACGAATCAGCTAGTAAGTTATAAAATCACAATCTATTATATAAAAATAAGTCGGGTTTTCCTCCCTGACGCTATAACTCCAGAACGCACGAACCGATTTGGTTAATTTTGGTCTTGAATTATTTGTGGAAGGGAAGGTTTGTAGGTAGAGAAAATTTAAAAAACATCTTGAAAAAGTGTACAATCAACATCTTTCTATACCCCATATACAATGTGGTTGACGGTAAGTGACAGAAGACTTTGACAGATCTTTGACGAGACAATCGGACGGACCGCGACGTCTGCCGGGGCCGCTAGTGTAAGTATACAATTTTACAATAAAGATTATTCTATTCTATTTTGTCCGTAACAAGGTAGTTTGTGTGTGGCAACCCTAATATTTCTGTACCAAGCGGCCTGAGTCTCCCCACACTTGTGAGATCGCTTGATATAGGAACAACAATCGAACATTAGAGAAAACACACGGGTACAATCTCGCTTCAATCTTGCTTTTATTTATTTCTTATTTTTTTATTATTATTTTCTGATATTTGCGTAGTTAATACACTGTTATTCGTCATTTTCATAGTTTTTTTAATATGTAGTTAGTTCGGTTTTTTAAACAACGACATGTTATCTTTTAAATGTTTAAGGCGTTTTTCAAGTAAAATGTATTTGTCATCAAAATCTATGAAGAAAGAAATTTAAAAGGATTTATGATATCCGGATAAAATGTAGCCTTATGTCCTTTTATAAAGTCTCAAAATTATTATATAGGTACCTAACTAAAATGGGTTCAGCGAAATAGGTGTAAAAGCTTAATAAACAAACAAACTTAATTTATTTATAAAATATAGTAAGTACTTAAGTATGAGCGAAATTAAACACAATTAACTAAGACAATCACTTTTCTTAAGCTCCAACAATATTCAATACACGTTGCTCAGCACAAATCAAGTGACCGTGTGTTTTCAACAAAACAAAATTGCTTGGAATAATCCCCTGCATACGAATTTAAACCTTGTAACAATGCAAAGGAATTGAAAACGAACTAACGGAACATACGACATTCTTAACTCGAACGTATTGAAAAGAAATTGTAAAATAAAATCAAATGTAATTTGTGGCATTCGTTCTCAATTTAAAATCGCTACCGGAACCATGTACCAACATTACAAATCTAATATAAATCTTGTATGTGTGAAAGAGATAGCTATATGTTTTTCTATATGTCTATCCTTTTCTTTATCGATATTTTGTATACTTGAGAGATATCGATGTAGCATCCGTTATTCAAATTTGGAAGATTCCACGTATGCCCTTAAGTTATATTCTATTGGTTCAAAATACTCGATTTGTTTTGTTTGGTTGATGTTTTTGTGAATTGTTTGTGTTCAAACAATTTCGGAATAAATTGGATATGTTAGACAATTTAGAAATTGTTGTCGTTACGACACAAATCGAACCAATAAATAAATTCTGTTTATGTCATTTAGTTTAGCTACCAACTTCATGACGTACCTACTTACTCAATAAATGGGTTATCTCTAAGAATTAAATAATTTTACAAATCGGTCCAGTAGTTGCTAAAATTAATGCGTTCAAGCAAACAACCTCTTCACCTTTATATAGGTACCTATTAGTACCAATTAGTATAAATTGTAAAAAAAAATCCCGCGCAGACAACTTAGCGGACAGAAGTTAGTAAATAATCATAATTACTTACATTAAATTTTTGAACTAGACCATTATCAAGGTCATGTCAAACTACGGTCATTTCCATCTCCAACGGTCACGTTCTAGAACCTTCAAACTGTCCCTTAAAAGAAATCCTCAAACTGAACGCATTAGGCTTGCTTCTCGTAAAATTCAAAGCACGCGTGCGATCCATCCCCGGATCTGTCGGCCGACGGGTCGTCAAACTGCGCATCCGTCACTTTTATACCTTTGTATTTACCTAGAGGTAAGATGGTAGACTTGGGAAGGTGTAGACAGATCTTGTGTCACAGATTTTTTTTTAATTTTCGAAGTTGGTGATTTTGTTGAGGATTTTTTTAAGTATGTATTTACTTACTTGCTTGCTTTGTCTGCTAAATTTGTTTTTTTTCTTAATAAATAGGTACCTATTTAATTATTTATCACTACATAGTATAAAACATAGTCGCTTTTACAGTCTCTATATCCCTATGTACGCTTAAATCTTTAAAACTACGCAACGGATTTTGATGCGGTTTTTTTTTATAGATAGAGTGATTCAAGAGGAAGGTTTATAGCACCCGTGTGAAGCCGGGGCGGGTCGCTAGTATAAAATATAAAGCATTCACTACCAGTCAACCATAGAGTAATATGGGAAAAAAATGTACTTATTTGCAATCATTTAGGGCAAACACAAAAAGCGTTACACATTCGAATAAAAAATCTGTAACGGATTTAAATCACGTTCATTTTATTTGCTGACGTTAATAAAACTTTACGGCTTCCATATTCGTCGCCGTAGGTACTTTAGTGTTGGACTATCGTCAGCTCAACAGTCAATAAAATATACGAGTTAAATCCGTTTATGGTTAATAATTTCTGTTGCCTTCGCGATTATTATAAATTGCAAAGAAACAACTGTTAACGGATTTAACTCGCGTATTTTAAATTTATTTCATTTGCTGACGTTACGGATTCTTTACAGTTTCCATAATCGCAGCACGACTGAGCTGACAGTAGTCAAACGCTAAAGTGTAATAACCGCAAAGCATCAGAAATTATTATGCATCAGAAATTATTAAAAAAAGGTTTGTTTCCCTTGTCGCCGAGTCTATCCACCCTCTGACGTCATCATCACGTATAAGGCATTCGGCAGCCAGATATATGCTTTATTGTGCGGATCGTGACGGATTTTTACGAGCCTGGCCACAATATCGCCCCGGCCACACGCTAGTGCCAAACTGCAAAGTATTAAATGATGGATCATAAGGGTTTATTTCCTACTTCCCTGATTTTTCTTGGAAATTGAAACTGGAATCAAGTAAACGTAACGTGAGTACGCTAAAGTTAGTTAAGTTAGCGGTAGGTTATTGTCAGCTCAGTCGCGCTACGATTATGGAAACTGTAAAGAATCCGAAACGTCAGCAAATAAAATAAAATAAAAATACGCGAGTTAAATCCGTTAATAGTTGTTTCATTCCAATGTGTAATAACCGCGAAGGCATCAGGAATTATTATGGAATCAGGTAGTTGTTGGGTAGTAGGTACCTACCTAATTTCCTAAGATGGATATGGAATAATATGTCACTTTGAAAAATAACGTCATGGGAAACTAGCTTCTGCCCGCGACTTCGTCCGCGTGGAACTCCTCCTTTTTTGCAGTCGGTTAAAAAGTAGCCTATAGTCCTTTTCAGGCTCAAGACTTTCTTTGTACTAAATTTCATTTCAATCTGTCCAGTAGTTTTAGCGTGAAAGCGAAACAGACAGACAGACAGAGTTACTTTCGCATTTATAATATCAGTAGGTATAGATCTACTAGCATTTGAACCGCTATCATTTACTGGTCTATACTTATACTAATCTATACTAATATAATAAAGTGGAAAAGTTTGTTTGTTTGTTTGAATTGAATAGGCTCCTAAACGACTGGACCGATTTGAAAAAAATATTCACTGTTGGAAAGCTACATTATGAGTGACATTCTGTGACATAGGCTATAAAAAAAGGGGGCCGCTAGTGAAAATAATATAGCTGTGTGTATGGTTACGTTAAATCATTGGTAAGTAAATAAAAATTATTCTGAGTATTTATAAGATTTATTTATTATCTTAGCATATCGATTTTTGCACAGACATAATTCATATACCTACTCCTACAAGAAACATAAAAGCAAATACATTTAACTGCACAATATATTTTCGCGATAAGCAAAACAGTTTCCCTACGAGCCAATAAAGGTACAATCCCTAAACTGTCCCAACACAAAAAAAAAAACATAAAAATCCCCAAATGCATACATTAAACCTCTATTGAATTATTCATACTAATAATTTTCCCATTCATTTAACCGTCAAGAAGCGAAAGTTATCAAATTCCCCGAAAGTAGGGGGGCATAAAAATTTTACTGTCCCTATTTTCTTGCAGTAAAGTATGGTCAATCCCGTATAAGTAGGGCTGTCTTTATAGGCCTCATAACCTGGCCACCCCGTGGAAGGGACATATTGCCCACAAATTGTCCATCTATTGTTTTATGTTGCGTTTTGTCAAAGTGAAAATAAAAATGTTATTAGTTGTGACCAAGGGCGTGCATTCCATATAGGCTCAATGGTATAGGTACATGTATGAAGTGCCTACCCTGACGTAGTACATGCGCACCCCTGAATGCACGCGCCTGGTTGTGGCCAAGGGCGTGCATTCCTTATAGGCACAATGGTATAATATGGAGTGCCTACCCTGACGTAGTACTTGCGCGCCCCTGAATGCACGCGTCTGGTTGTGGCCAAGGGCGTGCATTTCATATAGGCACAATGGTATAATAATAATATGGAGTGCCTACCCTGACGTAGTACATGCGCGCCCCTGAATGCACGCGTCTGGTTGTGGCCAAGGGCGTGCATTCCTTATAGGCACAATGGTATAATATGGAGTGCCTACCCTGACGTAGTACATGCGCGCCCCTGAATGCACGCGTCTGGTTGTGGCCAAGGGCGTGCATTCCTTATAGGCTCAATGGTATAGGTACATGTATGGAGTGCCTACCCTGACGTAGTACATGCGCGCCCCTGAATGCACGCGCCTGGTTGTGGCAAAGATTTCGTGGTGCTGTGTGGAGCATAACTATTGCATAGATATAATAACGTAGTAATTAGTGATTAATTAATGTAAGTATGTTTAGAAATACTTGCTTTTTTAAAACACTGACAAGTATTTAAAAAAGACAGATTCCATTCGACGTTGGTTTCACTTATGTTACTTCAAAAACAAACTCTCACTGTCTGTACACAGCTGTCAATTTGGTTTGTTGAGCTAAATAGGTATTATATTTGATGCCACTTTTATGATATTTATGTCTAGCACGTTTACTGTAGGTAACCTTAAGGAATCTCTACTAATCCCTACTAATATTATAAATGCGAAAGTAACTCTGTCTGTCTGTCTGTCTGTTACGCTTTCACGCTAAAACTACTGGACCGATTTAAATGAAATTTGGTACAAAGAAAGTCTGGAGCTTGAGAAAGGACATAGGCTACTTTTTAACCGACTGCAAAAAAGGAGGAGTTCCACGCAGACGAAGTCGCGGGCAGAAGCTAGTATAATATAAATACCTATATGTTTCATATGAGATAGTCGCAATAGATAACAAATAAAGCTTGTTTTGAAC
The DNA here is from genome assembly GCA_038024825.1 of Polylopha cassiicola. NCBI lineage: Eukaryota > Metazoa > Arthropoda > Insecta > Lepidoptera > Tortricidae > Polylopha > Polylopha cassiicola. The sequence goes on from CP149062.1 coordinate 4,498,276, forward strand.
TTTACTTTTAAAATGCTAAAAGTTGTTCACGGACAAGATAATTTTAATTTCACAAAAAATTGGGGGGAATGTACCTACGTTCGAACTCCTGAAAGTTCCGGAAAAGTTTCCGATAAAACAATTTTATCTCATGATTGGGGACTTGGCGATCGCAATTTACATACTTTCTGCCTACCTTGACGATCAGTGAGTGTTAAGAGGGTCTGTTCATGTCTGCAGAAATTACTTTTCCAATACCATACTTTAGACATCGTGACTTATCAGTACTAATATTATAAAGAGGAAAACTTTGTAGGTATATTTTGCTATTTTTTTATATGCATCCTAAAGATTTGTATAGTTTCTCTGTTTACTTAGACAAATTCTTTCATCATTCGAAAGCTACATTATCCACGAGTAACATAAGCCATAGAATATTATGAAAAAAAAAATAGGGAACCGTGCGAAGCCGGGACGAACCGCTAGTGTTGAATATTTTGCTATTTTTTATATGAATCCTAAAGATTTCTTTAGTTTCTCTGTTAACTTAGACACATATTTTAACTTAAGTACTTACACCACTTTACTTAAAAAAAATAACAAAATACCTTCTGTGTTTTTATAAAAAACTAACGGCCCGGCCTGGCTTCGCACAGGTCCCTATTTTTTTCAAAATAGTCTACAACTTAAAAAAATATGATAAACACAAGCCTCTTAAAGGAAAAAGTAGGAGGAAATTTTGAATTTCTAGTTAACAAGTATTGGGGTGATTTAAGTGACCGGCAAATTCGTTGGAAATTGCGATGCGAGAAAAAGTTTGCGCTGTCTTGAGTGACGATTTTTTTGGACAAAATATTTGAGGAGGTCCCTTTTCAACGCATATTATTAACATGAAAAAAATATTTTTATAAATTCCATAATCGTAGCACGACTGAGCTCACAATAGTCTTATGCTAAAGTGATTAATACAGCTACTAATGCAATTACCTTATTTATTAAATAACAAAATTTAAAGTTCTGTTCTAAAATATATATAAATATATATAAATATAAATAATAAATAATATATATAAATATATAAAAATATATAAATATATATATAAATATATATATAAATATATATATATATAAATATATATATATATATATATATATATATATATATATATATATCTGTTACATTTTATGCAAAAATTGACTATTTTACAATACAATTAAAAACTAATAGGGGACGTTACTTCGGAAAGACAAAAAATACTGAAAGAAGAAACGCCACTATGTATAATAACCGCGAAGGCACCAGAAATTATTACGAAAAAAATATTTTCACCACATACAATATATTTTTCCGTCCTCCGGCCAGAAAGCGCCAACTTTGTGGCCGCTTCGCTAAATGAAATTGCCGCTTTCTGGCTTCGTCGAACAGAAAAATAGTATACTGACCTCGACCAGTAAAATAAAAAAGTCTCAGATCACATTTTTGTCAACCTCGGCTTCGCCTCGGACGACAATTACATGTGATCTGAGACATTTTTATTTTACTGGCCTCGGCGCGTAATGTACTATTTAATGCTCTGAAAATCTAAGATAAGTAATTAGAAAGTCAACAAGTGAATGTTAGTTCTTTAGATTTAGGTACGCTTTAATAACGCAATTGGTTCGTAAGTGTCCCAATTGGTTATCAAGACGCTGATACTAACTTTGGCTTTGTGGATTGGATGTCAATTGAATTGGGGCACTAATATTGAAAGTGCTTAAGTGCGTTAGTACCTTTAGTTTTTTTTTAATTTTAGTAGGTACATTTTTTATTACGTTATTTTTTTATATACTAGCGGTCCCGGCAGATGACATCCTGCCCGTTCGAAATTCAAATTCACTTAGTTAGACAACGTTTGAATGGGAAAAGAAAAGGGCTGTTTTTATGGTTTTCCCGACAATCACTTGAATTTTTCTTGTCGTATAAACCATCGTTGGATTTCATCGAACATCTAAAAAAAAGAATTAGCCAAATTGGTCTAAGCGTTCTAGAGTTATTCGCTTACCAACACATTTTGCGATTCATTTTTATATATATATAGATACAATGTAAGTGATTTCTTGTAATGTTACTAAAAAATGATTTTTAACATATTTTTGTACCATATCTTCTAAAAAAAACTTTAAAATTGGGAAAGCTTTTAAATCAAGTGTCACTTCAGGGGGCCCTGCGTAGGGTTTCTAGTACTCTAGCTATGTCTCACGAAATATAATAAAAAACGAATATACTTTCAATTACCACTTTTGTGTGTCTGAGGCGTATAATTGAAGGTAGTGCATTGCCACATCAAGACAGAAGGTGCGACAGTAAAACCTGCCAACGCACAAATGGCGGATTGACTGCGCTGTAAAAATCAGGGACCCGGGCGTAAAACATTTCATTACTTATTTGTGTCCTGGGAAAATAAGAAAGCTTTGATACAGCCTTAAGATTTTTAATATAATGATTGGTCTTGGATGTTTCATGCTTAGTGTGAGACAATGATGGCGTCTCAAACGCTCGAAGATTCGCCCAGCTGCGAAATTTTCTTTAACTACGTTATGAAGGAGTATACTAATTTTAATATTTATTTTTGGATTTTTATTTAGGTAGGTACTTATAAAATAATATAATTCATAATATATTATTAATTATAGCTGAGCCCGCGACTTCGTCCGCGTGGAATAGTTATTTTCCCAGCTTTCTACATATTTTCTACTATTTCTTCGCTCCTATTGGTCGCAGCGTAATGTTATATAGCCTAAAGCCTTCCTCGATAAATAGTCTATTCAACAAAAAAAGATTTTTTAAATTCGAACCAGTAGTTCTTGAGATTAGCGCGTTCAAACAAACAAACTCTTCAGCTTTATAATATTAGTATAGGTAGATAAACTTATAATATAGGTATTACTAGGTACTAATAAACTTAAGTCTACTTACAAGAACTCTTATTCGTGTTGTGAAAAAAAAAAGTCCCAAAGCAATCTGATTCTAAGCTTGCACTCAACATAATATTAGATAACTGATAAACAATAAATATGTATAAAGTTCAAGGTAACTTGTACAAATATTCGTGCTTATTACATTTCTGCTTCTAGTCAAATTTTAACCAGCAATTTTTTGTTATAATTGGTGTTAAACACTAAACCAACAGGCCGTTACCATCTAACTGTTAACTCAAAATGTATTCATAAACAACCATAGTTTTATATGTATTTAGGTACACATGAAAAATTCATAGCAAAATTCACGTCACGATATAATAATATGTCTTCTTATTTTATGACAGTGCCGACTGTAGAGTTATGGAGGCGGCGGTGGGAACTGCCAAGTTCACTTAGCGATTTTATATGTTCTATCAATGCTTGGTTTATGGGTTTTTCATAGGTCCCACGGAATGACAAATGCGTTTTCTCATTTAGGGGCGAAATTGAGAGCTTCATTACCTGTGTTGTCTTATTTATTTATAGGTTGCCATAGTATGAGGTTCGGTATAAGAAATATTATATTCTCATAAAAAATATTAATAACCTATTAGCGCAGACGTGACTGCCCGGCAAAGCAGCGCTATTAAATACCTAGTTATTCCATAAAAAAAACATATTTTTTTTATTTAGTTCCCTGATATCTTAATAGTTATTCTGCTATTGGGAGAGGAGATAAATAAAAAAAAAGATCATGAAATGTATAAAATTAGTTCAGCTGTTCTTAAGTTGTATAAAGTGTTACTAACGCTAGATTATGTAAGTACTTGCTTATATATATTACTAGCAGTTCGCCCCGGATTCGCACGGATCCCTATTTTTTTTGCAAAATATTATAGGTATAGCCTGTCACTCAGGGTGAAAGTAGCTTTCCAACAGGAAAAAAAAAAAATCGGTCCAGGCGTTTTGGATCCTAATCAATCCAAACAAACCAACCTTACCTCTTTATTATATCAGTATAGATAGGTTTATTTCCTAGCTTAGTTATTCCAGCTATAACTTAATAGCCACGCCGCCAACTTCTCTTGTTCTTGATGCTCGGACTCTGCCTACCCTAGTTTGACAAAAGCGTGAATGTATTGTAATGTGGGAGCGTATTTCATAACTATACAATGGCCGCGATGCAGGCCGCTGGAACTTGTATGCACAACTTATGCTATTATGGCTAGGTGCAGTATCTGTGATAACAGATAAAAACTTGTATAGGTACCTATTTATATGTGTATGTTAGTATCGTATAATCCCTGATAATATTGTTATTTGCTGTTATTTATTGTTACCTATACTTTATTGTGCTTCTTATTTGACATACCTAGGTAATGTAATTATATTTTATGAATTTTGACAAAAAATTAATCAAATCTAATCTAATAAAGTAGGTAAGTGGATGTGTTGCAAGGCGTAGAGAATTTGATAGATAGGTACTTGGAATGAAAATGTATGAAATTTGACATCCGCGAACGTTTGTGACGTACATGACAATCGTTTGCGGATGTCAAATTCCATACATTTGTCTACGCCCCCAGAACTGGTATATGTACCTGAGTCTTGGATGTTTTATAAGTATTTAAGTATCTGGTGTCATAATACAAGCTTTGCTAAATTTGGGACTGGATTAATAGGTCTGAATTGTCCAAAGATATAAAAAAATATATGATATACTTATATTGTAAAGATAGAAAGGGAATTCCCGAAAGAAAAAGACTTGTTCAATTACTTAACGCTTAAAGACGTCAAGATGTATAAAAAGTCAAGTATAAAAAAGACTTAATAAGTGGCATAGTGTCTATATGGGTATGCATAGGTACCTACTGTAAAATATGAATGACATTATATATTTTAACAATATTTTTTCGACGTCTCTTGATTCTTCTTATTAACGCTGGCGAAATTGTTTTCCTGGTCTGGCGTTTCAGGGGAAGGTGGGCTAGGCGCTGGTTCCGGCACTTCATATATTGGTGGGTTGAACACAGTAGCATTCTTCAAATTTCCAGTCACTGTAATAGAGCAGCATTATTGTTATTAATGACATCCATTGTTGCGCAAAGAGACTCTTTGAAGGGCCAAAGATCAAGATGTCAGCAAGAGCTGACCAATCATGACCAAACTGATTGTGCAACACTTAGGTACCTACTTTAAATGATAAGATATTTATTTATTTATCAAAAATAACATAAATTAATGGGGCAGGAGTTTAAATTAAAGTTCAGCGAGATTTCTAATACTTACATTAATTTATTACGACGCACATAGGACAAACAATAACAAAAGAAGGGAGAGAAAAATGGCGCTACCTAGTGGCCACGCATGTAGTGTACAAAGTTGCCTACACATTAGACGTTTACAAAGATAGATTGAGATCTTATATTATATTTTAATCCAATAAAAATAAATATCGATCTCAATTTTATTATTTTAAAACACTAAATTTGTACGACGGAATGTTTAATATAGTAAGTAAATTGAATTGGCAAGCAAGCACGTAAGATTTTTTTAGATAAAGAGGAGTTAGGTAGTTGTTTGATGAAACTGATGTGACTGACGTGACGTTAGATGTCACTTGAAATGCGCGGAACATCATTAGGTGGAAATTAATATTGAGATACCTACAGATAACTAGATAAAATATATTTTTTAGTACAAAAAACAGGATTTTTCTACTAACCTGGTACATACTTTATGTTCTTAGTCAAATATTTCTTCAGCTCGTCCATTTTTTAAAACTATGTCTTACACCAAAATGTAATAATTAATAGCAATTATTCACTTCTGCATACATAAATATTGAATCTTTTTCACTGAATAATCCGCACATTTAATTATTAAACAGTAATTGAAAAAAAGACACACTGTATAACGTCCGCTCAATGCAAAGTAACGCTTTAAAAAGGAGCCATGTATACATAACGCAAAATTATACAAGTATAAGTAGGTACAGTAATATTAGCAACGTACTGATAACGTTATTTTTGTCTCACTCTGCATTTCGTTGTATGAAAGGGACGGATGTTTTCTATCAAAAAGCCGCATGCTGTCAATGACTTGTTGATGAATCAGGTTGTTAATAAAGTCCCTGTCACTTGCAACTAAATAGCCAATTCTTAAATTGCAAGTAACCAACGCTAAAATGACCTTGAAATTATATGCTAAAATGGAAATAGAATTAACCGCTCAAATAACCTATTATTAAACATATTATGGAATTAGATATTTTCAGCATATTATTCTAAAATAATAATAAATGGTCTTAGAACTAACCTATAACCTCTTTAATGGCCTTAGAACAAACCGCTCAAATGGACTTACCTAGACCAAACCACTAAAATGACCTTAAAAACACATTTTAATTCGCTTAAATGGCCTTAGAAGAAACCGTTTCAATGGCCTTAGAATAAACCTGAAATGACCTTAAAAAATACATTTTAAAAAATACAGTCTTTCCTACCTGTATCTGGCCAATAGAACTGTATTCTTGTCCGTATCATTCGACATATAAGTAGGTATATATAATTATATATTCTTGTTAAAGAGTAAGCTAGCATTCAAGCGTCTGCTACGTAAGCACTTTCTTGGACATTAGTTTTCATCATCCGTCATTGTGGTTATTTATATAGTTTTGTGTATCTATATTTATATTATTAAGTATATAAATTTATGTTTTTATGTATGTAGTGTTACATCTTCCTATTTTATATTGTATGTATCATAATATTAAGTGTAGGTATTATTTATTTTCGCCTACACATGCTCTCTGTTCATCTCAAAGGTTGACTGGTAGAGAATACCGTATGGCATTAAGTTCGCCTTTTGTACATTAATAAGTTTTTTTTGTGCAATAAAGAATAAATAAATAAATAAAATAAAATCCCAGTCACCCTAGACTGATTGATGATTTGATGATGAAATGATTTCAGGGAAGATGACATTTTAGGATTGGTAAAAAAAAACTTAGAATTGAATGAATACTCGCTAAGTTGTACGCGGGGGCGTTTTACAGGCAGCAGGTATCAGATGTGTAAATAAAAACGTAATAGCATAGGAACTTTACCTACAAAATTCCCAAAAATCAGGACAAACATGCTAACATTCACAGCTTTAATAGAATAGTGACTTAACTCGCTTTACTTTCTTCAGCGAATTTAAAATTTAAACATGACTACTTACAATCCTTAATGAATTAACAAGAAATTCAGCTTTGTATCGTTCTTCTAAGTCAGCGATTTGTCTCCTATGTCCGATCTGACTACACTCAACGCCAAAACTAAGTTCCCTCATGGTTAAGAGGAAGTTTTACACACAATGCATTACATCTTGGAGCGTCCGTGCATAAACTGCAGTCGCCTTAAGTTCTAGTTTGGTCCTTTATACTATTCAAAACTTTGGGTCCATTTGGAAACCTGCGAGCCTATCATGAATAAAATTGTCGAGTCGACGTTGTCATGTCGATGTCTCATTCTCGCGGCGAGATGTCAAATATTGGTAACGTTGTCGACAGCGAAAAATCTTGTCATGTCGATGTCTCTTATTTCGTCATGTCGACAACGAAATAATATCGACACGACAAGCCTTCTTGTGGACAACGTCCTAATATTAAGTACTGGTGACCCGCCTCGGCTTCACACGGGTACTATAAACCTTCCTCTTGAATCATTGTATGTATTAAAAAAAACTTCATCAAAATCCGTTGCGTAGTTTTAAAGATTTAAGCGTATATAGGGATATAGGGACAGAAAAAGCGACTTTGTTTTACTATGTAGTGATGTCGACATATTATTATTATCGACTCGATAGTTCATACTTCATAGGCTCGCTATATACGCTTCCAACTGTATTGGAAGATAGACCGAACCAATGTTTAATTGGACTAGCGGCCCGCCCCGGCTTCGCCCGGTTCTCTTTTTTATATAGCCTATGTCACTCGGGAATAGTGTAGCTTTCCAACAGTGAAAGAATTTTTCAAATCGTTCAGTCGTTTAGGAGCCTATTCAATCCAAACAAACAAACAAACTTTTCCTCTTTATTATATTAGTATAGATATAGATTATTATGGATTTTTATGACACAAATACGATTATTCGATTATCTTTACAACTAATTTCCGTCTATGTAAAATTCTAAAGACGTTAAAAGAAGGGTAGTCGCCCCTTCTTTAAATGTCACGTAGCGGACCAATTTAACACTCAATTTGTAGACTGACGTGGAAAGGGTGAAAAAAAAGAAAATTCCACTGTTTTAACATTCAAATTCTATGTAAGTAGGTACCTATTTATAATGATTTCTGATGTGTTAGCTTTTGTAAAATAATTAATATTTGTCAAATTATAATAAAACTTTGTGGCTGTTTGATGTTACCTTAGACGCTTAGTCGAATAAAATGTAATTAGGATATTCAAAAAGGGAACGCGTCGGTGTCATGGCGGGAGGGCATGACGATTTTGAACAGGAGACAAAAAGTAATGTTGGAATTGGAAACATTGTTATCAGCTTTGAATTCATTGTTCAGTAGGTACTCATGAGTTTAATTGAATATTATACATAATTGAACGAAAAGACAATTGAGTACCTATTGCCTATTTATGAAGTAGAGACCAGTGTCTCTACACGTGGTTATTATACATTGGAATGAAACAACTAAGAAGATTATATTCGCGAAGAAAACTCGCGTTTTTATTTTATTGGCTGACGTTTCGATTACAGATTCCATAATCGTAGCACGACTGAGCTGACAATAGTCTTAAGCTAAAGTCCCATACCTTTAGGTATGTTTAAGACCTACGTGTGTGAGTAATTTGGTGTTATTGTGTAACTAAGTGTGACTATATCCGCTATCATACTTTGTTTTATCGTCTTGCTGTAATTTTTTTGATTGGGAATAAAAAATAAATTTCCAGTACTGTTTTATTATCTATTTGATAGTTTAAAGAAATTACATGGCTCGTGATACCACGTTTTGATACAATTTATATTTAGACGAGACCTACCTACTTATGGCGTTTATCTTTGTCATTTTGATTGTGAAAAAAAAAAGTTATATAAGGGTCTTTCTCTGTAAGCTTGCACAGGGCCCATATAAATGCTGTCCTGGCAATTTTTATTATTATTTGACATAAACCTGAGTTCTATTTAGAAGAAAATCAACTATTATTTCACTTAGGCTAGGAAGCCCACTGAAACTATACATATTTTCCGAGTTATTAGCGATTTTCCAAAAAATCATGACAGGGGACTGTTTGAGACATCAGGGGACTGTTTTACTTAGAAAAAAATCAATTTATACTAATAAATCATTTATTATTTTTATGGCATATTTGCGTATTAACAATCAACAAAAGTTTCTTTAGAAAATATCAACTAAAAACATAACATTCTTTAAATATCCAAATCAAAAATTTGCCTTAAGTACTAGAAACATTTTGTACTCACTGAGATCAATAGTCTTATTATTATATAGCATAGTTGATATTACCAATCTTATAGTGCTCACAAGGTCCACTATTGCAAAAGCAGCTCAGACTTTTAATTGTAAGTGTCTTACATTTAGCTGGAAGGCCTAGGATGCAGCTTGAGTAAACTCCTGCAACCTGATGCTCGTCCAAAGTAAAACTCTTCAGGTCAGACGCTTCCTTTTCAAGCTTCTTTTGCACGTTGCCCTGATGCCGTCTGGTGCGTCTTTGCCATGTCCACTTTCGGTATAGTTCCATCTAAAGTTCTTAATATCTTCTCTTTTATGAGGGTATTTTTTTCTTTTTAGGTATCTTTGTTTCTCTGCTTCTCTCTTTTTCTTTAGAAACTCCTCACGGGATAACTTTTTCTTTTTTGGAGCCATTATGTTCGTTCAGCCTGTGCAAAAAATAATGCAAAACAATGATACTGTGGTGATTCTACATTAATAACTAATGAAATTAAAAATTTAAAAATCCCCTGACTCATATATAGTGTATTGTATTATTCTCGAGCCCTTTTATTTGATACCCATATTGAGGCGGTTGTGACAAAATATATCAATCTGACATTTTGTGGGGGCGGCCATCTTGGATTAATTTTCATCAATCATAGCTAAGAACACTCCCGACTGATACACCTTTTAAAGAAAAAAAAAACATAATCAAAATCGGTTCATCCGTCGGGAGCTACGATGTCACAGACACACTCAGACACGTCAAACTTATAACACCGACCTTCTTTTTTGTGTCAGGGATTAATAAAACCGATTAACAGTATAAATTTACACAAACAATGTACAAAAATAAGAACCATTAAACAAATTACAGTCCCCTGTTATGAAGAACAGTCCCCTGCTATATTTTAAGGCAGAGGACTGTTGCCAGGGTACTGTGTATTTCGGATAAATTCCGCAATGTTTACAAAACTGATGTAAATTAGTTTTTTAAGAACCTACCCATCTTTTTAGGCACACATAACACACCAATAAACTATATAACAGAGATAATTAAAGCAATTAATATGAGTATTATTACTTACCAGAGGACTGTATCGGGTAGCAGTCCAAACGCGTGTTCACGTCACAAGTGGCGCTCTGACACTAAACAAATAGGCGTCTCGCCGTCGATTTCTTCATGGTAGCCAACTTCACGACAGTTGCTTTTCGTTGCACTCAAAGAAACGTTTGTAAACCTTATAGTTTTCTTTTATTATGGCTTTGATTTTTTGACAGGGGACTGTATAGAAATTCAGGGGACAAAGTTTACAAGTTTACTTAATATATTAAATAGGTAATCAGAATCCTTTTTTTACGACAATTATATAATTTTATTATTTTAGTGTATTATATTACTTGCCAAATGTATTTAGCTTCACTAGTTTCTTCGTAAATCTCATTTCTATGTGGGAATACAGTGATAGGGACAGCCAGGGGACTGTAATTTCAGGGCTTCTATCACGTCTAAAAAAAAAACTTAAAATAGTCACGACTTTAAAAACAATTTGCCTGTAGAGTTTAGGGGTTTAACTTTTATTAGAAGTGATGTCTATTTCAATATTTAAATTACTTTTTGTAAAAATTGACCGGGACAGCCGATTACAAGTTTACAGAGAAAGGCCCATAAATAAAAGCAATTTGAAAAAAAAGTTGTTTTATATTTGACTGTATTTTTTATGTTCGTTACCATAGTAGTTTGAACTGGGCAAACGAATTTTGATGATCCTTTTTTTATCTGTAAGCTGGTGCTTACTGTGTTTTTTTTTAATCTGTTAATTATTTAATAATCAAACTTATGATGTTGTGGGTGGCACATCCGCATTTAAATATTTTATACATTTGTAAAATTGTTATTTCATTGCGTCAATGAAATACCGCAATTGTTGTTATCTTCTACTTCAAAATTTCAAAATAAGATAAAGTAAATTCCTAAGTAATACTTTACTATGACTAATTGAATAATATATACCTACTCTAGACTGCATGTCACCTAAGTATATAATTATACTAGCGGTCTCGGCAGACTTCGTCCCGCCCGGCAAAAAAATGTTAAGGGTGGACAACCCTTATCACTAAGGGGTATGAAAAATAGATGTTGGCCGATTCTCAGACCTACTGAATATGCATATAAAATTTCATAAAGATCGGTCAAGCCGTTTCGGAGGAGTACGGTAACTAATATTGTGACAGGGAAATTTTATATATTAGATTATTATAGTCTAAGATCCGAACCTTCATCGACCTTCACCGAGCTGATAATAAAATGAATAATATTTTATAATAAATTTAATACCTATATTACCAGCGGCCAGACGTCGCACAAATCCCTATTTTTTTTAAATATAATAGAGCCAAGGTATAATGAAAACTGACGCAGCTGCGCAGTAGCGTTATATCGATGTTCGGCATAGATCTCCAGGTGCTTACGTCATATATATTTTATATAGCTTTTGCCCGCGGTTTCGTCTGTTTGGTGTAGCAATAAAAAGCCTATGTCCTTTCTCAGGCTCTGGACTGGTATCTTATACCTACCTTTCATTTAAATTACAGTAGTTTAACGTGAACGAGACAGACAGACCGGTTTTCTTTCGCATTTATAATATTAGTTAGTAATCCTAATTAATATTATAAATACGACTGTTTCGCTTTACGTTTTTTTTCGTTTTACGTAATTAAAAATGGATTTGCCACAGTGATTCAGTTTTTATCGTAAAACCTTGAAAACGGTTGCAGTCATTATCATTACTAATTATTTTAATTATAATTAAAGTAAATTATAACTGTTTTAATGTCCAAATTAGTATTTGACTGAATTTGCATATTTCTATTCAAATTTAAAAACAAATAAGGTTTATTTGAGTCTGATCGCACCTATTTATTTTTTTGATAATTCCAAAATATTAATAAAATGGATGGAAGCGTTTTTAAGGAGAAAAAAAAAATACATAATATAAAGGCTTATATGGTTCAACATTTGACATAGGTAATTGGCAGATATACCTAATCACTTATAATATTATTATATAGATCGTGAGGGTATATTTTATGAAACACATTTTTATGTCAAACAATGTGAAGTTTCATCGCAAAGTTTTGTTCTATAAACAATGCATCTAATTAGGTTGACGTTATCAAAATAATTTTGCGTAATTATTGTTCGAAACTAAAATTAAACTAATGAGTTCTACAATTTGCTACGATAAGAATAAAGTTCAAAGTTAATTACAAAACCAATTACCATCAATAAAATGACAAATGCGACTGACCACACTCAACTAACTTCACTGTGTCAATTTCCAATAATCTACTTTCTCCTTCCCACACATCTTGAACTTATATATTTATCTCACTTCCTTATAAAGTTATAATCCGTGCAGTTACTTATCATTACTTCAAAAAAAAGACGTCACTGACCTCAATACTTTACAAATCGAAAACGTTCTTAAACACACAACGGTGTCTTTTATAAACCTTATTGCGATACAAATAAAGTTGTAATCAAAACGAGTTGAAAAGTTACTACTTTGTCAAAATAAACAGTGTGCTGACAATGTGTTCTGCTAAATGGCCATTCAGTAGCGAACAGATCGCAGCGAATACCGGTCGATTGAGAATTCGATATTTGAATTTACTTTTTTAAATGTGATATTGTTTTGTGCCAGCGTTCGAATTCCTTTCGAAGAGGAAACGGATTGTCTTTTAAAAAATAAGGTAAGTTTTGTCTTTGTTTAGTTTTATTTTTAAACTTTGCGGGAGGTTTGGACAAAGACTGGAATTATAGATCCAAGTTTATATTATTATAAGAACGTATGTAGGTAAGTATTAATAAATTATTATAAATTTGAATTTGTAAAAGTTATCTTTATGATGCGATAAGTACGTTAAATACATTGAATATTGCTGCAATTAAACAATGATGTATACCTATATAGGTACCTAGGTACTTAATTTAAGTAACTGACTTTATTGATACAAATTGTATCTAAATATACATTGAAATAATTATAATTTTTTATAGATAATTAATTTGTTAATATTGGTACTTACGTAGATTACTGTGGATTAGCAATCTTTTATGATTATGAGCCAGTAGTTTGCTGTCTAAAAATGAGCCGTTATTTAAAAATTAAATTCAAAAATTTTAAGGAATTTAGGTACGTAGGGGAGCATTAAGAAAGTGTTTTCGAAAATTCACCCCTAAGGGGGGGGGGGATGTTCGAAAATGCTTATTGTGTGAAATGAGTTGCTATATTTTAAACTTTTACTTTAACGATTTGACATTAAACTGTGAAAGGTTAATTAATAGTGTAACGATAGCATAAAAACTGCAAAATATTTTTTTTTGCAATTTATATAACGTGGTAGGTATTTTTGATGTTTACTAAGAACTACCTACTCTTTGAATAACACAATAAAAACACATTCAACAAGTGTATGTTGATTTTAATGTTAACGTTTTTTTAAAGGTTACAGTTCCCATATTCTATTCTAAATTATTTCCCACGACTACGTGCTGACATTTCCTAAGTAAATTACTTCATTCATACATACAAATATTAACTTTTTTTAACCATCTTTTACAAAGACTAGGTACTTGTATTAAACAGCTCTTTAAAAAGAACACTACTTAAATACAGAAAAAAAAGTATAATTGCACATAACTGTATTATATATATTGTTACGAAATATGTTAACAGGAAAAATGAGTAAAAAATCAAAGTTTGTTGACTTTTAGTTTTGGTTCAAGGCCTTTTCGGCAAAATCTTAAGTCAATGACCTTACAATTTTGCGCAATGAATAGTAAGCCTTTTAAATACGAATCTTACATACATATTACTAATAAACTTGTTTTAAAGTTAAGAAAAACACATGTTTTGAAATTGTATCTTAAAAACTGACTTACTTACCTATATACACGCGTTAGACTATTGTCAGCTCAGTCATAGCGATTATGGAAACTGTAAAGAATCCGAAACGTCAGTAAATAAAATACACGAGTTAAATCCGTTAATAGTTATGTTATTCCAATGTGTAATAACCGCGGAGGCATCAGAAATTATTACCTATATATACTTAAAATAAATGACAAAGATAAGTGCTTAAAAAAAAAGTGGGTGTTCGTGACGTCACAAGCCCCTACTTTTAGAACTAGGTACTCATCTTTGTCATTTTTATTGTTTAAGAAAAGGAAATTTGTTCTCAATAATTTGACTGACAGTCTAAATAGAATAATAATTTATTTTTCTTTTCGGAGCCGTCATCCCTATAATTATTATTATTTAGTGCTTATGACTTTAAATTACTGTAATATTAATATTTTATATATAGCCTATGTCACTTACAAATAGTGTAGCTTCCTAACAGTGAAAGAATTTTTCAAATCGTTCTTGTCGTTTTGGAGCCTATTCATCAAACAAACAAACAAATCTTTTCTCTTTATTATATTATTATTAGTATTTATATAGAACACGTGCCGTTGTTTTGCTGACGCTACAATTTTGTGAAAGTATGCCAATCGGTACATTGAAACGTGATCATTTTGCAAAATATATTGAAACGTGATTGTAAATACTGATTTTTATCATTAAGTATAACAACTTGTGACAGTAAAACATTTTGGAATGTCTTGTTTACATAATAATTTCTGATGCCTTCGCGGTTATACATATATATACTGGAATGAAACAACTTTAACGGATTTAACTCGCGTAATTTATTTTATTGGCTGACGGAGCCTTTACCATAATCGTAGCACGACTGAGTTGACAATAGTCTTATGCTAAAAAGTGCTTAAGAAACTACAGCCAATAAAATGAAATACGCGAGTTAAATCCGTTACAGTTGTTTCATTCCAATGTGTAATAACCGCGAAGGCAGCAGAAATTATTTTGCACGTTTCCTTAATTTTGGGTTAAATATAATATTAAAATACGATGAAGTGAATGACGTAACAGCTTTGTGACGTCACTAAATCATTCTACATCCGGTAAAACTTTCTTTTTAAATTAATTGGTTATACCACTTCGTCTGCGCACGGTAAGCACATCCGTTTTACCCCCTTACGGAGTGAATTTTCAAAAATACTTTCTTAGTGCTCCCTTACTTTATAAAAGAAGGAACTACCTACTGTGCAAATTTTCAAGTTTCTAACCATTTTAGTTTAGACTACGTTGATATGTTAGTCATTAGGTCGGCTTCTCCATTTATATATTACTAGCTTCTGCCCGCGACTTCGTCCGCGTGGAACTCCTCCTTTTTTGCAGTTGGTTAAAAAGTAGTCTATGTCCTCCAGACTTTCTTTGTACCAAATTTCATTTAAATCGGTCCAGTAGTTTTAGCGTGAAAGCGTAACAGACAGACAGACAGACAGACAGAGTTACTTTCGCATTTATAATATTATAGTAGGGACTAGCGGTTCGCCCCGTCTTCGCTTTTTTCAAAATATTTTATGTATAGGTAGCCTATGTCACTCGGGAATAGTGAAGCTTCCCAACAGTGAAACAATTTTTCAAATCTGTCTAGTCATTTTGGTGCCTATCCAGTCCAAACAAACAAACCTTTCCTCTTTATTATATTAGTATAGATAATATACTTTTCTGTTCTCCGGCCAGAAAGCGCCAACTTTGTGGCCGCTGCGCTAAATAAAATTTCCGCTTTCTGGCTTAGTCGAACAGAAAAATAGTATACTGACCTCGGCCAGTAAAATAAAAAAGCCTCAGATCACATTTTTGTCAACCTCGGCTTCGCCTCGGACGACAATTACATTTGTAATCTGAGACATTTTTTATTTTACTAGCCTAGGTGCGTAATGTTAATTAATTATGATTCAATTAAAATTATTCTAACACTTGCAATTGGTGCTTGCTTGGAGTTGTTATCAGTCGATACGGTTTACCGCATATTGTGTTATTATATTAATTATTAATTTAACAATAACAAAAGGATTATGCGGAAAATAATATAAGGATAACTGAAACTAAAAGGCAAAAACTAGTAAATTCATGCGTCCTGCCAGAAACGTTAGGTAATAAATTTAGGTAGACTAATGTATGTATAATTATTATTGAAAACAATGTAGTAATCCCTAGGTACTTATATTATAAATGCGAAAGTAACTCTGTCTGTCTGTCTGTTACGCTTTCACGCTAAAACTACTGGACCGATTTAAATGAAATTTGGTACAAAGAAAGTCTGGAGCCTGAGAAAGGACAGGCTACTTTTTAACCGACTGCAAAAAAGGAGGAGTTCCACGCGGACGAAGTCGCGGGCAGAAGCTAGTTAATATTAAAAACCATACAATTTTCAATTCGTTTCATTCGGTTGCTATTATCATTTGTCATTTGTTTAACCCTGCCGTGCCCACACTCGCATTGCCCGTCACGAGCGGTGTGCCAGTGGCAGTATTTAAAACCTATGGCGCAGTAGCAAACTCCGCATTTGCTCTCACGTGTGGACGTGGGAGTAAATGCGGCGGGGCTTAGACTGGTCAGTTTTCGGTAGCTTCTACAAATTCCATACATTTGTATTAGTATTGAGAATTGCTACGCCGTGTGACCTTGTCGAGGCATTGATAACGTTATCACAAGTACCGCAAAATGCGACCTATTTTTAGTATTTTTGTTTTCAAATATTGATGCGCGTGTCGCAGTGGACAATCTTATCATATAAATTATGTTATCAAAATTGATACCTAAGTGACGAACAGTGAATTGATTTTTATTCTATTACATGTTATGAATTTGTAGGTACTTTGTAAATTTTCACGTTGCTTAATTTTGGTTTAAAATAGGAAATTTATTTTGGCAGTGTTCATGTCATAAATATAAATAAATGACAAAAACTGGATATATACCGATAATTTCTAGCGTAAAAATAAGTTTAATAAATGAAATGAAATAATAATTTTGGGCATAGGTATGATTTTATTAAGTAATTTTAAACATTGTCAATTATAACCACATGTGTTTTGATGAGGAAGTAGAATTAATTATTATAAATAATATAAATGATACTATGTTTTCCGTTTACCCTATTAAATTTATTATTTATATACACGTACCTAACCAGAACGCCTTAAAAATTTGTTCTTGACAACTCATTTTAAAATATCATTAAGAAAACCTTAACTTATATTAACTATAACAAAACACCTACCTACTTAACAAACTGGCCTATTAAACCAATTATTATTAACAAAGACAAAACCATTTACAATAAGTAAAACCGTTAAGAGTTTTTAACTCAAAATTTCGATTAGTCACCTAGGAACCCATTAACAAACCTTTTTACAAATTGTTCTAAAACTCAAACCTTAACAAAGTGACTCACTGACCAGGTAGAAAGAGTGAGTCACAATCGTTATTCTGTCACTAATTGTAGCCCTATTGGTGTAGTGGTCAGAGCCCTTGACTACGAAACCGGAGGTTACGTGTTCGAATCCTGCTAGTGGCAAATGTCAGTATGAACATTAGCTTTAGCTGAGTCTTGGATGTCTAGTATATTTATGTATGTTTATCCGTTATCTAGTATCCATAATACAAGCTTTGCTTATTAGAATGAAACAACTATAATTTTAACTCGCATATTTTTATATTTACTGATGTTTCTAAATCTGTACAGCTCCCATATTCTTAGTACGGTTGAGCTGACGATAGTCTAACGTTAGAGTCAACAAAAAAATAAATTACGCGAGTTAAATCCGTCATAGTTTTCATTCCCATGTGTAATAATCGCGAAGGCATCAGAAGTTATTAAGCTTACTTAGTTTGAATGTAAATCAACCTAAGCAAAGCTTAATAACTTCTGTGTCAAATGTGCTAGTTGGATTATTATTTACTAGCTGTCCGCCCCGGCTTCGCACGGATCATCTTTTTTTTATAGCCTATGTCACTCGGGAATAGTGTAGCTTTTCAACAGTGAAAGATTTTTTGAAATCGGTCCAGCCGTTCTGAAGCCTATTCAATACAAACAAACCTTTCCTCTTTATAACATTAGTATAGAAGTATAGAAAAGAAAACGAATATTATTATGTTGCCACTTACTAAGTTACTCATAATGTAAACATAATATTATATACCGTTGTTAATATTCACCGCTATTTGGCAGTGTGACACGCTTCTAAGTCCTTTTAAAAGAACCGTAAGAAATCTATATTCGGAATGCGTAGGCGCAGACAGAAATGTAAAGTGTCTTTAAATTTATCATCTTATTTTGACAATGCGATGTTAATGTCCATTGTTATAAGTACCTACTGCTTATCTTTTCGGTAAGTACTTTTTAATCGTATAATGTTTATTGGTGACATCATTTTTTAAAAATTAATTCACGGTTATTATACATTGGAATGGAACAACTATTAACGAATTTAACAGGCTTTATAATTTTGTACATGTCTCTTTTATTTGATACTCCACTCGGGTAAGTATATTAAAATGTAGACATTCCCTACCCCTTATACTCGCCTTATTTGCTTTTAGAATGACGTCACATACTTAATCATGTATTGTCCAAACTGAACATGTGTACAAAATTGTGGCTCAATCGGTTAAAGTTATCTGCTTTAAAATTGAATTGCATGATATCGCCCGCATATACAAATATATAGTTATATAATATATAATTGCAAGTTGAAAACTTCTAAAATGTAGACTAGGTTTGCTGATCGATCGATTTTATCTCAGTAGGTGATCTCGATGTCTCTTACACTACATAATCATTATTGATTATAGGTTACATATGACTCAAAGTGAAAGTGGCATTCTTTGGGCTTCCCCACGGAACCAGATGTGAGACATTAATACGGTTAGAAATGTGAATGATTCATACAATTTTGACAAGGAAATGGTATTTCCATATTTTAGGTAAGGCCCACTTTTACTAGGTATTTCATGAGTTCTCCAATTCAACTGATCAAACAGGGAATGACTGTTTGCTGCCTTATCATACATAATATTATAATAATAAAAATGTGACAAACTAACAATCAAAACAACTTTCGTTTTGGAATGAAATAACTTTAACGGAATAATTTCTGTCTTCGCGGTTATTATAATTGGAATGAAAAAACTATAAACGGATTTAACTCGCGTATTTTATTTTATTGGCTGACGTTTCGAAAAGTGTTACATGTGACGATTGTCTAACGCTTGTGTTGTCTCAACTGAAAGAAATAAAATATATATTATATAGGTACCGACAATTTCGTTATTATTATGATTAAGTAGGTACCTACTTATATTATTTGGTCGATGATGCTATACCGCAAAATTATAATCGCTAATGCCGCGTAACTGACTTTTATCAACATTTAGGAGCGCATTGAAATTAAATATCTTTTTGTTCATTCTACTACCAATAAATAAATTTATTAGTTACATGGAATGAAGTAACATTCGACGATATTTTACTTACGTAATAGGGTCAACGACCTATTTAAAGTAGGTACATATACATGACAGCAAAATATGATTCAATTGCATTCGAGAAAATAACAAAGGATTAACATTTCAAAGAAACAAAAAACCCTCAAACAAAAGTACACCAACGGCAAATATTAAATTACTCAATATTTCATACCGATACTAATTTCGCTATCTTAACCCTTTGCCGGCCGCGGAACGACACAAAATATTACCGAAAAAAAAATGCCAGAAGAAAAAGTCCCCGGCTTAATTGACATTCTTTATGAGCGTCAGTCTTGAGCATTTTTAATTAGATATATTTTATGGGGTTTTTTTTCGAAGGGGGAATAAAAGGGTTAACATTTGTTTGAGTTGGGGGGTCGATATTAGCCTTTCTTGGTAATCAGCCGAGAAAAAATGGTCGATTAGTCCCCCCCCAGACGTTAATTTAAGATCATTGGGTACCTTTAGGTGCGAGGGGCATTTTTTCTTACCAATTGTCTTTATAAATGGGTGACGTTTAATACAAGATAGTACGTGACAGCGGTGAGTTATTGGAAGCCTATTGTTGTGATGTTTTTTCTGTGGACATTGAACGGGTTGTTTTGTATTTTAGGTTTTGAATAGGTTTTTTTTTGGATGTAATCTGTATATGGATTTGTAGTTACCTTTATGTATAATTGATAGTTATATTGGAAATATAAGCTTTTTTAGTTTATGATTTTTGATAGTTCAGATTGCCTGAAATATTAATTACAGGTACCTATTTATGTCTTTGTGATTTTTGTAATAGAATATTTTTTTGAATTACACGGTATATTTTGTAGTGAAATTATAAATCTACCAATTAAATTGAGGTTACCCACTACTTATTGTTATAGGTAAACTAACAACTTTAAGTACTTTTAAATAATTATCTATATGTATTTTCGCTTTGTTACACATTTTCATAAAACAATTATAACGGATTTAATTTTATATTATTTCTTTGCTGATATTTCAATAACTCCATTTCCCATATTCGCAGCAGACTGAGGTGATATGATTATTCTACCAAATTCAATTACATGATTGCAAAAGTCTAAAAAATTATTCATATTCAAAAAAGTATCCCTTCTAATTTACCTCTCTTATCTAAGATTAAGAAAAAACACATCGATATAAAGGCTCATCTTGATCCAACAATTTCTCAAAAGGCTTCATTAGTGAGTAAAAAACTTAATTCGGCCAATAGCGCTGAGGACAACTAATTACCCCTAAGCCATACAAATCGTCAAGAATGTTTACTAATTTATAAAAAAGGCGAAAAAAAAATGCCAAATGAACCAATTTACCCGGCGGATTTAATAAAGATATTTCACGGTGCTTTTTGTCGATGTTTTTCGCTTTTTGGGGTTCCGTAAGTTTATGGGTCAACAGAACCTCAGTCACGATCAAGTACTTTTTAGTACTTGCTTTACTTGATCGATATAGTCCCCGCATTCATATTCGAGGGAAGTTTATTTGTATAAATTTATAATCTACTAGGTAGGTACGTGTAAAAATACTTTCTTGAATACTTTAATTTTGTAGTTTGTTAAGTAGGTGCATTTCTTATCCTACCTAAATACTGTTAGCGTGAACAAAATTCACTTTTTTATGGAGTTAATTTAATTCAAATATTTTATTTGCTATAAAACATGGTACTTATATACCCCCTGTATACCATAACTACTTATAAATAAATTGGGCATAGTGATAGATAATTACAGTGAAACCTGGTTAACTGGGTCTTCCAAGGGACCTGTAAATTAGTCTCACTTAAAGAGGTATTCCACTTACGCAGTGTCCCAGATATCTAGGTATAAAAAAATACCTGTCTCATTTACAGAGGGTTTCATTAACAGAGGTAAGAAAAGAGGTAATCTCTGTTATAGAGGTGTATTCAATAAAGCAACGTATTTATTTTGTAAACAATTCACTATTTTCCATAAAAAATATCTAAAATGTGGTTTAAAGACAGTTCTCCTGAAACTAATAATTCGTTGTTGACGTTTACAAAATTATTAAAAGTTGGAGGCAGATTATTTTACTGATTCGGGCACTGAAGTTAATATTAGTTTTGTTTCGTAATAATAAAGACTTTGTCCTCGTTTCGGTCTTTTTTAAATAAATACCCGATTAATAGAGAAACCGCATTAAAACTAAGTTATATAGGGCCGATTTAGAGAAGTTCGAGTAGGTAAAAGAGAGAGGAGACATCCGAGGTCCGAGGTAGCCTATGTGTACCTACTGACTTTATCCCAGTTACAGAGATAAATACACGCGACTTCTCAATTATAGAGGTAATTATGACAAGAAAATAGAAATAACTTATCCCAGATAAAGAGGTTGCTTTTGTCTTACTAACAGAGGTAATTCATAGCCAAGGTGCCGGGACCTCAGCATGTGTTCCAGATATGGAAGTTTTTCACTTATCCAGGTCCCTCTTAAACAAGTTTCACTGTATTTTGTCGTACCTATACAAAATGTCATAAGGTAGAAGATCGATCAATAAGGTAGAAGGGAAATGATTTGTCATTAATAGGGTCATTATAATATATTTTACTAAACCATATTTCCATTCATAATGCACCATTTACCATACACACACACTGCCTACTAAATTTTATATTTTTTTATGAATCGCTAAACATTTTTAATAAATACGGAACCCAATCTGTTATATCTAAGTCGCCCTTTACCACACTTTTCCTGTTAATCCCGGTGATACATTTCGAGTGGATTGAATTAGATGCAACAAATGCTTGTGAGGATTTTGAATTTCTTCTGAATTAAGTATTTTTTTAAATGAGTCTCTTTGATAACTTGTTTATTACTTGAATTTCGCTTCCGAAGAGAGTTTTTTGCATTAATATATATGGCCGTATTAAGTTAATCCCGGATTTTTTATATTTCATAAAGCAGATAAAATTATTTGGAATAAGTACATATTACTTGTTATATTTAAAATACATAATACCATTTTTACCTATTTGTATTTTGAATACGTTTTTTCAAAGCTTTTTCGCATTTTATTTAAAACTAGCTTCTGCCCGCGACTTCGTCCGCGTGGAACACCTCCTTTTTTGCAGTCGGTTAAAAAGTAGCCTATGTCCTTTCTCAGGCTCCAGACTATCTTTGTACCAAATTCCATTTAAATCGGTCCAGTAGTTAAGGCGTGAAAGCGTAACAGACAGACAGACAGACAGACAGAGTTACTTTCGCATTTATAATATTAGTAAGGATAGTAAAACATACTTATATTGTATTTTTTGAAAATTTAAATTACAAAATAATTTTGGACACATTTTGCCTGCTTCTGTTGAAGCTATATTTTATTACATACCTACAAAATTATTAGTTTAAACGTACCTAACTACTCACTTTTGTTTAGACTTTATAATTTTATAATTATTACTTTCTTAGTCAATTAACACTTAGTAATTTATTTAGTCGAAAATTATCAAAACTTGGCTTATTGGTACTAAACCACATACATACTTACATAATAATATACTCCAAGACAGTCCAAGACAAAGGTAAAAATGCCCATAATAACTGACATCTGCCCCTAACAGTATTCGAACCCGCAACCACCGATTTCATAGTCCAAGAATACCAACTACTTATGTAAAATTAGTTACTATAAATACATAAATACCTCTAGTAAACTATAAGAATAACTATATCAAAATTAACAAACATGTTCCTACAATTGTCTACTACCCGCAGTTCCCAAACACGGTACAATCAAACATCTCCATACAAACAGACAAACATCCAAACATACATCTTGTGTGCGGAGCTTGATAAGCAAAATGGCTGTCGTCGATGAAAAGTAAATATATAAATATATGTTAGATGCATCTGGATGCAGTGAATGATGTCATAATGTGGATAAGATAGTTAATTTAATAATTTCTAACGCCTTCGCGGCTATTACAAATTGGAATGAAACAATTGTTTGCTAACGATTCGAAAAGTTGTCATATTTGAACTGACGATAGTCTAACAAAGCGAGTTATATCCGTTTTTTTTTTATTTTATTACATTGATTAAAGACGTCACATAACAAAATATTTTATACAGGCCCTATAAAATAAAATGGAAAAAGTAAGTGCAAACACTTACAAGATTATAATAGTATTACTTTATAATAAAATTATATTCAACTAGCGGTCCCGGCAGACGTCATCCTGCCCGTTCGAAATTCAAATTAGGTAACTTTAGTTAGACAACGTTTGTATGGGAAAAGAAAAGGGCTGTTTTTAGGGTTTTCCCGGCAATTACTCGATTTTTTCTCGCCGTAAGAACCATCCTTGGACTTCAACGAACATTTAAAAAAAAAATTGGCCAAATTGGTCCAGGCGTTGTCGAGTTATGCGCTTACCAACACATTTTGCGATTCATTTTTATATATAAGAATAAGAAGATAAGTCGGTAGCGTCATCAAGTATGTGAAAGCGAGACAGACAGACAGTGATACTTTCGCATTTATAATAGGATATTATATAAAAGGAGAAGCTGATTTCATGAACATGAACATTCATAAACTATAAAAGTTAGAAACTTGTTATGTATATCCCTAATAGGGAACAATGGAAATGGATTTTTAAAAAATAACCCCCTAAAGAGATGAAACGAGCTTATCGTGCGCAGACAAAGTCGCTGGCAGAAGCTAGTAATGAATAAAGTGACATCCCGGCTTTGTAAGGGTACATTATAGATATATTATTATTATAATATGCCTTCCTTAATAAATGGGCTATCTAACATTGAAACATTTTTTAAATCGAACCAGTAACGATTTAGTACAGATAAATAAAGTAAAATAATTTTATTTCTAATTAGATAATATCCATATTATACCTTTCGGTGTAACAAAGCTCGAATGCACCAACTTTCAGCGAGCGGTGTGAAAGCACCGTTCCGATACAGTTGGTCTTGCATAAATACAGCGTTACAAACATATTTACTAAGCTTTGAATTTAATCATATTTCATAACAAACATACCTAAATACGAGTAACTTTGTGATACAAAAAATATACGCTGACAACAAGGGCGTGCTTTCCATGTAGGCACAGTGAACTGCCTACCCTGGCACCAAACGTTCAACCCACTGCACGCGCCTGATGGAATTCTGAAAAAAGAGCGAACATTTCATACGGGCACAGTGTCACTAATGTATGGACTGCCTACTCTCTGGCGTAATACTTGCGCTCACCCCACTGCACGCATATGGATGCTACTGTGGGTACAGAGAAGAGACCGAAGGTGATCGGTGAACTAGTTTCTGCCCGCGACTTCATCTGTTCAGAATTAGGTAGTACTTTACAGAATATAGGTAGTTATCAGGATTTTTTTCTTACTGAAACTTGTTATATTTTAGACTAGCGGCCCGCCCCAGCTTCGGAAGGGTGCCATTTTTTTAATATACCTAATAAGTATAGCCTATGTTTAACGGAAATATATGTAGCTTTCCAACAGTAAAATAATTTTTCAAATTTTTAAATAGACATTTTGGCCAAAATGGCGTTTACGCCCTTTGATTCTAAATTTGATGTAATGACACATTTCGAGTTGTGCCACTATTCTATTAAAGTAGCAATATATCAATATGTCTTGCAAAACCTTAAGTACCTACATTTATACGAAAATCTTCAAATGTATGTTAGGTAGGTACTTAAAGGGAAATACGCCTGTAAACAAGGCAATCTTACAATCAATACGCCCTTTTAATACGTTAAAATCTTTTATACAAAATTCATAAACATAAATCGAGATCAATCCCTTCTGTGTATCGAGACGGTATAATCGTCAAAAAGGAAAACTCAAAGGCTTCTAAGAATTGAATTAAAATCAATCGCTCGAATTTTTCAGCCGTTCCGTTATCATCAAAGGACTGACGTAATCAATTTTACAAATAACCCACCCTGTACAGGCCTTTTTCTTTTGCTACGAAATAAATCTGCTCAGACATCGCTAAAGACAGCACCTCGATCCAACCAAATAACTTAAATCAAAAACATCCCCAATCCAAAACCAATCTTATCTACTTACAAACATGATCGAACTTCGATTGTTTCGACAGGGTCGTATAAGTAAAAGCTTTCGTTGTCAAAATATGATAACACTGTGTGAAAATATCGAACGTAACTTTATTAGCATCGGCGTGGTCATTACTTTAAACTTTATATCCTAACCTTAAGGTTCATTATCGGTTGTGGTCATGTGTTATACGACCTTTTGGTGATACGGTTGTGTCATCAATACAGTATCGTGGTATATTATCGTTATAACGGAGCATTAAGACAAAATCGTTCAAGGGAAAAATTGCTTAATAAATGTAAGAGAGGTACTTAGGGCTGTGGGTGGTGCGATTTTCCTGCGTTCGGGCGTTAGGGAAATTCATGTTGTTTTGAAAAATTATAATACATATTGCCTGTAATGTGGGGCTGTTTATGTATGGATAATCGAAGTTGTGAGAGTATTTGAGAGCTATTTGGTTATTACATACGTTCTATACGCTTTGGTAAAGACCTGTAAGTAGTAAAATATTGTAATAAGATTAGTGTACCTACCCAGGTAAGTAAGAATCTTTTCATCTGTTTTAATTATTTTGATCACGTAAAGTAAATTCCTTAATTTAGTTAAGTAAATCAGTAACTATGTCTATTGTCCATGGGTCTTGACGTGCTTGTATCACAATATAACAATGAATAGGTTTGAGTAAAAATAGGTACAATTAAAGAAGGCTTCATTAGGTAGGTACTAATCTATTTCTGAAGATTAAGATCTGATTCGTGTACCACATTAAAGTGTTTAACTCTAAAATTGTTAATTCTAATGCTTTTAACAATTATTATATATTATTATATTGAATGTAAAGGGAAGTCAAAAATATAAGTTGTACTTTAATTTAGCGCTAGACTATTGTCAGGTCAGTCGTGCTTCGATTATGGAAACATGGAAAGGTTTCGAAACGTCAGCCAATTAGGTAAATAAAATACGCAAGTTAAATCCGTTTATAGTTGTTTTATTCCAATATAAGTTGTAGATCAGGGACTGGAAGAATAAATTGACTGTAATATTTTGAAAAATGATTTATTGAAGGCTAATTTATAGTACCTAGACTAAGACCACAATTCAAAGCACAATTCAAAGCACAATGTGGTTTGGGAAGTCCAATGTTTAGTCATTCGGCAAATAAATCGCGTAAAATCGCCACATTAATGGCTGTCCTTATTGGCAAGATATAGGCTCTCTTGTGAGATAAATATAATGGCAGCTATTCATTATTAATGTATCTGTGATATCATAAACAACAATCAATAATAATAGGGGTGGGAAAATTATACGACAGTATAACGACTAGGTATAACGGATTTGTCTAGAGTATTTTATTTGCCGACGTTTTATTTTTTTTTCTTTATCGTTGACTATTGTCAGCTCAGTGACACGAATATGGGGACTTTAACGATTTCAAAACGTCAGCAAATGAAATAATTATAATTATATGTATGTAGGTAGGTAGTTGTTTTATTCCAATGTGTAATAACCGCGAAGTCATCAGAAATTGAATGTGTATTATTATTATAATTCGAGGTGTCATTAAGTAGGTAGGTACCTACGAGTATATTATGATAAATAATTTAAGTCTGTCTCACAAATATAAAAAAATAGTCAACGGTTCGACCATCGCCTTGCATTATTTTCAAGGTGAGAATGTAAGTTTCATAATAAAATTATATCGAATACAAAATGTTTTTTTTCTATTGTTTCAGATCTCACCATGCCTTCCACCAAAGAAGCCAACTCAAAATACTGCTCCCACCACTCCCACTCGA
This sequence comes from Polylopha cassiicola, assembly GCA_038024825.1. Taxonomy (NCBI): domain Eukaryota; kingdom Metazoa; phylum Arthropoda; class Insecta; order Lepidoptera; family Tortricidae; genus Polylopha; species Polylopha cassiicola. Next base: position 4,525,964 of record CP149062.1, read on the forward strand.
ATAGTAAGTATCGTTTACAAAAAAAGCAATTTCGAAGTACCTATGTATTGACATATAGGTACTTTAGTCTGATACTTTCGTGGTTATTACACTTTGGTATAGAACATCTGTTACTGATTTAACCAGGGCATTTTCAGTTAGTCAGCTATAAATATGGGAACTGGGAAGTTTTCCAAATGTTAACAATTAAAATAATACGCGAGTTAAATCCGTTATAGTTAGTTCATTATTATTTACCTATGTTATATTGATTATCTCATTTAATAGTTATGTAAAAAATCTGTTATACCTAAAGTAAAAGTTGTTTAGTTGTTTTAAGGAATGACTGCATGTAATTTGACATAAAAATGTAGGCAATGGTAATGTGTGATTATTGATAAATAAATATAATCTTATCTAATCATTCTAATGTGTAGTAACCACGGAAGCAACATAAATTACAAAGATCATTTTGCTATTATTCATAACTAGATAAAGTAAGTACCTGAAATTAATTTACTTACTTTGACTTTAGCATACGACTATTTAATTGTCAGCTCAGTCGTGCTACGATTATGGAATCTGAAAGGGCTCCAAAACGTCAGCAAAGAAAAAAAACAGAATCAAAATCGGTTCATGCGTTAGGATGCCACAGACAGACACACAGACACAGAGACAGACAGACACGTCAAACTTATAACTCCCCGTCGTTTTTCTTTGTGACTTAATGAAAATACGCGAGTTAAATCCGTTAATAGTTGTTTCATTCCAATGTTTAATTTACTACCTATTCTTTTATCCCACTAATAATACATATTAACTGTTTTTTTCCAGACGGAATGACCATGTCAGCCAGGGTCTACCATCATGCCACCAACCTCCTACCCCTCACGCCCCCTACCTCACCGACTGGGCTAGCTCCAGCCTTCAGCATGACCAAGTCAGCCTCCAGCTCAGGAGTCTACAGCCGGCAGAACAGCTCCAACAAATCATGATGAATGGCTTCTCTTGTGTTGGAGCGCTATGAAGGTGGACTTTTACTGTCACCTTCGATTTTCTATTTGGTGACATTTTACTGGTTCTGAGGTCATAAGGAACAAGGGCGTGTGTTCCATACAGGCAGTCACTAATGTATGAAGTGCCTACCCTACTCATACCACACTGCACGCGCCTGATAAGGAGGGCCAGACTATTAATGCCTTTGGACCTTGCAACCTTTAAATACAATTGCTATTAGATATTTTTATTTGTTCAATTTACCTACCAATCAGGAATTATATATACCTACTACATAATGTGGTTTTAGGTGCTTTGCAAAATTTATACTTACCTACATAGGTATTTTTAAAATTATATTCAAAGGCGTGTTTTTTGTGATGAAATGGTTATTGACTCTCTATTGAAAAAGGGATTTTATAGGTAACTAGCTTCTGTCCGCGACTTCGTCCGCGTGGTACTCCTCCTTTTTTGCAGTCGATTAAAAAGTAGCCCATATCCTTTCTCTGGCTCCAGACTTTCTTTGCCAAATTTCATTTAAATCGGCCAGTAGTTTTAGCGTGAAAGCGTAACAGACAGACAGACAGAGTTACTTTCGCATTTATAATATTAGTAGGGATTTTCAGTTAAGTAGTTTCAATGGAATAAAACCCACCTTGTTGTTTGTAAAGATTTTTTTTGATAACCAGATGGCCTAGCTAGTGATATTGTCATGAAATAAAATTATAGTAAGTATGTAATATTTTTTAAGGTTCTGTCATTTTTGACACAACGTTAAGTTTTAGATAATACGATATTATTTTTTAAGTACAAATTTGTATGAAATTAAACATGCTCGATTAAACCTGGTTTGTTTTATTACTTCTCTCGAATAGATGTATAATTTAAGGTTTTTCCTTAAAATATAAATTCCAAAATCATTATTTTAATTGTAAAAAATATCTACCTTTTGGTATAAAAAAAACTATTAACGGATTTAACTCGCGTATTGTATTTTATTTTATTTGCTGTTGTTTCGGATTCTTTACAGACGATTATGGAAACTGTAAAGAATCCGAAAAGTCATAAAATAAAATACGCAAGTTAAATCCTCTAATAGTTGTTTCATTCCTATGGGAAAAAACCACAAAGGATCAGAAATTATACCAACCTACTTATCTATCGACATTTAAAAAAACTCAAATAAATCTGAGAATATGATGCTTATTGTGGATAGATCCATTTAATAGACTAAGTAGGTAAACCTACCTACTTAATTAAATTATTATTCAAATTTGTTGGTTTCCACAAAGCATCAGAAATTATTATACCTACTTATCTATCCACATTTAAAGAAACTCAAATAAATCTGAGAATAATATGATGCTTATTGTGGATAGATTTCATAGATTAAGTAGGTATACCTACCTACTTAATTAAACTATTTTTTAAGTTTGTTGGTTTCGGTGAACTGTCAAATGTTTGATCAGTGTTACCACCTATAAATAAAATCTGTTTTAAAACTACCGAAATATTTACCGTTTTGAAAACGTTCTTTCATGCCACTTCTCCCCTATAGTTAAATTATTATTTCAAATTACCTATATGCTCTGAGATCATCAGTAGGTAATCTAGTTTAATAATCCAAACAATTGTAAAGTGTTGATTATTTGATATCGAATATATTTGATAAGATACACCGATAACTGCCTTTATTAGCCTTGACGTTATATATTCACATAAACTCACGGGTTAATTCCCGACTTTTCTATAAAATACAATAAACAGTACATAGGTAAGTACTTAGGTATAGTATATACCTAACTATTTAAACCAAAGCCGAGTTATTTAAGTAAGTAATTATGTTATACACTTGACTATTATGACATTTTGACAGCTACTCGACGAGACCGGGAAAGCAACAGCTTTTTTGCAACCTTCAAAGATAATAGTCCACTGTACGTAGCTCCACTATGTGCTTATAGTATTAGGTAAGCTCATAATTTTATCAAAATATGTAATCGCAATTTACTGTATTACACATAATAGGTATGTAGGTAAGACTATCATTTATAATTATAAGTACATGATTTACTGAAATTCAGTAATGAACTTCCAGCACAAGTGACATCTCTTGAAATGAATTATAATTGTATCGATGCATTAACGGTGTCATCATAGTTTCTGTAACACGCAAAAGATGGCGCTAGTTACTACGCAAAAGCAATTTAAGGTAAATAGTTACGATAAAACGTTATTTATGGTTTCCTATTAATAGATAAATAAGTATAAACACGTGCATGGTTAGCAAAATGTTCTTCTCTTTGAAATAGGTACTTAACATTTCAAAGTAGGTACAGAAAACTTAAATGTTTTCCACAGTGCCATCTAGCGAGATTAGTTGGAACTAGCTTCCCAGAAATCGATAGTTTGTTTCGTGGTGCTCATCTACTCTTGCGATAAGGTACTAAATAAATACAATAGATGACTCTAAGAGTACCTGTTTGGAAGTAAATTCACCTTTATTTGATACGGGTTTGATTTTTTTTTATAATATTTTGGCCTAGTAGCCAGACTACTTAATCGGAGGATGTGGGTTCAAAACCGGTATGAGACAGATGTCAGTGATATAAATAAAAAATACAGATCGTGCTATATAAACAAACAGGGAAGTAAGTAATTATTTCATACCTACCTAAAAAACCTATCAGAAAATAAGTAAAGTAAATATAAATGTCTATCTCCCATTTGAGCATTTTTCCACCTCACTTTCATATCAGTCTGAAGTTTCCAATGGCAAACTTTTTTTGTATTTATAGCCCAAGGCGATAGCGGTGAATCCCGCTATCTTTAAATACGACGCATTTCCGTCCCCGACCCTTAATTAGAACCAGGAAATTAAGAAATGGAAAAATACGGTTATTCGCTTTCTGTGGTGGGGGTGTTGAAAACAAGAATACTTACTTAGCTAGGATATGATACCTATCTAATATAAGTATGGAGCTAGGTTTCAAATAAAATTAATACCTAGACAATTCTATGATATAGGTAGGTAGAGCTTGCGATAGGTAGGTACCTACAGTTAGTGTCAAAGATATACTCATACCTTGTGGTATCATCATAATCATCATCATCAGCATCATCACCCTTATCATCATTATCACATCAACCGAAGGACGTCCACTGGTGTCTGGTGGACATAGGTCTCCGCCAATGGCCACATCGACCGGTTCTTGTAGACTTTAATATTGATTTTTTATGTAGTCTTAAAGTCTAGGACAACTTTTTTTTAAATACTTATTGAATTTTTGGCGGCTTTACCCAGGTATACCTATGGTCATTAGGTGATATCACATAAGTATAACACTGACTGTATAAGTACAGTCTCAATCAATCAACTCATATTTTCCTAAAGAAACCCTTTGCCGTGAACCTCAAGAATGTAAAATATTACAAAAACACAAGAAGCCATTTCCCTAAAATGTAAAAACCCCAAGACACCGGGAGGCCGTAAAACAAAAACAACCAATATTTACCGGGAAACTTTTCCAATCCAAAGATGCGAACTTAGTAATTAAAAGTCACGAAAGACCATAAATCTATAACTTTTAAGGTGTTTTAATTTAAAATCTTCATATCTGAATACTTTTGAGTTGAAATGAATCCCCGGGGAGAAATATATCGGGTGATAAGACAATAAATACTGGACCGTTCCCCGGCGAGGAGAGAAAATGTAAATTACTCAATAAAAAAATGATGCTGATTTTTTATAGCCTTACTGAGTCTTTATTGTTCTTTGATCAGATCTTTAGTGTCAAAATCGATATTATAGGTATTTTATAAACACCTAGCCATTGACAATAAGTGTATGAACAGGATAGGTTACATCGTGTGAATTGTCCAAAGATTTATTTAATTATATCATAATTATTATTTATTTATAGGCACCCCGTTTCACTTAAATATCGTCAGATGGCACCATAGTTGTGCTGCGCGGTCCTTAAGTCTAATACAACTTGTTTTTTTATCGATGACCATAATTGGCATATTTGGCGACAAATCGCTTTTGCGTATTATTATGTCAGACCAATGCAATATACGAATTAGCAAGAACCAAGTTGTAACTCTTAACCCTTTTTATTTTGACATTGTCATTTATTTTGCTACTTATATCAATTAAAAGTGTAAAACAATGTATCAATCACACACGTGACCATAAGTTCCACTTAAGGACAGTCACATTAAAAAAAAAACTAGAAAAAATCTTAATTAATTACTCAGTCGTAGTACTATTTAATATTGTGGAACCTAGAATCAATGCCCTAGAGAATGAATGCAGACTGCAATATAATATGGCAGTTCTGGGCACCCTTAAATTAATTAGAACAGCTTTGGTCTATAAATAAGTTGATCTACATTCCAAACAAATAAATTGGACATCAAACCATCAAAAACCAGTTAAAATCAAAATATGACTTCATACCAATCACATTGATTCCAATGTCTTCGATCTATTAGCCATGTTGGGACGGTCACCGCTATTTATAGACCGTCAATATCTTACGGTCATTGATGGACTAATATTAGAAATGCAACGGTCACGCGTTGTGTGTGTGCTTTTGATTGGTTGGTACGGGTCAATTTTGATGTGTGATGATTGCTATTGGTTGTAGTTGAAAGTGTGACAGTATTTAGTAGCAAAATAATGTAGAGATCTAACGGTCATTGAAGAAAAAATAAAAATAGGTACCTGCTTAGAATACTTTTTATAATTTTAATATTATTATTTTAGCAGGGATTTCTTTAAAAAAAAATAAGTGTTGTAATGCCGGATGGTATAGACAAGACTTAGTTTACAAATTAAATTATTTGTTGGGACCTTCAGGTAAAAGCATGTAGAAACTACATAGCTCGTATCAAAGTTTATTAGTTTATGGTTTACTATGATAAATCATTATAAAAAGATATGTCTTTATGCTTTTGTGCCCAATAGAATAATACCAATGCAGGAATAGACTGCAATAATAAAATGGCGATTTGCATCAATACTATTGCAATACGAGAGTTAAATTACTTTAACCTCAATCTGTATTGTTACGATTAGCTTAGAAATATTATTGTTACAAAGATTGTTTTTGTGACTTTGTTAGAACCCGTGTTTTCTTATCTACCTACACATAAATATTAATCCGACTATTATATACGTAAGTACATAGGTACTTACTGCATTGCACTAATCTTAAAATAAGTAAATGAACGCGAACTTGCCTTAAGCATTCCTTACCAGTCAACCTTAGAGTCATAGAAAAATCACTATCTTTTTATGAGAAATAAGTATCTAAATAAGCTGTAGGTATTTAAAAACTAGGCACCTATTGAACAATAGATAGGTAAGATTGATTATTTTGCGCGTTAAATCGTAACACGATGATAATCCTACTACTATTATAAAGGCGAAAGTTTGTAATCCTACTACTATCCTACTACTATTATAAAGGCGAAAGTTTGTAAGTATGGATGTATGGATGTTTGTTACTCTTTCACGTAAAAACTACTGAATGGATTTGAATGAAACTTTACCACAATATAGCTTATACATCAGAATAACATATTATTATAGGCTATATTTTATAACGATATAGTGTAAAATACTAATCATACGCAGACGAAGTCGCGGGCAGAAGCTAGTAATTGTTATTTCTTTTATGTTTAATGAGTTAATTTCGTCTGCTCATTTCAATGTGTAGTAATCGCGAAGGTGTCAGAAATTATTGATACATACTACTTTTATTCTTATTGAATAAGGATCTGGGAGCATTTATGAGCAATATATAATTATCTAACTTATAAAGTCATATTAATAAACCTTATAACGTACCTACTTCAGAAAGGAGTTTACCACAATAACTTTATAAGAACGTTAGTAATTTCAGACTTATAATTTGTTTATAAGACCACTATTTTTTTTTTTTTTTTTTTTATATTTTTTTTTTTCGAACTGAATACTGAAGCGCAGTTAGCCAGCTAATGGGCCTTTACTGCAAAACCGGACGGGTGGCGAGACTCCTGAAAGGACTAAGGAGACTCTTAAGCCTTAAGACCACTATGCTTGTTGAACTTGTTGGTACTTAACGTACCTACTTAATACAAGATTAATTTGTCATGTCATTGTATATTTCAATTCATTCTCACATCAATTAGCGTTAAATATTTGAGGGCAATAAACATCACGAGTGTATGTATGTGTGTGAGTCACACCAATTGATTTGAGACATAATTCGATTGGTATAATAGCACAGGCGTCAGTGTGATCTGAGAAATTATATGAGAATCAAGGCCTTATAAAAAAATATAAACAATTTAGACGAATTGAGAATCTCCTTTTTTGAAGTCGGTTTAAAAGTAATGCGTAAAATGTACAACTATTAACTTAAAGTCTCCATAATAATTAAAAATATAAACGAATTGAGAATCTCCTTTTTTGAAGACGGGTAAAAAGGAATTGCGTAAAATGTTCAATTATTAACTTAAAGTCTCCAAAATAATAAAAAATATAGACGAATTGAGAATCTCCTTTTTTGAAGTCGGTTTAAAAATAATGCGTTAAATGTACAATTATTAACTTAAAGTCTCATCAAAATCCATTCAGTAGTTTTTGCGTGAAAGAGGAACAAACATGCATTCATACATTCTTACAAACTTTCGTGTTTTTATAGTACTTACCTACATACCTACCTAATTAACTAATATAAAAAAATATACTTACCTACCTAATTATTATAGGATATCAACAAATCCTATAATAATATATTAGGTATATTTTTTTCTCAAAGTATTTTTTTAAAATTATAAGTAAGTAGGTAGGTACTTACGTAGTTTATCTAGGTAAGTGTTGTATTATGCAAACTCAAAAAAAAAATAACCAAACACTTAGACCTAAAAATCAATAATGACGGGATGTGACGATGAAATCTTTTTTATAGGTACTTACCAAAGAATAAATCTAGTTCAGGTAAGAATTGAAAAAAAAAATATACTTAATTCTAAATATGATTCAGAAAAAAAAACAAAAAGCTATGCCCCGGGTGAGGATCGAACTCACGACCTTAAGATTATGAGACTTACGCGCTGCCTACTGCGCTACCGAGGCGATGTCGACACGTGCGAAATAAGCCATCAGTTTCCACTCGTAGCTTTACTCGGTTTCGTTGATATTTTCAATGTCCTAAAATTAACTTCTCTTCGTGAGTTGTGTTATTTTCGATACTCTAAAATTATTTAGTACTTAAGTATATTAGGTATTTCATAATTTAAAATGTGTTTTTTTTTAAATTAGTTTGTAAGATTTCATATTTTTGATTTTGTTTTTTTATGAGGGTATGTAGGTAGTTAAAAACATTATATTTTCAGTTGCAATCGCGATCGCGTCCTGAACGCTCGTTTTAAGTGGTAAGTACTATTTTAAAAAACAAATTGAAATGTGTTTAATTCCTGATACAACCTACAGTAAAAACATTGTACTAACCTAAGTAAGTAGGTACCTACGTTTAATTTTCTATTCATATAGGTAGGTACTTAAGTATCTAAATTAATTTACTTGTAAAAATATACATTTATCCACCTAAGTATTCACATTTCACATAATTCATACAGTTAAAGTACCTAAGAATCATTAAAATTTGCTGATATTGCAGCGATGTTGATAAAAACATTGTCGTTTAAGTATAATAATACTAGCTTTTGCCCGCGACTTCGTCCGCGTAATTTTTAACCCCGTTATGGGGTGAACTTCATTAGAATACGGATCTATATCTGAATCTCTAACGTTTTTTAACCTATTATTGATTTCCCTAACGTTTTATGTCATAATGATTATTAACTAACACTCTTATGACCTATCTTTTGTTTTCCTAACATCATATGGATGTTTATTTTTCCACATAATGTTTTATTTCCTTAACGTATTTCCCACTTACCATATTAATTATTCATCCTAACTCTATTCGGTTTTGGCGCCTCGTCGTTTGGTTTGAGCCTGGTTTGTTAACGTTATGTCGTAAATATACTTTCATTAAAAGTACTGATTCTGACGCTTCGCCGGCCGCTGTCGCGGCATGCTCGCTTCGCTTGCTTGGATAGCAAGCTGGACGGTCTCAGTTCTACCTAACACTCCTCCTCGCTTCGCTCGTCGTCGTTCCTAAAGGAGTCTTTCATTTGCCGCTGCCGCGGCGCGCTAGCTTCGCTCGCTCGGCTTTCGCGTTGTAGGGTCGCAGTTGAATTAATAAGTATACTGACAAAACCTGGTTTGTTAACGTTATGTCGTAAATATACTTTCATTAAAAGTACCGATTCTGACGCTTCACCGGCCGCTGCCGCAGCATGCTCGCTTCGCTCGCTTGGATCGCGTGCTGGATGATCACTGTTCTACCTAACACTCCTCCTCGCTTCGCTCGTCGTCGTACCTAAAGGAGACCTTTATTTGCCGCTGCCGCGGCGCGCTCGCTCGGTTTTCGCCCTGTAGGGTCGCAGTTCAAGTAATTAGTGTACTGACAAAACCTGGTTTGTTAACGTTATGTCGTAAATATACTTTGATTGAAAGTACCAATTCTGACGCTTCGCTGGCCGCTGCCGCGGCATGCTCGCTTCGCTCGCTTGGATCGCGTGCCGGACGATCAGGATTCTACCTAACACTCCTCCTCGCTTCGCTCGTCGTCGTACCTAAAGGAGACCTTCATTTACCGCTATTGCGCACTGCTCGCTTCGCTCGCTCGGCTTGTGCATTGTTGGGTCGCAGTTCAATTAATTAGTATATTATTAGTATACTGACAAAACCTGGTTTGTTAATGTTATGTCGTAAATATACTTTTATTAAAAGTACCGGATCTGACGCTTCGCCGGCTGCTGCCTAACACTTCCCTTATATTCGTAATAAATGGAGCTAACAATAGTTTAACATGTACAATATGCAAACTAAGTACATAAGTAGTTACCTATCTTACTTTCGAAATTGTATAATTTATACAGCTACCACTGTGTTCAACATTTTTTTTTTAATCGGACAAAGTTTTTAAAGAAATCATACACGTGAGGTTTAGCTGGCTATTTATTTAAGGATTGATTACCACACTTATTACAAAGATCTAACAAAACAACAAAACAATTTTACAATTCAATTCAATCCTACAAAATAAAACCTTATACCGATTACATACAATATAAGTGGTGTTACGAAATAAAACATTTCCCAGTTTGCCTCATTGCCTATAATGAGATACTCTTGCAAAGCATACTCCTTATAAGCTCACTCGGTCTTGAGGATATGTTCAGGGTCATTTTCTCAGTCAGGAGCTCGCGCGAGCTTGCTTCACCTCCGTCTCGTCCCATTCCGTCACCTCTGTTATCACGGCTTTTTTATATATGTCAGCTTTGGTCGCGAAGAACACTTCTATTTCTCTGCGTAATGACACCAGTTTCCCCTCGCAAGTTAAACGGGGTCTGCTTACTCAGGAATATTATTAAATAGTCCTCATTACACGATCCACGGGATATTACATAATAATGCCATTTTCGTTAACACTGAAGAAATCATACACGTAACAGTTTGGGTATTTATTTAATGTCAGGAATGACATTAGCAACCGTTGCTATGCATAATGGCATACCTACATTATACTTTTTAAATATGTGTCAAAATCAAAAGCACTAAGTAGTATTCATATCAATTTGGAAGAAAATCTCCCTTTTAACCCCATTAGGGGGTGAATTTCAATAAAATACGAAACACGTACTCCATCAATTCTGTTAAAGAATGTTTATGTAAAATTTGAAATAGATCGGACCAAGGAATCACGTTGTTGCATACAAACTTTGCACCCCATTTTTAACCCCTTAGGGATAGAATTTCGGAATATAATATAGCCTATGTCCTTTCCCAGGCTCCAGACTTTCTTTGTACCAAATTTCATCAAAATCCGTTCAGCCGTTTAGGCGTGAAAGAGCAACAGACAGACAGACAGACAGACAGACAGACAGAGTTACTAACGCATTTATAATATTAGTAGGGATGTACCTACCTACTTAAGGACAGGACCTATTATTATCATGACTATGTTCATTATTATCAATATTTCATCGCATTTTGATAGTGGTAGCTAAATATTTCGTTCTATTATTATCATTCCACCCAAAACATTGAAAACACAACGCAAATATATTTTTTAAATATACCTACCTACCTACCATAAAAGACAATCATAAAGTTAGTTCTATCTTCAAATAGGTAAACCATTCAAATAGGTAGAATTCTAATAAACCTCAAAGTAAAGACTAAAAATTAAAAACAAAACATTCCAAATCCGAATGTAAACCGAAACGCGGCAACTGGCTGAAAACCATAAACCGTAAAAAAGAAAATGCGTAAACATTCGAAATTCAAAAAGGCAACAGTCGGCGCGGACCGCAACTATCGGCGCGCGTGCAATTGACAGCGCCGCTCAATTTATGGGCCGCTGTCTACCGGCCGCCGGGAGGTAGAGTTGCTAGATGAGAACGAATGAAAGTAACGATTTAATTACCTTCCTAACTATGTAATATTCTTCATGCTTTGACCGGATACCATTAAGTAAGTACAGTTACAATTGTAACCACCTTCCTATGTAAGTAATATTCGTCATGTTTTTTCTTCATGATTTACTCAGATACCATTAGGTAAGTATAATATATATAGGTATAGTAGACCGGTCAAATTAGGAATTCACCTCGGAATTCGAGATACCCGGCTGTAATTTTGTAAATAGTTGTATATTGACACCCTTAAAGTTGTCTCAAAACCTACATATGGTAGGGTGTGAGCGTCCATTAAATTTCAAGGTCAAAGTGTCAAAAAATCGTTATTTTTGTAAATTTCTCATTTCCTATGGGTTTTAGCTTTTTGTCTTTGTTGGCAATATTGTAGAATACAAAATTCTCTACAAATTTTGTTTAAAGAAAATTTTTATACGGTGAACCGTTTTTGAGGTAAAGGCCGTTAAGCGCGCCGTCACAGCCAACAGGTGCCACGGTCGAAATCACGCCATATACAGTTGATGAACTACAGATATTATTAATTGTTGATGTTTACGCATGCTACTGTGTAATGCTTATACTTATATAGTTATATGGAAGTTTTTCACTATATATAAAATGAGAACATAATTATACTTACGTAATATTATAAAATCAAAAGCAAATGATCAATGTGCATAAAAAATGTTAATTTCTTTAATTAGTGCTGTGCAATTAACCTTATTAAAGAAATTAACATTTTTTATGCACATTGATCATTTGCTTTTGATTTTATAATATTACGTAAGTATGATTATGTTCTCATTTTATGTATAGTGAAAAACTTCCATATAACTATATAAGTATAAGCATTACACAGTAGCATGCGTAAACATCAACAATTAATAATATCTGTAGTTCATCAACTGTATATGGCGTGATTTCGACCGTGGCACCTGTTGGCTGTGACGGCGCGCTTAACGGCCTTTACCTCAAAAACGGTTCACCGTATAAAAATTTTCTTTAAACAAAATTTGTAGAGAATTTTGTATTCTACAATATTGCCAACAAAGACAAAAAGCTAAAACCCATAGGAAATGAGAAATTTACAAAAATAACGATTTTTTGACACTTTGACCTTGAAATTTAATGGACGCTCACACCCTACCATATGTAGGTTTTGAGACAACTTTAAGGGTGTCAATATACAACTATTTACAAAATTACAGCCGGGTATCTCGAATTCCGTGATTCTTATCTAATATAAGCTAAAATGACCGGATTATAGGTACAATTTCCGGATAACATCAGGTAGGTATACAAACTTTGTTATAATCATGTCCCAATTTGAACGAACTTGTTGTGTTCATTCAAGTCGGGACAAGAATATTCCTAATAACGGATAATTAATTTCGATGAAGTCGTTTGAAAGTTATATGTGCGTACATACATTACAGTGATTATTTTTTTATTTAAATAGGTATATAAATGTTAATAATATATAAATTAAGCGCAATCACATAGCAAAGTAGGTACCTATATATTGTAATGTTTACCATAATATTTATTTTTATGTATCTGAGTAGAAAGTATAAGTTGTTTCACGATTGTCAACAAGAGAACGAAATCCCACTTAGGAATTTACTTATAAGTAGATATATAGGTAGGTAACTGATTTTTGTACCTACCTACTAAGTATAAAAATAGATAAAGTAGGTACTTACCTGTAAATAAAAAAAAATACATTTCCTGCACTCATGCTGGGTTTTAGAAGTTCTTACATTACAGTCTTATAAAAAAAATGAAACGTAGATAAATGAAAGTGAACAATCGCCCTTCCAAATAGTTTTACATTTGCGTCACAAAGCCACTGTTTAATTAATTCTCACATTGGGATAGTGTGAAATTTGACTGCAACTGAAGTCAACAGTTATTTGTTTTGTCGTTTTAATTAACGGTTTGCATATGGATTGGGCGCCCTTGGCGTTAGAGCGTTTTTTAGATTTACTTAAACTATTTCGTGAATGTGATTTTTTAAAGTTTAAAACAAAACTTGTTTCCAAGTCAAGTATAAAATTAAGAGGTATTTTTCGTATTTTTACTAAACATTTATAAATTACTTACATAATTATACTTTTGTAAGTAGTAATTTGTTTAAGAAAACTGAATTAGATAAGCTAACAAGATAACTAAAGTAAATAAATAAATTATCTCAAACAAGAAAAATCTTATTCAATTAACATTGATAAACTAATTAACGCATAAATCAGCCACCCCAAGCGATCCATAGACAAAAAAGTCTATCTTCGTTAAAAAAACTCTGAATAAATCATCCGGGAGATAAAACCGAAAATAATTAACGGCATAAGATCTCTTTGGCTAATTAAAAATAAATATCAGATGAGGCAATCTAGTCTATGGCCCTTCGATTAAGAAGAAAAAATTACTACATTAAAAACGATTTCGTTAAGATGCCGCCATTTTGTGTATTGATTTTTCATTAATACTAACGAATTTAGGGGTGGGGTGTTTTTTAATGTCTTTCGCATATTTTGGAGATAAATAAATACGAGTACGAATAAATCGTGATTAAAAGTTATCTCTAGCATCGAAAATTACTTTGGAATTTTATCATTGACTAGCGGCCTGTCCCGGCTTCGCACGGGGGGACTTAAGATTTTTTTAAGGCCTCAGAAACGATACTTTTCCCCCGTTTTTGAAACATTTTCGGTTACTGCTCCGCAACTATAAGACCTAGCGTGATATTATATAGCCTATGTTACTCGGGGATAATGTAGCTTTCCAAAGGTGAAAGAATTTTTGAAATCGGTCCAGTAGTTTCGGAGCCTATTCATTACAAACATACAAAAATACAAAAATACAAAAATACAAAAATACAAATCTTTCCTCTTTATAATATTAGTATAGATTTGGCGACTCATTTGTGTTCAATTAAGTGGGTATAATATTAAATAACGTATCTCAAATACATACATAGGTATATTTGCTTAAATAAAAGCCTCTCCTGTTACAGTGCTTGTGTATATTTTTTTTTATAAAAAAATGACATCATCATCATCATCATCATCAGCCCGTCGCAGTCCACTGCTGGACATAGGCCTCTCCAATTTCACGCCACTGTGCTCGATCTTCGGCTGCTCGCATCCAGCTCCTGCCAGCCATCTTACGCAAATCGTCACTCCACCTTGCCTGAGGACGTCCTACACTACGCTTGCCGAGACGCGGTCTCCACTCTAGAACACGTTTACTCCAACGGTTATCGGTTCTTCGGCTAATATGGCCAGCCCACTGCCACTTTAGCTTGCTAATCCGGTGGGCTATGTCGATGACTCTGGTAAAAAATGTACCAACAGGTATTTGATATGTATGAGAATAGGTCATAAAGTAAGTAAGTAGATATTATATTATATATTATTTTTTAAAACTTCAATAATACAGACCTATAATATAATATAGGCTATATTTTTATACAATATCGTGTAAAGTACTCATCGTGTGCAGACAAATACTAAGAATAATATGAAACAATATATATTTTTTAATAAATATAAAAATATCTTAAACACGTTTAAACCTGAAGTTTTTTGCAGTTAAAAATGTCCCCCTCGCAAATTATCAACAAAATCGGGGATATCCACGGCATCAACTAGTGAAGGGCAGAGATATGAATCTTTAATTTTCCAAATTTATTAAAACGCTAAGCGAAACCGACGTTCAAACAGCAATATTTTTAACGACGGAGGTTGGCTAGTGATGTGCTAAAAAATATCGATTTAAATATGTCGATATCGATGATGAATATTTGACCACTAGAATTTTTTTAGTGAGATCTAATAAAATAAAAATAAAATTGCATAAAAAGTTGCAATAGGTAGTAGGTAACTAAAGTTCTCAAAATGTCATCACAAAGTATAGGTAAACTGTATAGTTTTTTTATTTCAATAACAATACCCAAGTCGTCAGCAATTACTAACTATAATATTAATATTTACACGGCTCCTAGTTTACTTCGCTTTTGTATAGATTACTCTCTTTTACTCATTACATTAAAATAATAGTTATTTCTCATTAACTGATTTTTGTAAATCTTATAAGAAAATAAGTAAGTATCTTAACCCATAAATTAATCAAATAATTATTATATAAATGATATTTACTAAACAGTCATCAATTTCAATCAATAATATCAATAAATTGTCTAAACAATATGGAATGATTCCGTACGGGTCGCTTCGACAATGACGCTCGGTGCATGTGTGCATACAATTCAATCAATTATAATCATTGGTTCGATAGCCGCAGTATACAGTTTGAAATTTAATGAAATTATGCACTTTTTGAAATATTTTTTTTTTGCAAAAACTTATTAAGTTGGTAGGTACTGCTGAGAAACTGTGTGCTGTATATAGCTCTGTTCTATATTTTGTTTTAAGGATAGCTACTAAAATGAAATTATCTAATTATGTTTTTAATTTTACAACATATCTTATAAATATAAATTATTATATTAGTAGGTACAGTAGTTATGTACGAGTACAATTATGTCTTTATACCCAGGAATTTATAATATAATTTAAATTTACATACAGATAAAATAAAAATTTGCACACAAAATTATTATTTTGCGTTAGACTATTGTCAGCTCAGTCGTGCTACGATTATGGAAACTGTAAAGAATCCGAAACGTCAGCTAATAAAATAAAATAAAAATACGCGAGTTAAATCCGTTAATAGTTGTTTCATTCCAATACACAAAATTATTGTCTATTATATTACTATACCCTGTCCTGTGCTGTTTATTTATTATCATTTTTTGATAACATACCTGTACCTAATAATAAAAGCACGTGCCCATAAAGTGCTCAGTATTTCTTCTAAAAGAAAAAGTGTTTTTGTACCTAACCGTTTTTAATACCAACGAGTAGTTCCTTTAAAACACCAATAATTTCGATTCAAAATCATCATTACAATCAGTTAACTAGGTACAATTTGTTTAATTTT
The DNA here is from genome assembly GCA_038024825.1 of Polylopha cassiicola. Taxonomy (NCBI): domain Eukaryota; kingdom Metazoa; phylum Arthropoda; class Insecta; order Lepidoptera; family Tortricidae; genus Polylopha; species Polylopha cassiicola. The sequence goes on from CP149062.1 coordinate 4,542,482, forward strand.
GTCTGTAAAGTTGTACTTACAATTGTATTGTGTTGATATATATATATCTACTTGGGTCCTATTTTCTTCATCATCAAAGTTTAGTTACTGATCTCGCTAGTCCCACTATACTCGTCCCAAGCCACAGTATTATGATGTCATCGTCACTACGCGGCCTACATACTTGATCTCAAAATCATTGTTTATTGACTATAGATTTGAAAGTGACGTAATCCCAATTGACCTTTTATATTTCATTGGCTTAATGTGGATGATAGCGGATGATTTGTGTTTGACATAAGAGATGTGTTTAATTTTAAGTAATGATGTTGTTTAAGTAAATAATGATGCTTCAATATGAATTAAGCATTTTTAAATACTTACTTGTTAAATTTATAAATATATATAAGGTTTGTTTTTAGTAGGTAGATAAATTAAAAAAAAACTTTTTGTTTAGTTTCTTGCGGCGTTTCTTGTCAGCAATGATGGTCTTTCCGAAGCGCTGGTAGTCTCGTGTGACCTAAGATAAAAGTACTAACATTATTAAATTTTAAAGTCTATTTAGTATAATTTGTATTAGATATAAGTGCCTTATAGATTTAACATACTATATTATCTACTAGGTACTCTTAGAATAAATTACACGATTTCGATAAATTCATTTATAAAAAAGTACATAGGGAGTACATAACAGACAATATTTTTTTTTATTGTTTATATGGTGTGTCAATTGGTATTAGTTATTATTCAATTAATTAACACATTAATTTTTAAAGCAGCTTCGACAATCGTCTAAATTTCGCTACAAATCGCAAAACCCACGATATTAACATTATCTTAAAAATCATCGACATACCGAAAGCCACATCACTAAAGCGGTACGCGATAGGAAATTAAAATTTTCCTCTTCATTTAAAAGAAGCATTGCCGCCGGCTAACTCCTTAATGTGGCCGCATCTATCCGGTGGACTGAGAGATCGATGTATCTATACCTACCATGTTTTCTTACCTACCATGTTTTCATACCTACCATGTTTTCTTACCTACCATGATTTCTTACCTACCATGTTTTCTTGCCTACCATGTTTTCTTACCTACCATGTTTTCTTACCTACCATGTTTTCTTACCTACCATGTTTTCTTGCCTACAATGTTTTCTTATCAACCATGTTTTCTTACCTACCATGTTTTCTTACCTACCATGTTTTCTTACCTACCATGTTTTCTTACCTACCATGTTTTCTTACCTACAATGTTTTCTTACCTACCTTGTTTTCCTGTTATCTCGGTTACCAACAGGTGCGTGCAGTGAGGGTCGCGCATGTACCACGTCAGGGTAGGCACTCCATACATATACATATACCATTGTGCCTATTTGTATGGTACCTGTAGTGTATGCATGGTAACGGTTGCTAGTGTAACAACCGTTACCATGCATACACTACACCTCCACACTAAATTATAAACAAACTTTCTTCCAAAAATTACACAAAACAATAAATACAAATAAAAGGTTAACAAAATAAATACAGTATAACATAGCAATTGAAAAGGATAATACAAAACAAAACATTACAAAATAAAATATTACAATAAAATGTTACAAAACTATATTATGTACATTTGCACTACCATTTGCCTCGCGCTTTAAGGTTCCTTGCATCACAACACCACCGTCCTATACCTATTTCCCCCGTAAATCCGATCTTGCGAAACAGCTCGGAGCAGCTCAGCCGAGCTGGCTCCGGCACCGTCGCGTCTCATCCGCCGCATTCATCGCACACACTGGCACCATTAGCATCGCACACATTAGCACCTGCGAAACAGCGTACTTGCCCGGCGCCCTCCCGGAGCAGCTCAGCCGAGCTAGCTCCGACACCGTGGCCTCCCGTCCGCCGCCTTCATCGCAGTCGCTAACAGCATGATTCAGCGAAACGGCGCCCCCGCACCCGGTTCTCAGGACGTGTACGGCGTCCTCCCGGAGCAGCTCGGCCGAGCTTGCTCCGACGCCGTCGCGTCCGCTGCCTTCATCGCACACGGTATTCTTCCCGGCTTAATAGGTTGGTGTGTCAGGCACTTCCAATCCATCCTTCCACGTAGACAAATCCCATTATTCCTGTGTTTTCAAACGGCAACAACGTAGGGTAAATAGCTTCTATATTCTTTGGGGTATCTGGAGAGGTCCGTTTACAATATTCGTTACTAGGCCATTCTGCTTCTGTATCGAAATCTTCTGTACTTCGGCTCACTTTCAATGTAGGTGGATATAAATGCATTCCTCCGGAAAATATTATAAGTATGTACCATGACTTGGCAAACCGTCATAACATTATTAGTACTTTATGGACAAAACTTGATAGAGATTCAGATGTTGCAATCCAGCTGGCTGGTGATAAGAATTGTTTAAAGGCTGGACCTGTCAATGCACTGGACTGGTACACTTCATTTATGGAAGATGGGATTTGTCCACGTGGAAGGATGGTTTGGGAGTGCCTGACATACACTACAGTACCTATGCAAATTTGGCTACTGACTGAACTTTGCAATCAGATATAGGTATTTTATTCACATAATCATGTTATTATAGGTAATAATTTCTGATGCTTTCGTAGTTATTGAAATGAAACAACTATCGGATTTAACTACTGTATTTTTTAATAATTTCTGATGCCTGCGCTAAATTATTATCATTTGTGGGGCCCTGGGCTAACACTGCATAGGGGCCTACCTAATTACTCAACTTATTGCAATCTTGTCAGTATGTTTAACACAGGAAAATAGTGAAATCGCAGTGTTGCCAACTTTACATTACGATTTGATTTTTTTTTTTATTCTAGATAGGTATTTTTTTTTTTCAGTTTATGTTGGCCTCTGTGGCCACGGGGCCCTGGGCTGAAGCCCAAATAGCCTTTAGGTAGATCCGGCCCTGATTATTATGTCATTCTTTCTTAAGTATATTATATCTTTCGGTTCATATTATTATGATGCCGACAAAAGGTATTTATGTTATTCGAGAATAAGTAATGCATTAAGTATAGAATCTCAATGAACTTGTACTATTTCAATTTCAAACGGTTCCAGAATTCACGAGCAAAATAATTTCCAAAGCGAAAATATGTAAACAAAATTTTACAACCGAAAACGCCTATCCTTCATCTTTATGCAACTTTTCCTATGTCTTTCCACTGAATATTCGACTTTATTCTTACGTGATAAGCTTTAGAATCCTTTGCATAAATTTGTTTGAAAAGCAGCGCTCAATTAATTTCTTCCCAGCTAGGTTTTCAATACCCGTCAAAGGCTGCATATAAGACTTTATTATGACTTACAGAAGTTCTAGATATTTCGAGAATATTCCGGAGATGAACTTTGAATTTACTGTTTATTTTTACTAACGTACCTAAAGGATTTTTATATTATCTTGGTAGCTGGATATTCAGACAAGGGCGTGGATTCCATACAGGCTCAGAGTCACTAAAGTATGGAGTGCCTACCCTGGCACCATACAGTTTACGCTCCCCCCACTGCACGCGCCTGTATTCAGATACATGTATAGAATTTCCTAGCGGTATAATACCAAATACACAAACAAAATTTTATTAAAATTGGCCAAGCCGCTTCAAAGGAATGCGACTGCAAGTAATTTGACACTAGATTGTTATAATATGTTAGATTAGAATAATTTCTGATGCCTTCGCGGTTATTACACATTGGAATGAAACAACTATTAACTCATTTAACTCGCGTATTTTTATTTTATTTTATTTGCTGACGTATCGGATTATTTACAGTTTCCATAATCGTATACGCGAGTTCGATTCCAATGTTAGAATAGATATAATGTAAATAACTATTTATTTACATTGCTTAGGTACTTATTACGGAGTCCATGTAGGTACACTAACTATGCACACGCTTGATAATAATCAGAGATCGCAATAGGTAGTGCCTATTTACCTAAACTTGGCGGGAGGAGGTGACTATATGTGGTTACAACCACCAAAAATATTATTTATTTTTATCGAACGCGGGATTTCCCAAAAATGTTTTCATAATGTAACATTGTATTTAATAAATGTGTTTTACATAAGTTAATGAGTTTTAATTTGCACACCTTACATTTTTGATCGATTTTCAAAACCACTGCGTGAAACACCACGACACACATGTTTGCATTAAACAATTACATTTTATTAATCATTTGACGCTGAGTGTGAATCTGTGTCGATTATGTATTCTTATAAATCCCGGGAAATCCCGCGTTCGATAAAAATAAATAATATTTTTGGTGGTTGTAACCACTCTTAGTCACCTCCTCCCGCCAAGTTTAGGTAAATAGGCACTACCTATTGCGATCTCTGATAATAATATAGGTACTTATTACATTATCGTATCAAAAAAATATTTTTCAAAATCATACAGATTTTAAGTACCTACACATAATGATATTAAGTAAGTACCTATTTTAGTTCATAGTAAGTGTGTGGCTATTATATTCCTTACATAATTATATCTAGCCGATATCATAATATGGAAATTATTTATGTCGTCTTAAACTTTATTTCGTTACTAAGTATATAAATTTAAAAAAGCAATGTAGGTTTTACACAAAATGATTAATAAGAGTTTCATGATTATTACCTAGTTACCTACTTACCTATATATTAAAATTGAATTCTAACACCTAATTTTATAATATTTTTGGGCTAAAACAGAAATAGCCCAATTCACAACTCTCTGTGGAAATGTAGATTTTCTTGTGAAAGTTTGTGTTGTTGCCGGAACGATTTGACGTTTCCAGTCGCTGTGTATATCAAATATGCGATAATATAATATATGTTATGTTATGTTATACTTTATAGATATATAAGAGAAAAATGTATAAATTATTTAATCGTTATTAGAAAACTTACCTAAATATTTAAAGAAATCATCAAGTAATGAGTAATTAAGTTTAGTGTTTATACACATATACTTATGCTTCTGCCCGCGACTTCTTCCGCGTGGAACTCCTCCTTTTTTGCAGTCGGTTAAAAAGTAGCCTATATCCTTTCTCAGGCTCCAGACTTTCTTTGTACCAAATTTCATTTCAATCGGTCCAGTAGTTATAAGAAAGCGTAACAGACAGACAGACAGACAGACAGACAGACAGACAGACAGACAGACAGAGTTATTTTCGCATTTATAATATTAATTACCTAATTAATTAGTAAGATAAAAGAAAGTCGTGTTAGTTACACCATTTATATCTGCTAGTTTGTTATAAAAACAGGAAATATTGGTTGTATAAGAGATTATTTTCTACAGCCTTTCTACAGATCATATAGACCTCGAATGCCTGAGGTGGTATTTGACAATATTAAATACTTAGAATCGGGGGTTCCACTCATGCGGCGCAAAGCAGTATATTGGATGTTAATTCCACGAGACGAGGTGTTGGTGATTGGCAGTGCTGTCCAATAGCAAATACATAATAGCGCTGTAAATACCCCATTTTATAATAATTAGCTGGAAAAACCGGGTGTATACTATGATGATTTGTTACGTCGACATTTTGTCGTGTCGATATCGTTTTATTGTCGCGATGGTCTGTCATGAGTAAAATAAACGACAAGATATATTTGACATTTAGTAGAAGACTGAATGTCGTCGTGTAAGTAAACATTACATTACTACATGGTTGTTGAGAAATAGGTAAATCAAATCTTATCTACCTAATCATAACAATTTCTGATGCCTTCTCGGTTATTACACATTGGAATGAAACAATTAAATCGAATATAACTCGCGTTTCTTATTTTATTTACCGACATTTCGAAAGCTTCACAGTTTCGTTCGTAGCAGGCTTAGCGGACTATAGTTGTTTCATTCCAATGTGTAATAATTGCGTTAATATCAGAATTACATATAATCCCTACTAATATTATAAATGCGAAAGTAACTCTGTCTGTCTGTTACGCTTTCACGCTAAAACTACTGGACCGATTTAAATGAAATCTGGTAAGAAGAAAGTCTGGAGCCTGAGAAAGGACATAGGCTACTTTTTAACCGACTGCAAAAGAGGAGGAGTTCCACGCGGACGAAGTCGCGGGCAGAAGCTAGTTATATATAAACTACGGGGTATTTACCAGCTCCACAATAAACTTCCAAAATCCGAAGACGGTCGTCTTGTGGATAATTTGATTTGAATTTAATTAAACGGCACATCGATTTGTGAAGTGACGAGGGGCGAGGTACATGAGGAATTCCAACCTATCGGTTTGTTTGTTTTGTTTTGAAAACAGCGCATTCGAGAAATGCGAATTATTGGCCTACACAAATACGTTCGATAACTGCTCATTTATATCACTTTAGCGTTAGACTATTGTCAGCTCAGTCGTACTACGATTATGGAAACTGTAAAGAATCCGAAACGTCAGCAAATAAAATAAAATAAAAATACGCGAGTTAAATCCGTTAATAGTTGTTTCATTCCAACTGCTCATTTGTTTTTATTATTTATGTGTTTTATATGTACCGATTCTTATAAATAGTTGTTCTATATATTTTTTTCATATTGTCGCGTTAGGTTACTTAGGCTTATATTTAGTACCTAAACTCTATTGACTATCAGTGACATTTTTTTATCTTTTTGTAAAAAAATATAACGTTAGGGTACTAAAAAAGTTGCTAAAGCGAAGTTTTTTCTCCTAAAGATACTAAGACCTCTCACTGGACTGCAGTACCTCAACCATGCCTAGGTAAAGGAAGTTAAAATACTTATTTATTATGAGTTGTTTATTAACTTTCTTCTTCAATTTTGTAACGTTAGGTTAAGCACTGATTTAACTACATTGACAATAACTCTTGACCACAAGCGCTGAGTGTTCAACATAGTACCTATAGGTAATCTATACTAATATAATAAAGCTTAGGAGTTTGTTTGTTTGTTTGAACGCGCTAATCTCAGGAACTATTGGTCCGAATTTTAAAAATTCTTTTTTTGTTGGATAGACCATTTATCGAGGAAGGCTATATAACATCACGCTGCGACCAATAGGAGCGAAGAAACAGTGGAAAATGTGTAAAAAACGGGGAAAATATGAAGCCTTATGAAGAATTACTATTCCACAGGGACGAAGTCGCGGGCACAGCTAGTAGCTTAATATATTTATTTATATTTAATTTGCCAAGTTAAGCATCTTAAACTTTTTTACACATTAGACCTGCAATAATTGTTACAGATCAGCGTTCTGTTATCTTCCTTCTTAATTTGTCACATGGTACAGGCTCGTTAAAGAACCTACACGTTAAAAGTAGAAACAGCGATTACATGTTTCTTGCTTAGTGCTAGATGCATGTTTTAAGTCTCGTGGTTTTGTAACTACGCCATTGATGTAGAGCGATGTTCGCATTTGGCTATCTTTAATTTCCCAACAAGCAATAGTCCTATAAAAGAATTATAAGTCCAGAATAACTAATAACGTTCTTATAAAGGTAGTAGTTTTGCCCGTAATTCTTTTAACACCTTACAATCCGTAAATAAAAGTAGTGTTGCGAACTGTTTATTAGAAACCTTTTTACAGTGATTTCATTAACATAATATACAGTTCTCATTAACAAGTAGTCTTTGTCTTTTTCAGGGTCCAGACTATCTGTGTGCTAAATTTCGTTTAAATCGGTTTAGTAGTTTCAGCGTGAAAGCGAGTCTGACAGATATACATTCGCATTTTTATTATTAGTTGGGATTAAGATAAAGGTACTGTGGTAAACTCCTGCCTCAAGTACGTTATAAGGCTTATTACGATATAAGTTGATTATAAGATACCTATAGGGTTGAATGCTCCTATAACTGCGCCCAAATCCATATTTAATATTAAAGTAGTCTTGAGAACGCTTGAATTTTTACTTGTTAGGTTGTTTTTAATGAGGCTACATAATAATATTCTAGAAATTAAATCTATATATATAAAAATCAATTGCTGTTCGTTAGTCTCGCTAAAACTCGAGAACGGCTGAACCGATTGGCTGATTTTAGTTTTAAAATGTTTGTAGAGCTCCAGGGAAGGTTTAAAAGGTGAGAAAACTTGGAAACAAAAAAGAATAAAAAAACTGTTTACGCGGTACGAAGTTCGCTGGGTCAGCTAGTAAATAATTATAACTTAATTAAATTACCTATGTAAGAAAACTTATACCTAGGTATATTATATAAAAATTGACTATAACTGATAAAGCAATTAAATCAATCTGCGATCTGTTCTTATTCATATTAAACCAAGGGCGTGCATTCCATAGAGGTACAATGGTACAAATGTAGTGCCTACCCTGACGAGGTACATGTACGACTTTCACTGCACGCACCTGTATGAAACATAACCCTCTATTTGTGAGAGTCGCGTAAGGTGCTCTAATGTGAACAGTAGCTGCATAAGGGTGGTACACGGGCTGATGCAATCGCGTTACTAAGGCCACCTTAGACGCCATACTTTATCCCCACTCACAATTAGTTGCCCGGCAGGTAAAACTATACAACTGGGAAAACCGTGGAACGGTCATTTGTATTACAAATTTTATAAACCCATTGCGCCAGGGAAAATATATTTAAATATCATTTATTCACTCTTTAAATTTTTTTTTTATGATTTAAAAATGTCTTAATAAATTGTATAATTTTGTAAAAAAAATAAAGTAACTGCCTCACTAAGTCTATTAAATTATTAGCAATTTAAGTGTCAACTCTTTAACTTGTTTTGTTAAATAATTTAATTTGGGTAATGCGACGATATACCTACATACTATGATTTAATTATGTCTAGAGTCGTCATATCAAATTATATCACACACCCACACTTAGTAAACTCGATAGTGTTACAGCGGCCCCGCCGGCGGGGTATAAGACGTGCACCCACACCCGGCACGAGTCGGACCTATCTTAATAACTGCAACATAATCGCGTTAACACACCTGACGGCCCGAGCCGAGGTGCGATCCTCAATCTTTAAATCTACAAGATAGGTAGTATTTTTCAGATTTTACTTGACTATATTGCTTTTTAACTATTATTCTATGTTTATAAATACTTGATTTTGGATACCAACTTTACTATACCTAGTAACTATAAGTAACTTACTATTACGATGACATCATAGACAATAATAATATGTCATACCTAAAGACAATAGTATGATCACATGACATCTGTCAAATTTTTAACATCGACCGTCTCCACGGTAGTGTTGCGCTAGTAGCTAAGCGTCTCAGCGCAAAAGTCGTTTGCAACAAACTCCACACATTTGTGTCACCGGATACAATCCCATTATAATTTTAAATTTTAAGGCCATTTATTTAACTTTGCTCCCAATCTGGCGCTAGCTTTGATGCCTTTATAATAACCTTGCTTAACATTTCTTTTTTGTTTGCTATATTTTCTATTTAAATTGCGGTTGATTTTTGTTTAAGGGTTTATTTTTGAATGGAAATCTAGCAAGGGCATGCTTTCCATATAGGCGCAATTGTATGGAGTGCCTACCCTGATGTAGTGCATGCGCGACCCTCACTGCACGCGCCTGTTAGTAGGTACAGTCGGTTTCAGAGATATCTGACTCCCACCTAATCACAATACAAAGGTAGGTAGGGTCAAAAACTTGCTGACGTTGACTGTACTTTATTTGCATATAGTTCTCATCGTCACACCGTTTTATATACTTTATTACAAATTTAAAGTACCTACATTCAATATTTTTTAGGTAGGTACCTATGGTATTTTATTGAATGCCTATACATTTACGCAACAATGAAAGTCCTGTAGTAAAAACTTATTTAAGTTTAACTTTACCTATTTAATTTGTATCCACGTACAACAAATGTAATTTTAGTATTGTAAAAATAACTTCAACAATTTGGTCATACAAATTATTTATTAATTAGAATACAGGTGCACATTTTTCTCTTCTCACGAAAACAACTGTTGGGCGGGGAGTGTTTTTTAATTCTAAAGGCTTATTTTATAGTGATTACCGCGTATGAAAAATATATTATTTGTTAATTTTCAAATAAGGATTTCCTTTTGTATGGTCGGTACCTACTTGTTTCAGATATTTTTTTAGTTAGTTTAAAGAATATATATATATATATATATATATATATATACATACCTCACACAGCAATACATATTTTTCTTAATAATTTATGATGCCTTCTTTCTATAATAATTACTATAAGTACACCCGGGTTAATCATATATTTTCCTGCAAAATAAGAAAAAAGATTAAAATCGCGTGGTTAAACCGTTAACAATCAAACAAACTTACAATCACATTATTTCATAATATTAAGTAGTAGTAAGATTGACCTGAAAAGTTTATTTTTAATGTAAAATGTGGGTATTATTATTTATTTAAAACAAACAATATAAGGCAAGTTTATTAAACACTAACTAAAATATATCTCGAAAACATGCTTAAACTAAGACCTTATTAAACCCAACTACACAAGTCTTAATAATAATTAAAAAATCTTTTAATACAACAAAACTGAAATCCGCGAACACCTGAGCAGAGGGAACGGGGGACAAATGGTACAGCACTAATTAAATATGGCGAGAAATATTTTAATAAGTTTACGAGGGCGCACCTCTGTTTAAAACAAATATTATGTCTGCAGTAAACGTTGAATTTTAATATCATTACTTGTGTCCCGTTTTTAATTTTATAAAAGCAACACTGAGCGCGGAGCGTGGTGTGATTCGATTTTTTAAAACGTGTTCAAAATGTAATTTTGTTTTGTTTTAGAATGTGCTCGGAGCGGTGTGTGTATTCTTATTATATTTTTAAGTACGTATCTTACATGTATGGGTTATTTTGGTTGTATAAAATTCAATAGCATTTGTGGAATTAAAGACGATTTCAGTATGAAAGGCACTGATAACTTGCGTGAACTGAATAGACTCAGTAAGAAGATTAGCACCTATTATAATTTATATTATAATATTATGTATCTAATGGTTTCTACATATTACTAGCGGACCCGACAGACGTTGTCCTGTCCTAAAAAAAATCATCAAAATCGGTCCAGCCGTTTAGGACGAGTTCAATGACTAACACACGTACATAAGATTTATATACCTATATAAAGATTATGTACTACTTAAAACATCATAGACAAATCCAATTAAATAAAAATATGAATGCCAAAATGAGAGTAAAAGCAATAAATACGAATATAAAAGACTTTTATATTCAAAAAGGCAATATCGAAACCAATATACATTTTCTCCCGTCGAATGCGACCGCAATTACACCGAACACATTAGAGCACCAATAAACTCGCTTCAAACGAATGAAGAATGTCTTTAATTTAAATTTTTGATTCCAACTTACTACTTCTGAATTCAGCGCTTCAAACCCTCGCCTATTTTAATACGAATAGACGAGTAGATTTTAAATTTCGCTTCAGCTGCTGAATGGGAACGGAAGTCATAAAGAACGACTGAACTTGATTGAGTGAGAAATGGGAATTTGGTTAAAGTAATTACGGGGTATTGGGAAAAATTGCTAATGTTACGCAGTTCTGTGTTGAGACAGTGGTATCTGTTGCTACCAGTTGATTGGAATTAATTCTGAATAACGCAGATAGTATTGAGATTGAGATAAACGACTATTTTTTTTTACTTTAATATCTACAATTGTTTTGGTGAAACTTTTCAGTCCATGTTGAGAATGGTAAGTCAAATTTGTTCATTATTGTGTATATTTATGTTATATAAATACGTAACTAGTTTGATCTCATATTTATAATAGCTTTCCCGTTTTATCAACTTAGGGGCTGAATTTTCAAATATACTTTCTCATTATTCTCTTACGTCAAAAAAGGAATCCTTGTGCAATATTTCTAACCCTTATAGTATAGTACAAAGTTAAGTTCGTTACGTTAAGTCAGCTTCTCCATTGACATAATATATTTTTTTAAATAAAAAAAAATGTGTTGGTAATAAGGATTTGTATCTGTACTTCATTGATTTCTGTCCGTATGTCAATATAGCTTTCTCGGTCACATTTATAACTATTTTGAAACAACTGTATAGAAATGAACTGTGTTTGAATTAATGTCGGCGGTTCGTCTTGATTTTGTGTCACTTTGGAAGTTAATTACTGAACCCTATCAACGATTTTTAGCTCCGCAAATACTTTTGTCACTTTCAAGTAATTTATTCGAAAGGATTGCCATTAGTGGAATCGATTTTAATTTTTAGACAATTCCTCCCGCTTAAGAGTTTCGAGTCAAATATTTTTAGAAATTTTATTTATTTACAAAAGTGTGGTTAATTTTTTTTTTAAAACAGACAAGACTATTGAAGTTAATCTACTATTGTAGTAATTATACAATATTGTTATTCAAAATACATAATATATTATAGAAAAGTCCTTCACTTTATATTCAAACTTCTAAAATTACAATAAAAAACTGACCAATAAATGGCACCATTTTTTATACGCATTGACTTCTTGTTAGTGCCCTTTATATCAGGGGTGTAAGAAATATGGGTACATTTATTTGGAGAACGGAACATGGGGGAAGAGCGGGTTAAATGGCGATTCTTTTTCTATTTCTTTTTCACTTCTTATTTTGCACGGTTTCCTATTATTCTTATTTTCCTATTTGTGCAACGCCCAGGGCGAGAGTTTATAGTGTTGTATCTTTATTGTGATCTGCAAAGTAGTTTATGAATGGGAATATATTGTAACTGGGCAATAAAATGTCAAGGGTATTCGATGAAAAATACATTCACGTCTGCAAATAGCCAACAAGATTAGGTATGATGATTTAGTAGTTTTATCATCTATTTGTTTTTGTCCAGGCCGTCATATCGAAAATGTGAAATTACCGATTGGCAGTTAATTTAGGTCTAGTTATGGCAATTGTCAAAATGTCGTTATAAATAACTCTAATTTATTAAGCGACAAAAATTTTAAAAACATATATTTTTAGGATATTTTTTAAATATAATTGGACAATTCAAACCAAATAATGTAGCCTCAAAACTAAGCAAATCATGTACACAACAGATAAACATACATAAATACATATAAAAAAAATAAGCACAATTTGTGAAAAATCCTAAGAGTACAATATCAATTCTGCATAAATATATGCCTCCAATTTGTTCCCTAAACGGCGCATCAACCGCCGAGATTCTTCGATAAATAAAATTGGAGTAGAAAAAGTATCCAACCACTAACAGACCGACTTCCGAATGCGGATATTTATGGACAGAAGGGGTGTTTTATGACCGCTGTTCCATTTTAACCCACTTGCCCCTGGCTATCCGCACTTCAAGAGTGTCTTTTAGACAGTTGTGTAACGTAAAAAATCTGTAAAGAATGATAATATTATTATATAATATGTGTTTCGCATTTATATTGGAAAATTCCTATACTAAACAACCTATACTTCTTCTGTATTTTGTATGAAGCTTAAAATGTACTATTCGGCTTTTATTTATTTGTTTTTTTTTTTTAATTAAACTTGAATTCGAATAAATTTATTTATTTGCGTAATTTCTGATGTCTTCGCGGTTCTATAACGGATATAACTCGCGTATTTCATTTGATTTCAAGATATTTCTAAAACTTTACAATTCCTATATTCGTAGTTGACTGAGATGTCGATCAAAACGTCTAAAAAATATTTAGTATTTTTTATTTACAGAAAATATATTCACATGTCTATGACAGTTAAAGAACGTGCGTCCTCCCATTACACCGCAGTGTAACACATCGCCATTTTTATTCGACGTTTGGAAAAATAACTTTATTTTTATCTGTATATTTATTCCTAACCCTTGGAGGTCCGATAAGGAGGTTCACAATATAGCATATTGTTGCGCCCGAACGAGTTTATGTTTGGCAGGCCATTCGCAGTTATGCTATTTTGTTATGATTTATACCGATTTGGGTGTGATATTAGGACAAAGTAGGTATAAATTATTATAAATTATTAAATAAGAGCATTTTTAGAAAGATTTATTTTGTTTTAAATAATTTGTTCGTATGCCCTTAACTTCTATCTCTTATGCTTGTGCTGTGCTATTTTGCCATATATTATACTTAAATAGCATTATTTGATAATATTACACAGTATTTTTATAGAAATTATTTTATTTATTTTTCAGAATGGTTTCAGTCAATTTTAACTAATAATTATGGTCAGGTCTTATTACCAATGAAGTATAAATGATCGATCAGCCTATTTTAAGTAGGTAATTGAAAGGGATAACACATTTTACTAGTACGAAATGATACAGATCAGGGGGGCTAGACAAGTGCCCAACGTTCAACGTTAACGTTAAACGTTAGCACCAAAATGTATGGGACTTGACATTTGTGACGTACGTGACAGTCGTTCGCGGATGTCAAATCCCATACATTTCGGTCTTAACGTTTAACGTTAACGTTGAACGTTGGGCACTTGTCTAGGGCCCCAGTTGATCAATGTAGCCCCGTAGTAGTGATCAGAGACACCCCTTGCCGAAAATACCGTCAAAATAAAATAGTCGTAAAGGTTATCGTTTTTGATGAAATTGATTATTATAGATTGATACATTTCTGATATAGCAAAATTAGTAAAAAAAATGTTTTTGCTATAGTTTAACGACTGCTTTAGAAGTTATTCATGGTATGAAAATTACCAAAAACAACTTCTTTTGTTTTTTATTTTTTTACTATCAAACCAGAAGCACGATCGCGCTACAATAATTCACATGGTTGTAGTGTCTATCGATGCTGCTAAATGTAAAATAAAAATGTAATAAATGCGTTCAGAAATAGTACTAGTCCCAGTTTTAGTAAGAAAAGAAGTTTTTATCAAAGTAACCCCAGGACTCAAAGTAACCCCATTTTACGGTATAAGTAAATGTATCTGCAAATTATTATTTTTTAAGTAAGTAATCGTAAATGGTAGGTACTGCATAAATATAACTATGTAGGTACAAAATGCATATTATCTACCTATATAGGTACCTTTTTTCATTTAGGTACTCACAGCTGATCATTTTGGAGCTGTGTTCTAGTTCAGAAGTTCCAATACCGAGTGTCTTTTGTCTCTAAATTTTTAAGTTTAGGCATAATTATAATATATTATGTCAAATAGGAAAGAAAAAATCAAAACAAAAAGAAATGCACAAATACAGAATTCAAAGTAATTTAATAGTTGCTTTTACTAGAACCAACCCTTCAAATAAAGAAAAACATGCCCAGATTTCCAGCTATAACAAAACCACTAAATTATTAAATAAAAAAATCACCTCTAAGCTTTTATAAAAAATATCCACGGAGGCATTGAGAGATTGAAAGGGGGAATCACTTACTGGACCAATTTATGGGTAATCCCACCCGTGGGAGTCCCGTGGTCGGACTAACAATATTAGCTAAGGCGAAAAACTTACAAACAAAGGCAGGAACAAATGTACCGGTTTTTAATAAAAGTGGTACATCGCTGTAAGTTCACATACGAAAATCGCACATCGATGCTTACGTTTTGATTGCTATCTTGTTCATTATAAGTTAGGTGCCTATAGGAACAATTGATCCTATAACTGTGCATTTAAAGCATTTATAAGTTTCTTACAAGTTAAAATAAAGTAGCCTTAAGAACTTTGTACCTACTGATTTTACTTGTTGGTCTGTGACTAATTACATTTTTACGCTGACGTTTTGTAAACTTTACACTCCTCATATTCGTAACTCACTAAGCTGACGATAGTCTCACACTGTAGATATTATATTATGTTTAAATAGGTATGCAATGTAGGTACCTTATTTTATAAATTACAAAATTGAAGTAGGTTTGTCTTAAAATATGTGTAAAATGTAACTTAAGTAAATCATTGTTACATTTTACGCATAAATTAACTATTTTACAAATACTTCTGAAGACAAATACGTCTGAGAATAAACTCCAAAAAACTAGGCAAAGTCTAGAAAATCATTCCAATCGATCTGCTATCGCAATGTGTTTGTGTACCGTACCAATTTTCAAGCAACTTCGGTACATCAAATCTGGTACACAGAAAATCCTTAACCAAACGAAAAAACGAGAGAAATAGCCCCCAGTTTCGGACCAAATTGATTGTGGCTCGACGGTACATTTTTACACGTCCGAATAAGATAGGGTTTGATTGTTACATATGATGCTATTTTGAAGACAGCCAATTGAGTTAACACACTTTGCAATACCAGATGCAGTTTTGTTTGAAAAGTTAGGGAGAGTTTGTTTGATACTGTGTTTTATGTGATTGATTTTTATAGTGTAGGTACTAGTTTTTGCCCGCAACATCGTTTGCGCACGTTTAATATTTTACAATATCGTTATAAAATATAGCCTATATTATGTTATTCTGATGTATCATTAGAATCCACAGACATGAATCCAGACATCAATCTTTATATCTATAGATCTATACATCCACACATTCTTAAAAACTTTCGCGTTTGTAATATTAGTACCTAAAGATTGTATTATTTAAGTATGCTATTGCATAAAAGTTTGAACGAGTGTACAAAAAGCAGTTATTTACTTAACAACATTGTAAAACAGGTACATGTACAAATGAGTACTAACCTACATTGCCTACACATTATTATTATGTACTCGTAGATCGTCATTTTTTTATATTGATTATGGGAGCTACAGGGTATCAACACCTGGGGGCCTAGACAAGGTGCCAACGTTCAACGTTAACGCTGAACGTTGGCACCAAAATGTATGGGATTTGACATCTGCGACCGTCACGTACATCATAAACGTTCGCGGATGTCAAATCCCATACATTTTGGTCGTTTCGTTTAACGTTAACGTTGAACGTTGGCACCCTGTCTACGCTCCCTGGTCGAAATTAACAAATCTAGAATCCAATTAAACTTATGTCTGTCAAAAATTTAAAACCAATTTAATAGTAAACGAGTGTAATACGGAAATGTCGCGGGTCGGGCGAGCGTGTCTTCAAAGACAATGCCGTGTCGCGTGTCACCCGCCGCTGTCACTACACGTACAGGGGGTCTCATAGATATTCACTGACAGTATATGAACTAGTACTACTTATACTAATAATTTCATAATAATTTCTGATGCCTTCGCGGTTATTACACATTGGAATGAAACAACTATTAACGGATTTTACTCGCGTATTTTTATTTTATTTTATTTCGGATTCTTTACAGTTTCCATAATCGTAGCACGACTGAGCTGACCTAACTTACTCGGCACGTAATTTTAGAATCATAATTTACGTAGTTACAGCTTAAAGCTAAAAAAAAATATATTTTTGTCTGTCTGTCTGTAACTGTTACGCTTTCACGCCTTCACTACTGGACCGATTTAAATGGAATTTGGTACAAAGATAGTCTGGAGCCTGAGAAAGGACATAGGCTGCTTTTTAACCGACTGCAAAAAAGGAGTTCCACGCGGACGAAGTCGCGGGCAGAAGCTAGTAAACTATATAAAAAAATGGTCAACAAATTCATATCACCCTGTAGCCATACAAGTCCATTCAACGCATAAACAAAGCGCACCGTATCGGTCACACACCGCCTCCCGCATTCATACTCATACAAATGTATGACAATAGACAATATTGGGTTTCTTTTGCATCTAGGTCACTGGCTACCTTTGTTGATCTGTGATAAACGGACCGACAATTTTAGAAACTATTAAATACACTTCAACAAATAAATAAACACTTTTGCATTGCTAAGGGAAAAACTTGCGTATTTTGTTTCGAAAGCTTTACAGAACTTTCCATATTTGTAGCCGACTGAGCTGACGATAGAATGATATATGTGGTTTTAGCATTAAATCCGTTATTGTTGTTTCATTCGAATGTGTAATACCAAAATCGAATGTTTTCTGTTTAATTGTGTTTTTGCAACTCAAGCTTATTTCACGGGATTGTCTATAAAATATAAAGGAAAAAAGAAAAAAAGAACTAAAGAATATCTTGTATCTTTGTAACTTTTCGGTGTCGGTGCCAAAAGTGAAAAAGTTTTATATTTTTTTAATAATTTCCTTAAGTGCGCTGCAGTGGTTGTAAAATTCCAATTTTATAATTAAGTATCTAGCATAATATATACAATTAGATTTACTTACTTTAAAATATTTGATATTGTATATTATTATACAATATTGTCATAATACTATATTTTTCTGCTAGTTATACAAAACATGAGTAAATAATAATTATGTAGGTATATCATTATATTATTTTTATGTATTTAATACGAAGGGTGTCTTCTTTCTTTTCATTGTCCGTCAAGTAACCATAAATGAAAAATCATTGAACATGTATATTTTCTAAATCGAAACCCAAATACCTAACAATAATAAAAAATCAGCGCTTAAAAAGTTAAGAAGTATCCAATATATCAATATTATGAACAGAAGTTACCTATAAGTAGGTAGGTACCTATATTCATAAAGATTTTTTTATGAATTCATAAAGCTCCATTTAATTGGCTATCAAAAGAAACAGATCAAACACTGAGACAATAAAATCATCCTCAATAAAATATTCAAAACTGGGGTGGATTAAAAACGTAAAAATTAACATGAAAGACAAACAGTCACCCAAAAAAGGACTATCAATAATTAATCAGCGTTCTCGTTCGAAATTAACCATTTGAGGGTTAAACAGAACGTAAAAAAGGAAAAAAGATATATTTTTTTACGTTGCCAACCCTAAGGGAAATTTTATATAGGAAGTCAGTCTATCAACTGGGGACACGGGGACTTCGGTTTACTAGAAGAGACAATATTCATTACTGCCTTGGTTAATTATTTTATTTGTGTTTTTGCTTGTGCCGCAACACACACACACACAGACGCTAAACGCCAGGGCAGTGTCTTGTTCATCTTTCGTTTTGATATAAATTCAATTGTATTGTGTTGATATGAAATAAACTCTTTATCTATCTAAAGTAAGCTTTCTAAACTAAAAGGCGAAAATAAATACCTATTAATAATATTTGAGGCCTTCGTGGTTATTACACATTGGAATGGAAGAACTTAAAGAGATTTAACTAGGGATTTTTTGCTGACATTTCAAAAACTTTACAGGTCTTAGTAGCTGATTGGGCTAACCATGATATAAAAATATGGTGTGAGACTATCGACAACTCAGTCAGCTACAATTAAGGGAATTTTAAAGTTTCCGAAATTTCAGAAAATACAACAAAATACAAGTTACATCTTAAAAATTATAAAGTTTTTAAAAACTATTTGAAATGCCACATCTAGGTCCCATAAACCGGCGCCAACGACCCTTGAAGGAGAATTAATGAAAAATGAAATCGACTTGGCAAATTTAATTTTTTTATTCGAAACGAGCTTCGAGGGCAAATCGAGCCGTTGATTAGCGAAACGAAATATATTTAATATTAATATTGATTGCTACCTGTACGCACTTCATTAGGCGTACCGGAAAGAATTGAGTTTAAAATTTCAATTTTGTATGAGCTAGGAATTAATGAATGAAGGATATAAGGTTTGGTGTTCACTGTAAATTTTAATAAATAGTAGGTACATTACGCAACAAGCTTCGGCTTCGCCTCGGATGACAATTACATATGATCTGAGACATTTTTTATTTTACTGGCCGAGGTCAGTAGGTATACTATTTTTCTGTTCGACGAAGCCAGAAAGCGGAAATTTCATTTAGCGCAGCGGCCACAAAATTGGCGCTTTCTGGCCGGAGGACAGAAAAAGTATTTAAGTTGATTCTTAAATTTTATTAAGCATGTATTGACTAAAGTAAATGCCGAAATGTATGTATGCATACTTACATACATTTCGGCGATTCATTTTAATATAACTTCTGAAAGATTAGATTTTTTATGTATTCCATATTGTCAGGACAAGGTTTGTAAGTATATAAGAAAATTTATAAAAAATATATGGATTGGATCAATTAATTTTTACAATTTAATACAAAAAGACGGCATGTGACAGATCTTTGACGAAACAATCGAAAGGGTAGGACAATGTCTGCCAGGACCGCTAGTTTCAAATATAACTATTAGTAGACAAGTGTTAAGATTCTGATAAAAACTGTTTCGCCAATAAAATAATATAATACCTATATTATGTTAATAATTAAAGTCAGTTCCCCTATTCCCACCTACTTCAAAATGTAGACAAGTGAAAAGATAGAAATTGTTTTACAAATAAAAAGAAAAGAATATTTATAATAATTTCTGATGCCTTCGCGGTTATTGGCATAGTAATATCTATGCCAATAATGAAACTTGTCAGTTTCTTTTCAACCCTCCCCCATTTCCACCAACTTAAAAAACTTAAAAATTATAAACACATTTTTTTTAAAAGACAAACTATAGCATGAGACACGAATTCCCAATAAGCCCGCGAGCTAAAAAAAAATCTCAGCCAATCCCACTGATTAGCTCCTTTTTATATTTGGGGGTGACATTAAAGACAGATTAATACCCCCCACCACCCCAGGGTGTTCGAATTAATGACAGTTTAAAAAATTACACCCCCTCGTTGCAACCATTTTATAGAGACATTTGAGATTAAATTTTTAGATGCACTTTTTTTCGTGTTTTGATTTGAACAGAAATTGGTTTGATTTTCAAAATCATTTTGACCTTTGGTGATGTTGATTTTCCATGACTAATATCTACTAGATTGTGGCTGTCTTTGGTTTATATATTATATTAAATCAAATCTTATTTAACCTCACAAGTGGATTGGAATTAGATTGGTTTACCAGAATACGAAATAATAATTCTTTCTCTCTCTATAATTAAGTAGGTATACCTACAATAACAAGCTGACCCCGCAAACTTCGTACTTACCGCGTTTTTTTAATATAGATTTTTTTGCATTTTTCCTACCTTACCTTATAAACTTTTAATACTTACATAAGTAATTATATTTTTTTATATTTTTCCTAACAACCTCACCTTAGAAACTTCCCTGGAATTATAATAGAGATATCGAGTTTTAGTGGGACAAACGAACAACAATTCGTTTTAATACAAATATATTATATTACAGCACTGAACTTTTGAAATCAAAATCTTAGATAACTCTTATCAATTTGTCATAGTTTGTTGCTGCAGATTTGTACCAAAAATAAATACAAATTTCATATCTGAAAAGTTCCACTACGGGTCTAAAAAATTTGGTCGAAAAAAACTCAAAATTAGCCGAAGCGAATCGTAATCGAAAAACAAACGATATCTTTCAAATTCGAACAACCCTAGTCCCGGAGCGGCACAAATTTCGACATATTTATGCAAGTTTTTTTTATAAACGTTAATTCTCGAAATGGATTTCGGTGGAGGGAGGAAAGGGGGGCTATCTGTGCGGTTGTCATCTTTCCAAACGCTTTCGAGATGAAATACAGAAACGTCGCTTAGGATTACGGTTTTTTTATTGTTACAAAAGTTCATTGAAATGCTTAATGGAAGTAGCAAGGATCAATTTCTATGGGAATTGTTGATTCGAAATTTGCCTTTTACTTGTGTATGATTTTTTAATAAAGTATATAGAAAGATGGTATTATTTTGTATGTAAATAGTTAGAAATGTATTGTAGGTAGGTATCATGTACTCGCGTTAAATAAAAATAATGGAGATTTTTTTTTAATAGCAAACTTAATTAGGTTCCTACTTACGATGACGTAAAATAATGATTAATACAGACTACAAATATTTATTAGGTAGTTTTTCAATATAGTATGATTGCTTTTATACTAAATGACGTAATTAATATGTAAAGCAAACGTCTTTAGGTAATGATAGGACTGATTTTAATTATCATGCGCTTAAAGAATTCAAGCAAAGATCCGCTCACGCCACATTTAGCGTTGAGTCTGAATCAAACGGCCGAACGAACTAAATCGAGCAGGAAAAAAGGCATAAAATTAACAAAAAAACAATAGAATTAACATAGAAAACATCTGCGCCAAAAACGACTAAGAGCTCTCTTACTATTTGTCCTTTTTGGAAAAAAATGTCAAGTGATTTGCAATCGAGTTTTAGTCGAGCACCAAATGATTGGTTTCGATGTTTCTAGAAGGATTTCTTTATATTTTTTCATGAAAACACAGATATTTTATGACGTAATGCTTTTATATGCATAGACGGAAATTAATTACTAAAATTACAATTTAGGTTTCAAACAACTTGTAATTAATACAAATTATATTACTTAGTCAATGTCAAATATACAAAAAAAAACTGACAAATCACATTATCTTCTTATAAAAAAATTGTCTGCTCAGTCGTACTACCATTATGGAAACTGTAAAGAATCCGAAACGTCAGCAAATATTATTATAATAAAAATACGCTAGTTCAATCCGTTAATAGTTGCTTCATTCCATTGTGTAATAACCGCGAAGGCATCAGAAATTATTAAGTGAATATAATTTAATAATTTCTGATGCCTTCGCGGTTACACATTGGAATGAAACAACTATTAACGGATTTAATTAGCGTATTTTTATTTTATTTTAGCGTTAGACTATTGTCAGCTCAGTCGTGCTACGATTATGGAAACCGTAAAGAATCCGAAACGTCAGCAAATATTATTATAATAAAAATACGCTAGTTAAATCCGTTAATAGTTGTTTCATTCCAATCTGAATATAATTTACTCATCAACGAACCAATAGTAATGTCTATTCATTATTACGTCCCGGCAATGGCATTGATTCCTGTCACACTCCCTAGGGAGGGTATTTGTCAGGTTAAAAGCAATAAACATTAAAAATAAAATGGCGAATCCCCCCCTCATTATCGTTACATTCAATGCTTTCCGGCTAGTTAGATAATGTCGCGTAGCTCTTAAGCATTCTAATGTATCTTGAGATAAAGATGTATTAAGAAGACCTATTTAAGTATCAAAATTTGATACGAAGATCTATTTAAGTATCATGTATTTGATACGATGCCTATTTAAGTATCATGTATTTGATATTGGAATAAAACAATCATAGACGGATTTAACTCGCGTATTTTTTTTTATTGGCTGACGTTTCGGAGTCTTTAACGATTCCATAATCGTAGCACGACTAAGCTGACAATAATGATGATTTTTGAAAATTCACCCCCTAATGGGTTAAAACGGGGTATTATTTTTATCAGCAACAGGAGTTAATTTCACTAAGGTAATATTTTACTTTTTGATTCTGTTCTTTAAAAGGTGTAGTATGAGATGACAATGACGGAGTTTTAGCGAAATAATGCTTCAAAAGAACTCCTAAATACACAAGTAATTATATTTACTTAATAACAAATAGAACATCGATGGGAAAAACGTAATAAAGTGACAGTGTTGCGGACTGATAGCGAATGAGGCTGAAACAGTCGAATATTGCCAGTCAAGAAATAAAGAAACCAGAAGCGACATTGTAGCAAGTAGGCGGTGACGACTAGATCACTTCAGAACATGCTAGAACACACTAGAACACGTCAGAACATTCTAGAACACGTCAGAACATGCTAGAATACACTAGAATACGTCAGAACATGCTAGAACACGTCAGAACATGCTAGAACATACTAAAACACGTCAGAACATGCTAGAACACGTCAGAACATGCTAGAACACGTCAGAACATGCTAGAGCACGTCAGAACATGCTAGTCTAGCATGGTCAGACTCTGACCATTAGACCAACAACGACAACAACACAGTGTCAATTGAAAGGAATTTATATCATTAAGTAGATATTTTTACTAATTATAAAAAGAAGAAGGTACCTACTTATAGTAATAATTTTACATAAAACTAGCCTCTTCTAGCAACTCTAACCATCACCCAATAGTACCTAATAACAACAGCATTCTCACAAAGGAATACCACCCTAAACCCCAAGAGACTTCTGTCAATAAGAGTCCTTATCGCTTGCAGGGCTGGCAGTAATTTCTAATAAGATAATAAGGGCTTTTCCGATATACGTAATGATGTGTATGAGAATTGATGAGAGGTGGTGACAGGATGTGGGTTTTCTTTTGTTTTGTTAGCGAATAGATGTTATTTGTAGGGCTGTATAAATAAACAGTAGTCACTTCATTGATTGGAATGAAACAACTATTCACTCAAAGAAAGTCGTGAGTGGCTACCGAAATCCTAGCCCGTGAACGTTTCTTGGAGTGGTGTTTAAGTGCAAAGGAACTTGAGTGATTGACATCATCATCATCGGCTGTGAATACACCCATCTTTCCTTCTATTTGGCCTAACCACGCACATTGTCACAATAGGTTTTGCTGTAAGGTTCGAAGGTGTCACCAACAACTCAAACTTCGCGGTTATTGTACATTGGAATGAAACAACTTTAACTGATTTAACTCGCGTATTTTATTTTATTGCCTGACGTTTCGGAGCCTTTACAGATTCCATAATCGTAGCACGACTGTGCTGACAATAGTCTTATGCTAAGCTTTAAATCTAGTTTTGCGATATTATTCGGAACACCACAGTCGAATGCGTAAGTTATCTTGTGGTGTCTTAAAACGACGGTGAAGGTAGCTGCTGGTTTTAGTGAGTCTGGGTATCATCTCAGGAGTCCCACATAACCCGATGCTCCCCCGGGCTAGGGTATGCGTAGGTAACGCATTTTCCACGCAACGCAGTGTTAAAAAAAGTGTGTGCGATATTATCGTGTATTATTATAGTGAGTTAAATCCGTTATAATTGTTTCATTTGATATGTTTCATTAAGTTACATCTATATTACTTGTTTTAAGATAGAAACAAAGTTTTCCCCAATCAAGAATTTCATATGTAGCTACATGGCATTTTTGCCACAACTCCTCATAAACAGGATTTGGGTTCCTTGAGTTTATCGACAACTCCCTAGGGTTCCGTGCCAATATTTCCCAATAACGCGTGTAATCGGCGCCATCATTACTGTCTGCGGCTAACGTGTATTAATACTGGCTACCCCATTTTATGTTAGGGGGAGGTTAATAAAGGTATTGATGTCTGTTTGTCTTGGTTTTATTTTGTTTGTTATGAAAATTATCTTATGCCACTTTAGGATAGTAACGTGTAGAATCTAAGCATAGCCGGCGATCATTACAGATTGGATTGAAACAACTATAACGGATTTTACTCCTATACCCGAGTTAAATCCGTTATAGTTGTTTCAGTCCAATACTCAAAAAAAATTTGGTCATAGCTGATTTATAGCTGTGCACGACTGACCACTGACTTCGTCCCCGTGGAATAGTAATTCTTCATAAGGCTTCATATTTTCCCCGTTTTTTACACATTTTCCACTGTTTCTTCGCTCCTATTGGTCGCAGCGTGATGTTATATAGCCTAAAACCTTCCTCGATAAATGGTCTATCCAACAAAAAAACATTTTTTGAAATCGAACCAGTAGTTCCTGAGATTAGCGCGTTCAAACAAACAAACAAACAAACTCTTCAGCTTTATAATATTATTAGTAAGTATAGATTTTGATCACAGACTAAATTGATCGATAAATACTGTATCTAAACTTCTTATTCATATATTCTCTTCACTCGAGGTAAACATTTAAGTATTTTGAAAATTTTGCGTTTTATTCCAACTGCGATGGCAGAAATTATAATAAAGTACTTTTTGGCTGCAGAACGTCGACTTTGGCTACAAATGTCGAATTTAGTCGTCGAAAATTCGTCGATGTACTTATTTCGTGTATGTATTTAAGCATCGCTACAAATCCTGCTCTGGACGCAGATCTGTTAATGTGTATAGAAGGATTAGTCTTTGGTTTCAGGTAAAGTTGTAGACACAGATGGGACAATTGGAATGAAACTATACCGGTTTTAACTCGAGTATTATTTTTACAAGCTTTTATTTTACCTACAATGCATGTAGATATACAAATATGTAATTATGTACAAAGGGGGATGGAAAATCGAATGTTTACAAATACCTGAGTGGAGTATAATTGTGTGAGCATTTTGGTTCAAATGAAAAAGTCACATGTATATTGTAAAAACTTGTTTTGTATAAAAGTTTTTACTTTTAAATTTATTTATATTAACATTTCAAAAAGATCTAACAATATTATTTCCCAGTTCAGTCTCATTTAGACTTCAGTCAGCTCAGAAGCCTATGAATATGAAAGCTGTAAAGTTTTCGAAATATCAGCATAAAATTAATATAGGTAGGTACGCGAGTAATTCGTTATAGTTGTTTTATTCAAATGTGTGGTACAAATTGTATATTTACGTTATTTTTTAATAATTCAAAAATAGTACGAATTACACAACATGTAGGTAAATCAAGAATTCCTCAAATAAAGAGACACTATTTCAATAAATCATTTTGGGAACGATTACATAAAAAAATAGGCGAGTTAAATCCGTTAATACTTAGTTGTTTCATTCTAATATGTAATAACCGCAAAGGCATCAGAAATTACTGAATTAGATACAGTTCTTTTGTATTTTAACAATGGTCCAATTAGTATCGCACGTTTGAAAAAAATACTAACTTCATGGGAGAGATTTGAATACAGAAAAGTTATCAGTAAGTATTAAACTTAATAAACAGAAAAATAATATGTATTATTATTACGCTATGTGTATCCTAAACTCAATTTAATA
Organism: Polylopha cassiicola; assembly: GCA_038024825.1. Classification (NCBI taxonomy): domain Eukaryota; kingdom Metazoa; phylum Arthropoda; class Insecta; order Lepidoptera; family Tortricidae; genus Polylopha; species Polylopha cassiicola. The sequence continues at coordinate 4,569,059 of CP149062.1, forward strand.
TCCCAGCTCAGATCCAAACATTTCTATAATTAAAAGGCATATACTGAAGCTTTCAGCAACTTATTACTTATCAGAGACCGTTAAGTCGGGACTGAAAAATAACACGTTAAAATATAAATTAACGTGAATTAACGTTTTATAAATATGCTTTTGTTATTCTTCTAAATTTAATTAAAATAGTTATACGTGAACGATATTTAAATTATCTACAGTTTTAAAAACATGGTGTTAGAATGAAAAATACGTAATGGAAGGGTTATTTATAATTAATGTATGGACATAAGACATTTTTTTAAAGATATATATTAGTTTTGATAATTTAGATGATATAATATTTTATCCCATTCAAAAAAAGACGAGTTTTCTTGCGTCTCTTTTTTTAACTTCTGACGCAAAAGAGGGGTTATATAGGTGTGACGTATCTTCGTGTATGTGAGTGTGTGTGTGCGCGTGTCTGTCTGTGGCATTGTAGCTCCCGAACGGGAACGATTTTGACTCTCTTTTTCTTTATTTTAAAGGTCAATACCTAAGTGCATTTAACTATATCTGATTAATTGAAGCCCATAAAGGAAAACCCACAAAGGACATATGTACTGACGTGCTAAAGTTTCCCTTTGGTCTTATTTACCTATTTAACAAAAAAAATTTGTTTGTTGAAAATGAGCCGGCCCTGCATATTATTCCAATAATAATATTATAACCTAAGAACTTCCAAAAATCATCAATACTATCATAACAAAATCCTTATTTATGTTTCATATCTAATAAGCACCCTAAGGAATGTAAGGGAAATATATTAAACAGTATTACAGCCCTCTAAATCATATATTAGCGGAAAATGAGTCTAATGGCAGAGTTATAATCAAAGAAAGAAAATTCGTGGCCACACGTGGTATTACGGGGACGGTGCAAGGGATAAGATATAGCGATATTTATAATTCTGCATCTAAAATTATTCTGATAATATTATGTCAATTCCTGATGCCTTCGCGGCTGTTATACATTAGAATGAAACTACTTTAGGCGGATTTAACTCGCGTATTTTTTTACGATTAAGCAACGCTACAATTATGGAATTTGTAAAGGCTATTTTATTAAATAAAATACGCGAATTAAATCCGTTTAAAATTATCATCAGAAGTTATAAAATCAGGTTGAGTTAACGTTTTCTATCCAATATCTAATATTATATAGTATGTCGCAGCCGGATCGTATAATGTTTTACAAAACAGGGTCTTTTTGTAATACGGCAGTTCAACGTTTAGCCAGATTGTCGTTGTTTTAACTAACCTACTTTTCTGGTAGCAATTCTAATTTCACGAGATCGCAGTTTTATTCTAACCTAACCTTCTTTTCTTTTGTTATTTTCTCATCAATTATCGAAAATGTATTTCAACGACAATCTAGCTAATCGTTGAACAGCCGTATTACAAAACAGCTCTGTTTTGTAATACCGCTAGCCGTAATGTAATATTATTAAGGGCTTCCATATAACAAACGTGATAATTTTTGCCATTGCTATAGAAGGATACGGAACCATTTGTACGCGATTCCGCCTTATTAGGCTGGTTTGAATACAATTAAATGTTACAAAAAGTAAAAATTACAAAAGTCGATATGACATTTTGGAATGAAACAACTATTAACCCGAATATAACCGCGAAGGCATCAAAAATTATTTAGATGTGACATTACAAACTCGCTCCCAGCTGTATCTTAATTCCCAAACCGCACACAAATAAAGGGGGTGCGGTAGACATCAAAGCGTTAAGTGCTTCTTTGGTCATCGAATCTCATTCGAGTCCGGACTCCGGACGCCGGACGGCGGACACCCTCGATAAAATAAGATTACGACTTACCGGATAACGCTAAGATATATGGTCCGTGTTTAGCATTAGTGTTTCAACCCACACCAAGCTAGTTTTGAGATATCGGCGCTTAAAGTTTTTTGAGAACATTCTTCTTTTTCCGCTTATTTTAAGCAAAAAAATATTGTTATGTGGTATCATTTTTTTTGTTTTAGTGCATAGATTAAGGATATAAATGTATTTATTTAAATAAATTCATAATTAAATAGAAAATGCAGAAAAATGGTTAATGCTTAACGGCTATAAGGATTATTACATTTAGCATTTATGTGCTAAGCCACATAACACTATGCAAAATTATAATTTGTTCTTTTATAATGAATATATTTTACACTATTTTTTGAAAATGTAAAATAATAAACAACTAACGTATTAAAACTTTAATGTAAGTACTTATTTATTTAGTTTTTATTGTTATAACATGTTTTAAATAACATTATAAGTTCTGCTAAAGATGAGAAATAGGTACTAGTTAACACTTATATTATTTCAATTACTTAAAAATCTTAACCAAATTGATTTATTATTATTTTTTATCATATTGAATTAAACCAATAATATATACTTCCTTCCCAAAAAAGTTAATAAACCACCTAAAAACCATTTATCGAAGAGTTGATAAATTGTGGCGACAATTCGTACACTCTTTAATATTATTATTTATTATGTGTAATATTCTAATAACACACGTTTAAATCTAATGATGTATATTATAAAAAAAATATCGGTTAAGTGCGAGTTAGACTCGCGCACCAAGGGTTCCGTACTATAAAAAACCTGTAGGTAAGTATATATTTTTTTAATGGTGTCATTTAAAATGTATGGTTTTCGTATTTTTTTTTTCTTTATCCGTGCTATATGACGTTATCTCGGACCTACTAAATTAATTCAAGATCCTGAGTTCACGAGGAGTACCCTGTAGGTTTTGATTCCCTAGCGAGTGTTGAAAACTTTTGTCAATCGCGGCATAAACGGCGGTTCTTTTGATTGCGTTGGCGATTTTTTTGTGATTATGTTACAATTTCAAGGGACGGTAGTCCTGAGTTTTTGATATTACTATGAATTTTATTTTGATACCTACCTCCACGCGTTACTGAGGTAAAGGATCACACAGACAACAAAGTAAATTCTGTAAGGGTTATTGTTTTTTCCTTTTAAGATACGGAACCCTAAAATATATTATTTAATATGATACAAATAATAATAAGTAATAAAAAAATAAGTTAGTGTTAACTTGTACCTATTTCTCATTTTTAGCAGAACTTATAATGTTATTTGATACATGTTATACAACAATAAAAACTTTAAATAAATAAGTAAGTACTTACATTAAAGTTTTAATGCGTTAGTTGTTTATTTTTTTACATTTTCTAAAAATTAGTGCATAATATGTATAAGTACCTATTCGTTTTATAACAACAAATTAGAATTTTGCATTAATGTGATAGGTATGTGGCTTAACACATTAATGCAGAAATACAACTCTGACATGGGAAATAAGCAATAATGTGTTATCTGTGGCTTAACACATTAATGCAAAAATACAAATCTGACATAGGAAAAAAGCAATAACCGATTTTGTGCTCTAGAATATTCTACGATTTTTTTAAAAAAAAATGGATTTCACTGCTGTATTCCTCATGATCTATTTAATAAAACTGCATTCATAACTCAAAACCCGATTTTTTGTGGGTTGACACACTAATGTTAAACACGGTCCATATGTTGTCAGGAGCTAGCTTAATCTATATCTATACTAATACTAGCTTCTGCCCGCGACTTCGTCCGCGTAGAACTCCTCCTTTTTTGCAGTCGGTTAAAAAGTAGCCTATGTTCTTTCTCAGGGTCCAGACTTTCTTTGCACCAAATTTCATTTAAATCGGTCCAGTAGTTTTAGCGTGAAAGCGTAACAGACAGACAGAGTTACTTTCGCATTTATAATATTAGTAGGGATTATAAAGAGGAAAGATTTGTACCTATGTTTGTAAGTTTGCAATGAATAGGCTCAAAAACTACTGGACGGATTTTAATAATTCTTTCACTGTTGGGAAGCTACATTCACCCTGACTAACAAAGGCTATAATATTTTGAAAAAAAAAGGGATCCGTGCGAAGCCGGGGCGAACCGCTAGTGTATAATATATGGGTAGATTTTTAGAGTTCGAAACGCTGTTATAGTCGTCTTAGACTATACTAGCGGCTCGCCCCGGCTTCGCACGGATCATCTTTTTTTATAGCCCGAGTGACATATCACTCGGGAATAGTGTAGCTTCCCAACAGTGAAAGAATTTTTGAAATCGGTCCAGCCGTTCTGGAGCCAATTCAATCCAAACAAACAAACAAACCTTTACTCTTTATAATATTAGTATAGTAAACAGAGATACCTACCTCTTGGTGATACTGTTTTGATAATTAATAATATTATTTACAACCATTATAGATATAATTAGGAAGGAACGACAATCACTCTCTCAAACGCATAATTTCATTTCATATTTTCACGGTTTAGTAATCAGAGGGGCAGACTATGAAACCGGAGGTTGCGGGTTCAATTTCTGCTAGGAGCAGATATCAGTGATTAGCATTGGCGTCTGTACCTGAGTCTTGGATGTCTATGAATCGAAACGGTTTTATTTATAACTAGCTTGTGCCCGCGACTTCGTCCGCGTGGAACTCCTCCTTTTTTGCAGTCGGTTAAAAAGTAGCATATGTCCTTTCTCAGGCTCCAGACTTTTTTTGTACTAAATTTCATTTAAATCGGTTCAGTAGTTTTATCGTGAAAGCGTAACAGACAGACAGACAGACAGAGTTACTTTCGCATTTATAATATTAGTAGGGATAATGATATGTACTGAGAAACTTCTAGTTAACATCATTTCATCAGTGATGATTCATCTTTTATAAACAAATGATGAATCATCATTGATAAAATGAGTCAGTGATCATTTCAGAGACAATTACCTATAGATTAAATTAGTCATTGGTCAATTGACCTAAATTGGCATAGTCCTAATTTAATTACCTATTAAGAAGATGTACTGCATAAAACACTACTAGTCTAATAATTACTATTAATTTATAATAATAGTTTCTGAAATATCCAAAATACACATTACGGAAACAGATATAAATTCGATAATACAATTGTTAATGACTATTAAAGCACTGCGGTTTTACCCGCTTGGACTTTAATTATTAAGAAACAAGTTCCAAAGTAGCTTATTTCCTTCTATTTATGCTTCAAAATTAATTAAAAACGGTTCAGCGGTTTAATCGTAAATAACAAATGAATTTACTTTAGTATCTTCTATACCATCTATACTTCTATACTAATATTATAAAGAGGAAAGGTGTGTTTGTTTGTTTGATTTGAAAAATTCTTTCACTGTTGGGAAGCTACACTATTCCCGAGTGACATAGACTATAAAAAAAAGGGATCCGTGCGAAGCCGGAGCGGACAGCTAGTCTTAAATAATATGTGTCATGTAGTAGGTCAAAGCAATAGTAGCCTACTTAATTTTATTTTACTAATGGATATTAAAATCACAGCGTACTACCTAACTATATTATTAAATAGGTACCTACCTAATATTGTGACGTAGACTATGAGAATATCACTACATAGAATAAAACAAAGTCGCTTTTTCTGTCCCTATATCCCTATGTACTTACTTAAATCTTTAAAACTACGCAACGGATTTTGATGCTTTTTTTAATATATAGAGTGATTCAAGAGGAAGGTTTACAGCACCCGTGTGAAGCCAGGTCGCTAGTTAAACTATAAAATTTCAAAACTTATAAAATGTAAAATAAAATGTCCTATTTCAACAATTCGGTTAAAAATGGACAAAATAAAGCGGAACAGTACATTCACAATACAGAAATTACACTAAAACACGCTCTGAAAGTTGGAAACAAAAGAAAGAAAGAAAGAAGTGCACTTGCCGAAGAATGTTGGCAAGTTAATACAGGAGTCGATACAAAACACATAAATAATGCATAGCGAAAATATGAACAAAGAATTTGGCGGGAGTTTCGGCTGGACACAGATTTAGAAGAACTGGATGGATTAAAAAAAAAACAAAATTCATCGTGTATATGGATTTTAACTTACCTATTTTTCTCTTCATACCAATGGAAAACCATTAGTTCAGAATATCTTTGGATATTAGGTATATAAGTTACTTTCCATTAGAATATTAAATAGTTTCGTGTGACGGTGTTAGTACCAAACTCCTCCGGAATGGCTGATTTTTAAGTTAGCTAATTGATTGGTAACGAAGTTGTCAAAAGTAACGCAGTGTATTCTAAATTAGACCCATCCAGTATCTTTATATTGTTAGGGGCGGTGTCCAGCGCGTTACCAAAACATAAACAATAGTCGCTAATACCGCTGCACTACTACAACTCACAGGCTGGTAACGAAGTTGTCAAAAGTAACGCAGTGTATTCTAAACTAGATCCATCCAGTATCTTTATATTGTTAGAGGCGGTGTCCAGCGTTACTGAAAATTGGACAATACTTTAGGTTGGTAACAAAGTGGACTAAATAAGACTCATCCAGTATCTTTATGTTGTTAGGGGCTGTGTCCAGCGCGTTACCGAAACCTGGACAATAGTCTAGGTTGGTTTTAAGTTGGTAACAAAGTGGACTAAATAAGACCCAACCGAAACTTAAACAATAGTCTAGCTTGGTTCTAGGTTGGTAACAAAGTGGACTAAATAAGACCCAACCGAAACTTAAACAATAGTCTGTCTAGCTTGGTTCTAGGTTGGTAACAAAGTGGACTAAATAAGACCCAACCGAAACTTAGACAATAGTCTAGCTTGGTTCTAGGTTGGTAACAAAGTGGACTAAATAAGACCCAACCGAAACTTAAACAATAGTCTAGCTTGGTTCTAGGTTGGTAACAAAGTGGACTAAATAAGACCCAACCGAAACTTAGACAATAGTCTAGGTTGGTAACAAAGTGGACTAAATAAGACTCATCCAGTATCTTTATGTTGTTAGGGGCTATGTCCAGCACGTTACCGAAACTTGGACAATAGTCTAGGTTGGTTCTAGGTTGGTAACAAAGTGGACTAAATAAGACCCATCCAGTATCTTTATATTGTTAGGGGCGGTGTCCAGCGCGTTACCTAACAATCGCTAATGGTGCTCTAATACTCACATGTTGGTAACGAAGTTGTCAAAAGTAACGCAGTATATTCCAAATTAGACCTATCCAGTATCTTTATATTGTCAGGGGCGTTGTCCAGCGCGTTACCGAAACTTGGACAATAGTCTAGGTTGGTTCTAGGTTGGTAACAAAGTGTACTAAATAAGACCCATCCAGTATCCTTATATATTATTAGGGCCGGTATCCAACGCGTTACCGAAACTTGGACAATAGTCTAGGTTGGTAACAAAGTGGACTGAATAAGACCCATCCAGTATCTTTATATATTATTAGGGCCGGTATCCAACGCGTTACCGAAACTTGGACAATACTCTAGGTTGGTAACAAAGTGGACTAAATAAGATCCATCCAGTATCTTTACATATTATTAGAGCCGGTGTCCAACGCGTTACCGAAACTTGGAGAATAGTCTAGGTTGGTAACAAAGTGGACTAAATAAGACTCATCCAGTATCTTTATGTTGTCAGGGGCTATGTCCAGCGCGTTACCGAAACTTGGACAATAATCGCTAATGGCGCTGCAGTGCCACAATTCACGTTGTCGTTTGGAGTTGTGACGCTTCACTTAATGGCTAATTTCTGTGCCACCGATATATTAGCTTTATTTACTGCTGTATAGTTTAGTTGAGTCATATTTTTGTTTTTATTTTTCTAGTATTGGATTAAACAATTGCAACGATTATATGGTTATAAACATAATTTAAGTCTATACAAGCGAAAGCTGACAGAATGACTGACTGGATCTATCAACGCGGGGCCTAAACTATAAGGTTTTTTTTTTGAACTGATTCTTTTGCAGTTGGACTTGGGGCCGTTACTGCTGATGAATGGGGACCGCTCCGAGGTGCTATAAGGGTTAGAAACTTGATATTTGACACAGATTTTTTGTAAATTTACCTCCCAAGGGGAGTAGGGTTAGTACCTATGAAACTTTGCTGTTTTGTGACCAATTTAGGAACGGATTAGTACCTAAGTATTCCAAGCGGGTTGAAAAACTATATTTTGAGAAACATAATTGAGTGAGGTGTCCAATGAAAGGGATTATTGTAAGTTCAGAAATACAATGTTCGGGACGTACTACTAGGTATTTTAAAATTATTTCTGATGCCTTCGCGGTTATTATACATTGGAATGAAACAACTTTAACGGATTTAACTCGCGTATTTTATTTTATTGACTGACGTTTCGGACCCTTTACGATTATGGAATCTGTAAAGGCTCCGAACCGTCACCCAATAAAATAAAATACGCGAGTTAAATCCGTTAAAGTTGTTTCATTCCAATACAATTTTAAAGTTTTTTTTTTATATTTTTTTAATTCAATATCCACAATATGTCATTGATATACAAATTAATAAACCAACTGGTTTATCACGAATTGTGCAACATATTGTTAAATTACGGATCACCACCTCGCAATATCAATCGTATTAAAACATATTTAAATTCGCAACTATTAAAAACCTTATTCACATTTAATAAAGTTTGATTCACCACGTACCGATTACAATCGTAAGATTGTTATCAATTGCAAACAATTTTAAAATATCTATTATTGACAACCTTATTTGCAATACTTAACGGTCAATTTGGCACGTACTGACTGTAAAAGCGAAATTGTTATCAATTTTGATTTTGACAATACTAGTTTGCTGTCAGTGTAGTGTTTGTGCTATTGAATTAAAGTTGAATTTTGATTGTTTGTGTTAATTGTCAGTAGTGACAGTGCAGTATGTGAACTGCATGTGTATTTAACATCGATTTCGATGCATCGGTAAAGATGCATTCATATGGTTATGAAATGTATATAGTAATTTAAATAAAGCTATATAATTTATGGATGTTCTCACCGATCATTTTTTAGCTCCACAGTAAATTTATTACCTTATTTGGTAGGTACTCAGTATTAAAAAAAAAATATGAAACTAGAAAATAAATCGTTTCTAAACCCGAAAATGTCGCTTGAGTTTTGACTCGACATATATTATTGTAAAGTTTTTTTTAAATCCATTCAGTAGTTTCTGCGTGAAAGAGGATTACCTAATATGTTCCCCATTTTTTATATTAATTTTTTATAACTTTTGAAGAAAAAAAAAAAACCTATATTGTACTTTAATACTTAATTATTGTTTTGTGTATCTATATTTATATTATTAAGTATATAAATTTATGTATTTATTTATGTAGTGTTATATCTTCCTATTTTATATTGTATTTATAATAATATGTGTATTATTTATTTGCGACTACACATGCTCTCTGTTCATCTCAAAGGTTGACTGGTAGAGAATGCCGTATGGCATTAAGTTCGCCTTTTGTACATTAATTAGTTTTTTTTGTGCAATAAAGAATAAATAAATGAAAAAGCATTAAAATCAATGTCCTTGTGAATTAGCCTTTTTCTACAGCTTTGGTCCGGATGCCGGACGCGTTCAGTCGACCGGTACGATACGGCCTGGCGCTACCCGATCGAATACTATATATTATTTTATATATGTCGCAGTGATATGATGAAAACAGGGATTTGATCAACTCCCTCAGTGATATGATCAACTCCCGGTAGATGATAAAAATACCACGCGTTGTGTCATTTTCCTAGCGAAATTTAGTGATTTGATCAAATCTCCAAGTCATTTTAGGGAAATGAAAGAATCATAGAAATGGCTGCTAGATTTCTTCATTTCACTTAGTTATTTGATCAAATGCCTGAGCTGTTTTAGGGACATGATAAAACGAGTAATTAAGTCAACTCAGTGTTAACATTTCACTAAACACGTCTAGTGATTTGATCAACTCCCTAAACAGTTTTAGGGAAATAAAAGAATCACAGCAATAACTGGTGGAATTCTTCATTACCCTTAGTGATTTCATCAAATCTCTAAGCTAGTTTAGTGAAATGATAAAACAAGTCTTAGAAACATGATAATATCCTTTAGGAAATAGGTATTTCTTTCTCGGCTAACAAATAAATTAGAGCCCAATTTTTTGTGTCATTGTCTATTAGCCAAGCACGTGACATACCTTCGATATTCTGGTTAGATCGTTCAATTGACACTTGACTGGCTGGATGTCTAGGTCTGCCATTAACTATCTTGCACGGTGGTCACAATTTTTTTAGTTCTTTTCACACTATTTATTTTCTATAATATTCATAACCCCTATTATTTTATGTCATAACTATTATTTGCCATAATTACGAAAAAAGCAAATCCAGACTGTTTCTTTGTGCACAGTGCGTATAATGTAGGGGACATCTTATTTATTGGCAATTGAAGGTCTCCTTTAGGTACGACGACGAGCGAAGCGAGGAGGAGTGTTAGGTAGAACTGTGCCCTTGCAGCGTGCGAGCCGAGCGAGCGAAGCGAGCGTGCCGCGGCAGCGGCCGGCGAAGCGTCAGAACTGATACTTTTAATAATAGTATATTTACGACATAACATAAACTAACCAGGTTTTGTCAACTAATAATAATAATCACTAAACTTTGACCGTGTTATGGCAAATAATTATTATGGTGATTGAATTCTATGGCATAGGTATAATTTAAGCACATTTAATAATAGGGAAAATGAGATGTATGGCACACGTATAGCTATAATATGACACTTAAAAGTTATGGCAAATGAAAATATTGCAAATGACCATTATGGCATAGAATATAAAATTATGGCAACTGAAGTTCGAGCATGTGAAATTATTGCACTGCGATAACGGCCGAGAGTTAGAGCAAAAAATATTGGGCTGTAGGTAGCTTGTTGTTTATTTTTTAGCCGAGAAATACCTACTTCCTAAAGGGTATTATCTTGTTTCTGAGACTAGTTTTATCATTTCCCTAAATTTTGGAATGAAACAACTATTAACGGATTTAACTCGCGTATTTTTATTTTATTTTATTTGCTGACGTTTCGGAGCTGACAATAGTCTAACGCTATTGTCAGCTCAGTCATGCTACGATTATGGAAACTGTAAAGAATCCGAAACGTCAGCAAATAAAATAAAATAAAAATACGCGAGTTAAATCCGTTAATAGTTGTTTCATTCCAATGTGTAATAACCGCGAAGGCATCAGAAATTATTCCCTAAATTTGCTAAGAGATTTGATGAAATCACTAAGGGTAATGAAGAATTCCACCAGTTATTGCTGTGATTCTTTCATTTCCCTAAAACTGTTTAGGGAGTTGATCAAATCACTAGACGTGTTTAGTAAAATGTTAAAACCGAGTTGACTTAATTACTCGTTTTATCATGTCCCTAAAACAGCTCAGGCATTTGATCAAATAACTACGTGAAATGATGAAATCTAGCAGCCATTTCTATGATTCTTTCATTTCCCTAAAATGACTTGGAGACTTGATCAAATCACTAAATTTCGCTAGGAAAATGACACAACGCGTGGCATTTTTATCATCTACCGGGAGTTGATCATATCACTGAGAAATTTGATCAAATCCCTGTTTTCATCATATCACTGCGACATATATAATAATAACATATATATAACAGTAGGTATATAACTATAAAAAAATGTAGATAAGGTGAGCCAGTAATTGCCTACTGATAGTGATTAAATTTATCGAGTTAAATCCGTTCCCATTTGTTTTATTCAAGCGACTAGCGGTTCGCCCCGGCTTCGCACGGATCCCTATTTATTTTCAAAATATTCCATAGCCTATGTCACTCAGAGTGAACTTCTCAACAGGGAATTTTTTTTTCAAATCGTTTCAGCCGTTTTGGAGCCTATTCAATCTAAACAAACCTTTCCGCTTTATTATATTAGTATAGATAACCGCGAAATGATCACAAATAATTATCATTAAGCACATTAAATTCCACTATAAGGGGTTGAAAAGTTCAAAAAAACATGTTTAAAAAGCACATGCATCTTTTAACATTATTTTTTACGGGGATCAACCCCGGATCTTGTGACCTACGTCTTTTTTCCACTAAACCCCGTCAGATCCTCGTCAGGTAACGTCAATTGGTATCTTGCCTCGACCGGCTGCGACCCCGCTACCCGACGGTCCATTTATCACTGGACGTTGTCGGGCCTAGCCCCGTGTAAGGATTTAGAAGAAAAATGGATATCGGTATATGTTTTTAGTTAATTTTGGAGTTTAATATTTTTTTTATTAGGAAAATGTTAGGTTAGACATTGGAATAAAACGACTGTAACGGATTTAGGTTTCGTATTTATTTTTTTTGCCGAAATTTTGAAAACTTTATGGTTGCGGCACGGTTGCAGTCTAACACTAAATCAGTTATGTATATATTATAGTCAGCTTATTGGGCGAATTCGGGAGCAAACAGTTAGGTACCTACCTATATTGATTTTGTATGACTTTGACATTCAATAAGCGATCTAAATTTTCTATTAGTAGGTACTTACATGTTTTTAAATATACAACATGAACTCAAAATCGGTAAAGTAGCGGTATTATTTATAATTTATAAAGAAACTAGCTGTATTTTTCAATAGTGAATCATGAAAAAATCAAAGCAATTAAATTTGGCCGAAAATTAAAAAAACTTTGGAGTTAACCGTCCATAATATTAACGGGGATAAAAATAAATTTTAACCACTTCTTATACCTACCCGATATATTGTTCACAAAATTTTATAAAAATCGATCCAGCACAAGAATTCATATTAGATTTTCACGGACAAATTGCCTAAAAACCACAAAGAAAAACTACTAAAAAAAACAGAAATCATATACACAGCAAATCCATCCGCCGAATGGTGACGTAATAAATTATTGTTACCCCCGCATGCAAATCGAGGGACTGTCGTCTCAAAGTATGTTATTTATGTCCCATTTTGATATTGTCAAATATTATGAACGTACCTTTCGCTTACGCAATAAGCGAGAGCGACGTGTATAAATGTTGAATCGGGGTTTTTTATGAATTGGTTTTGTTTTGGTGGTTAAATTTGGTGTGTGTAGTCAATACATAGGTTAAAAAACTATCCTAAAATGCTATATTGTCATAACGCTTTTGGTAATTTGTCAAGTAGGTGGTACCTACAGAAACATAATAATTATTTTATGCACAAAAAAATTTTTACTGAATCTTACTAGGTACATTGTTTAAATATAAAATTAAAAAGCTACTTCTTTAACTATGTAATAATTTATATTTTTTAATGCTGTTCTCAATTCGACTAAATTTTTTCGTTAGCTCAGAACTTTCGACTGGGTAATTTTCATGATTCTTTTTTTATTCGAAAGCTGGTGTTTCTCATTTACCATGAAGGTTTAAGGTAAAATCCAATTCAGTACAAATCTACTAATCTGAAGTCCCGTTTTTGTATTATTTGTCTTCAAATCCACCTATTACTGCACATCATAACTACCAAAGACATAATAGCAGTAAGTACTTACTTCATACGTACTTACTTCCTTTATCAATAGCAAGTCCGCACACATGTAAATCAGAACCTAACATATAGCTGAAACAAATCACACACACTACAGACTCATCGAAAATTACAATTTCTGTTGAAAATGGCACATTTCCTCGTATTATTCATATGACCCTCTCCGTGTTAATACGAGTTGACTTATTGGTCCCATCGCTCTTGGACCCCTGGCGATCTAATGGTGCTTCCCGGGGTTTGAGTACATCTTTGAATTTTGACGTCTTGGATTTGTGAATTTTAAATTCTTGATAGTAGAATTAAACTATTAACGGATTTAACTCGAGTATTTTTTTTATTAGCTGACGTTTCGGATTCTTTACAGTTTCCATAATCGTAGCACCAAAAAAATAAAAATACGCGAGATAAATTTATTAATAGTTGTTTCATTCCAATGTGTAATAGCCGCGAAGGCAGCAGAAATGATTAACTATTAACGGATTTAACTCGAGTATTTTTTTTTATTAGCTGACGTTTCGGATTCTTTAGTTTCCTTAATCGTAGCACGATAGCTGACAATAGTCTAACGCTAAAGATATTGACAGTTTTTGATTCCCTTGCGGTTGCATATTGGAGTATAACGCTAGTGATTAGCGTTAGGTTAGCGTTAGTTGTGCTACGAATATGGAGCTGTTTTATCAACATTTTTTTCAACAAATAAATAATTTACGAGAGTTAAATCCCTTATTATTGTTTGATTCCGATAGATCAATTGGTGCAAATTTTCCAAGAATATTTATTTAAATAAAAGATTAAGACTCTAAAAGACTTATTCACCCTGAAACACGAAACCCGCAAAGAAAATAAATAACAATTATCTTTTAAAATATAAATGTTGGACACAGCATGAAAAAGTCGTATTAAACTAATGAAAATATTAATCATTCCTTAAAGTCTAAAATGAAACACCCCACAAACTAAAAAAACACATGCATTAACACTAATCACAATTTTTGCAAGCCGCAAGGGTTAGCCTCGCCAATGACAAATCGTGTACACCCCACTCTACTTGACGTTTTGTCATTTTGACAATAAATAAGACGATATCAAGGAAACAGAGGATCCCGGCGATACTAGGATTTGGTTATAACAAATGATGGAATGGACATGAGAAGGGTTAGGCGTAAGGGATTACTTTATGGGTGGGGTTAATTGATCGTGTACATCGAAAGAGTGGGTAATGTGTTTGACAAGGTTTTTGTTTTAAGTTTTATTTTGAAGTAGCTTCTACTTTATATTATATACTAGGTTTTATTTAAGAGGCAATATATTTTTTTTAATTAGGTACCTTATTACTTACGCCGTATAGGTACTTAAAATCGTCTGTCAATCTGTCTGAATAATTATATCTTTTATTAATTATAATTTAGTAATGTCGACTCCTTATATCTCCTACTAACTTATGTCCGTGACTTTGAGTGCACACGATAAGCACGTTTTACCTCTTTAATGAGGTAAATTATCAAAAAAATCCTTTCTTAGTACTCCTTACGATAAAGTAAAATTTCAAGTTTCTAACCCTTATAGTTTAGGTCCTGCGTTGATTTGTCAGCCATTAAATCAGTATTTCCTTTAATATGTTTAGATTTCTTAGCACACTTGTAAGCTTAGTAAGTAACACATCTACTTATTATTAGTGAATAGAACTTATAAAAAAATAAACCTTAGGTAGGTACGTCACACTTTAGTGAGCCTAGTATTACAAAACGCCTTTCGGTTTTATAGGAAGACTAGCTGTCCGCCCCGGCTTCGCACGGATCATCCTTTTACTATAGCCTATGTCACTCGGAAATAGTGTAGCTTCCCAACAGTGAAAGAATTTTTGAAATCGGAGCCGTTCTGGAGCCTATTCAATCCTAACAAACCTTTCCTCTTTATAATATTACTAGCTGTGCCCGCGACTTTGTTCGCGTGGAATAGTTATTTTCCCCGTTTTTTTTACACATTTTCCACTGTTTCCTCGCTCCTATTGGTCGCAGCATGATGTTATATAACCTAAAGCCTTCCTCGATAAACGGTCTATCCAACAAAAAAAGTTTTTTGCAATTCGGACCAGTAGTTCCTGAGATTAGCGCGTTTAAACAAACAAACAAACTGTGAGAACGTCACTAAAGTTCAGGTACAACCCTAGGCTTGACTTTCCCGCTCTCTCTCTTGTATCTATGGTGTCCAACGCGTCAGTACTACTTCTTGTAATAACATTAATAAATTGTTTAAATAATAAAGGAGTTTGCATTCATATATGATACAAACTCTTTAGCTTTATAAGTAAAGAAACAAACAAAAATGATAATCTTGCACCTAGTTACCGAACAGTCAAGCGGTAATAGTATCATTATAGCACTACTAACAGATAAGAAGTACGTGACGCGTCAGTCTAAGTGACGTCACTTCCCAGGATATTGGACGTCACAGCCGTCCGGGGTTTGAGCGATTGTCATCTGATGACGTCAGGGTTGGTCCTTTTGTCATTTTATTTTAATACTAGCGGCCCACCCCGGCTTCGCCCGGATCCCTTTTTTTATAGCCTATGTCACTCAAGAATAGTGTACCTTTCCAACTGAGAAAGAATTTTTCAAATCAGTTAAGCCGTTTTGGAGCCTATTCAATCCAAACAAACAAACATTTCCTCTTTATAATACGAGTATTAGTATAGAAAAAGAAACGGAGAAAATTATTTTTTCTACATTGGGTGTGCTCAGAAATTGTTGACAGCAGATTTGTGGCTTTATAAATAATAATATTTTCCAGTTTTTTAAAAACAATGAGCGAATAATGAGTATATATACGATGATAACATTGTCAAATCTCGTACTCCTAAGTGGGTTTTATTGTTTTTCGTACATTTTTAAATCTGATTTTATTTGAAGCTATGTTATAACTATGTTTATATTAAGTTATAACCTCAATACTCAAATCTAGTATTAGATAGTTTATAATTACTACCACAATAAGCTGTTATTTTCAAATACCCACTCTAATATCGATAGTAACAGAAAAATGCACAAAACACAACAATCAAAGTAACATTCTCTTTAGCGATTTTTTCATAAAAGTACACAAAAAGAACCTTCACAAACACCTTGTCACCAAGTTTACCGCACAATTAATTTCACCCGCATCTCTTCAATCGAATCCTTTTAAAAAACCATCAATTTCTTTCCCCTAAACGGGGAAAACGTAAAGAATTTCCCCAATAAATATTTGTAAATGGCAACCCTGAAATTGTTGCTATGTCATGTCCAGCCCTTTTCAAAATGGCTGTCAAGTTAGGACACTGTCTTTGTATGTCCGAAAGATATTATTATCATTTATTTGGATGTTTATTCAATACAACTTGTGAAGACGCCTATTTATCGTGACATTTGATACGTATGTTAATATGTGTATTTTGAGTTAATAAGAAAAGCATGGAATAAAATTGGTATAGGTAATAATTTCTGATGCCTTCGCGGTTATTAGGTACACACTTTAGTGTTAGACTATTGTCAGCTCAGTCGTGCTACGATTATGGAAACTGTAAAGAATCCGTCACGTCAGCAAATAAAATAAAATAAAAATACGCGAGTTAAATCCGTTAATAGTTGTCTCATTCCAATGTAAAATAGGTATAATTGAGATGCTAAAAATGGTATTACTAGTATTTACTATATTATTGTAATTATAACGTAAGTATTTTATCATTAATTTGTATACAAATGTTATAAGAAATCGGGTTTTTATTTATTTTGGGGTCTTAGAAAGATGATAAGTGTCATATGGTAATACTGAAAGAAGGTATTAGTGTAATACTGTATGCGAAGGACTTACTACCTTTTTACTAAGATCATAATATAACACGTATAGGTACTCTTTTACACTAGGACCTTAGAAGTAAAAACTAGAGGTAAGTACTTTGTTTCATTTGTTTTTTACTAAAAGTTCATTCGTAAGTAATTACCTAAATCTTCACGTTTATCATCAACACTAGCGGCCTGACTCGGCTTCGCTCGGATCTCTTTTTTTTATAGCCTATGTCACTCGAGAATAGTGTAGCTTTCCAACAGTGAAAGAATATTTCAAATCGGATCAGTCGTTTTGTTCAAACCTTTCCTCTTTATAACATAGAAGGTATAGATATACCTACATCAAAACAACTTCCTATTACAATTAACACCAATAATCCTAGATCAATCAACATACCATCAAATATTTATCAAAGCATTAGTGATGGGCGTAACTATCGACATCAAATGCTCGACGTGAACGGTACATCGACGTCGATGCCGTCGGGTGTGAACTTTGCATTATTAATGATTCATTTAGTTCACACTAACCGAGCGGCTTTCTCGATCCCTTTGGGTTTGGGTTAAGGATGGGTTGTTTTTGTTTGGGTTGTTATCGATGAATTTGTTAAGTAATTAGTATTAGTAGAAGGTTTTAACAGGAGTATTAATTGTTTTAATTTTGATATTTATCTAATACCTATGCATTTAAATGAGAATTTATTTTACCTAAGACTAGTGCATAAGCTTTTTGGTCTCTACCATTCTCGCCTATATATAAAAATCTTAATCATTATAATTTTAACCCACAGCTATTGCCAAGTAGATGTTATTTATACCTACCTAAACTATTTTACCTTTCATACATTAAAGTTTCCAATATTAGATATCATATTAAGTGCTACACAATAACCAAGCTTTTTCGAATCAAAGTTATATTCTAAAAACAACTTAATAATCTTGACAAAACAATTTAAGAGTTTTTTTTTATATATACGTATATTATACAACATTGTTGGTTGTCGTTTATTGTTTTGTTTTAAAAAACAATAGTAAGGGAGCCTTGTCACTAATTTTCATTCATGTCCCGATTTTTCTTTGTCACGTTTTATCTAATATTTTGTATCGATATCGATATAAATTATAGTACATCACTAAACTGATGTTTAGTCAGTGCAATCGGCTATCTGATTAATAGTGCTCGCGTGAAATGTTTAATCTTTGCTGTGATTTCAACCCTCTCGCTGCTTGTTATATATGCATTAACTATCTACAAATGGCAGGTACTTGTCCAGCATACATTTACAGGATTTCGGTGGGTCGTTTGAGGGTTAAGTTTGATAACATCGCAACAATACAACAAGTGACATCGATTCTTTTAATTAAGTACTTAAGTATTTTGTCAGTTAATTTTTTTGTATAATTTAAACTTTTTGGATCGTCATCATAAAATTAATATACTTACGCTAGTGAGGACCACTATCGGTATAATAACATTATAATATAATAATTTCTGATGCCTTTGCGGTTATTACAGATTGAAATAAAACAACTATTCATAGATTTAACCGGCGTATTTTATTCTATTAGCTGATGTTCCGAAAACTGTACACTTTTCATAATGGTAGCACGACTGAGCTGACTAACGCTAAAAAATAAAATACGACTTAAATCCATTTATAGTTGTTTTATTCCAAAATTATGAAGTTTATAAATAAAAAAGGATCACTGATCACTAATTGTTTCCGCCGATAGTTGCCTTTTCTTAATGAAACCATATAAATCTTCGTGAATACATTACTTTTTATTTACAATAATATAATAGTCATTTTTAACAAAACGTGCGTCTCATCGCCGCCGTAAGAAGACAATATAATAAAAACAAAAGAAGTCTTAATTCAAACGGAATCAACGGGCTTCGTGTAGGTTTGCCACCATGCAGGTTGGCGTTAACAATAATAAAAATATTATTATTAAAAACATAACAATATGGTGGTACATAGTTCACCGGGTCAGCTAGTAATAATAAATTATTGAATCGAATCATTACCGGAACTTTTACAAAAACCATCGCAATCAATATAAAACGCCAAGCATATAATATAACTTTACAGCATAACAAGCGGTAAGACGATAAGAAAGACAAACGAATAGGATTCATTGTAAGTGCGAAATCGAGTGTATAATGAGACCAAATATTGGGTCAGGGTGAAAAGAAAACACTGGGGTCTCATTGGGGTACGTAAAATGACGCTAATAGAAATACCGTCTTTATTCTTCAATCGAACAAAGGAGAAATTCTATTTTTTGAAAACGAGGTTTAAGATTTGACTTAGGCGTCTAAGTAGGTACTGTATGATAATTTCTGATGCCTTCGCGGTTATTACACCTTGGAATGAAACTGCTAAGGATTTAACACGCGTATTTTATTTGTTGACGTTTCGGATTCTTTACAGTTTCCATAATCGTAGCACGACTGAGCCGACAATAGTCTAACGCTAAAGTGATTTATACAGTTATGAAAATTACCTTATTATGTAAATTAAAAAAATTAAGTGCCAAAATAAAAATAAAAGTATTTTAGAACAAAGTTACATTTTGTAATTTGGATAATAATTGTTTCATTCCAATAGTCTATCTATTTTATTCCATTGAGCGAAACTGTGGTATAAGATTTGACTTGGTAAGTAGTTTAGTATTTTAGTAGGTTTGATATGGATAAGTGTTTTTTGGACGATAACATGAGTATCGTTGACCCAAATTCCAAAAGTTTCGTGTTGGGATATAGTAGGAGAGCTAAAGTGTCTAATTTTCAACTTGCCTTAAACACTACGCAAAAACCTGTATCAACTCATGGAATATCTAGGTATGTAATATGGTATTCAAGTATAGTATTACGAAAAGACTCAATTAAATACGTTAACAAAATACATTTTAGAAAACACGGCTGATGAGGTATGAAATTCTGTATAATACATAATATTATAAAGTACCAAATACATATTGGAAAATTTGGTCAAAGAATTTTTTTTTATTTAAATGCGTTATTTTAGGGCTCAGAAACAATAAGCGGAAGATCGGAAGCCATGTTTGTTTACGATTTGCTCGAAATGTGGATATTTCACAGATTTCCAATGTTTCTGCTCGAAATTACACCCTTCTGTTAATTTGCTTACTGTTTTTGCTCAAAAATTTATGTATCTGGAGAGTTGGAATGAAACAACTATTAACGGATTTAACTCGCGTATTTTTATTTTATTTTATTTGCTGACGTTTCTCAGTAATGATGGTCTTTCCGAAGCGATAGTAACGCCCCCTATTAGGTTTTAATTGTAATGTATAATAGTAAAATGTAACATTTAGTATTTCATAATTCAGAATAGGGTAGTTTTTCAAAATTTGTAATTTAAATATAAGGTAGTTTGCATAACTGTATAAATCACTTTAGCGTTAGACTATTGTCAGCTCAGTCGTGCAACGATTATGGAAACTGTAAAGAATCCGAAACGTCAGCAAATCAAATAAAATAAAAATACGCGAGTTAAATCCGTTAATAGTTGTTTCATTCCAATGTGTAATAACCGCGAAGGCATCAGAAATTATTATACCTGGAGAGTTGGTGTATATTTTAGGGAATTGCTTAAAGTACGTGTATAGTAATATTTTGATATAAGTGTGGTAAGTTTGTTATAGATGAGGCGATATTGTAAGCGCGAGTCGCAGAGGCGTTAAGGTAACCGAATATGTAATTAACAATCCACACGAGTTTTATACGTTTTTCAACACTCTCATAGTTATGTAATTTTCAGATCTTTAGTTAATAGGTTTTTAACCTACTACTTAATATTATTTACAAAATAATACATATTTATTTTAACATACAAATTGAACAAGGTTTTCTCATAAATAAATAAAGGTCTAAAATAATATATTTTCTGCAATATCTATCCCTTTGCACCACATCATTTGTCAAAGTAACTTCCAATAATAATCCAATACTGACTTCATATTTTAGATTTATTAAATATTTAGATGCGTTATCCCTTTAAAAAGGGTACTTATTGTTTTACTAAGAATATTGAAGAATATAGAAGCTGTAAAGTTTTTGAAATTCCAGCCTAAAATTAATAGATGAGATAATTTCGTTACCACTGTTTAATTGTAAATTAAATGAAATTATGATGAAGTTTCGAAATTTTGATTAATTATTTTTTACCATAATAATTTCTGATGCCTTCGCGGTTATTACACATTGGAATGAAACAACTGTATTTTTATTTTATTTTATTAGCTGACGTTTCGGATTCTTTACAAATAAAATAAAATAAAAATACGCGAGTTAAATCCGTTAACAGTTGTTTCATTCCAATATTTTTTACCAATTATTACAATAATATTAATTTATAATCTTTAGGTATACATACATAATAATAATTAAGCATTTTATTTCCTAATAAAATTTGAACTTTACAATATTATAACAACAATTTGATCAAGACTTTGAAAAATAATGTACCTAATTGTACTTACCTATTTTTATAAAAAAAATAATTATTAACTTACCTCTATAATATTTCGTTTTCGATTTATTTCACATTAAAAAATAATAATATGAAATGCATTAAGTACTTACCTATTGCATAATAGTAAATATTACGTATCTAACTCATATCTAAAAAATATCTTCAATCTACAGATTTCATATCCGCGTTCGCGTACCTTCGAAAAAAATTTCAATATTTTGATTTATGACATAATACCAAATGGCATAGTCCTACGGTAATATCCAATTTATCGAGACCTCTCCTCACATACTTTGTACTCGATACTGCGGGTCTATTTAAATTGGATGATAGCACGATAAATATTTTCGGTCCCCTAAGGTATGCAAAAATATCACTAAGAAATGCTATATTTGGGGTAACTGAGAAAGCGTCTTTTGCGTTGGTATAAATCTCTATGTTAATATACTTGAGTGTATTGGTAGCGATTTTGGATAAAATATTCATATTTTCAGATGACTTGAACAATAGTAGGTACATTACGCACCAAGGCCAGTAAAATAAAAAATGTCTCAGAACACATGTAATTGTCGTCCGAGGCGAAGCCGAGGTTGACAAAAATGTGATCTGAGGCTTTTTATTTTACTGGCCGAGGTCAGTATACTATTTTACTGTTCGACGAAGCCAGAAAGCAGAAATTTCATTTAGCGCAGCGGCCACAAAGTTGGCGCTTTCCGGCCGGAGGATGGAAAAAAGAGTTTACATTACATTTTTACATCACAACATAGTTTAAAACTACGCGACGGATTTTGACGTGATTTTAATGAATAGAGTGATTCAAGAGGAAGGTTTATAGCACCCGTGTGAAGCCGGGCGGGTTGCTAGTAGGTAATATTAAAAAAGTCTAATATAATATATTATGATAATTTCTGACGCTTTCGTGGTTTTTACACATCGCAATCGCGTACAATATTTTTAGGTAAGTACTTAACGTTTTGTTAAAATATCATAGTTCCCATGTTCGTTGTATTTTCATATGCGTGTGCTACGAGTATGTGCTACGTCGTAGCGGCCGGTAGTGTTTCGTAGCAATATTATAGAATTTTACAAACGCGAGTTAAATCCGTTACAAATGTTTATTTCCAATAATAAACACCGAAAAATAATAACCGCGAACACATTGAAAGTTATTGATTACAATTTTTGTTTAAGAAAAAATGTACTTACATTTTTTTTTACATAATATCGTTACAAAAAAAAGTAAAATAGTAGGTACCTAAAAAACTTAAAAAGATGTGAAATAAAATAAAAATAATTTATAAATATTTTATTCCAATGTGTAACAACCGAAAAAGCATCAGTTTTTTTTTTATTATAAATTTCGTTTATATTACTTTAGAAGAAAAAAAACTTGTATTATATATATTACAAAAATATATCAATATTTTTTTATCTCAAAACCACAGACACAAATACCTACTTAAAAAGCTTATTTAAGCGAAATGTACGTCATTTCTGTTCACGAGTAACCCTTACAACGCCCGCGTGGGGAGCAAGGTGGTTATTTATCAAATAAATACCCACCCGATATATTATACATATCACCGTGTTTCTTATTATATGATTTATTGGGCGAAAATAATATGTTGTTTATGGTTGTTGGGGGTTTGATTGTTTTTTTTTTAAATTTCGTGGTCATTACACATTGGAATGAAACTAGTGTAATGGTATTTTGTCAACGATAGTCTTGCTACAAACATGGGAACTGTAAAGTTTTCAAAACGTCACCAACTAAATAAAATAGTTAAATCTATTATAGTCTTTGTGTCATTCCAATGTATAAGGTACCTATTAATTTTTAAAAAACCTTTTTTGCTAATAGTTTAACCAATAGTGCACTATTAGAACGCAAGTAAAAGGTAAATAAGAATCACAATAAAGTAATATAATAATATTAAATAAAAAAAAAATACTCGAATATACATTATGAATATAATATTATGTGTAACTTATAAACGCCTCAACAGATTTTAAAGAAATTTAGTATAAAGATAGCTTATACTTTGAATTAACATAGCTTATATATTTTACCCAACTACCCAAAAAAGGAAGATAATGTTTTACTGTACCTTTGGCACACTCAAGCATAACAAGAAAAACACCTCAAATAAATCACCCACAATTAATTACCAAATTTAAATTCCAATCCGGCTCGAAGGACCATGCACAGATAAAACATCCCCCAAGATTAAGGCGCGTCTACACTTACTCATCGTGTAAATGCGCCGGTGTGTGCTCGGCATTATATTCCCGTATCCGCGGTTGCCGACGTTGCGATTTATTTTAACACATTTTGTTTATAAATGATTTAATGTGATACTGTGTTGAGGATTTTGTAGAGCTGTTGTTAAGCTTTTAAATTATGTTTGTGTGACAATAACTTTTTCTATTGACGACTAATGATAAAATCCCACTTTGTACGTTTAATATTTTATAACATTTCACATTTGAGTTTCTTATTATTTTTGTATTGACGATCTCGGTATGATTAAAATTATGTAATTTGACATTTCAACGTTATATTGTGTGATTATCCTATCCTACTACTATTACTAGTTTGTAAGTATGGATGTATGGATGTATGGATGTTTGTTACTCTTTCACGTAAAAACTACTGAATGGATTTGAATGAAACTTTACCACAATATAGCTTATACATCAGAATAACACATAGGCTACAATTTTTGACACTAGACTAGACGGGACGAACCTGAAGTCCACGCGAACGAAGTCGCGGGCAAAAGCTAGTTGAGAAATAAATGAATCTAATCTAATCTATAGGCGAAAGTTGACTGACTGACTGATCTATCAACGCAAGGCTTAAGCTACGGATTGGAAACTTGAAATTTTCTTTTATGACGTAGGCAAGGATTTTTGATAATTTGCCCCCTAAGGAGTAAAAAATAGTTTAATATTTTGCCGTTTTTGAAGTGACTAATGCAGAGTGGAGCGAGAGTGAGTTATTTTTCCATCGGATGAAGTCACGGGTAGAATCTATTATTTATTTTATATTTGTTTTTATTACGAAATACGCTATAGAGGGAAAAACATAATTTGGAAATCTGGAAAATGATAACGTACCTCTATTTTGCATTATTTAAAGGTCCAGAGCAGAGAGGGGTTCAAATTCGGAAATCACCAATCAACATTAGAGACATGTAATTGATATTGGAATGAAACAACTATTAACAGATTTAACTCGCGTATTTTTATTTTATTTTATTTGCTGACGTTTCGGATTCTTTACAGTTTCCAAAATCGTAGCACGACTGACCTGACAATAGTCTAACGCTAAAGTGATTTATACAGTTATGCAAACTACCTTATATTTAAATTACAAATTTTGAAAAACTACCCTATTCTGAATTATGAAACGATTATGGAAACTGTAAAGAATCTGAAACGTCAGCAAATAAAATAAAATAAAAATACGCGAGTTAAATCCGTTAATAGTTGTTTCATTCCAATGTGTAATAACCGCGAAGGCATCAGAAATTATCATGTAATTGATACTTACGATGCATAATAATTATTATTTACCTAGGTGTATTTACCAGCTCCATGTGTCTCCATGCTGTATAAGAAAGCTCACGTACATCGTAGCACTCTCTTTATGCGGGGCATTTATTCAGCGGGGACACGCTCTGTTTACTGTTTTGCTATTGGAATGTTTGGTTAATTGCTGATAAGTTTTGTGACGTCATTGCTACGGTGCTACGGTGCTACGCCGTAGCGGCTTGTAGCTTCGTAGCGATGTTGTAAGTATTTTTTTAATGATGTAGCGATTTTGCGCGTAAAATCTGAATGAAGTAATGTAAAAGTGATTTACTAATATTTCTGATTAAAAAAACTATAACAAAATTAACTCGCGTATGGATATATTTTTTTGCTGATGTTTCGAAAACTTTTCAAAAGTTCAGTTTATAATTCGTAATCCAGAGGAAAAATATTAATTAAAATGTAAATTAGCTTTATTAAAATACCTTATTTGAAAATTTCATCTCTATTATTATTGTAATAGGTACCTACCTATATAAAAGGAGAAGCTAGCTTATTTGACCGCCAAAAATCAACACAAGGCCTAAACTTTAAGAGTTATAAACATGAAAATTTGCTCAGGGATTCCTTTATAACACAGGGAAGCACTAAAAAAGAATTTTTGAAAATTAACCCCCTAAGGGGTAAAAAGGGGGTGCTTATCGTGAGCAGATGAAGTAGAGCTGAGGCCAGTATTAGGTATTATAAAACACAAAGTTTGTATATCTACATACCTATATAAATATAATATATCTCATTAAGTACGTACGTAAGCCGTTTCATACAAAACCCATCAATATACAAAAGCGTGTATATGTGGGGGGAGGGGGGAATGTCACGGTGTCGGGTGGAACCGCAATCTTATTGATTGCTCTGAGAATGCTAGCATTGTTTGTTTATTTATTTTGTATGTTATTTTAAGAGGTTTTAAATATTTATAAACAAAAAAATATTTTAAAATAAAAGTAGGTAAATATTTTATTATTGGGATAAAACAACTATAACGGATTTAACTCGCGTATTTACTATATTCGTAGTTAAACTAACGACAGCTTAGTTGTGATGAATGTCAAAACTCAAAAATATTACAAACGTCAGCGAATAAAATAAAATTCGCGACTTTAATTTTGTTATAGTTGTTTCTTTTCAATGTACCTAAGTATTGCATGCCTTTTGAGAAATAAATGAATCTTGTTTAATACAATAACTAGCTGTCCGCCCCGGCTTTGCACGGATCCCTTTTTTTATAGCCTATGTCACTCGGAAATACTTGTAGCTTTCCAACAGTGAAAGAATTTTTGAAATCGGTCCAGTCATTCGGGAGCCTATTCAGGCCAATCAAACAAATCTTTTCTCTTTATGATATTAGTATAGAGGAACAAAAAACAAAAGAAAACTCACAAATTGTTCAGTAAACAAAAAGCGATCACAAACAACTAATAAACTATTAAAAAAAACATTCTTATAGTGCACCGAGATCAAAGTCTCATCGGCGACAATGCGCCCACCGTTGCATATGCATGCATGCATGCTTCAATATGCATGAAGCTGCATATGTGCATGGGTGTAAGTGAGAAATTTGCACATGATTTTTAGGTCAGAATTTTAAGTTAAGGCGGAGGTTTTGGCAGTATGAAGTTTAATTTTATTTTAGAAATCTGTTGAAAAAGGGACGATCTTAATATTTTTGGAAAAACTTTTTGTAACTAAGAATGTAATTTTAATTTGTGATAAGTGTAAGTAAGTATATCAAGTTTCCAAAAAAAACGTTATAGGTACGTAGGTACGAAAGAATAATTTAAGTAATATAACATATTATGAAATAATATATGATAAGTACAAGTAGTAAATAATATAAATAGTCGTTATTTAATAATACGTCATTACTTTTATACATACCAAAATCATACCTACTCACACGAAAGATAGAAAAAGTACCTAATTAAAAAAAACCTATAAAACAATTAACAGATTGCTAGTAATATGGGAACTATACATTTTCGAAACGTCAGTTAAAATTAATATAAGTCGCAAGTTCAATTTGTTTTTTCAATTCGCAAGATCAATCGAAATTATTAAAAAAAGACTATATTTTTTTAAAGATTTCACTTCCATCATTATTCTTAGTCGTGAAAAACGAAACCCTTTGATCCAATGATTACTAATGATCATCGGATGTCTCCCCTTAAATAATCAACGAGTCTCACACGCACTTGAAAAAGCCTTTGTTATACAGAAGAGACGTAATATTATACGTATTTCTATTTTAAAATACTAATTTCGGTTTAGAAACTAGGTAGGTACAAAATTGTATAAAACGTAAAATAAGCAACCTCTTAAGTTGGAATATTTTGTATTTAGAGAAATACAAAATACTGTTTGGTATCAGTTATTATGGGTAGAGACCTATAATTAAATGATACCAAACATTTTGAACCGATCTGATACTATTTTCAAATAGCTAAATACAAATTTGAATTGTTTTTGACAAGCGAAAATATCTTATAAGAATGTATATCTTTAGCGTTGCACTATTATCAGCTCAGTGCTACGATTATGGATACTGTAAAGAATCTGAAACGTCACCAAATAAAATAAAATACGCGAGCCAAATCCGTCTAAAGTTAAGTTAAGTTAAGTCACTATGAGTGCATATAATATGACATAAAATGTGTAATTATAATGTATGAAATAATAAGAAATAAATATATCTAAAATCTAATCTAATCTAGTTATTTCATTCCAAACGCGAAGGCATCAGAAATTATTATGAAAATATTACTTTCATAATAATATCACGAGGAACTTTGTTATACATTACAATCGAAATGCTGTGTTAACGGATAATACAATTAACTTCACATATTACGAGTATTTATTATGTATTAGGTACACCTTTAACCAAAAATGACAACACAAAGGGGTCACTTCAATTCGTAACAATCAAAGTCGCCGCAAGCAAATTGCATTAACAAAGGCTAACCAAGCTTGGTGCAGTCTTGCAAACATCGTCCAAGCGTGCACGCCAAGTATTCCTTTATGAGAACTTGGCCAAGCTTGGCTATACCTGGCATTTGATAAGGTAACTTGGCAGTTCTGATATGACTTTGGCATTTGATACCGTCAGTCTTTAATGAGGAAATATTGGAATGAAGATAAAGTAGCGTTAGACTATTGTCAGCTCAATCGTGCTACGATTATGGAAACTGTAAATAATCAGATACGTCAGCAAATAAAATAAAATAAAATACAGGAGCTAAATCTGCTTATAGTTGTTTCATTCGAAAGCGTAATATTTTAACCGAGAAGGCATCAGAAATTATGTTGATGAAATAAACACTAGCATTTGTCCGCGTGCTTTTTAACCGAGCTTAAAAAAGTTAGGGCATAAATTCCAATAAAATACGAAATACGTCTTTCATCACTTATGTTAAGGAAAATTTATGCAAAATATGAAATAGATTGGATCAAGGAATCACGTAATACCATTCCAACTTTGCACTCCTTTTTCACTTACATAGGGGTAGAATTTCATAAAATCGTTTTTTATCGGAGGCCTACAAAGATCATCATCACACTCCAACTTAGCAGAGACTTAGGCACTGGGCGTATCAAAAATCAAACATAATAGCCAGTTAAATTTTGTTTTTATATACATAGATGCATAGATTATGAAAATTTAACGTAATATACATAAGTAACTCTTAGATTTATTACAGAAAATAGTAAAAAAAATTTAGTCTAATTATACTTGTACGTAGGTAAGTACCAACTTTCCTAAAGTCTGTGCCTTACGATAACAGAAAAGCCAAAATATTTACAGCCCATTTTTAACCGCACTTATTTCAAGACGTTACTTGCCTGAAATTTACTATCAGAACCGCTTAAGTGTCTAACTCAGAATCACCACCGCGAGAGCTCTTTAAAGTTATGTTCACTATAGCTCGATGTCCAACAAAGAAGTTAGGATATGTCACTTAGCATAATGTTAGCGAAGCTACATACAGTTTGGCGCAAAAATGTCACAATCATGTGACTCGACCAATGAGCCTATGATGAACTGGGCGGACCTTCGAACGTTTGAGTTGCTGTCATTGTCGTCTATATCTATAGAACTGAGTCAATAAGTAACAAATATTTAAGTGATATTATCATCTGGTACTGGTACAAATACGATTTCAATTGATACTTAATAATATTATTTGCAACCATTATAGATATAGATGTAAACGACAATGATGGCCCATCTGTAAACTGATGATGAACTGTCGACATAATATTGAGAAAGTTGACGACAAGGAGAAGGTTTGTCGTGTCGATATTTTTTTGTTGTCGACATGACTACATTTCTCGATGTTGTCAACGTAACTGATTTTTGATAGATCGCCACGAGAATAAGACGACATCGACATGACATTATGATTTGACAATTCATTATAGGCTCGCTGTTTAGAAGTGAGTGCAGCTCACTTCTAAAACTCCCTTTTGAGTTTGAAAGCTCGTCAAATTCTTTCAAAATCAAACCCGTGTTTTGAAAGAAAGTTATTGATGGCGTTTGAATAGTTGCTGATAGTCAACTGTTATTATGATTAATATTTTAGGTTTAGTTTAAAATTTATGCTTCATACATAAATATTAACGTATAATCGACTTCATAGGAGTATTTTATCAAACTGATTACAACTTGTAACATACAGGATGGCCTGTCTTAATCTGCAACAGTCTGCGAGCCTGGGGCCTCTGTTCTCAAAGGCCGATCTACAGACTAGGTAAAGTTGCACCACGAAATATCTAGCATACATATTTAGATCTCTAAATATGTATGCTAGATACTCTCTATTATTATATCATAGATGTATTATATCGTCGACGAAGTGTACCTTCTATATAAAATACTAGCTGTCCGCCCCGGCTTCGCACGGATCCCTAATTTTTTTCAAATTTTAATATAGTCTATGTCACTTACGAATAGTGTAGCTTCCTAACAGTGAAAGATTTTTTCAAATCGGTCCAGTAGTTTTTGAGCCTATTCCATTTCAAGTCCTATGTATTATATCGTCGACGAAGTGTACCTTCTATATAAAATACTTGCGAGGCGCCCCGGTTTCTATCGCCTATGCCACTCGGGAATAGTAGCTTCCCAACTGTGAAAATTTTTTTCAAATCTGTTTGATTGTTTTAGCAACAAATAGACAATCAAATCACATTATTTTTGCGACAAAACATTTTTAAATAAAACAGAAAAAATGCGTTTTGAAATTATGATATTGTAAATTTAAGCTAAGTTAGAAGCTAATATAAATAACACACAGGAATCCATTATGTTTTATTCTTTTTATTAAAGTGTTTTAATGAATTTGTTGTAAACAAACAAACATTTTCAGTTACTCGCTCCTAGTAGATCAATCCGTCAAAAACTCTTACTAAATCAGAACTATGAGTCAATTTCACAAACTAGAATATTTATTATTCTACCTGCGACACCCACACGGAACTAGGTCCAACAAAACACTATTTTAAGATGTCCATTGTTCTCCGAATGCTATTTCGGATAACCCAGTCCATATTTCGGTGAAATTAGCGTCGAATGCAAGGCTTGGCAGAGTTGGCTGAACAATTAGAGGTCTTTGTCCAATATTCAATAGTGAACGTGGAGTACGGACCTGTAATGACGCCTCTGGTGTTTTGAATTTTGTGTTGAGCTTACGTGGGTATGACCTCTTAAATAAGCCATTACATCCCTAATGTTGGCAAGAATGGACTGTAATGAAATGCTATGGGTAATAGGAATGAAGGAATTTATTACAATTATTTACAAAACACAATAGCAAAACGACACAACTTAAAACCAATGAATTGAATATAATAATCCCTACTATATAATATTATAAATGCGAAAGTAACTCTGTCTGTCTGTCTGTCTGTCTGTCTGTTACGCTTTCACGCTAAAACTACTGGACCGATTTAAATGAAATTTGGCGGGGAGGTAGTCTTATAGTCAGGAGAAAGGACATAGGCTACTTTTTATCCCGACTGCAAAAAATGACTGTCAAATCGATTCTTTGCCGAGCGGGACGAAGTCTGCCGGGACCGCTAGTAGCCAATAAAAAGTAAAACTATGCCGATATGTATTGTACGCGCATAACTTCCGATCGACTGCACCAAATTGGATAATCATTCTATAGCTTGTTATTGTCAGGACAAGGTTTGTATTGAAGTAAATTAAAATGTTTTCAAAAGTTTAGTAAATAACTATAACGGTTTTAATATAGCCGGTTCAGGTAGTATCATATAATAATGATACGCCTTTCTTTATTCTGATCTAATCAGTTTGGTACAATTTTCATTATAATGTTATATTATGTATATCCCGAAGCTCGGTTTGCCTCTTGGCATAGACCTTCTCTAACATAATAACAGGTAGTTTTATATACTTAAATTAAATATTAGATAAAAATATTAAAATAAATATTAAGTAATATCCATATTAATCCACAGGCCGGTAGCAGTGGGCCGACTCGCCGTGCGCACAATTTCCTATCGCATTGTTGCAGCAACGCCGGGTTGCTCACTAGTCTTACTAATTTCTACACTAGTCGTAATAATCCCTTTGTACTGTACTAGCTTCTGCCCGCGACTTCGTCCGCATGGAACTCCTCCTTTTTTGCAGTCGGTTAAAAAGTAGCCTATGTCCTTTCTCAGGCTCCAGACTTTCTTTGTACCAAATTTCACTTAAATCGGTCCAGTAGTTTTAGCGTGAAAGCGTAACAGACAGACAGACAGACAGAGTTACTTTCGCATTTATAATATTAGTATGGATATTAGTATGGATATCTATGTATTTATATGTAAGTATATCTATATCTACTTATCTATATAAGTACTTACGTTAAACAATGTCGGTATAGTTTCACCATTACTTACCTACCTAAATATATATATTCAGCGAATAACTTAACTTCCACATAGGTAACTTCTAAAAACTTACCTTATTCAAACAATTTTATTTTAAAAAATAAGTAGGTAAATATGTATAACGAACTAGGAACTCTTTTTTAAACAAATTTTAAGGTTTTTACAATATCTACATTCTACAGTATTGTTTTGTTGACAATGTAAACAGACACCTACTTCCACAATATTATTTTATTTTTTACTAGCTTCTGCCCGCGACTTCGTCCGCGTGAAACTCCTCCTTTTTTTCAGTCGGTTAAAAAGTAGCCTATGTCCTTTCTCAGGCTCTAGACTTTCGGATTCTGTACAATTTCCATAATCGGTCCAGTACGTTTTAGCGTGACAATAGCGTAACAGACAGACAGAGTTACTTTCGCATTTATAATATTAGTAGCTATTATTTCATTTTTCAACAATTTCATGAATCTTCATTTAATATTTTTTTTACAAAAAAATATCTTTAAATATGCAAGAGAATCAAATAACATCAACTAACAACAGTACAAAGCCGATATTTGTTACGGCGATTTTAATTTCAAACTTTGTTAATCTAAGTATAAAGAGTAGACCACAAAGGGAGCGGATCAAAACGATGAAAAATTATTGAAAGGGGGTGAAACCGAAGAGGGGGTGGGAGGCATCGACGGCTATACCAAAATACCACGATAACTTTGCAACCAAACTAGAATCAGTTGCGTCTTAATACAAGGGAGTAAAGTCTAATTTAGAAAGGATTTTAGTTTTTCAAGGCCTAAGTTATCTTTGAAATTCCACAGAGGGGTTTTGTAATAATCGTGATTTTTTAATCAAATTTCATCTGTACAAGGGAAGAGGAGGCTATATTTTTTCATTATTTAATTTCAGTCGCTCGCGGCTTTCTACTCCTTCAAGCGACATCGTTTGAAGCGTTTTTTGAATGTTTAAAAACGGGTCGGCATCACGCCGATTAATCGATCAGTTTGTTGAATGAAATACGCCTCAGGTTTGTTTAGTTAAGGGTAGTTGAGGTTATTATTAATTTGAATATAAAAAAATGGTACAATTTTTCAAATTTGGAAAACTGTGATAGGTACGTGGTAGGTCCCATAATGAATTGGCCTGGTTATGAAGTAATAATGTAAATGAAATGAAACTTTGGTTATTTTTCAATATAGTCTCCTTTATTATCAATGCACTTATGACATCTGTAAATTAGCATTTTAGTACCGTTATAATAGTACGTTAAGTTTTTGCCCTTCAAATGGCCTAAAACAGCCGCTCGCAGCTCTTCATCGTTAGAAAAAATTTTTCCACGTAGGTCCCACATGAAGTTTGGTAATGAATAATAGTTACTAGGGGCCAAGTCTGGATTATAGGAGGGATGACTGACCTCAGTAAATGATTACTCATGAATAGCAGCCTTTACAATGGTAGCCTTACGAACTGGAGTATTATCGTGAAATAACATGAAACCCTCTGACAGCTTGCCCCTTCGTTTTTACCTGATATGAACAAGTAACCTACGGTTAAGCGACGCATAATATCCACCGTTTATAATGGTATTAAGTTCTTTGAATTCGATCATCAGGATACCTTCATATTCCCAGAAGACTGTGCACATCAGCCTTTTGGCACACTTCTTGCACCTTCGCTTTCCTAGGCGGCCTTTCTTTATTAAAATGCCACTCAATAGACTCGCGTTTACTTTTAAAATCATAATACAGAATCATTGTTTCGTCTCCAGTCACCAATCGTTTAATTAAGTTATTCGGGTTTTCGCTACAGAGTTTCAAAAACTCAGAGCACATCGAACTCGTTCTTCTTTCTGAACCGCTGAAAGAAGTTTCGGCGCCCACCTTACGCTGACCTTACTAATGTGAAGATAATCGTGAATGATACAATGGACTGATGTTTTAGAAAGACCGAGTCCTGCTGCTAATATCCTTATCTTTGATCGACGATAATTCGAAACTTCTTCTTAAACTAAGGTCATATTTTCCAGAGTAACCACCTCAATCGGTCGACCCTCGTGATTAAGATCCTTGACACTCTTTCGTCCAAGCTGAAATTCTTTTTCCTTGTTTTTAAATGTGCTACAGGAAGGCGAACACTTCCCATACACACCATCCAAACTTTGTTTAGTTTCAGCCGGATATAACCCTTCCTTGAATAAAATCTTTATCACACATCGATACTCAGATTTCGACATTTTAAAAAAACTTACACCTTACTTCATTCAACTTGGCCTAAAACTAAATATAATGCGAACCTAGTGAATACTTCTCTTGTTTTAAATTGCTGAATAAATGTGCTAAGTATTAAAGTAAAACATGTGGTAATAAGTATCCTAGAAGTACATCAGGCCAGGTCATTATGGGACAGCCTGGTATATTTTATCTTGATAATTTCTGATGCCTTCGCAGTTACACATTTTCGGATTCTTTACAGTTTCCATAATCGTCTGAGCTCTTTACGATTATGTTAAACTGTAAAGAATCAGAAACGACAGCAATAAATCTTATCTTATCTCTATTATTTATCTTTATCTTATCTTTATAAAAGAAAGTCGTGTTAGTTAGTTTATAATTCGAGAACGGCTGAACTGATTTAGCTGAAAATTGCTGCGGACGTAACTCAGAACCAGGAAAAGGACATAGAATACTTTTTACAAATCAATTCTTTGCCAGGCGGGACGAAGTCTGCCGGGACCGCTAGTAGTTTTATAAAATAATTTCATTCCAATGTACAATTTATCTACTTTACGTGTTCTAGAGTGGAGACCGCGTCTCGGCAAGCGTAGTGTAGGACGTCCTCAGGCAAGGTGGAGTGACGATTTGCGTAAGATGGCTGGCAGGAGCTGGATGCAAGCAGCCGAAGATAGAGCAAAGTGGCGTGCAATTGGAGAGGCCTATGTCCAGCAGTGGACTGCGATGGGCTGATGATGATGATGATGATGATGATGTACAATTTATCAAATTTAGCATTGAGTACCACAACAAACATGCCACAAGCTTAAATTAATTATAAATGATTTTCATGTTATTAATTTATTTACTGGATCTATCTATGTTTATCCCGGATATTCCTTTTATCCAAAGTAAAAACAATATCAGTAAATTAGTGGACGTAACAAAAAATACTTGCACCGAATCACTGATCATAAATCCACGAGAAATGGGTTGATGTATACAATCGATAAATAAAATTAATTATTTAAAAATATAGTTATTATTATATGATTTATTTTTGCTTATTTGTCGGTTTCGTGAATGCACACTTAAATTAAATAACTATCTTTTACATCAGAAAAAATGATCATAATGTATTGTAATGTAAAAAAAATTTTGTTCTTCAATTTTGAAACTCTTTAAGTACATATTTGTTTTTAAGGTGTACCTAATTGGAGCCTAATAGGAGAACTTTTTTGTACTTATATATATTTTTTT
Organism: Polylopha cassiicola; assembly: GCA_038024825.1. Classification (NCBI taxonomy): domain Eukaryota; kingdom Metazoa; phylum Arthropoda; class Insecta; order Lepidoptera; family Tortricidae; genus Polylopha; species Polylopha cassiicola. The sequence goes on from CP149062.1 coordinate 4,604,762, forward strand.
TATTTATGATATCGTTTTGTTTTTTAAGTTTTCATATAAACTTGAATTAAAAAATACTGTTTAAATATAAATGGAAAATAGTCGTTAAAAGAACCATTGCACGTTGATGTTTTAAAAAAACGTCGTAGGTACCTATATCTTTAAAAAATAAATGCTTTATATTAATTACAAGCAATTCTTTTACACCTCTCTAAATTGTATCTTAACTTTTTTAACACTTTAATTCATTGTTACGTGTATGGCTTCGTTTTGTGACCGCAATAATATACGGAACTACATAAAACGTTTTTCTAGTAACGGACATATCGATATAATCTCGTAGCGATATCGCTCTACTATCGTCCCAACATATAATACCTACCTTTGCAAACACATCCCAAATGTCTTTTGGACAGTGTCCAGAGCTCTCCATTAGCCATAATTTACTTTATTTGTCTGCGTTATGAATGCCCGCCGGCCCCTTTTATATGCCAATAAGTATATATATTTATTGTATTTTATTTTATTGGATATAATATGTAATATATAAAATTCGTCCATTCCTTGGTAGGTACTATTGATATCCGCTGAAAAAGTCACGATAAAGAAACAACAATAGCAGCAACAAAAGCAAACGCTTTTTTTTTGTACACTGAAATCATGGTAATATACTAAGTATGTATATAATATGTTATTGGTATTGAATAACAATAGTTTCAATAAACCAATAATTTAATATAAAAAGTAAAAACTTTTTTTTTTTAATAACAAGCTTTTATAATTTTATACATGTGATCTTTATTTGAAACTACATTTATACCGACTCAGGTATAGATAGGTAAATGTAGTTATTTGGTTCCCCCCTCAATCGTACCCCATAATTTGGTATTAGAATGACGTCACATAGTTATATGCAATGTGCTTCGTCATCAAAACTTAACGTGTGTACAAAATTCTAGCTCAATCGGTTAAAGTTATCAGCTTCAAAATTCAGTTACAAGATTTCACCCGCACATACTTATATACTTAGGCAGGTAGGTACATTGCAAGTTGCAACTTTAGTAAAAATCTTCTAAAAACAGAAAAACGTCGGTTCATTGTCAATAAAAAAGAACCTAATCCAATTTAAAAATAGAACTTCAAAAAACAGAACTTGCGAAAACAAAAAACGATCAGACAAACTTCAAAAAACGAACGAACTTGCGGAAACAAAAAACGATCAACTTCAAAAAACGAACTTAAAACAAGCTATCGAGGACCGTTCGAAAACGTTTTAAATGCCGCCTTTTCAATTAACGGACACTGAGCGGTTTTAAAACCCGATCCATATGCAAATAGTCCCGTCCCGGGCCGGGAACCTATCGGGATTCCCGGGATCCCGCGATCCCGCAAGCCATTGATAGGTTCCGGGGCGTTTTTTAACCGGCAATTTTACGGGATTTTTCAGTATCGGCAAGGAGTGAGGTCTACTTTGATTGTTGAGATTTTAGAAGATTTTGTGTTTTGGAATTTATGTGCGTTTAATATTTTAATTGGATTAGATGTTTGGTTGAGAATTATTGTAAAGCAATGGTTTAGTTACATTTTTATGCCATTATTTATACTACCTACGAATAACTGCGACATAGATGCAGTAAATTATGAGGCCATTAAAAAAAATATTAAAAGACTTTATCATTTGACTTCAATACATGTATTTTTTTTTGTAGGTACCGCTAAATCGTCTAATCTGTTCGTTATATATATAAGTAAACATTAAGGGTTGTCTATAATATTATTTTTTGTATAATTCATGCACTAACTTTAAATACTTCAGAATTTTTTACTAAATGTTTTGGTTTCAAATATATAAAAAGGCATAAAAATAATAAGTAATGATAAAAATATCAAAGGCATTAGAAATCAATAAGAAATTAAAATCAAGTAGAGCAACGTGACCTGCCGATAACCGAACAAAGTTCGAACACGCCATAGATTCACTGAAGCCATTGAAACGTGTGGGCTCAAAGTGGTCCCCTCACACTCGCCCTCTCTCTCTCGCACTTGCACTGTCATAGATAGTGCCATCCCACTCTAGAGGCCCATAAAGATATCGAATGTTCGATGCAACAGGTAGTATTGGAACGATTAGGGTTGGCGACTGATTGGTTTTTTGGTTAGCTATTTTTTAAGTATGAACTAGGATGACCTAAATTGAAGAAAGTCATATTAAAAAACGGTCGTTTTGTAACTTTACAGTTTTTGAATTAAATACCATCAAGTATTTTATTTACCATCTTTAAAACTGGACACTTTGTTTTTTTCTGAAAATGATTTCAGTTGTTTAAATGAATTCCTACTTTTTGCTTACGTCGACCGTAATGTACGTAAACTTTACGATTAAGATGTAAGCTAATGTCACTTCTTGCAGCCACCCTTTTATTTAAGTTCTGCCATGTAATATGTAGGTACATATATCTACTTCTACCATATCCCAACACTACATACCATCAAAAGTATTAATGACACTAATTGTATCGCCATATTTTAGTAGATAATAACTTTTTTATTTCTTTTCATTTTATTATCTTCTATACAAACCTTGTGCTGACAAGATCAAACACAAAAAAGAATCATCCAATTTGCTACAGTCAATACATACATTTCAGCTAATCATTTTTATAGATTTATCGTAATTCACTGCATGTGACAACCCTATCGTAAAGTTATCGTTTTTCGCCCGTCCCGGGCCGTATCGGTATCGATAACAGGTGAGTCCCGCCACGGGACAGCCCGTTGCCATCCTGCAAATTGGAATTCGAAATTCGAACGTGTTTTTTTTTTAAACGGGGAGTGTTTTGATGGCGTTGGCTGACGGTTTTTCAGCCTTTGCTTTGGTGTTAGTTCTGTTTTGATGATGTCCTTTTTTACAGAGATTATTAGTTTTAGTAATTCATCGATTATATTGATTCAAAATGTGGAAATATAAAAAAAATGCTATAGATTTATTGACGTCATTAGAAACTAAAAAACTGTCGCTTTATGTAATAAGGTAGCATCTACACAATATGTTTTGTATGACTTAAAGGTTAACTGGTTAATAATACCTTTGCATGTACGCTTTTGTGTACTAACCTTCATTAAAGTAAGTAAATAAAAACATATAAAGGTAGGTACTTACTTTGATATTTTTTTTAAACTTCAATAGTTTAATATAAAATTAATAATTTTGGAATGAAACAACTATTAACGGATTTAACTCGCGTTTTTTTATTTTATTTTATTAGCTGACGTTTCGGATTCTAATAAAATAAAATAAAAATACGCGAGTTAAATCCGTTATTAGTTGTTTCATTCCAATGTGTAATAACCGCGAAGGCATCAGAAATTATTATAAAATTAATAAGCCAAGACACTTCAATTATGACTTACGATATCACATACACATTGCGTTGGTTTCCCGACTACCCGTCCCATAGTTCATCGTAACCTCATAATGACGTCATATCTTTCTATTAAAGTACAAATGCGTTTATAGTATGCAATTTGAAGCCATTGATCCAAATGGACTGCATTATGCATTATGCACCAAGCGTCATAAGCAATTCTCACCGGTTGTACTAATCTTAAACCACACACGTTATTGTTTAGTATCTAAATTTATTTATTGTGAATTTTTGTGTTTGTTTGTTTGTAACATATTTTTATTTTTTTAATTATTTTCTTTGATGCTTTCGCGGTTATTACACATTGGAATGAAACAACTGTAAACGGTTTTAACTCGCGTATTTTATTTTAATGTTGACGTTTCGAAAACTTTTCAATTCCCATATTTTTAGCACGACTGAGCTGACGATAGTCTGACAAACTAGATGGTTAAAGTTTTTGATACGTGAACATAAAATAAATAAACGTGGATATGTTTTTTTACATAACGTCGGTGCGACTGCAATAGCGCGTAAGAGCAATTTGCAATACTTACCGCGTATTTACAGAAATTAGCAAAAATTAGTTTTAGCGCCATCGACTTCTGAGTGTCTATTGGTAACCAATTACTTCTTCCTCATAAAAAAATGATAAAATATTTATACGCGGTATTGCAAATTGCTCTTACGCGCTATTGCCGTCGCACCGTGTGTGGTACCTAATTTATTATTTAAGTATCAAAATCAAAGACTGACTTCTCTAAAACTTTACAGTTCCCATATTCGTAGCACGACGAAGCTGTTGACACAATATATAGGTAGGTACTTTTGCTTTAGACTATGTCAGTGTGTAATAATCGCGAAAGCATCAGAAATTATTAAAAATGATAATTATTTATATATAAGACCTATAGCGTTAACACTACGTTAAAACAAAAAATATTCTTATTATTATTATATGAAGGGAACATAAATTGCAAGGAAAGCCATATGCTCCGACTAGTTTCAATATAACGTCCTCGGGCGCCAATCATCGATTATCTCGCCGTATCGATGGAGAATTTAATATACTTACCAAATTGTTACCTTCTGCATAGCATTGTAATACCGATCATTATGGCAAATTCAGTTTTATATTATTAATACGAGAATTATATAGTTTATATATTGCTAGCTGTCCGCCCCGGCTTCGCACGGATCATATTTTTTTATAGCCTACGTCACTCGGGAATAGTGTAGCTTCCCAACAGTGAAAGATTTTTTCAAATCGGTCCAGCCGTTCTGGAGCCTTTTCAATGCAAACAAACAAACCTTTTCTCTTTATAATATTAGTAGGTATACATTATGTTTATGTTATATGGATTTGATTTTAAGAACAACATAGTTTTGAAGGTTAATCTCGATATTAAGATAAAATTTTAAAAGGTTTTAATCCAATAATAATAGGTATTAAATACCACAAATGATTGAAATTGGAAAACATCTTTGTATACCTAATTCAAAATGGCGCCATGACGGAACTTAAAAAAAAAACAAAAGTTTAAGCCACACTTTTTATTAACAATTTGTATTTGGGTTTGGTTTATATTTGGGTTTGATTTAGTAGGCAATATCTATACTAATATTATAAAGCTGAAGAGTTTGTTTGTTTGAACGCGCTAATCTCAGGAACTACTAGTTCGAATTCAAAAATTATTTTTTTGTTTGATAGACCATTTATCGAGGAAGGCTCTAGGCTATATAACATCACGCTGCGACCAATAGGAGCGAAGAAACAGTGGAAAATGTGTAAAAAACGGGGAAAATATGAAGCCTTATGAAGAAGTGACAGAAGACTGACAGATCTTTGACGAAACAATCGGACGGGCAGGACGACGTCTGCCGGGGTCGCTAGTGAATAATAAACATAAATAGGTTTTCTGTATTATATCGGTGCAAAACTAGGTACTTTAACGTAATTAAATTTCCTTTAAATATATGATATAGGTACTTGAATAAGTACTGTAAGTGCTTTTTGGATTCATGTCGGATATATTTATATTTATAATTTCTGACAGTTATTATAATTATATTAAATACATCTATTAACACATCTACTCGTTTTACTACCAGTTATAAAAGCCATCAATCATTATCGAACCCACGACCCTTCACTAATAATTCCCATCACGTTACTCCACCTGCCAAACTTTAAGGAAACTTTCACAAGGTCAAGTTTTACTGAAGGTCAGGGTCACGGGGATAAGAGGGTCATTACTTGCCAATTTAAGTAAAAGGTCAATAATGGGATCGTTTAAGTTGACCAAGCGATCTTGAGTGAAAGGTCAACTGTTTTAATTAAATTAGTTAAAAGGTCACTTTTTTTTAGCGTTTCTGAAAAACGCGTCCGTCTTTGCATTTCTGGTGTTGAATTTCTATAAAAATAGTATTAGGTACATACAACAATATTTCAGAGAAATTAATTAGGTACCTAACAATAGCCTAATATTTGTGTCATATATACTCTCATACATTTAAAGGTTTACGGGAATATAAAAAAAATATCCCCCAAAATGCATAAGTTCGCATTTATGTATAATTCATATTATTATATCATACCATTAATTCATATTGTTTTCGCTTTTTCTATATTTTCCTATAAAATCAAGAGTTTACGTATATAAATAAGGGATTTCTACAAAATCCTTGTACCTCCTTTTTCCAACTGAATACTGAAGCTGGTTGACCAGTTTACTGCAAAACCGAACGGGTAGCGAGCGTCCTGAGAGGCTTGCACGCCTTTAGGTTGGGTTTAGGGTTTTTAGCCCTGACCGACCCGAGGGCCCCCCAGAGGGGGTCTCCTGCGCTGGTAAGTGTTTGTTGCAACAAACACTTACCAGCGCTATGGGACATTAATTCCTTGACAATACCAAGTTCTTTCAAACGCATAAAATTTTATCACCAAGTTCGATTCAAAATATAAATCGCGTATTTGAATGCTTGCGCCGTTTCCTTGAGGGGTAGAATATGACATCCGCAATAAAAAGCAATAAGGCTGTCTCATAAAATGCATTGTCGATATAAAGTGTAGGAATATTCCACGCCGGCACATCCGCTGGGGTGTGGGTAGAAGTGGCAAAGGGGTTGGTATTAAAGAAATGTATTTTGGTACTTGGCTATTCTATGCTTTAAGTTCTTAGCTCTACGTTTTTGGTGTTTGATCGTTCCTTGAGTTCTTAGGTTTAAGATACTTTGTAGACAGTCTACGTATGTCTAGTTTTAGAAATATGTTTTCAGATGCCGATATTTGTAAACAATACAGTTATCCGTACTAATATTATAAAGACAATGTACTAGTAGTATAGAAAACTGTCTGTCTGTCTGTTACGACTTTCACGCTGGAACTACTCCGATTTAAATGAAATTTGGTACAAAGAAAGTCTGGAGCCTGAGAATGTTCTTTCTCAGGCTCCAGACTTTCTTTTTACCAAATTTCATTTAAATCGGTCCAGTAGTTTAAGCGTGAAAGCGTAACAGACAGACAGACAGACAGAGTTACTTTCGCATTTATAATATTAGTAGGGATAGGGATTACTGTCACAGTAGTCAGTACATACCTGCCAACAACAGGTGTAAGTATATCATTTATCCCTTAAAACCGTCAAAACAATATATTCGAGTAAACATTCAATTTGACTAAAACCCCTCAAACATTGAATCTTACCCCTACTCCTAAGTGTGTCGTATATCTCAAAAAAGGCTATATTGTAAGCATATTTCAACCAATACTGCTGCTATTGCCATATTCAAGGACATTCGTATTCATTTTCCATATATTTCGCTGGCAACACTGCTCGGATTTTCGATATCTGTGACGGGTTTTTATGTTTTTTTTTTTCATATGCGACTGTTATGGCGTTGATTTGTTTTTATTGGGAAGATGTTTCATATGATTTTTTTTATAAAAAAAAATGTTTTTTCTGTTTATTTTTCTTTGTGTGTGTGTAAGTAAAATATGAACCGGGTAAGGTCTCCTTAATTATTTTGATACGTGGTTTAAAAAGTGAGTAGTTACAAATCTTGTGATAGGTAGCGGGTTCGAAACCTGTCGGTGACCGCTACAGGGTTCTTTGTGCACATTTTTCCGATAGGTATATAAAATGTGTTTCTGCCTATCTATATAAGAAAACATCATTATGCCGAAATTTAGAACGATGATTCAAAGTCATAAAATACAATATTATTTTGAAAATCATTAGATACTTTATGAAATAAAAGGAGGTGCAAAGTTAGATATTCTGTGAAGTACTTTACTGTACTAAATCTGCGCAGACGAAGTCGCAAGAAGCTATTAAATAGAATTTGTCTTACTAATTTTTATTTATAACTAGCTTCTGCCCGCGACTTCGTCCGCGTGGAACTCCTCCTTTTTTGCAGTCGGTTAAAAAGTAGCCTATGTCCTTTCTCAGGCTCCAGACTTTCTTTGTACCAAATTTCATATAAATCGGTTCAGTAGTTTTAGCATGAAAGCGTCACAGACAGACAGAGTTACTTTCGCATATATAATATTAGTAGGGATTATCATCTATACGCATACTAAGCAAACGTCCAACACAACACACTGTAGATTTAGATCAAAAAGTCCACAATCAAAAGGACACTTTTTCATTTATATCTGTCTGTCATTCGTGAAGACACGTGTCGCAACACTTCCCTGCAATTGCACAAAGCCTTTTGAGACACCACGACAAACAAGTGCAATACTTGCATGCAACTGATGCAACGCTCAAGATGCATACAACTAAGGAATGGAAAATAAACGGACAACAAATCGAAATTTATCCACGTATAGGTTAGTCTGAAGCGTTCTTGGTTTTAAACATACTTATGTTGAAATCGATTGAATGTAAATACATATTTTTTGCTTGACTTATATATTATATAGGTAATATATTTTACCTTTTATTAGCAACTAGCTTCTGCCCGCGACTTCGTCCGCGTGGAACTCCTCCTTTTTTGCAGTCGGTTAAAAAGTAGCCTATGTCCTTTCTTAGATTCCAGACTTTCTTTGTACCAAATTTCATTTAAATCGGTCTAGTAGTTTTAGCGTGAAAGCGTAACAGATAGACAGACAGACAGACAGACAGAGTTACTTTCGCATTTATAATATTAAGTAAGAATAGGTAATATATTTTACTTTTTATTAGCAATTGCCCAGTATCAAATCTCCATTGTTTTTTTAATTATCAGTTAGATGGTTTTAAGTTGCGTTTTGCTATTGTGTTCGTCTGTAAATAATTGTATTAAATTCCTCCATACTTTTATTACAGTCCATCCTTCGCTAACAAAAATTTTGCTGTCTTATATCGGGGAAAAACTATGGATTAGCGTTCACTATTGTCAGCTCAGTCGTGCTACGATTATAGAAACTGTAAAGAATCCGAAACGTCAGCAAATAAAATGAAATAAAAATACGCGAGTAAAATCCGTTTTTAGTTGTTTCATTCCAATGCAAAAATGACTAGATAACAAAACCCTATATTATTTAGATAAACGAAAGTATCGACCAATGAGACCCATGTCAATAATAACTCGATCTCGATCAAAGACTTCCTATCAATTAAAAAAAAAGTCATACCAACATAATAACCACACATTTAACTATCTGTCAACTAAGTGAATAGGTAACAAAACCCTATAGAATGCATATATGGACCGTGTTAAACGTTCGTGTGTCAACCCACAAAAAATCGGGTTTTGAGTTCTGAATGCAGTTTTATTAAATGGATCATGAGGAATACGGCAGTGCAATCCATTTTGTTAAAAAAAAATCGTAGAATATTCTAGAGCACAAAATTGGTTATTGCTTTTTTCCTATGTCAGATTTGTATTTTTGCATTAATGTGTTAAGCCACATATAACACATTATTGCTTATTTCCCATGTCAGATTTGTATTTTTGCATTAATGTGTTAAGCCATATACCTATCACATTAATGCAAAATTCTAATTTGTTGTTTTAAAACGAATAGGTACCTATACATATTATGCACTAATTTTTAGAAAATGTAATAAAATAAACAACTAACGCATTAAAACTTTAATGTAAATACTTATTTATTTAAAGTTTTTATTGTTGTATAACATGTATCAAATAACATTATAAGTTCTGCTAAAAATGAGAAATAGGTACAAGTTAACACTAACTTATTTTTTTATTACTTATTATTATTTTTATCATATTAAATAAAATATTATATTTTAGGGTTCCGTATCTAAAAGGAATAAAAATTAACCCTTACAGGATTACTTTGTTGTCTATGTTATCCTTTACCTCAGTAACGCGTGGAGGTAGGTATCAAACAAAAATTCATAGTAATATCAAATACTCAGGACTACCGTCCCTTGAAATTGTAACATAATTACAAAAAAATCGCCGACGCAATCAAAAGAGCCGCCGTTTATGCCGCGATTGATAAAAGTTTTTAACACTCGCTAGCGAATCAAAACCTACAGGGTACTCCTCGTGAACTCAAGATCTTGAATTAATTTAGTAGGTCCGAGGTAACGTCATATAGCACGGATAAAGAAAAAAATACGAAAACCATACATTTTAAATGACATCATTAAAAAAATATATACCTACAGGTTATTTATAGTACGGAACCCTTGGTGCGCGAGACTAACTCGCACTTAACCGATATTTTTTTATAATATACATCATTAGATTTAAACGAGTGTGATAAAAATTAGAATATTATAATAAATAATAATATTAAAGAATGTACGAATTGTCGCCACAATTTATCAACTCTTGAAAATGAAAAATGGTTTTTAGGTGGTTTATTAACTTTTTAGGTACGGAAGTATATATTATTGGTTTAATTCAATATGATAAAATAATAATAATAAATCAATTTGGTTGAGCTTTTAAGTAATTGAAATAATATAAGTGTTAACTTGTTGTACCTATTTCTCATTTTTAGCAGAACTTGTAATGTTATTTAAAACATGTTATAACAATAAAAACTAAATAAATAAGTACTTACATTAAAGTTTTAATACGTTAGTTGTTTATTATTTTACATTTTCAAAAAAATAGTGTAAAATATATTCATTATAAAAGAACAAATTAGAATTTTGCATAGTGTTATGTGGCTTAGCACATAAATGTTAAATGTAATAAACCTTATAGCCGATAAGCATTAACCATTTTTCTGCATTTTCTATTTAATTATGAATTTATTGAAATAAATACATTTATATCCTTAATCTATGCACTTCAACAAAAAAAATGATACCACATAACAATATTTTTTTGCTTAAAATAAGCGGAAAAAGAAGAATGTTCTCAAAAAACTTTAAGCGCCGATATCTCAAAACTAGCTTGGTGTGGGTTGAAACACTAATGCTAAACACGGACCATATATAAACGAGACCATATATATTGACTAAAAAATTTTGATGCCTTTGCGGATACTATAACGGATTCAAATAAATTAATTAGACCTACCTATGTCAATAATAACTCGATCATCGTCTTCCTATCAATTAAAAAAAAAGTCATACCAACATAATAACCACACATTTAACTGTCAACTAAGATAGGACTCGCATCTTTTCCCCCCTCGCTAATAACGGGGGGTCCCCACAGCGAAATCTTCCCTGGATGGATGTTCTAATATTCAAATGGGATCCGGAACTATTATTGTTGAAGCTACTGTCGATATGGGTGGGGTGGGACGGACTTGATACTTGATACGGATTTGGTTGTTAATACTAATATTATAAAGAGGAAAGATTTGTATTTTTGTATGTTTGTAATGAATAGGCTCCGAAACTACTGGACCGATTTCAAAAATTCTTTCACCTTTGGAAAGCTACATTATCCCCAAGTAACATAGACTATATAATATCACGCCAGGTCTTATAGTTGCGGAGCAGTAACCGAAAATGTTTCAAAAACGGGGGAAAAGTATCGTTTTGAGGCCTTAAAAAAATCTTAAGTCCCCCCGTGCGAAGCCGGGACGGGCCGCTAGTTTGTTAATATTTTTGTAGTGAAAAGATTCTTGATTAACTAACAGTCCTCGCATCGCATTTTACAACTTTTTATTTAGTTTCCCCTGTCCCGTCTGTCTGTATTTATCAACAACTAGCTTCTGCTCACGACTTCGTCCGCGTGGAACTCCTCCTGTTTTGCAGTCGGTTAAAAAGTAGGCTATGTTCTTTCTCAGGCTTCAGACTTTCTTTGTACCAAATTTCATTCAAATCGGTCTAGTAGTTTTAGCGTGAAAGTGTAACAGACAGACAGACAGAGTTACTTTCGCATTTATAATATTAGTAGGGATAGCTTATGTCCGCGACTTCGTCTGCTCACGATAAACATATATATCGCACCTAGATCTAAAGGGATTGCAAACCATCGATTTCCTTACATGAAAAATATTGGTAGGAATACCAATAAAACATAATTATTATTTTAGTTAACTCTTCTAGCTTCATACAAAAAGCATCTATACTATATAGAAAACTACTTCAGTGTATGTAGAGATATTAGTCAGATTTTTGCCTTTCCTGAAAAAGGAACTTTTTTAAGTTAGTTCCCTTAAGAACTAGGTGTGCGATATATAAAAGTTTTTAACCACTTAGAGGGTGAATTTTCAAAAATGCTTTCTTAGTGCATCCTACGTTATAAAAGAAACCCCGTGCAAAATTTTAAGTTTCTAACAGTAGTGTAGGCACTGAATTGTTATTACGTCAGTCATTAAGTAAGCTTCTCTTGTCAGGTCTATATTTAAAAAAGAAATTATTGTGGAAACTGTAAAGACTCCGAAGTCAGCAAATAAAATTAAAATAAAATACGCGAGTTACCAAAATCCGTTCATAGTTGTTTCATTCCAAGGAAATTATTCTTATACATTTTATACAATAAAGAGTTTACATAATGTACAATTTTTTTTTATCAAGTATCAAGATCTCTCGCGCTACTCCGGTACAACTTCTTTGCATACTTCGTGAGCGCCTGGGTGTCAGTGTGCGATACGTCACTTATATTGTCTGCCTACACATATTGCTGGTTTAGTGATGGGACATGGAATTTAAATATCGATATGGCTTTATTCTAAATTTAAAAAAAAAAGGTAAAAAAAGAATCTTTTAAATGTTGAAGTTGGAGTCTCCCTGTTACCTTAAAAAAGCCTATGTTGGGTAAAAGCCTATATTATAATAGTTATTCTATCCCAGAAATAAAATCCTGCTAATATTTTATTATAAACGTGAAAATGTGTAAAAATGTATGGATGTAGGTTTGACACTCTTTCACGCAAAACTGCTATTTGGATCTTAATAAAACTATTCAATAATATTGCTTACATAATATTAGAATAATAAAAAGGCTATTATTTATTAAGATATTGTGTAAACAATAATGCGCAAACTAAATCGCGGCCAGAAGCTAGTATCTAGCCTGTTATCCACAAGGAAGTTATAGGGGGTCTAAAATGGCCTGAAATGTTTCGAGAAAAGGATAGTACGGCCGTGCCGCTTTTGCGACTTGGCGGAGACACTATTGTGCCCACAGATATTAAAACATAAACTACTAGTTTATCATTAACCACCAAATCTATCGATATATAATCCATCGACGCCCCCCCTCACTAGCACTAAGCGAGATATATCAGCTCACTTCATTTATTCCCGTACCGTATCTTTTGTTTGCTATATTTTTGACATGTACAAAGCGAATCTGGGCTTGTCATGTTTGACAGACGAGTGGGGGGAAAAGGGGTGGGAGGGGGTGCTAAGTTGTTATTAAGTACTGCACTTGATGCTGTATTGTAGTTACGTTGGTATTGGCGTTTACGTTGAATAGATCTAGGGAGATAGACAAGGTGATATTTTGCGTTTGCGATAGACGAAACGAACCGAAAAAAAATATGCAAGGTAACGAAATTTCTTGATCGCAAGGTAACGAAAAGTACCTTGATCAGTTTTCGTAAGATGTCAGTTAAGTATGATTTTTCTTTCTTTCGTAAAACAACGAAAAATTATGTTCGATTGTTCGCTATAAATCTATCTTACTTAATATACTTAATAATATTATAAAGCTGAAGAGTTTGTTTGTTTGTTTGTTTGAACGCGCTAATCTCAGGAACTACTGGTTCGAATTCAAAAATTCTTCTTTTGTTGGATAGACCATTTATCGAGGAAGGCTTTGGGCTATATAACATTACGCTGCGACCAAAAGGAGCGAAACGGGGAAAATATGAAGCCTTATGAAGAAGTGACAGAAGACTTTGACAGATCTATGACGAAACAATCGGACGGGCAGGACGACGTCTGCCGGGGCCACTAGTAACATATAAAGAAGTGATCCTATAAGGGTTCCGTCATTCCTTTGAGGTACGTAACCCTAATAAGACAGCCTAGACTCAGGTACACGTGCTCGACTTCATGCTTACATCTGCTTCTAGCAGGATTCGAACCCGCAACCTCCGGTTTCGTAGTCAGGGGACTACGGAGGTTGCTCTAACTAACCAACAGAATGTCAAATACCATAATCATCGTTTTTTATACTGTCAGGTAGCTATGTGATTATATTACTAAAAAGAAAATTGTCCAAAGATTATTTTTACATATAATTTCTGATGTCATCGCGGTTATTATTACACATTGGAATGAAACAACGTTTCAAATGACATTTCGAAAATTACATTTTCTGTTCTCCGGCCAGAAAGCGCCAACTTTCGGGCCGTTGCGCTAAATGAAATTTCCAGTTTCTGGCTTCGTCGAACAGAAAAATAGTACACTGACCTCGGCCAGTAAATAAAAAAGCCTCAAATCACATTTTTGTCAACCTCGGCGTTGCCTCGGACGACAATTACATGTGATCTCATTTTTTATTTTACTGGCCTAGGTGCGTAATGTACTATTTCGATATTCGTAGCAGACAGACGACAGTCAAAAATTATGCACGTTAAAATAAAAATATTAAAAGTTACAAACCTAAACTACCCCTGAAACATGAATACCCTAATAAGCAATGACGTCACTAAGATACCTCGTATAACTTTAAAGTGAAGGTAAATACAACACGTCTGTCGGGGACGTAATTTGATTAATTTCACAAAATACCAGTTCTAATTAAAACTAGTGTAAGTGGCTGTTAAGATAAGAACAGTTTGGAAGCGTTTGACGGCTGTATCGGCTTTCCTATGAGTTATTCATTGGCTAAACTTAGGTGCGGGTTATTGAAGGCGGATTTTTATATTGTATAAATTAAATTAATACGCCATACTTTGGGGTTGATCGTATTTATAAGGGTAAAAGGGTGAGAATTTTTGAAATGCCGAATCATAAAAAAACAAGTTTTGTAAAAAAAAAATGTTTGGACCGCCACTTAGTGGTATGAAAATCAAATGTTAGTCGATTATTTATATTATATTTATATCTACTTACCTAATTTTATGAAAATCGGTCCAGTCGTTTTAAAGAAGTTTGGCAACGAACACCGCGACACGATATTTTTTTTTATAATATTCAATTGCATCGTTGTTTCGATCAAACTTTTATTACGATAATATTATATTGATATGTTTTTATTTGCTGTCATTATTATGACAGCAAATAAAAACTTGCATAGAATTGATAATAATAATAAAAGCTAATGAAGAGTCAAAATTTGATAGGCTACCTACATGAACTTTTTTGTTGTGCATACCTATTTTATTCAAAATATAAATAATGGAATGAAACAACTTTAAACAGATTTAACCCGCGTATTTTATTTTATTGGTTGACGTTTCGGAGCCTTTACAGATTCCATAATCGTAGCACGACTGAGCTGACAATAGTCTTATGCTCAATTCATTTTCATTCCAATGTATAATAACCGCGAAGGCATCAAAAATTTAAAATATGAACATGTTTTAAAATATGAAAAGAAATTTAATTAAAACTGCACACTCTGTTACGTCGTGCGTATTATAGCACAGTAGGTGGTTAAAATTTTCCCTTAAGCATGTATCGCGAAGTTGACTCCGACAAGAAATTAGAGTTACGACACATTGAATTCCTCAGGACGAGGTGCGGATCATTTCCAACTTACGCTAATAGTGCTAATGTCAAGTGTCAAATTAACTTTATATGGAGTTTGGGTAGTTTTGAAATTAATGTCGAGGTAAGGAAAGACTTACCCCTAATTTGAATACAAAAATATAACTTTGACATGAAATTAGACTTACAATGAATTCCTTATTGGACCGAAGTGTGGATCGTTAGTGACGTATACCGCTAATAGTGCTAATGTCAAGTGTCAAATTAACTTTATAATATGGAGTTTGGGTTTTGACATTAATGTCGAGGTAAGGGGTTAGGATACAAAAATATTACAAGAAGAAGGCAAGAATTTAGAGTCACAATCGGAACATTGAATTTCTTTATAATTTCTGATGATTTCGCGGTTATTAGGTACACATTGATTTAACATACTTGTTTTATTTTATTAGTTGACGTTTCGAAGTATGAACTTACGAGCTGAGCTGAGCTGACGATAGTACTAAAGTTTATACTATCGTCAGCTCAGTCGTGCTACGAATATGGTAACTATGCTAGTTTCGTCAATCCGTTTTGTTTGTTTCATCAAACTCTCAAACTCAAATAATCATTTATTCAGGCTAGGCTCTTACAGGCACTTGTGAATGTCAACGTTAAGATTAATATTCTTTTTCGATTCAGCAAAAAAAACCTCTTGAGAAGAATCGAGAAGAAACTCAATGAGGTATAATTTTTTCAATATATTACCATTTCACTTAAGTATAAATTATGTACAAATTACAATATGTATACATATATATCTAATTACATATAAAAAAAAATATAGGAGAAAAAAGAACAAAAAAATAACAATAGGTAATGGAGATGTATAAGGTCTCCAGATGTCAAAAGACTAAATTAAATTTACTGGAACTGTAAAGGTTTCCAGGAGTCGCTTCATGAATTGTTGATCGTTAGTGACTTACACTGGTAATTAGCGCTTCAAGTGTCAAATTAACTTTAAGTATATAAATAAAGTTGAAGTAAAATAAATTAATTCATAATTTACTGTATCCAAAATAGTGATTTTAGATAGTTAGCCTTAGAGCCTAGTTTGTGATTGTTTGTAGTGTCAAACAATCACAAACTAGGCTCCAAGGCTCGACTATATATCTGCCATTCTATTATCATAGTACAGACATGACATCTATGACTTTTGTAATCAGTCTATAAATCCAGGAGGGATCGGCGCAGGCGCAGCCTTGTTTATATAGAGATCGTATGCGCATGACACATTAATGATTTAGAGAGAGAAATTTGGAGTAACGTGAGCTTTCCTGGTTGTAAGTATACAAGGTTGGTTAAGTGAGAGCTTTGTTGTATTTATTTATTAAAATTGGTACCTATTTTTTTGTTTAATTTATTATTAAATTATGTTAAAATATAGATACATAAAAAGGACGTGGCATCAAAGTAAATGGCGAGTACATCTCTCACTTGCGATTTGCTGACGATATCGTCATCGTGGCAGAAACGCTGCAGGACCTACAACAGATGCTGAACGATCTGGCTGACTCTTCTGTACGCATTGGCCTACGGATGAACTTGGACAAAACCAAGGTCATGTTCAATGAACATGTACTACCGGAACCAATTGCGGTGCACGGCGCCGTTCTCGAAGTTGTTCAAAAATATGTTTACCTTGGACAGACATTACAGTTAGGTAGAAACAACTTCGAGGATGAGGTGGATAGAAGAATTCAGTTAGGTTGGGCAGCGTTTGGGAAGCTACGTCAAGTCTTCATATCGTCACTCCCACAGTGCCTTAAGACGAAAGTCTTCAATCAGTGCGTCCTACCCGTCATGACATACGGAGCCGAAACGTGGACACTGACGGTACGGCTGGTTCACAAATTAAAAGTCGCTCAGCGGGCTATGGAAAGGGCTATGCTCGGCGTTTCTCTGCGGGATCGAATCAAAAATGAGGTGATTCGGCAGAGAACCAGAGTCATCGACATAGCCCACCGGATTAGCAAGCTAAAGTGGCAGTGGGCTGGCCATATTAGCCGAAGAACCGATAACCGTTGGAGTAAACGTGTTCTAGAGTGGAGACCGCGTCTCTGCAAGCGTAGTGTAGGACGTCCTCAGGCAAGGTGGAGTGACGATTTGCGTAAGATGGCTGGCAGGAGCTGGATGCAAGCAGCCCAAGATAGAGCAAAGTGGCGTGAAATTGGAGAGGCCTATGTCCAGTAGTGGACTGCGACGGGCTGATGATGATGATGATGATGATGATAGATACATAAAAATCCCACTAAGATATGGAACTGTATTGTCTATGAGGGCGAAGACCGGTTTGTATAATATAATATATTACTAGAATTTTTTTTAAAAGACTATAAATGTACACTTGTATTAATTTGTAGTTCGTAGGTAATAGGGATCTACGGTCGAGGCTCGTGACGTCGCGTACCTAATAGAAAAATTAATACCATACCGTGACGTCACAAGCCCACTCCCAAACTTCTGCAGCGCTAATCTTTGTTATTTATTGTTCGATTGAGACAAAGAATAATTAATAGTCGTCATGCCTATTGTAAAACATTTTACTTGTCTCCAACATAAAAGAAAATAATAATTATGCTAAATGCTGATCAAGGATACGTCCAAAACTGTTATCATATAAGTTTGAAATCACATAAATTACTCATTACATAGATAAAAAATATTCTAAACAATTTCATAACAAAGTGACGAAGTAAAACCATAGCTATCGCAAAGTGCACGACCTGCCGCGGATAAATCATCGAATGAAATGCGTAAATCAAACGATATGCTCCACGCCGAGACAAAACAGACCTAGATAAATACTAGATAGGCTAAAGCGAAACTACAGAAACCACCCGGTAGACATAGATGGCTAAAATGACAAATGAAGTTAGTTTTAGGGTTCCGTACGCAAAGGGTTTATTAATGAAAATTCGTTGTCCGTATGTTTGTCAGTCACCGGGATAGTTAGCAAGTTGAAATTTTCTCTGATGATGTATTTCTTTTGCCGCTATAACAAAATAATTAGAAACTAAATTCAAACAAATATTTAAGTGGAGTAGGTACTCATTCAATATATATATTTTTTAAGTTTATAGATAACGGCATGGAACTTTCCGTGCGCAAATTAGACTAGCACTTAGCCGTTTTTTTAATTTGGATAATCCCAAAAATCTCGGGATAATGTCTAATAAGGTACTTACGTGATAATGATACTGGTACCTGTATAAGTTTAAAGGCAAGGTATAGTAGGTATGTATACATAATTGAGAAAATGTGATACTCTATCACATTGTAGGTACCTTGATGTATATATCGTACACCTAGATTTAAAGGGAGCTAACTCAAAAATCTGAAGATTTAAATTAACCACACGCTAAAAAAAAGGATCTGATTCCTTACAACAATTTCGCCTCTTCCGAAAAAGTTACTTTTTCGAGTTAGCTCCCTTTAGATCTAGGTGTGAGATATATGTCACAGGCCAAATTGTGAAGGCTTCGTTATTTTTTGTTTATTTGAGAAAAAAACATACGTGTCCGATACTTTTTAAAATTTTTAATTACAGTTTAAATAAAATTTCGAGGAACATCTAGTAGATATATAACGCAAATATTATTGATAGGCCCGAACACACGTTGCCGATACAAATGGCGCGGTTAACAACGATTTTTGGTTCAAAATCAACCAATCATCAGTAGAAAATTAATTTTCTGTCACCAAGTGTATTTAACATCCCTACTTCCCTACTAATATTATAAATGCGAATGTAACTCTGTCTGTCTGTCTGTCTGTCTGTTACGCTTTCACGCTAAAACTACTGGACCGATTTAAATGAAATTTGGTACAATGAAAGTCTGGAGCCTGAGAAAGGACATAGGCTACTTTTTAACCGACTGCAAAAAAGGAAGAGTTCCACGCGGACGAAGTCGCGGGCAGAAGCTAGTACTTAATAATGCTGTATATTTTTGATTAAAATAATTGTGTATGATTTAAAGGATTAAGTAGGATTAAGTATTATAATAAAAGATTTATGACGGCCAGTTGGCCTAGTGGTCAGAGCCCCTGACTACGTACCTGGAGGTTATGGGTTAAAATCTTGCGAATTGATTCTTAGATGTCTTATATGTATGTATGCATATTTAAGCGTTGCTTAGGTATCCATAGTATAAGCTTTGCTTAGTTTGGGACTGGATAAAATGGTGTGATTTGTCTAAAGCTATTTATCCATTTATTATAATCATTTTATGCTGACGTCTTGAATGTTTTACAGTTCCCATATTCGTAGCAGACTGAGCTGACGAGAAATCATCAAAAATACGTTTACCTACGTAATTTTTTAACTAACAAATCCTCTATTAAGAAATCAGATGATTGCTAAAAGTAAAACGTTAGACACGTACTACTTTAACAAAGGACGTACGTCTTTTTCCTAAGAAGGTGCAAAATTAGCTATGTTCCACTTGGCACCTAAAGCCTGTCGAGTCTACATTGTGTCATTTTGAAATCGTCTTTGTCGCAGTGATCTGAAACGTTGCCTTGACAACGAGAGATCTTGTCAAATCAAAACAGTCTCTTATCTCTTCATGTCGACAACGAAACAATATCGACACGACAAACCTTCTTGTCGAAAACGTTCTCAATATTATGTCGACAAAATGTCGACTCGACGGTTCATCATAGGCTTGCTGGAGTCATTAAGGTAATGCACGTATAATTCAGAGCCTAGTATGTCGATATATCTACTTAGATTAACGCATTTGTTCCACTTAGCACTGACAATATCACCTCTTGACATGTCGTACTAATGCGCTTATGATCGTTACAATCAAATTTGATGGATTAATTAATTAATGATATTTACAATAATTTATAGGACGAAAAGTTTATTAGTAGAGAATGAAAGACACTAAGTTTGCATTTTATACACTTACCTAGGTGTTTCTGTTAAATTTGAGTAAGACATATTTAAATAAATAATCAATATGTGATTTGAAACCTATAAAGATCCCACAAATTATTTTCTAAAGCCAAGATTGCTTAATGTTTTAATAAAAAGAAGTAGGTATTCTGACTAACTGAGAAATCTTAGAAATCTTGTCTCCAAACGTATTATTTATTACAAAATCATCATTTTTTTTATTAGTTTAGTTCATCCAAAAACCTGCACTATATCAATGTTATTGGTAGCTGATTTTAATCAAGTTTATATAAAATATTTCACTGTTTCTTCGCTCTTATTGGTCGCAGCGTGATGTTATGGACCGTGTTTAACGTTCGTGTGTCAACCCACAAAAAATCGGGTTTTGAGTTATGAATGCAGTTTTATTAAATAGATCATGAGGAATACGGCAGTGCAATCCATTTTGTTAAAAAAAAATCGTAGAATATTCTAGAGCACAAAATTGGTTATTGCTTTTTTCCTATGTCAGATTTGTATTTTTGCATTAATGTGTTAAGCCACATATAACACATTATTGCTTATTTCCCATGTCAGATTTGTATTTTTGCATTAATGTGTTAAGCCACATACCTAACACATTAATGCAAAATTCTAATTTGTTGTTTTAAAACGAATAGGTAAGTATCTATACATATTATGCACTAATTTTTAGAAAATGTAATAAAATAAACAACTAACGCATTAAAACTTTAATGTAAGTACTTATTTATTTAAAGTTTTTATTGTTGTATAACATGTATCAAATAACATTATAAGTTCTGCTAAAAATGAGAAATAGGTACAAGTTAACACTTAAATACTATTTCAATTAAGTACTTAAAAATATTATCCAACTTATTTTTATATTATTATTATTTTTATCATATTAAATAAAATATTTTAGGGTTACGTATCTTAAAAGGAAAAAAAAATAACCCTTACAGGATTACTTTATTGTCTGTGTGATCCTTTACCTCAGTAACGCGTGGAGGTAGGTATCAAACTAAAATTCATAGTAATATCAAATACTCAGGACTACCGTCCCTTGAAATTGTAACATAATCACAAAAAAATCGCCAACGCAATCAAAAGAACCGCCGTTTATGCCGCGT
Organism: Polylopha cassiicola; assembly: GCA_038024825.1. Classification (NCBI taxonomy): domain Eukaryota; kingdom Metazoa; phylum Arthropoda; class Insecta; order Lepidoptera; family Tortricidae; genus Polylopha; species Polylopha cassiicola. The sequence continues at coordinate 4,626,252 of CP149062.1, forward strand.
CTGACAAAAGTTTTCAACACTCGCTAGGGAATCAATACCTATAGGGTACTCTTCGTGAACTCAGGATCTTGAATTAATTTAGTAGGTCCGAGGTAACGTCATATAGCACGGATAAAGAAAAAAATACGAAAACCATACATTTTAATGACATCATTAAAATATATATTTTAATACTTACCTACAGGTTATTTATAGTATGGAACCCTTGGTGCGCGAGTCTAACTTACCCGATATTTTTTTATAATATACATCATTAGATTTGAACGTGTGTGATAAAAATTAGAATATTACACACAATAATATTATAGAATGTACGAATTGTCGCCACAATTTATCAACTCTTCGAAAAATGGTATTTAGGTGGTTTATTAACTTTTTAGGTACGGAAGTATATATTATTGGTTTAATTCAATATGATATAATAATAATAATAAATCAATTTGGTTGAGCTTTTAAGTAATTGAAATAATATAAGTGTTAACTTGTTATATATATTGTCGTCCTCCGTGCAGACAAGGGAAATGCGACCGTGGTTATGGACGCGTCAAGCTACAATGAAAAAATCACTACTTTGTTGTCCGATACAAACACTTATCGAAAGGTAAATAAAGACCCTACCGCGAAAATACTAAAGGCCACTTCAAACTTAGTGTCTAAATATTCCGAGAAATTGAAGCTTGACGTGAAAATGTTAATTCCTTCTTGTCCTAAACCACCTAGAATGTATGGTTTACCGAAGGTACACAAGACCGATGTTCCACTACGACCAATTGTTTGTCAGATCGATACACCAACTTACCGACTGGCTCAACATGTGGCGAAAGTGCTAGCTCCGCTTAGAGGAAACACACAAGCATATGTACGGGATTCTTACCATTTTGTTAGTGAGATTAAAGACCTACATCTCACTAATAATGAAACTATGGTCAGTTTTGATGTTCAGTCGCTTTTTACAAGCATACCTGTCAGAGACTGCATTGAAATTGTTCAAAGGAAGTTAAGGGAACATAACTTGTCATTAGAATATGCAGAATTATTAGAACATTGCTTGACATCAGGCTATCTTTTGTGGAATGGAGAGTTCTACATGCAAATCGACGGTATAGCAATGGGATCACCTGTCTCTCCCGTAGTCGCCGATATATTCATGGAGGACTTCGAGGAGCGCGCTTTACCTGTGGCCCCAGCTGTGCCGAAGATGTTTAAACGGTACGTGGATGATACTTTCACCATTCTTCCTAAAGATAGTGTTTCTGTTTTTCTGAACCATCTTAATTCCATTAATAGCAAAATACAATTCACAATGGAGTTAGAACATAATAATACCTTAGCTTTCTTAGATGTTTTATTGAAAAGAAAACCCAATAACCACCTAGGTCATACAGTGTATCGAAAGAAAACTCATACAGATAGGTACCTTAACGGTGATTCACACCACCATCCATGTCAGCTAGCTACCGTGGGCAAATCTTTGTTTCAGAGAGCACGTGGCATCTGTGACAATGAACACCTGGCTGTGGAGCTCCAGCATGTTAGAGAAGTACTACAGGCCAACAAGCTGGAGATACCACGCCAACGTCGCAGACGTCATGAAAAAGCAATTACAGTTGAGCGGAGGCCTGCCGTATTGCCATTTGTGAGAGGAGTTACAGACAAGATTGAGAAGATCTTGAAGCGTGTTTCCATCAAAACATACTTTAAACCGCTGAAGAAGATTTCTCAACTTTTGAGACCAGTAAAATGTAACATCCCCTTACAAGATGCAGGAGTATACAAGCTGGACTGTGATTGTGGTCTCTCTTATATAGGGCAAACAAAGAGGAGTATTGCTACTCGTGTGAAGGAACACATAGCTGATGTGAAACACCGCCGTTTCCGGAAGTCTGCAGTCTGTGAACATGTCATGGATAAACCCAACCACTCTATCCAATTTGATAAAGCCCAGGTCCTTGCGAAGGAAGTCCGTTACTTACCTAGGATGCTTCGCGAGGCAATTGAAATTCAAAAACACCCGAATTTCAATAGGGAAGATGGTTTCTCCGTTCCAGCAGCTTGGGATCCAGTAGTCCACCTCATCAAATCCTAAGCGGACAGAAGACTGCATAGACTTAGTTTTCATTTTTAATTTAATTGAATTTTTTGGTTTTGTATAATTTTAATTTTAATGTCATAATATTTTTTAATTGTAAATATATAAGTGTCCTAAAAAATGACTTTCTACTGAGTTTCTTGCGGCGTTTCTTCTCAGTAATGATGGTCTTTCCGAAGCGCTAGTAACGCCCCCTATTAGGTTTTAATTGTAATGTATAAAAGTAAAAAAATTTTTTGCGTAAAATGTAACAATAGTATTTCATAATTTAGAATAGGGTAGTTTTTCAAAATTTGTAATTTAAATATAAGGTAGTTTGCATAACTGTATAAATCACTTTAGCGTTAGACTTTTGTCAGCTCAGTCATGCTACGATTATGGAAACTGTAAAGAATCCGAAACGTCAGCAAATAAAATAAAATAAAAATACGCGAGTTAAATCCGTTAATAGTTGTTTCATTCCAACTTGTTGTACCTATTTCTCATTTTTAGCAGAACTTGTAATGTTATTTAAAACATGTTATACCAATAAAAACTAAATAAATAAGTACTTACATTAAAGTTTTAATACGTTAGTTGTTTATTATTTTACATTTTCAAAAAAATAGTGTAAAATATATTCATTATAAAAGAACAAATTAGAATTTTGCATAGTGTTATGTGGCTTAGCACATAAATGCTAAATGTAATAAACCTTATAGCCGATAAGCATTAACCATTTTTCTGCATTTTCTATTTAATTATGAATTTATTGAAATAAATACATTTATATCCTTAATCTATGCACTTCAACAAAAAAAATGATACCACATAACAATATTTTTTTGCTTAAAATAAGCGGAAAAAGAAGAATGTTCTCAAAAAACTTTAAGCGCCGATATCTCAAAACTAGCTTGGTGTGGGTTGAAACACTAATGCTAAACACGGACCATATAGCCTAAAGCCTTCTTCGATAAATGATCTATCCAACAAAAAAATTTTTGAATTTGAACCAGTAGTTCCTGAGACTAGCGCGTTCAAACAAACAAACTCTTCAGCTTTATAATATTAGTATAGATATATAAAAAAAAATCATAACTGTCACTACGTCAATTCAAATTTAAACATGACTAATAATCTTTAATGAAGTAACTACATATTTTTGTTAGTAGAATCATTTAATATTGACACGTGCATATTTCACCTATACATCTGCCTAATACACTAAGCAGCGACACGTGTCCGAAGGCATAGTCGTATTGTCTATAGTCAGTGGTAATTAATCATTAGATACATCCTGCTAAACATAATCAATAAGTCATCAGCCGCCATTGTACTAACGACTGATTCATTACTCATTGTTTACTTAGTCCATGATCATTTTGTATTAACATAACGTCATGACTGATCTTTGAGCGTTGACATCGTCATTGTTATCTCAGATTAAATCTAAGAAAGTAATTATTAAGTCAAAAAAACTTAAGTGACATTATCTCCTGGGCTACTAGATAAGGTGCCAACGTTCAACGTTAACGTTAAATGAAACGACAAAAATGTATCGGTTTTGACATCCGCGAACGTTTGTGACGTACGTGATAGTCGTTCGCGGATGTCAAATCCCATACATTTTGGTCGTTTTGTTTAAGGTTAACGTTGAACGTTGGCACCTTGCCTAGGTTTTTGTACAAATACTGTTTCAATCGATACTTATGAATATTTGCAACAATTATAAATATAGCTAGAGAGGACAATGGCGGCGTCTCAAACGCTCGAAGATCCGTTCGATTAATGTGTGTCATCGAATATGACGTTATAATTGTCAGTTGCGTAATAACACTTTAAGGGTGTGTATTTTATGAAACGAAAAGTGAACTGTGTAGAAGAAACCAGTGCGATTATATTATTATGTTTTCGGTGCGTAAATGGAAATTAAGCTTCTGCTATTTTTAAGTAGGTATGTCATCAATCGTTCTGTTCTTTTAAACATACATTATATACCTTTTAGCGATGTTTGAAATATTTTTTTCTCCCAATTAAAAAAATGTTAGTAAATTATAATGATATCTACGTACATTTTATGGAAACCAAACTATTTAAGTTTAGTAGATATCTTTAAAAGTACTTACTACAGAAATTTAATAAAATCTAAAATATATTTAATCAGTTTAGGCTTTTACAAGCTCTTATGAAGGTCAAAAGATACCTACTGATTCCGATAAAACCTTACTTGAGAAGAAACGGAAAACTCAATGAGCTATAATTTTTTTAAATACATAATTAAGTACAATGTATCCTTCGGAACTAAATGAATAACAAATCGTATATGCAAAAGGTCTCCAAATGTCAAAGGAGTAAATTAAACATGCATACAATATAAACAAAATAAAATACATAAGACACTATGATGTCTCCAGTCGAATTTCGTCGCAAAGCAAAAGCATGTGGTTAACTCTAAAGTTCTTTGATAAATTACATAAAAATAGCACCATTTCAATTAGCCAACATACAGAAAGTCCGTCACAATAGGTCCTCACCTGCTCATACAATCCGATAATACGCAAGATTATTACTAGACATGAATTATTGTGGCAATTAGACCGACAGCGGGGAAATGGCGACGCGTTGGTACAAAGCGGATGGTGGACAGCGGGAGTGATAAATCAATCAGGACGAAGCTCGCGGTCGAGTGTGGAACGTTGTCTTTTCAACGATTCTTTATTTGAAAATTGGTCATTAAGGTACTGACTGGTGTGTTCTTATTGGGCTTTCATTTTATTTGGACGCAAAAAATGTGTTTTTTATTTATACTTAGATATTATTATCTGTAAGTACGTTATAAAAAAAAATGACTATATTATTAGATGATAATTTCTGATATTTTCGTGGTAGTTTGCATAATGTAAAATCACTTTAGCGTTAGACTATCGTCAACTCAGTGCTACGAATATGGGAAATGTTTTCGAAACATCTGCAAATATAATAAAATACACGAATTTTTTTTTATTCCAGATATTGGAGAGCTTTACATACTTAATTATTAATATGAATATAAACTGACTTAATACCTTTTTTTGTTTAATTAGGTACATTGTTTTTGAAATCGTGAAAGAAATAACCTACCTACTGAAAACTATGTATTCATCAAAATAAGTTGATACTTATTTTGATGAATACATAGTTTTAACCAACTCTTAAAACGTCACAGCTCAAATAGTCAACAGCTTGATTAACTATTTGATAATTATTTCAAATAGTTAATCAATCAAAACGTCAAAATTATCAAAGCGAACATTTTCGATACAAATTGCAGAATAGATAATGTGACAACGGATTATTATTTGACAGTCACTAACTAAACTGGTAATGAGTTATTAATTAATACTATTGTATTGATAAATATCGTTATTTTGTAATATATATGTAGGTATAATATTCTAAATATCAAAACGTTGATACAAAAGACGCTGTCAATTTTCTTCTGTATCAAATCTACTGTATTTTTCCTCGAGAAAATTATTGAAAAGTAAGAGTGATATATCATTCCATTCTCTTTTAACATCTAAATCTGATAGATATATTATGTACACACACATATTTAAAAATCTCCTCTTTGCTATAGAGGTAGGCAGAGAGTCTAATAAACTTACTTATAAAATTCTTATGTCGCGGTGTTTGTTGCCAAACTCCTCCGAAACGGCTGGCCGATTTTCATGAAATTTTGTGTGCCTATCGGGTAGATTCGAGAATCGGCCTTCGTCTATTTTTATATCCCTAAATGTAATTGGTCCACTGCATTTTTTAAAAAAATTTAGAACATATTTTTCTTTTTTCTTCTACTTTCAACCATTATAAATGTATTAAAAAATATCATAAAATGCGGTACGAAGTTCACTGAGTCAGTCAGCTAGTATCCTTACTAATATTATAAATGCGATAGTAACTCTGTCTGCCTGTCTGTCTGTCTGTTACGCTTTCACGCTAAAACTACTGGACCGATTTAAATGAAATTTGGTACAAAGAAAGTCTGGAGCCTGAGAAAGGACATAGGCTACTTTTTAACCGACTGCAAAAAAGGAGGAGTTCCACGCGGACGAAGTCGCGGGCAGAAGCTAGTTTTACATAATTACATAAATATTATAAATTTCAAAATTCTTCATCCTTTTGCAAATATACAAAAATACTTCGCTCTCTTAATAAACTACTACCCCAATTCCCGGTCACAAGCCTAAAGTCCAATGCACAGAAACCATATCCAACACCTGTATCAAATATTGGCCATCAAATCCGTCCAGACAGACAGACGGAATCGCCGCAATCAACCCCTAGCAATTAGGGGCAGAGCATGGTGCCATGACAGTATCGAGGAAGACATAGTGTGTGATACACAGGTCAATTGATCCTGTATAATAATTTCTGATGCCTTCGCGGTGATTATAAATTGGAAATAACTGTAGACGGATTTTACGCGCTTTTTTATTCAGCTGACAATTTTATTTTATTCAAAGACTATTGTCAGCTCAGTCTGTAAAGGCTCCAAAACGTCTACAGTTGTTTCATACCAATTGATACTGCTTATAAAGATTTTTTTTTTTTACACAGACACTGACTTTGCCCTTGCACCAATAAGTAAATTCAGTAGTTACTTACAGCGTTCTCAAGACTTTTTTTGCCTTGTAAAAATATTACAGATATATATAAATAGAACAAGGATTTGGGCGCAGCTATAAGATCAATTACTCCTATATCTAACTTATAATCAACTTGTATAATATGTTAATAAGACTTGTAACGTAGGTACTTGAGAAAGCGAAAAGGATGACTGGGTAAAGAGAAAGAAATTAGTCTGTCAGCTTGATTATTCAAAAATATTCGACATACTTGTATTTTTTTTTTCTCAAATAAACAAACAGTGACAAAGATAACTGTTTAATACCTCTAGAGTTTAATATTACGGTCGCACCAAAAAAATATATACCTACATAAATAATCACCACATTTTAGTCACCTAATCTAACATCGGCACCAAACAATATTTCGATCACTTTAAGAAAAATTTGAAAAATTAATCAAATCAAGATCACATTGAACACAAATCAATACAACAAAACACCACAACCGTCCGTGTGTATCAACAATAGTTTCCACCCTATAACATATGCCAAATCCATGGTTCAACCATTTTGCATTCTACTGCGGACTCCCTAGATGACGTCAATGTGCAACCTCATCTACAATCCAAAACGTCTCATCTACACTCCCAAATCCAATCAATTCCAATTCTTAATCCAGTGAACTCAAGTCTCCGTTTCGAACGACCGCCAAAAGATTTTCCGTTCCAAATTGAACGTCACAGGTTGCACCATGAAATATAGTTTCGCCTTCATTGAATCTGTGATAAATTGATGTGTACGGGAAGGCGGTTATTGAATAACAAGTATACTGTTGATCATACGTCATTTGTAAGGCTCAGCTATGGCAAGCCGTATGATGAATTCCAAATCGGAATTTGTAATTGCGTACCCCTATTTTGTAATGTGTCGTATCAATCAGGCTTGTTTTGTGTTTGATTGCGGTCTTATGTTCGTGATATTGCTTAGGTGTGGAGGGAATGGTGATGTGATGAAAGGTTTGTTTTCATTAGTATGTTCGAATAGTTTTAGTGATGTGTTAAGAATTTGTTGAATGTTAAGCCGTTATCGGAAAATCAAAAGAAAAATCAATATTTCAAAATGAGTCTTTTTTACAAAACTGTGTGGTAATATGGGACCCTTAAATCTTAGTGCACGACCCTTTAAATAAGTTCTTTTAAAATCAGTCTTTAAGATCGGGAAGAAACAGGAAGTAGTAATCTCATAATAATATTTATCTACGTAGGTAGGTAGGTAATAACTATTACCTAACCTATTAGTGAGTTGTCATTATTAAAGGACTGCATTACCATGTAAGTACAGTATTTATTTAATAAAAAAACATAAATCCGAAAACGATATCTAAACATGATGCAGATTACAAGAATACTTAAACCAAACCCATTAACAATTTAAAAAAACATTCCAAAAAGGTGAAGCATGGGTATAACTTTTTTAATTTCATCAAGTGGATTATCAAAAAGTATTCGACACGTATGTTTTTCTTTTCTCTATGGAATAAAAAATATGAGCACTTCAAAAGTCTGGGAGTCCTTACACATTTCTAGATTTATATGTAGACATGACGTCAATAGTTTCGAACTTATAACGCGCTTATTTTTATACCTATTTTTTTGTTATATCGAGAAAAGAAAAAATCCAATCCAACATTCTTCAATAATCTAACTAACAAACTGAAAATTTCGTTTCCTATCATCCCTATCCACAATCCACTACATCACTAAACAATGCATAATTCTGCAACCAAATTGCACTCGTCAATTCAAACAAGAAGATTTACACTGAAACCCATTTCCATGAAGACCAGGTCCGTATCTTCAATCTTGCCGGGGCAGTAACAAACTAGTGCGTATGTTACATTTGCAGGCAAAAGCGCAGGCTGACATCTAAATTTCGGGAAGCCGCAGTTACGTGCAGTGGAGGTAGGAAAATTGGAGGGTAATTTTCATATTTGATTTTTCGTTAAATAAGCTTGGTGAACTTCATATTTTTTCAGGTTTCCTCACTGTACTATAAACCTGGAATTTCACGATTATTTGGCTAAACAGAAAACTAAGACCGAAATTAGCCAAATTTGTCAAAATTTGAGTTTTTACAGAAACGGCTAAAACTCATTAAAATATAGGTACCTACCTTTATTACTACCTACATAATTATGTTATACTAATTAATTAACGTTGAATAATAACTGCGATAGATCAAAATATTTATTGGTTATAAATAAATAACAATTTGTAACCAGCATTACAAATTTGTACCTACCTTAATAGTTTTTTTAAGAATTTTCGATCTCTCAGCACTTTCAAAAAAAAATTATAAGTGCTCATAATATATTCATAGACCACGAGGTATAATAATAATTAATAATTATTATTATTATGAATAATTATATTCTAGTAGATGCTAGCCTTTAGTAGGCAGTAGACTCTGGTACAATAACCACAAGTACATACTAGCCTCTAGTAGTTAAGTCTACTAGAGGCTAGTATTTACTAGAGGCTCTAATAGATATTAGCCTCTAATAGTCTCTAGCCTCTAGTACACACTAAAATCAACCCACCAATTCTTCTTTTTTTTTTAATCCAATAACCCAACTTAAATTTCGTAGCTCCGTCGGCTACGGTGCGACAAAACATATCGTTCGGTTGTCCCGCCTGCAGAGGTGTTTAGAAGTCGACCGTGTGCGGCCGGACTAACGCGCCATTTGTCTCTTGCTTAGAATCAACAATAGGCTACATTGTCTGAGTTTTAGATGTCACTGCAATTTATATTTCGTTTAAGAAAATTTAAATAGGTATCTATATCGAGATTTTATTATTTTTCTGAACTAACTGATAAAAATGCATTTTAGGTAAGTACTTACCTAAGTATAATTGGAAATAATTTAGTTTTGTCTAATATTTTTATGTACCTATGTTTTGTATTAGTACATAAGAAACATTGTTTTTTTTTCTTGGTGACTTAACCTATAGCTTTTACCCGCGACTCCGTTCGCGTAGAATTAGTAATTACAACCTTAAATTACCTTCAACCCCTTATTTCGCAATTAAAAGTATCCTATGTCCTTTTTCAGGCTATAGACTATCTGTGTACCAAATTTCATTTAAATCGTTTAGTAGTTTTTGCGTGAAAGCGAGATAGACTGACAGACAGAGTTACTTTCGCATTTGCAATATTAATTTAATTAGGATTCTACATACCATTCAAATAATATATAATAATATCAATCCAAGACTTTATAATCAAAATTAATCACACAAAAAATTTCAATAAAACAGTAAACGGACAATAAATCAAACAATTACTCATAACTCCGAACGAATAAAAAATAAGATTGACAGGAATCCGAACGACCAATAAACTTCACCGAATCCATAAAACTATAACCAGAAAATATGTCTCGGAGAAATTTCTCAGATAAAAGCGTGACCATTGCGAAACCCCAAATGTCATACCAATGAATTCATGTCCGCCATTTTTTTGCCTTTTTATGGTATTGCTTTATTACGGTCCACATTTTTGGCGCGTCGCACACAAGCGGATATTCTTAAATTTCTGGCCAAAAGTCTAAAGTATCAAATCAACGATAATGATAACATGACTTTATTTTTCGAATCTATATGCTTCCTAGCATTTAATGATAGTCCGCATTACAATTTAAATGAACGTTTTCATTACTACTTACACTAACAAAGTATCGACTTCTGAGCAAAGACTAATTACTTGTTAAAAATGAGTTTATATATATAAGATATTCTCTTGTTTTAGCCTGTTCAGTGTAATTTATATTATGTGTTGTGAAGCTGGAGGTACGTAACTATGTTTTAATATAAATGGATATACTTTTAAGTTTGTCTGCACACAAGAAAAAAAAAGTTTATTTACAACCGGATTTTTGATTGCCGGATGCTTATTTTATGCTACAAAGTTATAAATTCAATAGAATCCCGCTTTTGTGTAAAGATTTTAACAAAGACAAACATATTAGCTAAACTTTTTTGATAGTTTATGTTGCTAATACGTGCTACTCTGTTTTTTATTTGACAATTATCAAGTAGAAGTAGAAATCACGAAAATAGTTGGTTTTTATTTTTTCTTTGTTTTGTAGGTTCATCTTCTCAGAATATCATCACAAGCCGTCAACAATTGCTTGAATATTATAGAACGTTTAAATCGAACGATAATAATGAAAAATTTGACAATCTTGTTCATAGAGTAGCAAGTTTTATAGTACTTTAATAGTATACGTCTTAGTTTATCAAGAAATATTGTCAACGAGGAGTTTTTATATTTTTATATCCCCACTTCATGCTTGGATTCGACTTTTCGAGTGTTTGCTTCATGTAAGCTATAGATTAAATATATTATTATGTAGGTAGTAGTAATGACGGGAACACAGCAAGATTTTTTTTTCATTCTTTCGAAGATTCAGCTGAAATTACCTAAACAAAAAAAGAATATATCGATTTCTTATAATCCTTTCAGCTCTCACAAGTACGTTTCCAATCACCCCAAATAAATTTAAAATTTATTGCTGTAAGACAGCTGTTGTCTTTATCAAACAATATCCATGGTACCCCCTACCAACAACTGCACACAAAATCTTATTTCATAGCCATGAAATAATAAGAAATTGTATAGTGCCTTTAGGGTTACTCTCAGAAGAAGCTCAAGAATCCAGAAATAAGGACATAAAGATGTACAGAAAACGATATTCGAGAAAATTCAGTCGAATCCAAAACATAGAAGATGTGTTTAATAACCTTCTAGTATCGTCTGATCCTTATATTTAACGGATATTTCACGAAAACATTACAAACAAGATACAAAAATAAATGGTTATGCAAAATAATTAAAGTATTTATTGGACATCTAAGGAAAAAAATAACGAATAAAATAATCCCTATTATATAATATTATAAATGCGAAAGTAACTCTGTCTGTCTGTCTGTTACGCTTTCACGCTAAAACTACTGGACCGATTTAAATGAAATTTGGCACAAAGAAAGTCTGGAGCCTGAGAAAGGACATAGGCTACTTTTTAACCGACTGCAAAAAAGGAGGAATTCCTCGTGAGTACTCGTGACGAAGTCGCGGGCAGAAGCTAGTAGAAAATAAATATAGAAACAATAAATCTAACATAAATAAAGCTGTAGTTTAATTTAATTGTGTTTTTATTTGATTGTGTCAGCGTTTCTAACTTTTTATTCAATCCATTAGTTTTGGCCAGAAATTTAAGAAAATCCGCCTGTGTGCGTCGGTATGTTTTTACGTTCAGGGGTGAGTCGAATGGTTGGAAATAATTTGTTTATGATGCCATATTGGTTTCGGAACTTGTTAAAGGCTTTTTTAGGTTATTACTGAGTTGATCGGGATTAATGGTGTTTACTAGTGACTAACGTAATGAAATGACGACTCAGAGTCTTGTTATTTAAGGGTTAATTCTCGATCATTTGCATTCAATCAATCAAAATATTTATTGTGACTTACAGGTAATAAAAAATAGGTGCTTCCACGGACGTTGTAACCATCAGTCCCTTGCCCTGAATATTGAAGGAATAAACTGCAATAAGATTTAAACTCTATTAATTCTTCATTGGAACGAAACAACTATTAACGGATTTAACCCGCGTATTTTTATTTTATTTTATTTGCTGACGTTTCGGATCCTTTACAGTTTCCATAATCGTAGCACGACTGAGCTGACAATAGTCTAACGCTAAAGTGATTTATACAGTTATGCAAACTACCTTATTTTAAATATTTAAATTACAAATTTTGCAAAAACTACCCTATTCTGAATTATGAAATACTAATGTTACATTTTACGCAAAAAAAAATATTATTATACAAATTAAATCCGTTAATAGGTGTTTCATTCCAATAACCGCGAAGGCATCAGAAATTATTCTATTAATTCTGTCAACGTTCGAGCATAGTGTGTCGTTCTTGTTGTAGCTTATTTCAATATTCAAAACTAGGGACTGACAGCGGGGTTGGAACGCACGTGGAATCCCCCAAACACATAATAATATGATTTTCTGTCCACCGGTCGGAAAGCGCCAACTTTGTGGCCGCTGCGCTAAATGAAATTGCCGGTTTCTGGCTTCGTCGGACAGCAAAATAGTATACTGACCTCGGCCAGTAAAATAAAAAAGCCTCAGATCACATTTTTGTCAACCTCGGCTTCGCCTCGGACGACAATTACATGTGATCTGAGACATTTTTTATTTTACTGGCCTTGGTACGTAATGTACTATTCTTCCAGTTAGAACATATGTACCTATTTTAAAAAGACAAACGCGATTCCAATAAGTATATTAAACTATGTTTAATTCAAATTAATAAACTAATAAGATGTAGAAGTATCATGTTTGCGATTTACCATTAAGTTTAAGCATTTTTTTAGCAATTGCATTAAGGGGTTGTCACGGGTCAAAAATATACGCTAGATGCGCGTCGTGTAGAATGAGGTCCAGCTGACATTTCCACCAATAATAGACCTCATTCTTTATTAGCACATTTAGATTTTTGATAAGTAGCGACTCCCATTTGCATATCAATTTCATATTTGGTGGTCAATAAAAGAATAGCTTTTAGTGTAAAATCTCTTGTAAATTCAAACCTAAAAAACAAAAGATTCCAATATGGCGTCCCCTAAAATTACATAATTATGACACTACACACAAAAGGGAGGACATCAAACACTCAAATGGGAGACAAAAGGAGGGTACACAAAGGAGGGTATTAAAAAAAGAATCGGAGGGAGCAATACGTTAAGTACTCCACTGTGACATCCATTAGGTATTATTGGAAATTTTAATATCAAAAATTGCTTTTTATTATTGTTCAGAAGACCCTCTTGTTTTGTAGACATTGATATTTCACAACGGGACTGTAGGAAAGGGTAGAGCATTGTGACGTCATAATGAAAATAGTTGAATAGGTATGCTAATAAAAATATAAATATGTTAGAAATCTGGAAGGTGTTTTGTGCAGGAGTTTCTTAATGAAGAAGCAAAATATATATCTTGATTGATTATTCAAGATATATAATATGTGATTGATGAAACAAATTTTAAAAAAAGTTACCTATGTCAAATTATATAATATGCACTCGCACCGAGTTCGTTAATAAAATAAACAGCAAAAATTTAATACTTTTATGATAATTTAAATCATAATTCAAGGGAATTATTGGAATGAAACAACTATAAAGGATTCAACTCGCTTATTTTATTTTAATAAAATACGTGAGTTAAATCTTTTATAGTTATTAAATTCCAATGTGTAACCACGAAGGCATCAGAAATTAATAGGAATTGTTTTGATAAATTCCATTGGCATTATTTTGGGCGTTACAAATTTAAAATTAAATTTCAGTGAAAATTGCACTTTTAATATTCTTTCTTTCCTCATAGGTTTCAGAACCACTTCTTAGTCATTTTATTAATAAACAAGCATATAATCAACAACCAATCCCACGACTAAAAAATAAAAAAAAAAAACAAAATATTGAACCCTTACGAAAAAATGTTCACGCTCTTATTTAAAAACATCCATTCGCGATACAACCTGTGTTTAACCGCTGTCAGGCGCTGTCAATCAAGTGTTGCTCGGTTGTATGGAGTTTGACAGCGTGGCTCCTACTAGTGGAGGACTCACTCGTTTGTCGCCCGAGCTGTCAAGTTAATTTGTTCTTTGAATTTGTAGGACTTAGCTAATGATGATTTTTTCAATAATTTTCTATATTTTATTTGCCCGATTTTTCTATAGATAGGTACTACTTATTTAATTAGTGGTTAGCAGTGTGGGTCACATAATAATTTGTTTAGCATAATTACAATATTTTTGTTAAGACTAGTGTAGTAAATGTTTTTTGTCCAAATAAAAAAGTACCTAAGTATTTTAGAAAAAAAGGTCCATATTTTTGTTATCTTAACTAAAAACTTTAAATCTAATAATTATGTGTTTTTATGAGTGGATTATTGCTTATTAGCATTAAATTGTCAACTTATATTTTATCTTACAAATATTATGTTTATAGTGATTAGTATTCTTTAATTAAGAAATTAACGGAAATATTTTTTTCATTTATTTACCTAAACTCTCTGTTTGCATTATAATTATTAAATACCTAATCTGCCTCTAGAATATTATCTGAATCGAGTTTGATACCACATTAAATATAATTTAGTATCTAATAAAAATAAGTGACAGCTAAGCGAGATTTATATGAGTGAGAACTTATAGTAATCACTAAAATATTGAATCTTCTTATTGTTTCTCCGAGTTTGATTCGATAAGTGTAGTTTTAATTACTGATTTGATTTTCTTATTAATTCAAGCTTGGAGCATGCCAAAGTTATAAACAGATATTAAATTTATAGAGCAAGATGCCAGCCAGATCTTACTTATTTTCTCACGAATGATATTAAGGGATTAGGTAGTGCTAGTACTTACTTAAAGAGTGTACATACTTGGGTAGACAAATTCATAGATATCTGAAGGGTACTGAAGGTAGCTCAAAACATTTTTTTTTAAATTCTCATTATCATAATTATATAAAGTTACCTTTTCTACTGTTTTGTGTTGGTCACTGGTTTACCACGTTACTATACTAATAAAAATATGGTAGGTACTTACTACGTTTAGTAAATATAATAATTGCTGATGCCCTCATGGTGATAGGTATACACATTGTAATAAAACATTAACGGATTTAACTCGCGTATTTTATTTCATTTGATGACCTTTCAACTTTGCAGTAAATTAGTACTGTAAAGTAAGTACTAAAGTGCTAAAATTATGCAAATTACCTAGATTATTTTATAAATCATGTCCTATACATTGGAATGAAACAACTATTAACGGATTTAACTCGCGTATTTTTCATTGGAATGAAACAACTATCAACGGATTTAACTAAAATAAAAAATACGCGAGTTAAATCCGTTAATAGTCGTTTCATTCCAATGTGTAATAACCGCGAAGGCATCAGAAATTATCATATGTCCTATAATTTAAGTTTTTTTTTTAGCAAATAAAATAAAATATCTGAGTTGAATCCGTTACTTACAGTTATTTCAATAAAAACATGTTTCTTTCTACCACACGTCAAATCAAAAGTTTATTGACATTCTTTCTAATATCAAGCGCAATAAAAAACGTTACATTTGACAGATTGCATTCTAACGTCATTTCTGACATATGACGGACAGACAGCCAAACCAATATTTATGTAATTAATTGTATGAAATCATCAATCAAAATTAAAATTGAACGTTTGAAATTTATATGTAATTGCCGGTTTAGTTGAGTGTTTGTCATTAATATTAGAAATCATCAATGTTAGATTAAATTATATATTTTGAGTTTCTGTACTTTAATAAGTAGGTACACATAACAGAAGAAAATACATAGGTACCTAACTTAACATAATATATTTTTTGCGAAATATCGAATTTAAGAATCACTTTAGTGTTAGACTATCATTAACCTAGGAACTGTAAAGTTTTCGGTACGTCAGCGTAAAATTAATACGTAAAATTATATTATTTTAAAAAATCGACTTTTTTTATCGTATTTCGACTCTTATTCAATATTTTTTAATCATAACGGCACTATGAATAAAAAATAAAAGTACCAACACAAGATTAACAAAATCACAGTACCGTAAAATCCAAAAAACCAAATCGGATCAGTAAACTGTCAACGATAGCAAACAGAATCGATTTTCTTTAAAAAAATCTATTTCAAAAAGACCGCATTTTTTATAACATAAATCCTTTTTCGCCGTTCCAAAAACAATTTGAACCCTAAAACCGAACAAGCAAAGTTCGAAACGAAAATTCAAAACACGACGTTCCATTTTTTGTTCCTTTTTCAAAAAACCGCGTCAATACCATACGTACTTTTTCACGCTACTTGACTTAGTAAAAAAAGGTTAACCATAGACCAAAAACAACTTTTTCTACCGATACTCGGTCATAGACAATTGAAGAATGAACGCAATTGATACGGGTTTATCTCAGCGGGTTGCTGTGTTTTTTTTTTCTGGGATATAAGTATGAAATGCGGTGATGTGTGAATGACAGTATGATACATTTTAAATGCGAGAAATGTATGGATAGGACTGCAATATAATATTTGTATTTATTACTAACTAGCTTCTACCCGCGACTTCGTCCTCGTGGAACTCCTCCTTTTTTGCAGTCGGTTAAAAAGCAGCCTATGTCTCTTCTCAGGCTCCAGAATTTCTTTGTACCAAATTTCATTTAAATCGGTCCAGTAGTTTTAGCGTGAAAGTGTATCAGACAGACAGACAGACAGACAGAGTTACTTTCGCATTTATAATATTAGTTAGGATTAGGATTAGGATACCCTGACAAGCAGGCGCGTGCAGTAAGGGTCGCGCGTGTACCACGTCAGGGTAGGCATTCCATACATTTATACCATTGTGCCTATATGGAATGCACGCCCTTGCTGACAAGTGAAATTCATCATTCATGAACGTTGTGAACATAATGAAAAAAGTAGGTATGGAATTAAAATAGCTCATAACCAAACGGTCAGTTTCGATTGCTTTGGTATGTTAATTAAAAAAAAATTATTGGACTTTATAGCGTCCACATATCAGTTGTCTAGGGTACAGAACATGAAAAACTTTGTACATTGAAGAAAAAAAAACTTTGAACGTTTAAAATCGCAGTTAGCTATTCAACTTTTATAAATGACCATGATTTCTAACTAAATAAAGTATTAGAAGTTCTTTAGGTACATTTTTTTTGATAATGTCACCTTAATTCTGACTAGTAGATCAGATTTTGCCTTTTCATTAACTTCCTACAAATAAATTATATACCTATCGTGGGCAAGAAATAGGACACAATAAACCAAACTATACCTATTACAAAATCGAATCTGTATAACACTATCAAATCAAAGTACGATCATATTAAATACAGTCTTATCCATATTAATATATCTTCAATAAATAGGGGCGATCTCGCAAGGTGGTCACGATACAGACAAACTTACACTTCTTATTGTATCTGTGCTTAAGATTATTGACTATTTTTTAAACATATAGGTACCTAATAATTTCTGATGCCTTCGCGGTTATTATACATTGGAATGAAACAACTTTAAACGGATTCAATTCGCGTATTTTTCGTTCCGATGTCGTGCTACGATTATGGAATCTGTAAAGGCTCCGAAACGTCAGCTAATAAAATAAAATACGCGAGTTAAATCAGTTTAAAGTTATTTCATTCCAACATATTACTATATACCTACTCACTGCCTTATATTACCTATTATTTATACCTATTTATCGGCGCGGCCAATCGTAAAATCCGCCCGAAAAGAAATACCTAGGCATATCGTGATTTTTCGACGTTTCATGATTTTGACTGACATAGTGAAATTTATTGAAACTTATGACGTGTCAATAAAAAAAGTTGTACGTTTCTTTCTAATTCAAAGTTAAGTATGAATAAAATAAAAGTCTGATGAGGATATAAGAAGAAAAACGGAACTTGAAGTTTCTGCAATGATAAAGTACTTACTAGATAGTTGAATTAAAACAACTATAACGGATTCAACACGCGTATTTTCAATTATTTGCTGACATTTGGAAAATTACATTTAAAAAAATCACAATTTAACTACTTACTTAGGTACACACTTTTAAAATATGTGTGAAATAGGTATATAATATATGTTTAATTCTATACGTAGACGCTGAATATATTCTAACGCTAAAGTGATCTATAGCTGTTTCATTTCAATTTGTAATAACCGCGTAGACAACAAAAATGATCACTAAATAGTTTTTAATAATTTCTAATGTCTTCGCGGTTATTACACATTGGAATAAAACAACTATTTACTTGTATATTTAACTCGGATCTAATAAGGTAGTTTGCATAACTGTATAAATCACTTTAGCGTTAGACTATTGTCAGCTCAGTCGTGCTACGATTATGGAATCTGTAAAGGCTCCAAAACGTCAGCCAATAAAATAAAATACGCGAGTAAAATCCGTTAAGTTTCATTCCAATGTATTTAACAACCGCGAAGGCATCAAAAATTATCACTAGAAAGTTTTTGACAATTTAGGTACTTCAGTTCAATAAGTACCTACCTATGCATGTGAATGGAATACCACTCGACTGAAAGTACGTATGTAGCTTATTCGTTACAAAAGTTACCAATATGATGTATTATTATGTATAAACAATCTCCATATTAGGTGTAACTTATTCAAAGCGCGGCACGGACGGATCGCTCGGGTTTTATTTGCTCGTACAGTTGCGATGCTTCTTCTCTTGGTCCAAGTTACGAAATGTTATCTCCCTTATAAAAAAGGCTAGCTGTCCGCCCTGGCTTCGCATGGATCCCTTTTTAATAGCCTATGTCACTCGGGAATAGTGTAACTTCCCAACAGTGAACGAATTTTTCAAATAGGTCCAGTCGTTCTGGAGCCTTTTCAATCCAAACAAACAAACCTTTCATCTTTGTTATATTAGTATAAGTATAGAAGGAAAGAGTCTCAAATATTTAAACCTATATAAAAAAATAATGTACCACTGTTCGCGCATAACTTTTGATTGACTAAACTAAATTAGATAATTCTTTTTTGGAGAAGGTAAATTCAGGTTTATGACCAGCGTTATTTTTTTCAAAAATAATATTATTATAGCTGGACGTAGTTCGCTGGGTCAGATAGCTATTTACCACAAGAAGACATGCATAGGTCTATTGTCAGCTCAGTCGTGCTGCGATTATGGAATCTGAAAGGCTCCGAAACGTAAGCCAATAAAATGAAATACGTGACTTAAATCCGACTATAGTTATTTCATTCCAATGTATAAATAAACACGAAGGCATGAGAAATGATAAAGAAGAAATGAGTTCTAAAACCTTTTTTAAAAAGTAGTAAGAAGTATTATCAATTAATGCAGTGAATTTATCAAGATTGGATACACTAGTGGGTGCTTTTAGGTGCAGTTAACAAAACTGCATCTTTGCTGCAGCAAATTTAGGCATCAGTAAATAATACTACCTAAATACTAACCTATATGTAATATATATGTATGTATGTATATACTTACTGTATTATTTTGTAAACTATTACACAACAAAATAACTATAGAAATTGACGCGACAGCAAAGCAAATGTACAAAAATGAACTTATCCTTTTAAGAGATCTTATAAAGTTATCGTTTTTGGGAATTAAACAACTAGAAATGGATTTTACTCGCATATTCTATTTTTGACTGACGACTGAGCTGACGATAGTTTAACGCTAAAGTTACTATCAGCTCAGTTGTGCTACGAATATGAGAACTGAAAGCATATTCAACGTCACCGCTTTTGCCTTAAATGACCTCCTAAAGGGGACGTCAGACTACACATCAAACGTCATCGGCCTGGAAGACAGCGCTTCGGTTCCGATACAACCTCGCCTTATAAATATTACAAACGTACAACGGCCCCTTAATAAAAATAATACAACAAGCCAAATTCAACCTTATATTCTGAAACTTAAGTTCAAATTTGAATGTGTTTTTGTATCGCATAAGGGGCTCGATAGAAGGTTGCCAGCAAAGCAACCAATTATAAGTTGAGTTTGATATTACACTTCAGAATTTTGATTTTTCAATCGTTTTGTTACAACGGTTTGACGTGAACGAGTCGGTTATTTATAATTAAAATGGCGATTCCATTTCTGATCTCGTACGATTTTGGTTTTATTTTTTAATTCGACGTCGATCAAACGCGGACTTGAGAACTGTTACGAATGGTTAAGTTTATTGCGAACGAATAATCAATTTTTTTTTATATTTCCCACGACTTTTAGGGGCGTATTTCACTAAATTTAATTTTAAGATTTCCATAATAGGTTATAAGCGGCCCGCCCCGGCTTCGCCCGGATCCCTTATTTTTATAGCCTTTGTCACTCGGGAATAGTGTAGTTTCCAGCAGTGCAAGAATTATTAAAATCGGTCCAGTACTTTCGTTTTTCAGTTTATTCGTTACATACAAAAATAAAAAAATACAAATCTTTTCTCTTTATAATAATTATTAGTATGATAGGATTCATGCTAAACAAACGCAAATTCATAATATTTTTATAGTTCGGTATGTCATGAAGACTCTTTTTTTTAAGATACAGACTCGTAAAAAAAAATCATAAATTTTACTGCTTTGTAATGGAGTTTTCTAGAAGCATCGTATAACTTTTATCAGTGTTCAGCGTACCTAAATCTAAACAGAAAAGAGTCTTGACGGACAGATAAACAGACGTACCACAAAGTGTAGGGTTCTGTGTTTTCCTTTAAAACTACGCAACCCTAAAAAACATTAAATCAGCCCAATCTAATAAAACAAAATCAATCATGACAAATGTCATCTGATAATGACAATGTCAACACATTTTATATCTGTACTATTTATACTAATATAATCAAGAGGAAAGGTTTGTTCGTTTGTTTATTGAATAGGCTCCAAAGCGACTGGATCAATTTGAAAAATTCTTTCACTGTTGGAAAGCTACACTATTCCCGAGTGACATAGGCTAAAGAATATTTTGGAAAAAAAAGGCATCTGTGCTAAGCCGGGGCGAACTGCTAGTAACTAGGAGTAACACTTGTTTCTAATATACCTAGGTTTCTATCATTACTGACAAAAAAGTGGTAAATAAAACAATTAATTATTCAAAAACATTAACAAAACAAAAAAATATAGTTAAACAAAACGACAAAACAATATCAATTGCGGTGCCCGGTGGCACGACATCGCAGAAGCGAAATAACTTCTTCATTTTTTAATCTGACAATATTTCTGCATCTTAAGATAATGCTATTAAAAATCAATACGCGGTAGCGGTCCAAAAGTTCGTTTTCAACCGCCCTTGCAGTTTGTATGGGGACGTGGTCAGTGAGTTTTTGGCCAATATGTTCGGAGAGAGCAAAAAGGATGGTCGTTTTGTTTATTGTATTGAATCGTCCAATCTTACAGTCGGCGACGAATGTTTGAATAATTTGGTAATATATAAATATATTAATTAATTAATTATTTACCTTCTTATTATATGACTAACTTTTGTCTGCGATTTCGTCTGGTATACGCGCATAGCCTAGATATGCTGCCGTCATTTTTAAAAAGGCGACCTTCTGACAAAACTTACTTTTGAGAAAATCGCAAAAGAAGTGCCCAACTTTATTTTATTTTTTTTCATTGGTTTATGAGGCGAATATGACTTACGTGAAAATTCGTACTTGTAGAGTGATGTCTATTCTATCTTATGTATATTTTTTTATTACCATTTTATACATTTAAATGAATAAAATTAATCAAAAAACATTTCTTTAAATTATTGGGATCAGTTTTTAATCGAGCATAATCCACTAAAAAGCCGTTTGAGTCCCGAAGCGACCTTTTAGTGGAGTAATTTTCACAAATAAATATGCAGCCGGAAAATTTACTGTTCATAATTCTCTAAAAGGCAGTTTATCCACATAGCGGCTTTTTTGTTCAGTATTCACATTAAAAATGTTTCTAAAAAAATTATAAGAAAGACGTTAAAGTGCAAAGACTGCCATTTAAGAAAGCAATGACATTAGTATACCGGTGAAAAAATCCTTAAAAAGCAGTAAAACTCCAATTACTGCTTTTAAACCAATTATCGTATTTACAATACTGAAAGTAATGCCTCTATAAGAGCAGTCAAGTGAAATGACATTGTCAAATCAAACCAAATAATTGTAGCAAAGTTATAGTTGTTGTGGGTTTATTAATAACAGGTTCTTTTTTAAGCTGATTTTTGAAAAAAATACTGTTTTAGTATTTATAGGCAATGCAATACTGACAGTAGTTTAACTCTAAAAGTTTTTTTTGTGATATTATACTAATATCAAAGCTGAAACTATTTACTGTCTAAACTGTGTCTTTCAAAATATGAAACATGTTTACTTATATGTTGCATTCTTAGCATAAATACATTTATTATTCAGCAAAATACAAACATATCGAAATGACCACATTGATTGCTGAGAAGAAA
Source organism: Polylopha cassiicola (assembly GCA_038024825.1). Lineage (NCBI taxonomy): Eukaryota > Metazoa > Arthropoda > Insecta > Lepidoptera > Tortricidae > Polylopha > Polylopha cassiicola. The sequence goes on from CP149062.1 coordinate 4,649,039, forward strand.
CGTTGCAAGAAACTCAGCAGGAATAACAAAAATAATTTAAATTGCCTTGGGTAGCACTCTAGATAAGTAACGGAGTTCCTTCGCAAGGACCTGATAAACATTGAACTTCATTGTATGGTTAGGTTTATCCGTGAACGTGTCATTCAAAGATTGCAGACGTCCCAAAACGGTGGTTGTATATACCTACTCATAATGTTATCATTTTTGTTTTATGTACCACATTCATAATCCATTTTAAAGCTATTCGAAAAAACATTATCTAGCGGCCAGCTTTTACGATAAATTGCAATCTTTACAATACAGACCCATCTGTAGGAGTTTTCTTTCAATACATTGTGACTATGACCTATTTAGAAAATTATTATTAAGTGTTCCTTTAAGTAGAACATCTAATTAAGCTAAGCTATTGCTTAACTTTATTCTAACTCCATCGTAAATTGTATTTTACCATTGATATGGAATTACAATATCAAGAAATACAACAACACTCTTTCGGGTTCTTTTAGTTGTTTTGTTCCAATGTGTGATAATTAGTAAATCATCAGAAAATAGACAATATAACGTTCAAAATGACTAAAATGACACATCTTTTGTCGTCATACGACATTACAATATTCGATGTACCTACGTAGGTAATCGAAATTATATTAGGTAATACTTAAAGGATGCATTTCTTATTTCATTTCATAAATAACTTTTTCTATAACAGCAATAAATAAGAACCAACTATAAATAGGTGTACCTTCTATATTTACTAACATACTGTATAGCTCATAGTGAGTCAAATACGTAACTAAAGATAGTAGTTTTTAAGCATTTCGTAAATCAGTTGTAGTTTACACGGGAGTAAAACTCAGTATAGATTAGTTGAAAAAAACTTTAGTTTAGATTATATTAAAAACAACTATAATATATCATTCAATTGAATATTAAATTTTACCTTTGAAGTTTCATGCAGTGTGTAAGTAGTAGACAACATCGTACCTCGACTTTTGGCGCACTAACATAATTTTATTGACGCATTTACAAATAGAACTGCACTTAATAACTCACACCTACACGTAACTTAACTGCTTTTTAATTAATTATTGCGAGAAAACTGCTTTTTAGTGTCCAATAGCCTACCAAAAATAGCAACTAAAAATGTATAAGAAAGTGTTAACTTCTTTCTTATAAGTACGATTAAAAATTTGAACCACTAAATAATTATTAAAAAGGCAGTGTAAGCGACATGACGACCTTTTAAGAAATTTTTGCTCAAAAACGGCCTTTTAATGAATTATTGTGTAGTTTTTGCTATTGTGAATTGGCAGCCAAGGGACTGAAACTGCCTTTAAATAAAGTAATGTAACGTTACTGCCTTTTAGTAAATTTTACACTAAAAATAATGTCGCGTCACGGCCTTTTTGAGGAAAATCTGAAAAAATATCTCGAGAACTAAATAAGATAGAGAAAAACGGGTTGGATGGGTCGACGCGCCTTTTTTTTCTGATCACGCCCATGTATATAACTCAAAATCGGTAAAGTGTCAGATGGTCGCCTTTTTAAAAATGACGGTAGTATGCCGATCCTATGATCAAAAATGTAACATAAAACACACTCTTCAAGTTGTGGGTCTATTAAGACCCGAAACCTCAAGAATATTTTGTATGACACATGAAAAAGGGGGTAAAAATCGTGATTCCTTACTACATCTATTTCAAACTTTGCTTTAATATTATTTAACAAAATTGATGGAAGATGTTTTTCGAATTTTATTGAAATTCATAATTCCCTGTTTAACCCCCTAATGGGGTTAATGATTAAAACGTCCCGGTTTACATTTATAGTTACAAAATAATCAATAACAGAAGAAACCTACTAAGAATCCTATTAGAATCATTTTAGACTTTTACGCGGACGAAAATCAATATTTGAATACTGACCATAATAATAATATGTGGCTGAGTGTACAGTCGGTAGGCAAATGAATTGCGCTCTGCCGATACCGCGGCGTGCATCCTTGTTTTCATATTTGTCCACTCTATATTGTTTATTACTGAGTTTCTAGGGTTGTCGATAAAAAAGTAAAGTCCTATAAAAAAGTTAGAACTCTGGAATTACTATTAACGTTCTTGCACTTCCTCAAATACGTTGCAAGGGTTATTAACATGTACAAGTTAATTATAAGTTAGATACTTATAGGAATAATTGATCACAGGGCCAAAATCCTTGTTTAAATTGCCTACATTAAAAGTTTTCAAAAAGAAAAATGAAAATATGTATTGGATTTGACATCGTTTGCGGTTGTCAAATCCCATACATTTTGGTCGTTTTGTTAACGTTAACGTTGAACGTTGGCACCTTGTCTAGGGGTAAGGGGGCGTAGACAAGGTGCCAACGTTCAACGTTAACGTTAAACGTTGGCACCAAAATGTATGGGATTTGACATCCGCGAACGTTTGTGACGTACGTGACAGTCGTTCTCGGATGTCAAATCCCATACATTTTGGACGTTTCGTTTAACGTTAACGTTGAACGTTGGCACCTTGTCTATGGGTCCAAGGTCTTAATGATCGATGCAAGAATAAGATGGAAAACATGACTTTCTGCCGGGTTTTTAGTTTCTTCACAGCAATGATGATCTTTTCGAGCTATCTTCGTAAGGTAGTTAAATTTTAAATTTTCTAAAATAAAATATTTTGCATAAAATAAAATCACTTTAGTGTTAGACTGTCGTTAGCTCAGTCGGCTGTAAATATGGGAATTGTATGGAAAGATTTCGAAACGTCATAGTTGAAATGAATCTATACTAATATTATAAAGCTGAAGAGTTTGTTTGTTTGTTTGAACGCGCTAATCTCAGGAACTACTGGTTCGAATTCAAAATTTTTTTGTTGGATAGACCATTTATCGAGGAAGGCTTTAGGCTATATAACATCACGCTGCGACCAATAGGAGCGAAGAAACAGTGGAAATGTGTAAAAAAAACGGGTAAAATAACTATTCCACGCGGACGAAGTCAGGGGCACAGCTAGTCAATTATAAAATGGAACATCACGAAACCCCGCTCTCATACCGTAGAAGCACTTATCTTTGTTTATTTTTGTTTTTTAAGAAAAGAAAAAAAATGTGTTTTTAATAGTATAACTGACGGAGTAAATTGTCGTTTTCACCCAATCGTGATAAATTGGCAACCCTACCCGTATATTTGACGTCCATGTTTATTGTTGATATTTTTTACCCGTCGGATTGTCCCATAGCTTGATATTCAAATTAGGCAACCATTGTGTGCGGGCATGTTAATACTTCGACTATGGTATGACTTAGGGATAGTGCATATTGTAACAATTTAATGATTTACAAACGTTTATCCTGGGTTCTTAACCTGGATATTTACCCCGCAATGGCGTGCATTCCATACAGGCTCTGTGTCACTAATGTATGAAGTGCCTTCCCCGGAGCCAGTGACGCTACCGCCACTGCACGCGCCTGGCCCTCGGGATAAAACTTGTATTTCGCGGTGCAGTGGTAACTATCAGCTGGTAGTTGTCTCGAACGCCGAATTTCAAAGTGAAAAGTGAGCACAGCGTAGTGGCGAGTAGCGCGCGAGTTTTTTTTTTCTATGGGTACCTACCTAACTTTCAGTTTTTGACCAAGTTAATACCTATTTACATAACTTCGCCCGGATCCCTTTTTTTAAAGCCTATGTCACTCGGGTATAGTGTAGCTTTCCAACAGTGAAAGAATTTTTAAAATCGGTCCAGTCTTAATAATAATCGTATTCAATCCAAGCAAACAAACAAACAAACAAACTTTTCCTCTTTATTATATTATTATTATTAGTAGGTATAGATATAGATTACTTGTGTGTAGGTATAATAGCCAAGAAAGCATCAAAAATCTTTCTTTATTAGTTTATTTATAGAACCTTAAGTTTATTTGCAAGTGTGCACGACCCTTCATCTGTCTGAATAATTATCCTATTAGGCCGGTACCTGCAGATAGCTCTATTTGCGAAGCTGTATATATTGTTTTATTTGCCGTTTCCTATGAGATATGGCCATAGAAAGCATATAAGATTATCGGTTTCATGATGGTTTTATACTTCGTAAATTCACATCTTGAGAAATGATCATAGTTTTTGATAATTCATAAGCTGATTTTGCAATATCTCATAATAAATTAGTTAGTAACGTTTTAAAATAAAATATGATTAGAATTTGTGGTTGTTGTGGTACAAAATAGTACCTAAAATAATTTATATATTACCTAAACTACATAAGTAATTATTACAGGTATTTCTTTCGGTAAGAAAGCAAAATAAGGTTTTAATGAAATTATGGGCAATTATTTTTTGTTGTTTATTAAATATAGGAAGGTACCTTGTCTTCCTATCTATATACTTTTATTATACTTACTTTATTATTATGATATTATGCAGACCCTAAATTACGGGTCAAAATGCTTGAAATAGGTAATTAGGTATATTGATGTGGACGACTGCGCAAGCGCTCCCATGTCCTTGGCCTATCGCGTCGAAGAGGCACACAGTGGCGTTTTAGCCAGTAAGAGTCTGGCATAACCTTTTGCCTTCCCCAGGGCAAAAGGTATCCATGAGGATTTCCCCACTTAAAAAAAAAAAGGTAGTTAGGTATAGGTATAGCAAGAGACAATCACTTGTCATGTATATTTTTTAGCATACTACTATATAGGTACTTCGTGATAGATTCGTAGAAACATTGATATGAACATAACTATCATCAAAGCGTCATATTTCATTGCTTACTTAACTTTTGCACAATTATGTAGCTACCAACACTTTAGACTTAATGTCATACTGCATTATTTTAACATAAACGAGACAATTTTAAACACTTTCATTATCAAAACCGGTAAATAACATAATTAGCGACACAGTAATTATTTTGAGGAATTCTCAAAAAGACACCGTTTAAAAACCTATAATGCTAAGGTATTCATAATTTTTCCAAAAAAAGAGAAACAAACATGGCGGCGTACAAAGCAACCTTTTCTTACCGCAAAAAAGTTTCCGCAGGGGCAAGCGGGCATTTTTCCCTTTTCTCTTTTCAAACAGACCGCAAACTCGGAAAAAAAAGTTACCAACACTCCCGACCGACAAAGGGGATTTTTTTTTATTTTATATTTCAAAATATTAAGCGACATCGTTAGTGGTTAACATTTGTTAAATATTCGAAATATTTTTCCCCGACCTTTTTTCGGCCAAACGGCCTTGTTTGGTAAATAAAGTTTCTGTTTTTTATTTTACGAGGTTTAAGAACAACTCCTGAAGAAAGTTCGCAAATAATTTTGATGAGTTTTCATCGAAAAATTCTAGGTGATAATTAAACTGAAATAGGTACCTTAACGATAACTTAAAACACCAGTTTAAAAGGTTCAAAAAGACCAAGACAAAGAAAACGTCAAGCAGTCATAAACCATCTCCAAAAACTACCAACAAAGACAATCAAGCTTCAAAACAAATCCAAAACTAAAAAGTTCAAATCAAACTATAAAGCAACAGTAAAACCCAATATCAAATCTAGCTAATTCCACGTTCAACTAATCCCTAGCTATTTCAACACACGTTCCAATTCAACCAATCTCGGTCCTCTGAGTGTCCTTTGGAATCCATATTCAAACATCCAGCGATCTGTTGACATCTGCAATCGTATTACAACAGGTGGATGCATTTCCATTCGATGAAATGGAACGTTTGGATTCTGGAGTAACTTGTACAAGCTAGTAGATAAGGGGGCCTAGACCATGGGCCATGGTTTAGATATTCCGATAGTGTGCAAAGAAATCATGTCCAGTATATTTTATAAACCATTTGGGAAACTTAACTGTTATTTTTGTGGATAAATATCTTTATACATAAAAGAAGAAACTTTTTCATGACTGACATTAACGCAGGTCCTAAACTATAACGGTTAGAAACTTAAAATGTTGTACAGATGTTCCTTTAATAATGTAGGGGAGCGTAAAATAAGGATTTTTTGAAAATTCACCCTTAAGGAGATAAACGGAGGTGCCTATCGTTTGGGCACAAACTAGACAAAAATTAGGTAGAAGTTCCTTAAAATCGAAGAGAAGGTATTACATGTTTACAAATACCTACTTTTACTTTTTTTTTATCCAAATTCATTATAAAATTTTGAGAGGTAAGTAGGCAACATTTACTATCCTAATTTTCACATCAAATCGACCAAGTGCAATTAACTACCTAGACTTATAAAAACTGAACTCGCAAGCACTCGCCACAAAACCAAAGCAAGTAGTTTAGTGCATCTGAAAATGCATCAAAGACTAACTTACCTGCACCCTCAGAGGGAATAGATGAACGTGGCGCAGTGCAACTGTTTGATTTGTCCCCCGTACTTAAAATACATTGTTTCTGCTGCATTGTGGAAGTGCAACTTAATGCAAGTGCTAGTTGAGCTTTATTGGTTGTTTAACGAGTTTAGTTTGATATGCAGCCGATGAAGTATAATGCGGTGTGGATAATTTAAGTTAAAAAAAGAGATGGAATTATGGGAGCTGTCAGTGAAATGAGAGGATCTAGAGCTGATGATTTGTCGAGTCCACACGTCAGGGGGCCTAGACAAGGTGCCAACGTTCAACGTTAACGCTGAACGTTGGCACCTTGTCAACTACTTGACTACTTGATCACAAACGTTCGCGGATGTCAAATCCCATACATTTTGGTCGTTTCGTTTAACGTTAACGTTGAACGTTGGCACCTTGTCTACGCCCCCAGGTCGATGTCGTCTTATTCTCGCGGTGATCTGTCAAAAATCGGTAGGGTTGTTGACAGCGCGATATTGTTATGTCGAAGTTGTCTCTTATTTCTTCATGTCGACAACTAAAAAATATCGACACAACAAACCTTCTCCTTGTCGACAATGTTCTGAATATTATGTCGACAAAATGTCGACTCGACAGTTCAACATCGGCCGCTAATCATACATTTGTCTAAGTGTTTTGTGATACCTGATACCTACCTGCAAAACAGCCATGCTTTCAGCTTAGCGAGCATCCATTTCTTTTTTTTATTTTATACTACCAATCCCAAAAAAAAAATTATTCCTAAAATAACGTAAATCTGGGGTGACTGGGATCTTGGACCATTAGTTTTTTAAAGCACAAATTAGTTACTTTCAAAGAAACAGTTCAAGATGAACAAGAATGCACATTAAATAATAAAAAAAAAATCGAAATGGAAGCAAACCTCTATCGAAGTAGTATAAGTACTCGTTAATTCATTAATACAAATCGGTTCTACCTTCAAAATGACTAGTTGTTCTTACATCTCCAATTGAACACACATCAACTATTTGCAATCTTTAAAACCTTATTTACCACGCTCTAAGGTCTAAAATGTTTAATTCAGATAGCAGTAGAACTTTACACACACCATTAAAAGACAAAACCAATTTACATTCACGATAACTCTTACCCCTTTACTTTTAAGGTTTAGATTCGAAATCGGAACAGCAAATACGACTATCAATTATGTAACCCAAACTACAAATTTTTCAGTTCATTCGTAGTGGACCTTTTGGATTTATCTTAAGGGTGATTATTGCTTGATGTATGGTACGGCTTAAGATGGTTGTCGTGCACTAATGAGCATTTAATAACAGCTGTTTTTTCGCTTAGTTCGATCCTCGGATCGGCCATACGTTTCAGATGAGTCGCTTCAGGCAATCTCTTATTTAAAATACAGAGTAGCGTATCATTGTATGAGTCAGAGACAATTTTTCATACATTTATATAAGTAGGTAAATGTAATAAAATCGTGGCAGATGAAACGGTTCAGTAGTTTTAACGTGAAACAGACAGACAGAGTTACTTTCGCAATTAAAATGTTTTGAATGCCCATGAAAATAATATAATACTATTCATTTGTTTAAGGTACCTGGACTACCCACCCGTTGCATTGTCAAAAATAGATGAAACAGTGAGTACCTAAACCGTCTTATTTAAATAATAGTCAACTTTAAAAACCCATCACAACGTTGTTCTATCAAAGATATTTTATAAATAATACAGGAAACATGTAATTATCTGCTAACTTTATGTAATAGATAACTGCCATAGACAATATCTCCATTATTTATTTTTTTAAATATAGACGACATACTTGCCATAACATTGTTTTTTTTTTCAAATAATAAGTCTCATAATATATTTCAAATACAAGCACATTCCATCCGTAGCACGCAGCATCACAAATAAGTTTTGTATGAACCATCTCTGTCGTCACCTACTCTCCCTGCAAAAGCGAAGTGAAGACCTTTCAATCATTATTCGTTTATGGCGTATAATTATTTAGATACGCATTTGTGAAGACAAATTCTAGCTGATGAGGCTCCAGGCGTCACGCTTCGGGATGCGCCCTTTTTTAAAAAAAACCTTTTTTAATTGCAAGGAATGGTTTGTTAATAAAAGACAGGCTGATACCTTTTTTGTTATTTGGGATTTATGGATTCGAATTTTGTGATTTCTGATGCCTTCGCTGATACACATTGAAATTAATCAGTTATAACGGATTTCGCATTTTTTATTTGATGACGTTTCGACAGCTTTACAGTTATGATATTCACTTGTATAATATATAGTTACTTTAGTGTTAGACAATTGTCAGCTCAGTCTGCTACTATTACCTACAAATACCTACGCGAGTTGAATTCGTTATAATTGTTTGATTCCAAAGTGTTATAACCGCGGAAGCGTCAGAACTGGTAACTGATTTGCGGTAACTGATTTGTTATTACATTTTCTTGAATTGGATCCCGAAGGAATTGCTTAAAAGCTCATCACTACAAACCTTGTCCATCCAGAGAACAAGAAATACTTTAAAAATTCACCTAATTTGGTGCAGTCGTTCGGAAGTAAGCGCGTACGTACATTCATTTCTGCTATTCATTCTTTATATTAATATATAGATACGACATACGTATCTATGTAGTAGCGTACCAGGTTCTGTGTTTAGGTATATCTTGACTGATAGCACAGATGTTCAATAGGGCTAAACGCTTGTCAAACATTTTACATCTTACAATCATTTCGTCACGCAAGCAATCTTTCCAAACTCCCGAAATATGCGCGCTTGGCGTAGAGCGTTCGTAATTTTTATCGTTCGCATCAGAACTGGATTAATGACCCGACACGTCTAGTCATACGGTGCTGGCGAATGCAGTAAAAACGCGCTTTGGGGTGAATGTATAGAGAGACTAGAAGCGGTTTGATGTTTAGCGTTGAGGATTGCAGGGATGGAGATGAAAAATATAGGTTAATTGTGATAAGGGGACGTAGACAAGGCGCCAACGTTCAACGTTAAATGAAACGACCAAAATGTATGGGATTTGACATCCGCGAACGTTTGTGACGTACGTGACAGTCGTGTCACTATAGTGTCACTATAGACCCTGTTGGGTACAGGAAATTATCGACTAGTAAGTAACGCCCCCTATTTCTTTTATTTGTATTATAAAACAGTTAATTTATGCGTAGAATTAAACAGAAATCCCTACTAATATTATAAATGCGAAAGTAACTCTGTCTGTCTGTCTGTCTATTACGCTTTCACGCTAAAACTACTGGACCGATTTAAATGAAATTTGGTACAAATCCCTACTAATATTATAAATGCGAAAGTAACTCTGTCTGTCTGTTACGCTTTCACGCTAAAACTACTGGACCGATTTAAATGAAATTTGGTACAAAGAAAGTCTGGAGCGTGAGAAAGAACATAGGCTACTTTATAACCGACTGCAAAAAAGGAGGAGTTCCACGCGGACTAAGTTGCGGGCAGAAACTGGTATTTTATATTTTAGAACAAGTCTTCAGTCTACCTGTGAGCTGAGAGCGCCTGGATTGGTCTTGTAGATAAAGGTCAGTCGAGTCACAGATTACTAAGTACTACTAGGTATAAACTACGTACCTGACACATATATCACTCAATACAAAATTTACAATACCTACTGCTATAACAGTCTAACCCGTCGCATAACATTTTGCATCTTGCGTACTAATTATCAACACGACGTACTTACCTACCTGACCTACTGACGAAAGAATGACTACACATCATAAATTTTTAAATGACTTTGGAATGAAACAACTTTAACGGATTTAACTCGCGTATTTTATTTTTGTTGGCTGACGTTTCGGAGCCTTTACAGATTCCATAATCGTAGCACGACTGAGCTGACAATAGTCTTATGCTAAAGTGTAGTGTGTATGTACTATAACCGCGAAGGCATCAGAAATTGTTATGTTAAATGACTTCTCATACGCAGTTAGTCACTTCTAGGCACAATCAGATCACAGCCTCCAACCTTTAATTGCTCCCATCTTGATACTGCTGGTATATCGAGCGGCAAAATGGGTTCGTAGCGGTGAACGGAGCAACTTTGTATGGGGACATTATCGGATTTGCCAGTTTTCAGTGCGCTGCGTTTTTTCGGCTAGTTTTGGGTTGTTACTTTTTAGGGGATGTTTCGAATGTGATTGTGTTTTGTTATTTCAAGATTTACATTGTTTGTGCGTGGTATCTTTGTGATTACGTACGCACCTAATAATGTATGATGACTTCGCGGTTATTATGCGTTGGAATAAAAGATGTCTCATGCTAAAGATATGTTTCATTGTATTGTCAGCTCAGTCGTGCTACTATTATGGAATCTGTAAAGACTCCGAAACGTCTGCCAATAAAATAAAATACGCGAGTTAGATCCGTGAAAGTTGTTTAATTTCAATGTATAATAACCGCGAAGTCATCAGAAATTATAATGTTCTTTCTGTTTATACTTGCGGGGATAGTATGTAAGGTTTTTGACCGACAAAACATCAGTCCTTATCATATTTTTGTAAAAAGTGAAAGAGCGACATTGATAGGTGTCTTCGCTTGCGACAGACACCTTATAGCACTAACCGGCTTATTCAAAATTCATTTCACTACAAACAATATTTATTAATAACTTTGACGACATACAAAATCGCGTACGTCTCCACTCCATAAACAGATCACTGAAACATGTTAAAATTTTATCAACAATCAGTTCCAAGACTTCATGTTCTTAAATCACGCATAATTATGAATCACCATTTTAAAGAAGATTTAGCTCCCACGGATTAAGCAATAAAGATAATTTTAAATACAAAAGCAAGGGGCACGAGCAGTCATGAAGAGATCGGAATCGCACGCGCAGTCATTATCAGATCGATCGAGTGGGCGGGGCCAGGTCCTTTGTTCGGCATCACCTGTCTCTCTCTAACCTGACCGATTGCGCAAGCGGCCAGTACCCAAGAAAGAGACGACAGCCGTCAGGCATGATCGATTCGATTCAAATATGACCATCTCGTTTAGAAATACGTGCAAATATTATAATTGGGTATTTTTATGGAAATTCAGGTTTTTTAGGTTAATTGATGGCAGGTGGCTTTTGACATTTTTGTAATTGTTCTTAATGTGCTTAAGCGCAATTGACGCTTCGGTGCTCGATAATTATAGCAATTAACAGCGTTAATGTTTAAAAGTCACGTCATAAGACAATAGCTTCGGTAAGTGAGATGTCGGGAACATTATCTGATAATAAAAATATACTTGGTGTTATACAATAATTATACTACTTAGATAAAGTATCACTAACAAGCAAAGAAAAATATTAATATAAAGTCGCATGATGTAAAAATAAACTAGGTAGACCAGGTTCAATAATTAATTATTTGAATCTTAGGTAATATTCCTACACGAAATAAAACTTATGTAAGTATGAAGTTATGACTTGCGGATTTTTTTTGTAAATTGTTGTTTTTTTTTATTTTTTGTAAGTAATTATTTTTGATTTTACTTATTACCTACCTAAGCGTTTACGACGAAAAATACTCCTTAATATAATAAAATGGTTAACCAAAACCAGGAAAAGAATACTTAATTATAATTTTGACACAATTTTCATTGATTGCTACTCACCGACAGATGTCGCTAGCAGTCTCACAACAAACCATCAACTCTTGCGCATGTCGAAGCTAACGCCATCTCGCGGCAAAAACGTACACTGCCGCCAACTAGTTAACAAAGACCCTTGATATCCCTTAAGCATTACAAGTCTATGATCAAATCAGAGGTTTAAATCACATCAATTCGCTCTTGTTACCTTAACAATAGAGTTTAAATTCGATCGTTTTGTACTCATCGCGGACGTTGATATATTTAATACTGATTGTAACTTAACCTGTCTAATGTACAAATCGTGGGGTATCTTTTAACACTGGATGGTAATAATTCGATTTTAATAGCGGGTGCATCGGTTGATAAAGTAGTCGATTACTTTTATAACGAATGATTGCTTGAATGATGGTAAATAATGTCTGGATTTTGATAAGTGCGTTCTGATTATGAGTTACGTTGGAGTCAATTTTTAGGGATCGGTAAATGCAAGTGTGTGTAATATTATAAATGCGAAAGTAACGCTAAAACTACTGGACCGATTTAAATGAAATGTGGTACAAAGAAAGTCTGGAGCCTGGGAAAGGATAGGTATAGGCTAATTTTTAACCGACTGCAAAAAAGGAGGAGTTCCACGCGGACGAAGTCGCAGGCAGAAGATAGTTGGATATAACAATAAATAAAACTGACGGGCTGAAGTGACACAATACAGAAAAAGCTAGCGTACTGTCTCTTTAGGTTGCTGAGTCACTGTAACTAAGAAAAAAAATAAAAAAATAGTTAAAGGTAATTAGAAATACCTAATACTTAACGGTAGGTAGGTGGGTGAAATTGGGGTAAAAAACTTCACATTTCTGAAATGGCGTACGTACTTAGCTAAAAAAGTCTAGTAGAAGTCATTTTGCGACTAACCTCAGTTGCAACAATGTTGTGGTATAAACCAAAGGTGCAGTTTAAGTTTAAAACTAATTTTATTAAAATATAAAACTTTTTATTAAAAAAAATATCTTATTAACTTAATAAGGATCAATCTAAACTAAAAAATAACTTAAGAACCAAAACGTCTAAACTTTTAACAACATTGTAGGCACTTACCCCACTGAACGATGTTTTTACCCCACTATCGACTGCAGAGTATTAAATATATCTCCTAATTACGAATATTAAACAAAATGACTTCAACATTCCACAAAACACAATTCTAATTATATCAAAAGAAATCGAATAATCGAACAAAAAAACTGAATAAAAACATGTTCTTAACACGAATGATCACATCACGAATCGATTCAACTCGGCTCACATTATAATCGAATTAGTGGACTTGATCGATTCAGATTTACTTATAATCTTTGTCTATGGATTATACATTTTTTCAAGTACCTGCCGAGAAGATTTATTCGTACTATGTTATGGGTCTTTTGGAGATCTTATGTACTTACCTATGTTTGGAAAATTTTGTTTAAATGCTTTCTAGTTTAGTAGGCACCTAATAGAGTTATTTTTTTAGCACTGTCATCAACGCAACAGAAATTTAAAAGTAATAAAACGAAATAAGGGATTTAACTAGCATATTTTATATAAATACCTACGTTGACGTTTCAAAAAATTCCCATATTCGCAGCACGACTGAGCTGACGATAGTCTATCGATAAAGAATTAGATTGTATTGAAATTAAATACCACATATAACGGATTTAACTCGCGCATTTTATTTTCTGACATTTGGAGAGCTTTACAGTTCCCATATTAGTAGCACGACTGAGCTGTCAAAATAAAATACGCTAGTTAAATCCAGTGTGTAATAACCGCGAATCATCAGAAATGATTAGTTAAAAAGTAGCTTAAATTTCTTAATACATTTTAGCTTAACAAATCGCTCTATTAAAATTATCTCATAAAAAACAATATCTACTTATACAAGTCACAACAGGCTTTCACATTGATTTGTGCGCCTTTGTTTGTGCCCTAATGTGGGAATGGCCGCCCACTCGCCTACTTCAGAAAAAAGGACATAAATAACCTTATGACAAGTAATGTTTGATTTTTATAAATCTTTAACTTGTCTGGTTTTGATGAGGGATTTTAGAAATTAGTCACGTATGAATATTTGTGCTTTTATTCAAATCGAAATCAAAAATATGTTTTTTTACAAGTCTTTATTTAGGCTTTACAAGCTCTTTGAGGTCTGAAGAAGATCAGATACCGTTTCCGAAAAAAGCTCACTTGAGAAGAAACAGCAAGAGACTCAATGAGGTATGTTTTTTTCGAAAAAGTTACAAAATTATATTACTAAGAAACTAAACAAATAAAAAAAATATACTAACTGCAGCCATCCATGTATTTGTGGCGACCAAAAAAAAAATGCAAATCGGTCCAACCGTTTAGGGGTTCAGTGATATACATACGTACAGTAGAACTATATATATAGAGATAATAACAGTAAATAAAAAAGCATCAGTATTAAAACCTGTCAAACCTGATCAATATAGGATTAATGCGGTCGGTAGCTCGGCACGTCAACTTGTGCTACTGGATTATGTTATTAATGATTTCACTGTGTATAGGTTATAATAATTATTATTTTGTTTTGCTTAAATAATTTATCAGTATTAAAAATATTAACTATATCTTTTTTTGCATTGCATTGAACTTAGTTACGCTTTTAAAATTCATATTAAAAAAAATGAAAAATGTTTAAAAAAATGTAACATTTTTTTTAAATTGTAAGGGGGGCTAGACAAGGTGCCAACATTCAACGTGTCTAGGGGCCAAGGTTGCAAACAGATTCGCGTATGGATGACATAATATAGTTTTGTTTTATTTCAGTTAATTACGAAAAAAATATCACGTCAATTTTTAACACACTGTTGTCACTAGTTAACCTAAAAACATTACACAAATTCTTTACCCAAAATACATTCCACTAATATTCAATCAACAGAGACCTGTCAAACAGCCGATTCCAATACCTCCACGGTCTAATCCCAACTGATTTAGCTTCAATTAAGTCGATATTCGATTGACTGTCGACTTAAATCTTTTTTTCCACTGACGGGAGCCGTTTGTTTTTTATTTCGTCTGTAATTTGAAGGCGTGTGACCGCATATGATTGCAAATTGGTATATTATACAGATTTGGAACGGTATCGACTAAAAATTATAATATTTTTTAAAAATCTGATGTTTTTTTGTCTCCGGTTATTACATATTGGAATGAATTATAACGAATTTAATTCGTGTATTTTTATTTGGTGACGTTTCGAATACTTCACATTCCCATATTCGTAGCATAACTGAGCTGATGATAGTCTAGCTAAAAATCATTGATAATAAAAATCTTTATTGAGTAAATTGGACCCAAGTGATACTTTAAACACTAAATTAAATGTTCATTTTTTATGTTTTTAATCAATTTTATAAAGTTTAGTGAAAATTATTGGTACATAAATTGAAAATTAACAGCTTTGATTTCGAATTTCAAAAACTTTAAAGAAATTAGGTGTGTTACTACAAGAATATTCAATCAAGACAACAAAATGGCATGTTGGAAATTATACAGCTTACTTACTGTCAGTAAGATGAGGACTGTGAAATTGGTTTCGAGAATTGTTCGATGCATTTTTGTATATTGATTGTAATTGGCGTCATTATTGTAATGGAAAAGGTTCGAAAAGGTATAAAGAGACTATAATAATAGAAAATCAATATCATAATACTTACACCAAGTGTGTCGGTAGCTAAATGTATTTTTATTATTGACTATAGTAAAAAAATTGGTAAGGTAAGCATGATATTTTAGCCTATAGCTACCTACTTAATATAAAAAAATAGCTTCTGCCGTCGACTAATAAATACGAATACGAGTCGGAATAGTTTTACCCCCTTTAGGGTTCAATTTTTAAAAATATTTATTTAAATGGGCTTTTACCCCCTGTGCTTTAAAATTGTGTTTTTATGCAACCTAATGCTTATTAAAACAAATTCGTTTCTTTTTGAGATACTTAATACCTTTAATTATAAAATGCTCGAGCATTATAGGTTCTAAGATTAAAAGAAATTCGATCGATATTTTTTGCGTGGGTTCGAATCCCACTGGGATTCTCAATTGTCTACTCTTGTATTAGCACAATTATCATTATTTCTAATATTACATTTAGTCAACTAAAGATCTATCAAACAAGCGCATTATACAAACCATGCACTTAACCCATTTAGTAAAAAAACACCCTCATTGTCCCGCACAATTAAAATTGTAAAAAAGCCATGGCGTATACGACTGTCAAACAATACCACGCATCCTGTCAAATTTACAAGCGTTAATGTATGCAAATAGCGTCAATACATCTTTAAGATGACAGGACTGATATTTGGATCAATCTGGACCTCCATTGTATGGTAAACGGGAGGCTGTTACGCCATAAAGGAGGCTTCGACGACGGAAATTAGGGTAGATCCTGTTTATAACTGGTAGCCGGATTTTTGGACTTGTTAAGTTGTTAAGCTTTTTGATTTTTTAATGGGTGAGGATATTAAGATGTTTTAGAGGAGTTCTTTGTATGAGTAGATAGTATTTAATTGCGTAATGTATTTATAGACACTTATAAAAATATATTAAGGTTAATGATATCATAAGGTATTTAATAGACATAATTGGTAGATCAAATAATGTTAAAATATTATTTTATGTATTTTTTATTTATATTGTAATATCAAGAAATAAAACGCAGTGTTAAAAATAATTTTTAGTGCATACACTGTATCTTTTCTGGTACATACTTAAACTGTTGTCTTGTAAGCAATAATAGGATATATATGTATACACATATACAACGATTATACAACCAAAAAATTACACTTAATCGCGAGCGAATTTGGACCTATCTTTGAGGGAGACTTAGGTAAGTGGGTTCAGAAGTGGACGTATTTTATTTGATATTATTATAGTAACTGCTATACCTACCTTAAATTATACATAGTGTATTCTAAACATATACAAGTGACCCGATATGCATGTGACTCACTAATTATACGAATCGACGCCTGAGTCGTCTCACAGCCATTAACACCAATCTAATCTTGTTAATTTAATCCGATGCGACATACGCCCGCTAAAGGGCGTATCTCCAACTATACCTGACTCACATAGTGCTTTTTTCTTTTGACCACTATTCAGCCCACGCTAAGGAAGTCAATCATCAGCGTTTTAAAACTTCTATTGACTTTTGTGGAATTAGGAAGTTTAGAATTTATTTTATGGGCCGTGTTTAGTTTTAGTTTTATGTATGGGTTCAAAATACGAGTAATTGTTGTTTGTCACTGAATACAACATTTATGTTCTTCTACCGTTTTAGGGGGTCAAATTTAAAAAAAAAAATCTTAGTGCTCCTTTACGTTATGAAAGGAAACCTTCTGCAAAATATCAAGTTTCTGAGTTTAGGCCCATCGTTGATATGTCAGTTAGTTAAGCAACTTCTCTTTTTATACAATAATTTTATTAATAAAAAATTAAATAAATTGTTCCGGATTTTTTTTTTAGTCTTATCTTAGTACACAAATGGTTTAGTTGATATATAAAAAGCTGAATAAAAATAATCTCATTAATTATCCAAGCTTAAACACTCCAGTTAGCCACAATATTGATTACGTACAATTCAAAAGTCTTATTTTCAAGAATTAAAACATTAATCAAAAATATATGAAAAGAAATAATTTGTCATCATCATACATTTGTCCAAACTATTTGTATGATGGATTGAATTAATAAAATACTTATAAAGGACTCGTTGTAGCCACAAAACAAACAAAAAGTCGTAAGCGACTTAATTTTTCAATGCGCTTACGACTTAACAAATAAAGTTTTGAAAGGTCGTATGTGTCGAGGTTTGTGGTATACTTAAAGTCGTTTCTGTATGTAAAATGACAGAATTGACAAGAAACTGTAAGTGGTGACGAATGGTGACATTCTGATATGTATAAACATTGAAATGTTTTGTATGAATTGAAATATAGTATATGTTGAGGTTTGCTATCAATTCTACTACTTATGCGTGCATATATAAAATAATGAAAAATGTGATTTAACATTTTTTTAAATTCATCCTATAAGGGGTTTAAATATGAAATAAATCATATTAATTTTAATGCATTCAAAATTAAAGTTTAATAATACATAAATAAAGTTAGGATAAAAATGCAATATAATTATAATTATTGTGTGATTATTTATAGATTTAAATAGTAATAGATTGAATTTAATAATCAACATGGTAATTTTATTTCTCTCTACGTAGGCACCTATAATGAGCGTCGTCGAAGACGTAATTTCTACAAAATTAAGGAACGTTTTTGAAACTACGTAGATACCTATAATAATATTATGACGTCACAGACGTAACTTCTACAAAATAAGGGAACGTTTTTGAACACGCTATTTTTGAATTTAAATAAACGGATTTAACTCACGTATTTTATTTTATTAACAGACGTTTCGGAACCTTTACAGTTTCCATAATCGTAACACGACTGAGCTGACAATAGTAAGATATAAAATAAAATACTTTTTTGTTTGCTTAAGAGTCTCCTTTCAGGAGTCTCGCCACCCGTCCGGTTTTGCAGTGAAGGCCCATTAGCTGGCCAACTGCGCTTCAGTATTCAGTTCGAAAAAAAAAAATAACTTTTTCGTTTTATTCCAATATGTAACCGCGAAGGCATCAGAAATTATTATACTTTGTATCATTTAAATAATTTCCAACATATACTGCTTGAAATACAAAAGGCTGGATTAGAGGCCGGTGACAGATTTACTCACAATAAAGCCTTAACTATGAATTGATTTATGAATACGCGAATAAAGCCTCATACGATATTATAAAAGGGGTCGCTGACTAGCTGACTTTGAGTTTTGATTCTTGTATTTGTTTGTTTTGTTTTGGTATTGTGTCTTATACTTACCTATAGAGCCTTACGGAAGCTATTTATAACTTAAGATGAAGTTTTTGTCTCGATATTTATAATTTAAAGTGAAGATCGGAATGAAACAAGTATTAACGGATTTAACTCGTATTTATTTTATTTTACTTGCTTACGTTTAGGATTACCTACACAAACGATGGACTAATTCCCCAACCACTCAAGGCAGTAGAAAACTGTTCACAGCCTTTGTAAAATTTATTCTTTTTGTATGAAGTTGTGGTTACAGAATTTAGTATAACCCAGATATCACATAATTTATATTGTACAAAATAACATAATATAAATGACACTAATGTAATCTATTTAATTGAGAGACTTTTTCAGTGTCTGATTAAATTCCATTCGTTTCGATTTTAACACAAATGAGATGCGCACAAACGGTGGACTAATTCACTCAGGGCTGTATAAGAAGGCTGTGAACAGTCACAGCCTTTGTACAACTTGTATAGAACTTGTTTGCTGATTAAGCAGTTACACACAGGATGGACTTATCCACCAAGATACCATTCAAAGCTGTATAAGACTGTTCACAGCCTTTGTACAACTTATATAGAACTTGTATGCTGCTTAGGTACATAAGTATTAAAAAACACTTATACCCAGCCGTGGGACAATTATAGGCTGTATCCACCTATGAATCACCTCTTAGACCCGACCACCCACAATTGACTTATTTCAGCAAATCGATTGTTTTTTTTTTTAATTTTATCTAAATATGGTCGACGTGGGCACATTGTGGCGCTCACAATGCCTGCAAAGCGTATAGTTGGTTAAAAGTGTCGCGAATATGCACGTATGATAAATATGGGTGCTTAGGGTTGTCAGTTATCGAGTAGATTAAATTTCTAAAAAATGCGTAAAATTATTAAATAACGCTAGTAAGTTTCTATAAGTACTAATTTAATAAAGAGGAAGGGTTTGTTTGTTTGGATCGAATAGGCTCCAAAACGACTGGAACGATTTGAACATTTTTTTCACTGTTGGGAAGCTACACTATTCGTGAGTGTCATAGGCTATATTCAATTTTGAAAAAAATAGAGTTCCGTGCGAAGCCGGGGCGGATTGCTAGTAAGTTATAATATGGAAAATAGTACGGCACAAGCATGAGAGATAAATAATAAGGCAAAAAATAATTTATTAAAAAAAACTACCTAAAAATGCTCCTATTTTTCCAAAATAATTCTCCAAACCAGTGGATGGATTATCTTGGTTGCTTGTGATGTTTATACACTTAGGTAATCATACTATCGAATTACATTATAAAAAGAGGGGGTATCAAAGTAAAACCAATCATAGTAGGTATACTTGATCACCGACTTTTCATATTTATTTATTATTATATTGTGTCACTTGTTAATAGAAGCAAAATACATTCATTTTAACTTAACTACCTTTTGACACTTCCTAAAATAACTGACTCATTGCATCTTTAATTTAATAAATTTACAATCTGTATAGTAAATTTAAAATTACAGTAAGTAATTGATTTTGACACTCCTGCGCACTCAGCGTAGGCGTCGACGGGAAAAAAGAGATGCATCCGTGAATAGCGGGGTTTATAAAACACAACGATTCAAATGCTATACTTATTATATTAACAAAAGAGATAGTAATAGTACTTACTTATATCTTTTAAAATAATTTAAACTTGATCTTGTTAACTTTTAAAATAGGTAATTATAAAGTTACGAAAGCAAAATTACAGGCGAACCAAATGAAATCATGTTTAAAAGAATCCCTACTAATATTATAAATGCGAAAGTAACTCTGTCTGTTACGCTTTCACGCTAAAACTACTGGACCGATTTAAATGAAATTTTGTACAAAGAAAGTCTGGAGCCTGAGAAAGGACAGCTACTTTTTAACTGACTGCAAATAAGGAGGAGTTACACGCGGACAAAGTCGCGGGCAAAAGCTAGTATTTTATAAAATTACAATGTATGTATTATAAGTTCTGATGCCTTCGCGGTTATTATACATTGGAATGTAACAACTTTAAATGGATATTTTATCTTAGAAAGAAAGAAAATAAATTTATTTTGCAAATTTTCATATGCTTAATTAAAATTACATTAAAGTAACACTTAAAAATTTTATTGATTGACGTTTAGGAGACTTTTCAAATTCCATAATCGTAGCACAACTGAGCTGACAATACTCTTAAGCTAAAGTGTCTGTTTCATTCCAATGTACAATGAATGTAAATAGTACATTACGCACCGAGGCCAGTAAAATAAAAAATGTCTCAGATCACATGTAATTGTCGTCCGAGGCGAAGTCGAGGTTGACAAAAATGTGATCTGAGACTTTTTATTTTACTGGCCGAGGTCAGTATACTATGTTTCTGTTCGACGAAGCCAGAAAGCGGAAATTCCATTTAGCGCAGCGGCCACAAAGTTGCCGCTTTCTGGCCGGAGGACGGAAAATTATATGAAATTCCAAGTGGATAAATTCTATAGGATTCACAGCTATAATAATATGATCTAGGATGTAAAGGTACCAATGCTTTTCAAAAGAATAAAACACAATAAGATACCTTTTGTCAAACGTTTGATACAAGTTTTGATTTATAGCTTCTTATTATAATGAATATTAATTAGGATTGTGTGAATAGAATTAATTATTTTATTTGAGGATGTGTGAGATGTCATCTGTTTGTGGTGAAGGTTTTTGATATTTTTTTTACGTTTAATATTTCATCGTATGCTCGTCTTATAAGAAATGAGCGTGGTAAGAAGACTGATTATAATTAATACAAATATTTTTGGACAATTCACACTAATTGATCTAGTCCCAAACTAAGCAAAGCTTGTACTACGGGTACCAGACAACGGATAAACAAACATAAATACATATAAGACATCCAAGACTCAGGTACAGGTGCCAGTGCTCATCACATTGACCTCTGCCCCTAACCATTGAACTCTGTCTGTCTGAAACTGTCTGTTACAATTTCAGGCTAAAACTACTGGACCGATTTAAATGAAATTTGGTACAAAGAAAGTCTAAAGCCTGAGAAAGGACATAGGTAACTTTTTAACTGACTGCAAAAAAGGAGGAATTCCACGCGAACGAAGTCGCGAGCAGAGGCTAGTGCCTATTAAATTAAACCTTCCTTTAACATTCTTTAGGTTGAATTGGAAATTTAACAAAATAAAAAATACCTATGTTTTCAGTAAAAAAGAAACAAAAAACCTAACCAATTTGTCCAAGTGTCATTCAACTTTCTATCAACTTCTGAATGTATTGTTAACTTTTTTTTTAATTTAAAAATGTGACGCACACGCCGGCGGCGCACGGGTTAAGACATAATTTAATCTACGTCATTGAAGTAACTTCGGATTTTGTACTGGAGATAAATTATTCTTTGCTCGAAAGATCAAGTTCGCCAAAGGATATTTCATTAAAAACTTAAAATAAGTCGTATCTGTACTGTGTTGCTGGTTGTATGGTTGCATAGGTTTTTTGAGAAATGACTAAAGTTATAACTAATGCTTTCGTGGTGGTACATTTGGATTTGGGTGGATCAACTTTTTCTTGCCAACGCGTGTCCGGCGCGTAGTTTTGGTGATTTCTATATCACCAACAGATCTTCATTATGTTTCTTGAATAAATATACAAAAGCAGAACTTTAGTTATCTATTTGCTACGAATATGTGAACTATAAAGTTTTCAAAACGTCAGCATAAAATTAATGTAAGGGAGTAGTCGTAGAGTAGGTAATTTTAATTGCCAAATGTATAATATTATTATAACATAACCCAAAAAAATTATAAATGATGACTTTTTAAATTATTTATATAAAAATATTTATTTAAAAATGACAACAGCTTATTTTGACATTGCATTTAATATTTTTGTGACACACACACGACTGAGCTGACAATAGTCTAACGCTAAAGTAACGCTAAAGTTCTACGATTATGGAAACTGTAAAGAATCTAAAACGTCAGCAAATAAAATAAAATAAAAATACGCGAGTAAATTCCGTGAATACTTGTTTCATTTTCAAATTATGGGATTAAAATATATAATAAACTACCAGAAACTATTAAGGCCCAAATAGGAGTAAAATTTAAAAGGAAACTCAAAGAATGGCTATTATGTAAATGTTTTTATGATTTAAATGAATATTTTATGTAAATTGTTAAATTATTGATTAATTAAGTACTTATTAAAGTTAGTTTTTTTTTTATTTATTTTTTCTATTAGGTTTAATAACTAATATTGTACGCCCGAAACGGGTAAACTGTTGACTCTAATTATTTTATATATAAGAACAATGTACACAGTCTTGACAATAAATGATTATCTTATCTTATCTTATCTTATCTTATCTTATTCCCAGTCAGTACGTATAGTTTAATTGTAGTCATTTCACAAAATAACTAGTACCTTGTATGTACTGCGTCTGGGTAGGCACTCCATACCTTTATACCTTTGTGCCTATAGGGAATGCACGCCCCTGAGTCAGTATGATTTAATTTTAGTCATTTCACAAAATAACTAATGTACCCGGTTTGCCAGCTGCTCTCACAAGCGATAGCTCTCACAAAGTTAGATTGGCTGGCATCGACGGCCGAGACAATACATGTCGTAAAGTATGAATAAAGAAACACTGGAATCCTCTGGGTAATGGGAAAATTGGGAAAACTAATCGAGTGGGTAAATTGATATTTGTAATTGGAGGCTTGTGGAAAACTTGGGAGTGTAAGATTATCAAAGGAAACGTGCTTTTGGGTCTGTAAGTTGATCAAAAAAGGACACGTGCTTTTTGACTTGTCTTGGGAAAACTTGGGTCCCCAAGATTATCAAAAAAGACACGTGCTTTTTCTTTCATTAGTGAAACAAAAACAAATATAGAGAAGGGTTCCGTACTATTATATATAAAAACAGAAAAAATATGTAGCTAGGTATATGGGAGCCCTTAAATATTATTTTCATTACTTATTTTATTTAGTATTATTTAATCTGTGAAAGTTTCAATTGGAAGATCTTCAGCGCAATTTGTATATAGGTATATGTTACATTATACTTGTGTCAATTTTATAAAAGTGAGCAATCCCTTCTTAGGTTTTTAATACATTCCGATACATTTTAAAGTTGTTCAAACTAGTTAGTTAGTAGTTTGAACAACCAGTGCGGCGCACGGGTAGGACTCCATACTTTATAGAAAATATATTTAAATATACATACAATGCACGCCATATGAGCCATCATTATCTTATCATCACTAGTAGGTATGTCAGTATATTTTTTCATCAATTAAATACTCACAATATCCGATCATCAACGCTTAATACTAATTGACTCTAACACGGGATCATCTTATGCGCATGAGCACAATAAACTACGAACATAAGTTTTAAATTTAAATAAGGAATTTTGAACTTAATAGCTGTAGACGTAGAGTTGAAATCAGATTGAGAATCGATTACAGTTTTAATTGTTTCGTAAACATGTGGCCAAGTTTATTGAATAGGATATTTAGTTGTTTGGTACACTATGTGATTAATAAAATAGTTTTCTTATTGACATGAACTACAAAAGTTTAAATAAGTACTATTGCTTTTTTTTTATTCCGCTAATGGCGGAATAAAAAAAAGCAATATTATAGTCGCCATTTTATAGCTTGATAAGAAGTAATTTTACAATCACTCATTACAGAAAAAAAAATCTAAGTATTTTTTTCATTTTATTGTTTATTTATTTGATAGGTAGATACAAATATATTTCTGAACTACTACCTAGTACCTACTACCAATAATATCATTCTCAATAACGGATTTAACACGCTTATATTCATTTATATGCTGATATTTCACATAGACACTAAACTGTATTTCACATAGACCCTAAACTGTTATAACACTAGCACTATTGTCAGCTCAGTCAGCTACAAATAAGGAAATAATAAAGTTGAAACGTCTGCAAAAAAATCGTAGGGTAAAATGGAATGATGAGGGGGGAAGATCGATATAGTTCTTAAAATCTTTAATATCCATTGTAGGTCCATTTGGATTATATGCACCGAAAGCATATTTTTTCTCTATTCAAATATATAAATACATTTTAAAAATACCTAGTTTTAACTACCAAAATGAAATTTTGTTAAATATAATATTTCAGTCTTACCGTCAATCACTTTGTATTCAGATGATATGCGGTATTTAAAGATCTTTTTTTTTACACTTTTCCAAGATGTTTTTTAAATTTTCTCTACTTACAAACCTTCCCCGGACTTCCACGAATAATTCAAGACCAAAATTAGCCAAATCGGTAAAGGCGTTGTTGAGTTATAAAATTACAGCGAAAAGTGGCATTGGTTTTTATATATATAGATTACTAGCTTCTGCCCGCGACTTCGTCCGCGTAGAACTCCTCCTTTTTTGCAGTCGGTTAAAAAATAGCCTATGTTCTTTCTCAGGCTCTAGACTTTCTTTGTACCAAATTTCATTTAAATCGGTCCAGTAGTTTTAGCGTGAAAGCGTAACAGACAGACAGACAGAGTTACTTTCGCATTTATAATATTAGTAGGGATTATACAAACTAGATCAGCAATTATAAACTTCTCTGTCGCACTTGCCTGCGCGACGCTTAGTGTTAATTGATAATACATTTGACATCCGCTGTCGCGCTCCGGTGTCAACGACATTAATGACCAATCAAATTGTTCGTTGCATCTGTCACGTGGACCTTACGTCACTGCTATAGAGGCTATATTGGATTGTCATTCGTAAATTTATATTTAGAAGCTTGATTCCCACATCGTAATCCTAGTTTGTTATTGAGTATAGTTAATTATTTAAACAGACAACAATTAATTTCCTTTGAGTATTCACACCAATTGATCTAGTCCCAAACTAAGCACAGCTTGTGTTATGGCTATAGTAGGTATTACATAATTTTTAGGACTGAACTACAAATTTTTGCTCTCATTTCACTGACAATAGCCTCTAGCAGAAGTTGTACCTGTTACCTCCGACTTAGTCCGGGATTGTGATTACAAAACCGACAGGCCGTCAATTATAATATCTTATTTATAATATAGTGAAATGAACCGTAGCTTATTATCTAACAAATATTATTTTTGTTAAAATTCCTGATTAAAAATAGTACCCTGTGTTAGTTCAGAATAGTTTACCCGGGACTAACTTAGACATTGTTAAACAGAGGTCTATTGTGATATTTGACATTGGATTACTTTCCAGGGTTCATTACAACATGGAAATAGCAAATAATCTGGAATAGCTTAAGTGGCAAAACAATTTCAAAG
Source organism: Polylopha cassiicola (assembly GCA_038024825.1). Lineage (NCBI taxonomy): Eukaryota > Metazoa > Arthropoda > Insecta > Lepidoptera > Tortricidae > Polylopha > Polylopha cassiicola. Next base: position 4,675,248 of record CP149062.1, read on the forward strand.
CACAACATAAAACAGACTTCATAAATGACATAACTCTATATCATAACAGTATAAAAAAACCTGTAATAAAACATAAAATAATTTATATTTTAAGTACCCATACTACCTTTGCAACGGCACTTAACACACCATTTAATAACTTGGCTTTTTTTACCCTCCCTAAAAAAACATCAATAAGTTTTCACATAACGAACAAAACAAGGGAAATAAGCAATAAAAACGCGAAACAAATACGTATTATATTATCGCTGGAGAAAATATTAGCTATAAACGAAATTGGATTTTTCGTCAACAATCTGATTTGGTTATTTCCGTATCTATCATTCCTTAATACAGACGTATTGGGGATCCTTGAAACGAAGAAATTTTTTGTAGAGTTTTTTGTTTATTTAGGAATTTGCGATCTGTTATATTATAACTAGCTAGCGACACGGCTCGGCTTCACACGGGTGCAATAAACCTTCCTCTTGAATCACTCTATCTATTAAAAAAACCGCATCAAAATCCGTTGCGTAGTTTTAAAGATTTAAGCGTACATAGGGATATAGGGACAGAAAAAGCGATTTTGTTTTATTCTATGTAGTGATGAGCGAATTTGTGAATCGGTTACTGGAGTAATATACGTACCTACACACTGGAGAAAAAATTGTTTGTTGTACCTATTTGAATCTCCCATTTATTTTTACGTCAAAATTTATAGATATAAGTCGATTTAGGAGCAGCGTGACATTTTTTCTTTGATCGAGACGCCGTCATTGTTCTCTACATAGCTATATCAAATAATATTCACATCATCACATCATCAGCCTATCGCAGTCCACTGCTGGACATAGGCCTCTCCAATTGCACGCCACTGTGCTCGATCTTCGGCTGCTCGCATCCAGCTCCCGCCAAATAATATTATTAAGTATCAATTGAAATGGTATTTGTACCAGTGCCAGGAGATAATTTGAAAATATTTTTATTAGTTACTTATTGCTTCTTAAATAAATTCTGAAACGACAATGACAGCGTTTCAGACGCTCGAAGATACACCAATTTATGATTTAGTAAGAATTTAGTGTGACATGTAATTTTATACGAATTGCTAAGTTACATTGAAATAAAACAAATATTTATAGAATAATATTAATTATCGAAGATTTAACTCGCGTATTTTATATCAGAAATTACCTATTATGCTTAGTTACGTTTGTGTTAAATGTGTCATGTGATAGCAACGGTAAAAAAAACATTAAAATGTGTTGCATTTTTAAAACAAATCCGGTCGATTCCGTATTCCTGAAGTTATTTATCCTTACACAGAAAATTCTGGATACAATCAAAAGTTTCGTTCCGGCTCTTGTCCCAATCAAACTTTTTTAAATCTTCCGATATCGCTCCCTCCATAATGTCATATTTTCTTTTTCTGCTTTGGCAATAATTTCGTGACGCCATTTTGTTTTTGTACTTTTATTTGGTTGCGGTGAGTTTTTATTTGATTTGTTCTTAATGAGAAATAATAATGTTTTTATTGGAATTAAACAACAACTAACGGATTTAACTCCCGTATGCTTATTCTGTAAGTAATTTTGTAAGTTAAGGAATCTTTGTAGGTCCCATATTCGTAACTGACTGACGATAGACTATTTTAGTGAAGATGTGGGTAGGGTACACTGTAGTTTTCGAAATACCTTTTTACTGTTTTGTCTTTGTATTAAGGAAAGTTATTCTTTAATAATATTATAGCAGTAAGATTTCAAATAAAATCCATAAAAAGACCCTACATCTTACAATTGAAAACCCAAAATTCAAGTTCAGTGTCACAAATTTACGTATTATTAACTTTTATTGCAATTTATCGGGCGGCCATCTTGTAAACGTGAAAATAAAACAATATATCCGCGACCGAAAAAACATTAAAAAGAACTGCTTTAACAAATTACTGGATGCATCGGTATTGTACCCGGGCAATAATCGTTATTCTGTAACTTAAATAAACTTTGACGGGTAGCGCAAGTTTTGAGACACCAGCGATATAATATAAAATATAAATTACGTAAGCACTTTTTAAACCTTTAGTTTTCATCATCTCTGTCATTGTAGTTAATTATATATTTTAGTAGACCGATCTATATATCTTAGTATATTTATGTATGTATTTATGTAGTGTAATATCATCCAGATATATATTGTTTCTATTATGTGACTTTGATTATGTGTTCGATACCTTAAGTCTTATAAGATCTATATCGTAGGTACCTTTAATTAATATATTAATTGATCAAAATTTTTGAATTTTTAACATTTTCGTTCACGTAGGTACCTAATCAGTTTTTTATATTTATAGTCTTTTAAGAAAAGAGAAAATACTTGTCCAATTTTTTTTAATCGTCTAACTTAGGGACTAAATATTTTCGTGTTCTTTACCCAGACGTCATTCCTATTATTATGTTTCTGAGTAGTAGATACTATGTTTTATCATTAAAATATATCTATATGTATGCGGCCATATTAGCCGAAGAACCGATAACCGTGTTCTGGAGTGGAGACCGCGTCTCGGCAAGCGTAGTGTAGGACGTCCTCAGGCAAGGTGGAGTGAAGATTTGCGTAAGATGGCTGGCAGGAGCTGGATGCAAGCAGCCGAAGATCGAGCACAGTGGCGTGCTATTGGAGAGGCCTATGTCCAGCAGTGGACTGCGACAGGCTGTTGATGTTGATATGTTATATTCTACATTTAACCCTCTCGTAGCTTGCCCCACACCGTCAAGGTAGGTGCAGTTTGAAATATAATTACGATCTGTTTAACGTATGTCTTCTTCTTAACATTGGGTGTCCTTATATTTCGCTGTCGAGGCCGACGCCGAGCCTGGTTTGTATCGAATAATAGCGGCTTCAATCTTTGACATGTTGTCAATACGTTATTGTGGTAACCGGGTTATTGTTTTGTTTTTTTTAAGGTTTTATTATCTATGTTTGTTATAATAAATATGTAGAGATATCTTGTTAGTAATTAATGTTAAGTACAAAATGGACTGTCTAATTGAGTTGTTTTTTTGTTGTTTAACGGTTCCGATGTAAATATAGATTCTTAAACTTTAATAAAAATAACATAAATATAGTTCTTAATACCTAACTTTAATAAAAATTACAATTAGGTACTTACCTACTAGCTGACCCAGCGAAATTCGAACCGCGTTTTTTGAGTTTTTTTTTAATAGGTAGTTTTTGATGCTAGGAAGGTGAATTTTTTAACTAAATAGGGGTTGATGGTATAAGGGTGAAAATTTTAGGTTGTATGTAAGTATATGTAGGTACCTATTTATCAATGCGGAATCATGAAAAAATAAAAACCGAAAAAAAAATCTTTGAGGTGACCACCCTCAACATCTAGGCTCTTTGTGAAAATAAGTAAATAAAAAAACAAGTAGGTACCTGTTGTGTACTGACCTTACCATTTTTTAAACCCTGGCAACACCAAAATCTAATTTCAAATGACTTCCGAACGACTGTCAAATTGACACATTCGTATTTAAATTTCGAATCCGATTGACATGTTCCATTTATGGCAGAACGCGTTGCGCGTTCAATCGGAAAACAAGGCATAGGTGATCGAAGTTCAATCTACAACATTAACAATTCACTTTATAAATCTCATATAACCTTTATTACCTTTGGTATTGGGTTTCAAATCGTTTGTATTGTTAGTTGAAGGTGGAAGTTGTAAAATTGTCATTCGGTAGCAAAGGGTAGTGGATCGGAAAGATCGGATCTTGCGTTACATTCCGATGAAACAATGCGGGCAACAAGTGTTTTAGGAACATCGTGATAAAAATATGTGACGAAATTGTTTTAATATAAGTACGAACGTTAACGTTTATTAAATGCACAATGTACAAACTATCGCTTTCTCTCAACATTAGTGTAAGTACGTAGTGATAAGAGTGTTTCTTCAAGGAAGAAGTAAACTGTAGCTTTTGATTCCCTTGCGAGTGGCGATTACCTTAGATATTATATTCTTAGTTTGTTTATAGCTGAAGGCTGTTTTGTTGAGGGGGAGAGAGCTTGCCCTTGTGTCTGAATAAGAGGATCACGAGATTGGATGCTTAGGTATTTGGTAATTTTTGAGTTTACTAATTCTACCATTTAGGCTATTACTAATAGTTCTAATAGTACTAGTAGTATTAGTACTACTAAGTAGTAGTAAGTAGTAAAGGTTGACTAACTATAAAAAATTACCTACTTTTTGAGTTTAGTTTTTTTGAGGATAGTTACAAATTTCCACAATCCCTACTAATATTATAAATGCGAAAGTAACTCTGTCTGTCTGTCTGCCTGTCTGTTACGCTTTCACGCTAAAAATACTGGACCGATTTAAATGAAATTTGGCACAAAGAAAGTCTGCAGCCTGAGAAAGGACATAGGCTACATTTTAACCGACTGCAAAAAAGGAGGAGTTCCACGCGGACGAAGTCGCGGGCAGAAGCTAGTTAATAATAAACCTCGTTAAATAACTTTTCCTTCTTTCAAAGCAGCAATATTCAAATAATCTCAACGATCGCTGATACCCGATGAAGCAATAAATGTTAGCAGGTAGGATTTAGTGTTAAACGCTACAAGATCGACGGAGACACTTCGGCGTGCGCGGGCGCATCGAAACTCGATATCTTACCGACTTAAAATATCGATCTTGGAATAAAATCTTTTGTTAGACTTTAGCGTTAGATTTTAGCTTGACACTTTAGCGTTTGACTTTAGCGTTAGAATTTAGCGTTAGATTATAGCGTTCGACTTTAGCGTAAGACTGTCGTCAGCTCATTCGTGCTACGATTATGGAAACTGTCAGCCAATAAAAAACGCGAGTTAATATCGTTTATAGTTTCATTCCAATAAAATCTTTAGTTAATCAAATCTATTTGATAGTACCTATGTATTTTGATGAGCGCTGCGTAATACAATATATTTATTGACTTTCGAAAATCGATTTTGTTTTTGGATTAAGATCTGCGATATTACTTAGACTAGATAATTATATTTATTATGTAAGACTGGCATTGTAAGTATCTCTATATTTTATATCAATATTTTAAGACCATAAATCGTTTTTTTTTATTCCCAGAAAAGCAAAGACAAAGGCTCGTGACGATAACACCTATGTGAAAGAATCCAAAATCACCCCTAAATCATCAAAATTTATTCATCCCCAGTATTTATGTTCTTTACACCCATCACTATAACTCAAAAATCACATCGAAAAAGAAATAACCACAGCTGATCTACGCAATTTGAATACAAAATTTTATACCAAACAAATTTAAATTTACAGTTCAAAAAATTTGAACTAACTCTTTAACATATTAAAATTAAAATCTTACAAAGACAGTAGCGCCCCTTCCGACTGCTAAACTAAAATGGTTTCCATGTAACTACCAACTTACATCTGCGGTTGGAGGAAACATACTATCAATTCAATGTATGAAGATTCTGGACTTGCTGGAGATGTTGACGTTTTTTGAGATGTTCTTTTAAATTTGTCGGTGATTACGTGATGAGGTACAGTCACGGAGATGATGGTATCTGATGCTGGATAGAGTTCATTCACTTCGAGGAACTGCTGACCTTAGTTGGAGCTTGAAAATTATTTATTTGACTTACGTTGGTTTTACTTGTATGTCCAATAACTATATGTACTTACTTACATACTTGTCCATGATAAGCCAGTCTTCACGTTTTAAGATAAATGCGAGTTTTTTTTAGACAGTTTTGATATAACTAGATAGCGCAAATGTTAGTTGTTTTCAAGTTGTCGTTATATTACGGTTTTTGTCTTTTCATTAGTTCTTGACCGAAGGACCAAAAAAAAACAGTTTTAAATATCCTAGCAGTCCTGGCAGATGTCGTTTAATACGGCAACGCAAATATTATTTATAGTATAGGTCCCATATTCTAACTAGGTACTACATATAACAATCTTCTGACACTAAATTGATTTTACTTATTAAAATAAAATACTTGAGTCTAATCGGTTAGGCTTTTATTCCAATATCTAATAGGTAACTGCTAAAGCATCCGAGATTATTATAATAATATGTTAACCTGATTTGGTTTTATTTATATATTATTATAATTATTAAGTATGAGTTATACAATATAATTCGTTCTCAACTCTTTTGATAACTTCATATCTAAGTCTAATTTTCCTTTACAAATTGCTTCAATAAAAATATACAAATTATTTTATATGAGAAATAGTTAAGACGGATCCCATGTCCTTGACGAGGTATTAGTCAAAGACCTAAGATTGCAAAACCTCAGAACCGAAAGGGCAGATCGTCAAATGTTTTACTTGGATGGGAAGTCTTTTTGACTTTGTGTACCTAAGTCCTGAAAGAAGAACCCACACGTGAGGTGTTGGATCGCTTTAAAATACTGGAAATGTAGTATTTAATAGAATTATTTTTTGCAGATGAGGACTAGGGTGAGCGCACCTCGGAGCGCTCCCCTTTTGTCCGGTGGAGCAGTAACGGCCCCAGGGCCAACTGTATACAGTCACTAGCCGAAAAAAAGAAAAAAAAAAGCAGATGAGGATTTTTAATAATAAATTTCAATAAGGTTGGAATAAAATAACTATACTTAATAGGTTTAACTTGCGCATTTTATTTTATTTGCTGTTGTTTCGAAATCTTGAAACCACTTTAAAGTTAGACAATCGCCAGCTCAGTAATGCTACAAATATTAGAACTATAAAGTTTTCGAAAAGTCATCAAACAAAGTAAATTACGCGAGCACAATCCGTTACAGTTGTTTCATTCCAATGTGTAATAATCGCATAGGCATCAGAAATTTTTAAGTTATTGTCAATTCTTGTATTAGCTATTATAGGATTTCTAGGCTCTTTTAGTATACCTAGGTCTCTAAGGCTAGAGTCGCGTGTGGCCGTCGCCTGCGCAGGTCTTTGTTAGTGCTTGTATTAGTCTGTGCTCTTTTGTTACCTTTTCATTGATTATGACGTCAGATTTGTCATTGGCTTCTAGGTTCCGATTACTGATTAAACTGATCAAATTTCTTGATCGATACTCCATATTATTGTGGTTTGTTCTCAAATTTTTATCATTCATACCTAATTAGCTTTTGAGAAAAAAACTCGTATAAAAATGGGATTGTTTAGTTAAAAATCCTATTTGAAATAAAAATATGAGTACGTAACTTAGAAACGTAATAAAACGATAAATATAGTATAATCTATTAACACCCAAAAACAGTGGCTTCGAAACGACCCGTATAGATTTTAAATTTATTTATGTTCAAAAATAACTATCAACACCTTAGCAGGTATTCAAATGTAAACCTTACGCGACACAAAACTGGAAACTATTTTCTTTACGCAAATAACTAAAACCAAATTGATCGTTGTGTCCAAATGTAACCAGAATCACGCGCATCTAATAAAGAAAACATCAATTAAAAATGACACTTCTGTCGTGGGCGATAAAGGTGTTTTATTCTTTTGAGAAGGTGAAGATAAATTTGGTTTTTAAGGTCAGGTATTTTATACGCGCGGAGGGTCTGTAATAAATAAAGTATCTACATGGTTTGACAAATGAGGGGACACTACTTTTATGGAGGCGGCTTGTATGAACGTGGCGGGTGTATTCGAAAAACCTTACATCGGAGTTATATCGTATTTCTACCTCAGGCTTAAGAGTCTCCTTTCAGGAGTCTCGCCACCCGTCCGGTTTTGCAGTGAAGGCCCATTAGCTGGCCAACTGCGCTTCAGTATTCAGTTCGAAAAAAAAAAAAATATTTCTACCTCTTTTCATGGGCCTTTTAGCATGCACTGTCTCTTCTGTAGGTAGGGCAGCAGGTAACCGGTGACGAGGTCCACCCGGGAGTATCCGGGTTGTGTCATTTCTACACACCTCCCAATTAGCATTGCAAGCTGTGTATGAGCTGTATATTAGTTTATTTGAATACTTACTACTCGCCAGAAAGTCAGAAACAGCTGTTTTTGACTCGTTTTGACTGTTAGTACCTACCTCATGCACCTTAGCATAACTGACAAGAGGCAATAAAAAAAATACAATTTTGATCGTAGGCTTTAAACGCTTCGCCTTAGTTAATATCAGAATCTGTCAAAGTCACCAAGTCATTAATAAATAAGGAATATTTAATTTATCTCCTTCACAATCGTAATTATTGTTGTATTTACACTTTGTATTTTTTTGAGCATTTGATCTGCATTAGCATTAATTAAAAGTTACATAGGACATAAATTAGAATATTATCCTTAATTGACATTTTATTTTATTTTGAGCTGGTACTTACCAGCTAGATCTGTAGTTCCGTATTGTATAATAGGACAGCTTTATAACAAGTTTTCAGCTTTCCTCAACTAGGTACCAACCCAAAATTGGTGTCAGCTCTTGGAAAATATTAGTAAAGAGCAATCTAAAAGCAATATCGCTTCAGCCACCAGAATACCGCCGCCGTCCACCGGCCAAACGTATCAGATTCGTTTCGAACCTGTAAAACACACACAGAATTCATATTAGCCGATTAATAAATTCCCAGAAGTTGGAATAAGACATAAATTTTAATAAAATATACCATAAAAGTATTATCGTCGGTTGTTATCTTAAGTGGTCCGAGTTCGTGTTGTGGCTTTGTTTTGTACTGATTTCACGATTGCTATGTTATAATGAGAATTATGTTTGTATAAATATTTTTTTATATAAATTTTGCTATGTCCAATTTTCTTTTGTTTGTACCAAATTATCAATTAATTTGACAGTCAATTACAAAATCTGCATATTTAATTGAAACCTCTACCTACCTATAAATCTTTGGACAATTCACGCTACTTGAATTAATCCCACAAACTAAGCAATGTTTGTACTAATGTGTAATTTATAGATCTCGTCAGGTAAATCATTTAACAAACCAATACTTAAGTTATTTATATCTAGGTCATCTTGTCATTTATTATCTTCTAGTTAGAACTAATGATGAACCTGTTTATCCTAATGATTACATTACCTACAGGTGATAAAGCAATATTTACGAAAATTACATACCGTCAAGTCTATCGTATCCTTTTCTTGTCACAAAACAGACTAGGGCTTCTGGACACTCGCCTAATGGTTGTCCAAACTTGAACTTACAAAGTGACATATGTCATTGTAATCAATTCGGGAAAAGTATAGTGTCAATTTAAAAATCATCAACAACAACTATCTGTTTATAGTTGTATGACGTCACTACCAATATGGCGTTGTTTCGATTTGAGTCACAGATAAAAAATATTGAGATTATTAAAAATAAAAAAAAAGCTTAACTACATAGTTATTCAGGCTCTAGGACCTGGGTTCTTAATCTTGGGGTAGGTAATTACCCTTGCAAACTTGTATTTCGCGGGGATTTACCATCAGCTGGTAGTTGTCTCGAACGGCGAATTTCAAAGTGACAAGTCTGAGCACAGCGTAGCGCCGACTAGCGCGCGAGCTCGTCGTTGGGAGGAGGGGTACAAGCAGTGACCCTAGTTAGGTCATAAGGGTAACGGACCTAAAAAGCTTAAGTACCACTATACTAGGAGTTATAAGCTACATTTAATACCTAACTAGCGGTGCGCCCCGGCATCGCACGGATCCCATTTTTTTGTTTAAAAATATTATATAGCCTATGTTACTCAAGGTGAACGTAGCTTTCCAACAGTGAAAGAATTTTTCAAATCGGTCCGTTTTGGAGCCTATTGAATCCAAACAAATACAAATCTTGCTCTTTATTATATTAACTTTAATTACATGTTTCGTGTATCCAATTCAGTCCGAAAGGCACTTAATACAATTTGGCCAAGGTGGCAAAATCTTTTGACATAGCCAAGTAAAGAGTCAATTATCAAGCCAATGACGTAACGCCTTAATCTCGATTAGCGAAACACTCGCAATCTGAATAATAACAACAGACCACCGCCGCATTTCGATTACTAAAACTATCTAATTAAAGTCGGATAGAGTGGAAAATGTCTAAGGAAATTGCTTCGAGACCGAATCACAGTAATTGACTATGCCACTGGTCTTACGGACAATCTTATGGCGACATTGCTGTCTTTCTCTAACACGGACGATTTCGTATCGGCGTCCCTTTCTCGATTTTAGTTTTATAATTTTTTGGTACTTGTTCGTTTAGGGCTTAAGTCACGAAGATGACAGTAGAAAATAAACTCTAATTTAAGAGAATTAAGGTTGATTTCGTGATGATGAGATTATTGGATATGATTTGCGATTCCGCGGTGATAACTAATGGCGATTCTACATTGATAGAAATGATGAGAAATTGCGAGAATCATGCACATTATTTTTGTATACTTAATAATTTGCGTGTAATTCTGTTTGATTATTTTGCCGATCTCTCTTTTTAACACTAAATAGTGGTAAGGGTTGTCACGTGGAGACAGTTCTTTATGTGTCGTGTAGGTATATATACTTACTTAATATTGTAAGCTAGGTATATCTACTAAATAATTTCAGTTTAGAACTTATTGTTTGAAAAATAATCTAAGTAAGTATTATTTTATATTATTATGCATGCATACCTCCGAAGCTGTCTTTCATTAATTTAATAGGTACTGAAAAAGATTTCTTATAGAACAATATTATTACTTATGTTTATTATAAGAATTTCTGATGCCTTCGAGGTTATTACACATTAAAATAAATAAACTGACTCGCAGAAAAGTACGCTAAAGTCCAGTGACTATCGTTAGCTCAATCTACTACGAATATGGGAACTGTAAAGTTTTCGAAACGTTAGCAAATAAAATAAAATACCCGAGTTAAATCCGATATAATAGTTTTATACCAATATATTGTTCTTAATTTTACATAGTCAGCGAAACTAAAGAAAAAAAACTAATTTGACAACCCTAAATATCAAAAATGCGACCACTGTGAACACATCGCACAAAGGTCCCTATTCTCAACGAACAAAGGCGCCGACATCGATTCCACTCTCGAACAGCACCGTAATTACCATTCGTATGTTTTTCTCCTTTTCTACCATATTAACTTCTGTTTGCTAAGATAATAAGGTTATAAAATTAATTTTGACATTAAAATTGTGTTAATTAGTCGATAATAACTTGTTTTGACGCTAAACGTTTATAAATTTGTACCTATTTATCTATAATAATATAACAGTAAACGAATTCGCTATAATTAGCTGCAAATAACGAACAATTACTAGAAAAAGCATTAAGAATTCCGAAATAAATGTAGAGAAAACACCTTGGACGTTCACAAAGAGATTTCAAAACGAAACTAAAATCAAAACCAATTTACTGAGGAAAAAAAAACACGCACAGTAGCATGGGCCGAGTGGCCGGCGACTCTAATAGATGGCGCTAGCGGCGTCGGTCACAAATTAGAGAGCTGCGCACGCGCAGACTATTCGAGATTTACTCATCGGTTTGAAAATTTAACTCTACTTTAACTTTTGTGGGGATTTTTGGACCAAATTATATTGAAGTCAGAGATTTACGAACATCAATTTATTTTATAATATCAAAGCAGGTCATAAAATTAAATTGGATATTAAATGCTGACGTTGAAAATTTTACAGTTCCCATATTCGTAGCACGACTTCGAGTTTCGTTGATTCCACTGTGTAATAACCTCGAAGGCTTAAGAAATTATAACTTGCAATTTTTCTAATTAGTGTTTTTTTTTTATTTGATTAATCTGTGAAGTAGTGGCACGTAGAATTGCTTGCGATATTTGACGTGCTAATTAAACTTTGTCACTTTTATCGATGTTTCTACAAAATACCAATTCATGTTTTAAAAATAAATTACGACCTCAGAATACGTACGCCGTCCAAGATCGAACTTTTATTACTACGAATGGATTATTACTAACAATTGCATACAATATTGATTTTATGTCATTTTTTGTGTCGGCGAATGAAATGAACTGGATGATGGGTATTATACAGTAGCTGGAAATAAAAGGCAATCTACTGTATGTCAGAATACTCGTGTTCTGCGGCAAGTGAAGGAATAACTTGGAGTTATTTGTAAGCAATCAGCTGTTTTGTGTGACTTTGGACGTTTTTGTATTAAGAACAATAAGATTCATTATTGGTTTTGTTATTGTAATAGGTATGTATTTATTCTGCATTAATTTGCTTCAGTTTTACGTTGCCAATAGGCATGACGACTGTTTTTATTTTCGGTAGGTACAATATAAAAAGAGAAGATTACTTAATGCAAAACAATAGTTTAGCGAAATTATGAAATTAACACAGCTTTATATCAAACTCCATAGTCTATACTTCATACTAATATTATAAAGAGGAAAATTTTGTTTGTTTGGATTAAATAGGCTCCAGAACGGCTGGATTTCAAAAAATCTTTCACGGTTGGAAAGCTACACTATTCCCGAGTGACATAGGCTATAAACAAAAGATGATCCATGCAAAGCCGGGGACAGCTAGTAATAATTATATATAATTGTATATAGGTACCGATTTAATTTTAACTGATCAATTACGTTTGTGCTCACTTAAAAAAATCCTATTTCATTCTAGCGACTCTCAACTTAAATACATACTTTCCTGCACATAGATAAATTAAAGAAAAAATAATATTTTGACAATTTAAGGGCAAACATAAACACAACCGATCTGACGTCGCAGATTTATATGATGCTCCTGCGCACAGTAAATTACAACTTTCGAGCAATAGGTACTCGGAAACAGTAAGAAAACAGAATTCATTACTGTCAAACTGTAAACGGGTTGTGAAATGACATTATTTTCAGATGTATTTTGATTTTAGACTTATCTTGTTAGTTTAAGGATCGAATTATTTTTAGATCACGGTAGATGGCGTTAGTATGATGTAAATATAAGAATTTTTTAAAAACATCTCGATCTGATACGTACTTTATACAACAATTTGACTGTCATTGCATGTCATTACAAAATCACTACATGTCTTTACTAAAGAAGTGACACTTTGACGGCCGATTCATCTAGTGGTTAGAGCCCTTGACTACTAAACCAGAGGTTGCGAGTTCGAATCCGGCTAGAGACAGATGATAATGTCTTGGAAATCTCTTATGATGCCAATCTACCTATAATTAATGTATGTACCTACTAGCTTCTGCCCGCGACTTCGTCTGCGCACGATAACCAAAAATCCTTTCTTAGTGCTTCTGAAGGTTGTAAAAGGAACTCCTGTGCCAAATTTCAACTATTCCCGAATGACATAGGCTATTTATAAAAAAACTGATCCGTGCGAAGCCGGAGTGAGCTAGTTGTATATAAATGTACAAAATTCTGTGAGTTGATTTTAAATCTTAACATTACTAAAACGTGTTGCTTTAATTAATACTAGCATATTATAAAAAAGAGATACAAATAACTACAAAAAAATTACCAAAGGATCGATACTGAACAAAAAACACTTGTATCAATGTGTTTTTTATACTCGTGTCAACCTTCGGGGTCGTTTCGAAAAAAATCCTTTTGTGATCCACTCTTTGTATTTTGGATTTATTTTAAGAGGATTAGACTTTGGTATCGTGTATTGTATGAGAAATCTTTGATACCGTTTTAGGTATAAAACACAATTGGGAATATCTTAGAACACCTGTTGTGACGCAAATAAGTTGTGGGAAATATAAGCAAATTTTGAACTAGAAAGATAATAATTTTTAATGCACTAATAAAGCAATTAAAACGGTTAAACTCGCGTATTTTACATTGAAATGAAACAACTATAAACAGATTTAATTCGCGTATTTGGATTTGCTGACGTTTCGAAAACTTTACCTACAGATCCCATATTCTTAGCACGATTTAACTGACGATAAAGTAAAGTAAGTAATTAGGTAAATTATTAATTTCTAATGCTTTCGCGGCTATTACACATAGGAATGAAACAACTATAAGCACAATTGAGAGCGAAACGTCGGCCAAAAAATAAAATGCGCGAGTGCAATGCGTTTATAGTAGTTTCATTCCAATGTACCTATCTTTTTTTTTTTCAGTAAATATCTTTGGACAACCACCAATTAATCTAGTTTTTAAACTTGTACTATGGGTTCTAGACAACTGATAAACAAACATAAATGCATAATATATAAGATAATCAAGACTCAAGTACCAATGCACATGACACTAACAAAGCCTAGCATCGAACCCGCAGCTCTGGTTACGTAGTCAGGGGTTCTGACCACTAGACCACCAGTCTAAATGTTATGTTGATTCCATACTCACTCCAGTCTAATTCGTTGACAAATGTACAATGTCACTTGTCTGTACAAATCATGCACAATGACGTCAGGCATGTCGAAGACGCGTCATTGTTTCGTCATGATGGTTTATAGAGCCAATCAGTATTGTCAGCTTAGAATGATGATCTGGATCGATTCTGAATAGGGTAGAATGACCTTCTGTTGTCTAGTTAAATTATTATGTGAAATAAAACAGACTAAAACAAATAGAGGCAAAAATCTCTTCATTGATTTAGTAATACAAAATATATTTTAATATGGCAAAATTAAAAAGTTTTTATAATTAAAATAATATAATATTGAAGAGATATTTACAATTCGGAATTTGAAAACGCAACGCGTAAATAATTTGTTTGAACTAAGTCTGTTTGTTTATTTGTAAATGATCTCTAGGTAAAATAGTATGTTCCATTGAAACAATGACATTAACTAACATTACTCACCCCTTATTATAATAAAATATTAAAATTGACTGAAAGTGAATCTTTTGCACTAAAATCTAAAATGGAATAAAAATAACTACGTACTTATTACGTAGGTAATATTAAATCATAATTAACTAAGATTACTGATGAGATGCCATTATGAGCATAATCAAATCTGAGAATATTAAAATTTACTTTATATCTTTAGCACTAAAATCAAAAAAAAAAACTAATTTAAAACTCCGATGTGTAGGAGACCAATATCGGCGTCTTACCCTACACCAGAACACAATAGCCGCGATATTTCATTGTCAAAGTTAAATAAAGTCATTATTTTGATTGAACGGTACGTATCAAGTTTTTGTCGCTTGAGTCTCTTTGAGACCAATCGATTGTGATGGACAGCACACCTTATTGAGACATTTCTGTCGAGAAACAACAATAAAAACACCATTCATAAACTGTATTCCAACTCCTATTGTCAGTTTATAAGACTTGTTTTTGATTGAACAGTTTATTTAGTGATACAAAGTTTATTTTGTAAAATGTGACGCTAGTTGGATAGCCGTCAAACATTGAAAAATAACCGGCAAAATCGCTTAGAATCTGAATTAGTTACAAATTTATCTGTATTTTGTGGTATTTTGATTTTTGACGTAAAATATTCGAAGATATTTGTCAGCGTTAGGAATATTTGATACGGATTACATTTTGGAATTTTATAATGAAATAAGTATTTTTGTTGCGACGCGGTGACTTGAAAAGTAGATGGTTATTGGTTATTTAATAATTGCTGATGCTTTTGCTAGCAAGCGTTGTCTGTAAACTTGTGTTAGACTGTTGATATCGCAATCGGCAGAACATGGGAACTGTAACGCTTAAAAAAACAGCATAAGAATACATGTGAGTTGAATCAGTTGTTTTATTCCAGTGCGTGCTTTCGCACACAATTAGGTACTTATATACTTTTGCATCAGAAATTATTATGTACCTACTTACTATATAACTATTTTTTATGTGGTGGTTTAAATAATACCTAATTGACTATGAAAAATAAAATACTGAGTGTTCTTACGAGGTTTTTACGAGGAATTTAACACTCATCTAATATGTAAAAGTACTTTTAGATTAGGTAGATTCATTAATTTCATACATTATAATTTCATATACTTTTATGTTACATTATACTCATAGTGTTATCGTTAAAAATATAAAATTATTATTAATCACTTTAACTTAAGAACGGAAGAAGCATAAGACTATTGGACATAAGATTATGGAATCTGTAAAGGCTCCGAAACGTCAGCAAAAATAAAATACGCGAGTTAAATCCGTTTAACGTTGTTTCATTCCAAAATATACAAATAAACAAAACAAGGAACTCATCAAATTAAAACTATTATTCCAAATTTAAAAAAAATTAAAGTACAAGTTAGTGATTACTTTTTATATAGATATTTATAAACTAATATATCACATCGTAATAGGGAGACATTATTTATACTTCAAATAAGTCATTCTATTTTAGTCCTTACGAAGAACAAGCTATTTTTAAACCAAGTCACTAACTTCACACCTCAATATCCGGGCCCAATTACCAAAAGCACGACATCTAGTGACAAATATCGACCTCATATCGATCCATCAATGTTGTCTCTGGCGTGGGGCATAGATAAAAATGATTAGTTCCATAGATCGAGATAATCGGTGAGGCGATGACGATCACTATGAATTGATCGGATGGTGCCACCGGGGACTGTACAGGGTGTAGCGGAGAATGAAAAAAAATTTTTTTTTTTCTACCAAGTGGGTACGTTACCGAAAATTATTGGACAAGTGTTTTTTATTTTCTCAATCGAACAATAAATGACAAAGATAAGCGCTTCAGAAATTCCGGAGTTGGGGCTCGTGACGTCACTGTATGGTATAAATTGTAAATACAATTTCGTGTTCTTAGTCCAGTCGTCATCCCTATTTATGAGTAGGTACCTAACTGTTTTTTTTATTTCTTATATTATATTGGTTTGTATCATGAAATTAACTTTTTGATTGAATTAATATTCAAAAATCACCTAAGCATGTTTTATATATACTAGCGGCCTTGTTATAATATTAGTATAGACCTTTATATGTCTTTGAAAAAAAGGACCACTCCTGGACGATTCAAGTTAATCAGAAAAGCAGTTGTTTGATTCCAATGTGTAATAACCGCGAAATTAAATATATACTTAGTAAACATTTTTTAAAAATTAGTATTTATTTTGAAACACCCTGGCCACACGCCACACAAACGCGGAAGATCACTTCACCGTGATACTGTCTATTTGATAGATAATCTTTGAAATCGAACAGCCTTCGACGCGCCACGGCCACCTAATACCAAGTATCGACCGCTTTCTATACAGATCTGTATCTACAACGAGTTTAGACTCTTCAAGACGGTAAATATAATGAACTTTAAGATAGGTAGGTTACTAGCCTATCTAATAAAATATTTTTTAAAGACAAAAATACTTTACTGTGTAGAAAAAACCGCGTGATGAGGTTATGGTCGGCTCAGATGGCTACGAATATGTGAACTTTAAAGTTTTTGAAGAGTCAACAAATAAAATATAATACGCGAGTTAAATCCGTTATTATACTCGTAGTTACTTTGTTTCATTCCCATGTGCAAAGAGATAGTTTTCGATTGATTTTTGGGCTGTTTTTTGCCACTGACTTAAGTCTTTTTGCTATTAATAAGTTCTGATGTTATGAGAAATTATATTTATTATGTCACATTACATGCCATCGTCAAAACAAAAACGTAAAACAAATTTAATATTAA
Organism: Polylopha cassiicola; assembly: GCA_038024825.1. Taxonomy (NCBI): domain Eukaryota; kingdom Metazoa; phylum Arthropoda; class Insecta; order Lepidoptera; family Tortricidae; genus Polylopha; species Polylopha cassiicola. Next base: position 4,692,773 of record CP149062.1, read on the forward strand.
AGGTTAAATTTTGGAATTTTTAAAACGAAATATTTTCGTTTAGTTGACTTGAAAGCTATAATATGGTTATTGGTTATTTAATAATTTCTAATGCTTTCGCGGTTATTATATTACACATTATTTGGAATCTGTAAACCGAAACATCAGCCAATAAAATAAAATGTGCGAGTTAAATCCGTCTACAGTTGTTTTATTCCAATCTAAACAGTTTATATTACTTAATGAGGTCAAGGATGAATTGCAAGTTTCATTGTTGATAACCGTAGTAGGAGAAGCTACCTATGCACTTATGTGTGATTTGTGTTCTCCCGACCACCCGGAGGACAAGGAATTTGAGGATTTAGTGAAACTCGTTTCGGAACATTTGGAACGAAAACGGTCGGAGATAGCCGAGCGCCACGTGTTCCGGTTGCGGAGACAGCGCCCCGGTGAATCGCTCAAGGAATACCTACAGGCCCTTAAACACCTAGCGAGCACCTGCGGGTTTAAAACGGCCCTTGAGGAAAATTTACGGGACCAGTTCGTATCGGGTTTGGCGAACGAGGCGATGAGGTCACGCATATTTGCAGAAAAGGAGGTTAAGTACAAGGAGGCGGTGGAATTGGCTCTGGCACTCGAGGCTGCGGAGAAGCATGCTGAGGTAAGCGGCGCGGCGGCGTCATCGAGCACTTCGAGCGGCGGCGACGGCGGCGGTGGCTCAGGCGAAGGCCTGCACCACACGAGTGCAAGGCGCGGGGGGCGCAGCGGCGGGTACGGGCCCCCGCGACTCGGCGGCGGGACCGGCGGCACTTTGGCTGCGACCCGGCGCGAGGCGGCGCCGGCAGCGGGCCCGGCAAAGTGCTGGCGGTGCGGCAAGGCGCATCGGCCGGATAAGTGTAAATACGTGCATTATAATTGTGATGAGTGTAACGAGCGCGGACACCTAAAAGTGATGTGTTTTAACAAAGTTCCAATTCGTTCGGAACGGCCGGGGCAGTCAGGTCGGCAACATTTCCTTTGCGACGATGCGGAAGAGGACTTTTTTAACATTCAGGTGACGGCACAAGGTAACAGGCCATATTTTATTAACGTTGTGGTAGACGGACGAGATGTGAATTGTGAGATTGACACAGGCAGCCGCATTTCGGCCATAAGCTATGAACTTTATAAGAGCTTGTTTTCACATAAAAAGATTAATAACGATAACATAATTTTACGCTGTTACAACGGTGCACAAATCAAATCGTTAGGTTTCATTGAAGTCGAAGTCAGTTTAAACGGTATCATCGCTCCTAATTTGTGTCTGTACGTGATAAATAGTGGAGGTCGGCCGTTGATAGGACGAGAGTGGATGCGCGCTTTAAAAATAACTCAAATATATTTTAACAATTTACTAGACGAAGGATTTGTGGACCGATTGTGCACGGAATTTCCTGAAGTGTTTACAGATAAGTTAGGGACCTGTAAAAAGTATATCAGTTTAGAACTCACAGACAAGAGTCCCGTGTACATACGAGCACGGCTCGTGCCGCTAGCGCTGCGTGCACGTGTCGAACGCGAGCTGGCGCGGCTCGTGAGCGACGGCACTCTGGCTCGCGTTGACCACTCTGATTTCGGAACACCAATCGTACCCGTGGTTAAACAGAACGGTGATTTGCGTATTTGTGGGGATTATAAAATAACCATTAACCCCAAGCTTAAACGCGATTATTATCCCTTACCCCGAATCGAGGAACTATTTGCGAGTTTGAGTGGGGGGATGGAATATTCTAAAATAGATTTGCGACACGCTTACGAACAATGTTTGTTAACGGAAGAATCGCAACCGTATACCGCGATCACCACTCATGTAGGTACGTTTGTGTATAGGCGAACCCCTTATGGTCTGTCGTGTATCCCGGAAAAGTTTCAAAAAATAATGGAAGAGACACTCCGGGGCATACCGAATTGTGTCGTATTTTTAGATGACATATGTGTCACGGGATCCAATAGGGAAGCACACTTGAGGAATTTGCGGGGCGTCCTTGAACGATTACGCTCGATGGGTCTTACGGTTAAATTAAGTAAATGTAAATTTTTGCAAGACAGCGTAAACTATCTCGGTTTTATTATCGATAAGAGAGGTTTGAGACCGGATCCCGCTAAAGTGGACGCCATTACCAACGTGCCTAGACCAGAGAATGTTTCGCAGCTAAAGAGCTTTCTCGGTATGCTGAATTACTACGGAAAATTCATCCCTAATCTAAGTACGATTTTACACCCGCTTCATTATTTATTAAAAAAACAGGTAAGTTGGGAATGGAGTCCACAATGTGCGCAGGCGTTCTTAGAAGCTAAAGAGGCGCTATTAAGTGAACGCGTACTAGCACATTACGAGGAGGGGCGCGCGCTTGTGCTGTCGGTGGACAGTAGCGCCTATGGTCTCGGCGCCGTGCTGGCGCACCGCTACGCCGACGGCAGCGAGCGGCCCGTCAGCTGCGTGTCGCGCACGCTAAATGACGCGGAACGCAACTATAGTCAGCTGGATAAGGAAGCACTCGCTATATATTTTGGGGTGACCAAGCATCACCATTACTTGTATGCTAGGCATTTCACGCTGCGTTCCGATCACAAACCACTGAGCTATATTTTCGGAGAGAAAGGCGGTATTCCTCAAACCGCAGCGAGTCGCATACAAAGGTGGGCTGCTAGATTGGCGGCGTATGACTTCGCGGTGGAATTCGTCCGTTCCGCCGACAACGGCCCGGCTGACGCACTATCGCGGTTACCATTAGCTCAGGAGCCCCTTGTAACCGAACCTATAAACTATATTAACCTCTTAGAGGAAACTATTCCGATAAGTTTTAAAGACGTAGCAAAAGAGACTCAGGGTGATACAGTGTTGAGTAAAATATACGGTTATGTTCTTTTTGGTTGGCCTTCTTCGAAAACTAGGGATGAGGAAAAACCGTATTTTAGTAGAAAAAATGATTTGATCATCGACCTCGGTTGCCTCATTTACAAATACCGTATAGTAATACCACCCATTCTCAGAAAGCAAGTTCTAAGCGAGATTCATGAGGGCCATCTAGGGATCCGTAAGATGAAAAATATCGCTCGTAATTATGTTTACTGGCCAAATATCGATCGCGATATAGAGGTATTGTGCCGGGCATGTGACGCGTGCCGCGCAGTCCGCGACGCGGCGCCGCACGCGCCCTTACACTGTTGGGAGTTTCCATTGTACCCTTGGCAGCGGTTACATGCAGATTTTGCGGAATGTGGGGGTAGACGCTATTTAGTCATAATTGATGCTCACTCGAAATGGCTCGAGGTCATGACGATGAAAAGTACCGATGCTATGTCAACAATAGTCGTATTCAAATCGATTTTTGCGCGCTTCGGCTTACCAAGCCAACTAGTGACCGATAACGGGCCACCATTTTTTTCACAAGAGTTTAAAAATTATTGTATTAAAAATATGATCAAACACATTACGCTGCGACCAATAGGAGCGAAGAAACAGTGGAAAATGTGTAAAAACGGGGAAAATATGAAGCCTTATGAAGAAGTGACAGTTAGAAGACTTTGTCAGTATCTTTGACGAAACAATCGGACGGGCAGGACGACGTCCGCCGCGGTCGCTGAGTGCGAGCCCGGCGACGACGCACCCAGTGACCGAGCCGGTCCTCCCCACCGCATCGCCCACTATGTCTGCCCGGGCTGTACGCGCTGTAAATCGAGCTCGTAGAATATTACCTAGCACTTTCAAGTAAGTAGTTAATAAATGCGAAATCTGTAATTAATTAAGTACCTATCAGTTATAATATATTTTTAAAGGTGATGGGATAATAATGGAAAATTAATAACAAAATGAATAGGAATACTGGTATTGAAAATATGTTATTATATTAGTAATTTAAGTTCCAAGTTGTGAGTAAATTAGTGTTACTTACTTTCATGGATTCTATAGATTAGATTTGTTATACCTACCTAGTCGATAAGGATAAAATGTAACTTTTTAGCTAAGTAAGTACGTATATGAAATTATTATTTTTATTAGGTATTGCACTAGATTTAAGGGGGAGATAATGTAGGGTATACTTGTCGAGATCATGTGGGTAGGTACAACTTTTATAGAAATAAATCAGTCAGTTTCCAACCGGCCTTTCATTTACACTCCAATTTGGAATCTGTAATAAAATAAAATACGCGAGTTAAATCCGTCTACAGTTGTTTCATTCCAATGTATAATAACCGCGAAGGCATCAGAAATTATTATGAATATATTTTTGACTTTGATTTTGATTTCGGTAGCTCACATCAGGTAGCATAACAAAAGCACCGCCCAGTAGCCAAATAGAAAACAACCCGATCAAACAATCGATATTAAAATTTCGATATCAGAATCGAATGAATCGTTTGATAAATGAATCGAATACAAAAGGTGGCCAGTTGCTGGCCAGTAAAAAAAAAGCTACCGGTAGAACAAGCTATTAATCAAATATACAAAGTTGTCTGTACGTTTCGCATGACCTTTATATTAAGAGAAATAGGATTGAAATTGTCGTGTTTGATTTGTTATATGTTTAATAATTCTTTCATTGATAAATTTCGTATTGTGATGTGTTCGACGAGAGATCAATGGGGTTTTTTAGTGATTAAGGACGGAATATTTGAACGAATTAAGGTGACGGGTTTTTTTTTAACTTCCTCGCGCAGACAAAATCCGAGTTTTTATACAAATGACTATAAATAGTTATTGACAAGGTTTTCTAAAGCTGTCTTCAATATTAAAAAGTGGATACAAAGGTCATAGTTATATCATCGATGATAATGAAATACTGCGTAAGTAACCAAGACTTGCTTATTGTACGATACATACATAAAGTGGCAACTTATAGGTAGAGTAACTTATAGGTAGGTACCTTATATTATACTAGCTTCTGCCCGCGACTTCGTCCGCGTGTAAATCATCCAAAATCGGTCCAAAAGTAGCCTATGTAAACTTTTCTCGAGGCTCCAGAATAAACACAAAAAATTTCAATAAAATCGGTCCAGCCGTTTAGGAGGAGTTCAATGACTAACACACGTACAGAAGATTTATATATATAAAGATTATAATAATCATTATGGTCAATGTTCATACTTATTGCTATAAAAAATAAAATTTGTTTTTTTTTATTACGCGACATTAGCCATCGTTAGTTACGTGGATTTGCAGTATCATCGACGATATTATTTAAAATTGAATGTAGAATACTTACAACGTTACGTTTCACAAATTTCAGAATTTGTTTTGAAATATATAATTAAAAAGTAGAATGATTTAATGACGATTATAACAAATAATTTCCTAGACAACACTGTTTAAATCAATACCTGTAGATTAATGAAATCGGACGTTCAATTATAAAATACTAGCTTCTGCCCGCGACTTCGTCTGCGTATGATTAGTATTTTACACTATATCGTTATAAAATATAGCCTATATGTTATTCTGATGTATAAGCTATATTGTGGTAAAGTTTCATTCAAATCCATTCAGTATTTTTTACGTGAAAGAGTAACAAACATCCATACATCCATACATCCATACTTAAAAACTTTCGCCTTTATAATAGTAGTAGGATTAAAAAAATATGCCCTGTGCGAAGCAAGAAAGGTTGGCTAGCTATTAAATATTTCATACCATCGATACAGGTATGAAAATGTCACCCTAACGCACCGCTGCGTAAAAGCATGACATCATACCGATTCGATTTATCCGATTATTTTGAGCATTAAAATTATTTTGACGCGAATGACTAATCGAGTGCGGCCCTGGCCGGATGCGCAAGATTCATGGCACGGGCGGCGTGGGCCGGATTACAAGTGTTTTTATTAATTTATTTAAAAGAAAAAAATTCAAAAAAATGTATTCTTTGTAAATTTGTGGAAGGTCAATTTTTCACAAATCCCCTACTTACTACGTCCATTTTACAAGTTGTTGTAATATTCTAGTATAAATGTATGTATAAAAAAAGTATATAAATAAATATCTCTGATAGAGATAAGGGGGCCTAGACAAGGTGCCAATGTTCAACATTAACGGATTTGACATCCGCGAACGTTTCACGTACCAGTCGCTCGCGGATGTCAAATCCCATACATTTTGGTCGTTTCGTTTCATGTTAACGTTGAACGTTGGCACCTTGTCTAGGCCCCAAGGACTTGATCTAGTCTCAAACAAAAAAAATCTTTTGCTGTATGTACCTACTAGACAACGGATAACCTTGCGTAAATACCTAAAAGTAAGACATTCAAGAGTCAGGCACGATTCTCATCACACTAACATTTGCCCTTAGCAGGATCCGAATCCGCAATGTCCACTTACATAGTCAAGGACTTACCTGCTACTAAACCAATCGCTAAAAAATATATTTTTTAATATTGTCAATCAGTAGTTCATAAGCCAAGCCATGCATGAATTATCTTACACTTTTAAAAAGTGCAGTTGCATTTAGACGCATATTGCACTCAGTAGGTAACTGCATTCTATAAATAATAATTGGTGATAATAAATAAGCGATGCGGTGTGTAAATCAATTGATGCACGATCTGTCTTTATAATTACTGCCGCCCCGGACGTTGGTTAGTCATTTTGTAATTTTAGTCATTTTCCGAATATTCGTAGTTTTTTTTTTTTAAGTACCACTCTTAGTATTATAGGTAGGAACGTGAGACGTTGAATGACCCTTTTTTTTAAATAATACATTCTTAATAATTTTTGATGCCTTCGCGGTTATTATATAAGTAGGTACCTACATTGGAATGAAAAACTATTTCAGATTTAGGTACCTACCAAATAGCTAACCCAATGTCCAATGTTGGATTTAACATCGAAAAATGAAATTAAAAAAAAAAAACATTTTTTTTTTTAAAAACTTGTGGTCCGTACCACCTTTAATATTGAGGATATGAGAAATTGGTGATGATGTAAACTGATTCTCATATTTACCTACCCGATACTCACATATTTTATAAAAATCGGTCCAGGAGTTTGGCAACAAACACCGCGACACGAGATTGTTATAATTATATTATTAAGTATAAGAAAGTAAGTATGATAATTATTTAAGCTAAATGTTGATAGATATTCTCGATTACTTCCATTTGGAAACATCTTATAAAATATTTTTTTGACTGTAGGTACATATCCATACCAACTAGAGTTAAATAAGATAACAAAGATATTCTCAAGAATCGTGAATAATGCATGTGGACCTCATAAATAATGATAATATATTATAATCAATATTTTCAATTCAGATCGAAATCAAAGTCGAATAAATCGATATTAAATTTAGCGGTTCTTTTTTGAAGCGTCAAAACAGCTACCGCCCACGCTCGCGAAAGTATTAACACAGGATAAATTATTGAATATTAAAGTTTGACAGCAGCGCTAAAATGTTGTCAATAAGTAAATCTTAGACGTGGCTAAAAGTTAAGGGGGTCATAATTTTTTAAAAAGAGTTATCAGTATTTTTATTACCTAATAAAAAAGTCGATTACAACAATATGAATGAATAGGAGGATATAAAAACTGGAATTAAGTGTAAATAAGACATAATACCTACTTATAGATACCTACTTTCATTTTACTTGTGTATTTTATTTGATGACGTTTCGAAAGTTTTACATTTCCCGTATTAGAAGCCGACTAAGCTGACACTATCACTTTTAAAACTGTAAAATTCTCGAAACATAAGCAAATAAAATAAAATACTCGAGTAAAATCTGTCAATTTTTGAATAGCTACTAGAACCGAAATAAGATCTACTAAATGTTGACACCTTCACCAAATAACGTATTTAGAAAAATAAAAAGCAGGCTTTAATACAATCATTTCTTGATAATCTTACCTATATGTAACAGTGCATTTTCAGGATGAAAAAAACAAACTAAACTGTAACTACTTCCGTCCAGAAATAGTTACCTAATCTTAATATCGAGTTTTATTTTTAGAAAATAATATTAAAATTAAATCAAAAGCGTCATCCTACATCGGATACTAAACCATTGTCATCGATGAAATACGAAGTGGGTCGTTCGGCATACTTCGGGGCGCTTCGGGACTCGTTCGGGAATGTTCGGGATCCATCGGAAACGCTCGGCTTACGATCGGCAGCGCTGAAAGCTGCGTGCGCGCTGCTAATTATGATTTATGGTCTACTGTCCTGGTGGGCTACTTTTGTATCGGTTTTAAATTCAATATTATGATTTTTTGTATCGGAATGGCGTTGAAGTTAAGTTAAAGCTCTATGGTATTATTATTTTGGTATTTTTTTTGCTAATTTTAGAATGGTTGTTAAATGTACGAATTAAGTAATATCTTCGTATAAAAGAAGAAATTCTGCTTGGTGTAGGTATGATAGAAGGATCCATTTAAAAAATATACGACGAAATTGTCATTATGTATCAGTCTCAAAAAAATATTCCAATAGACTTTAAAAATGGTACATGGATAATTTAAAAATTTTGCGCTGACATCACAAGGTTACCTACATGACAAGGCTTTTTATTGATCTAGGGTAGCATCCATCTAGTTGAAGTAGTCAACATTTGACATATTCTTTTTATTTACAGTGTTGTGTAAGAAGTGTTTAATAATAGTTATTATTGTATCAAAGACACACTAAATATATATTTTATTGCTATGTTAACACTTGCCAACACGCGTAGGCGATCGGTTGCACATCAGTATATAGGACAAATGACAATAAACCATTAATATATTTAAATATTATATTAATTATAATCATAAATATCCTTGCCTACTTAAATAAAATATTATTTACCATACATACCAATCGAAATTCTCTTAATCCTAACTAATATTATAAATGCGAAAGTAACTCTGTCTGTCTGTCTGTTACGCTTTCACGCTAAAACTACTGGACCGATTTAAATGAAATTTGGTACAAAGTAAGTCTGGAGCCTGAGAAAGGACATAGGCTACTTTTTAACCGACTGCAAAAAAGGAGGAGTTCCACGCGGACGAAGTCGCGGGCAGAAGCTAGTAATAAATAAATGTGATATTTGTAACAAGAATCGAGTTTAAGTGTGGGTTCAAGTTCCACTGGGGTCTCGATTTTTTCTAGTCTCGTAGAAATAAATTGATTTGTAGAAAAAATATCACTATCTTTGTCCAATTCAAACAAATTGAACAAGTAAAAAAAAAGTTTATTCTATGAGTACCTACTAGACAACGGATGAAACTGAATGATATATAACATACATATATAATATTCAATACCACATAGCGTTTAATTCTAAATTAGTTCAGTTATCGGACATTTGCTCTAAATGTAAAAAATATAATACAAACTACAATAAAATATTAACATAAACTCAACTTAACAAAACCACAAAAACACATATCAGAACAAATACAGAACAATAACAAATATAATTACTTTTAACAATAACTAACTCAACATAATTAATATTGTAATAAATTATACATATAACAAGCGCCTGGGTGGTACTGAGATCAAAGGCTGACAGACAGACGGAATAACCCTCTGTTAGGCCATTATCGCTATAAACAAGTGATATCAAAACTAAATTCATAAAACTGTAGGAATAGGTTGGCTATAGGATGCCTAATAGGATGGCGTTACTATTTGAACTCGAATTTAAGTCGTTTTTCGTTTGATCGAGTTTTTGGTGAATTGTTCATGTATTTATTGAACTGTTCCAGGTACTAAATGATAGCTATTAATTTTAATATTAGTAGCATAGTTAGCATAAATAGGTAATTATTGTTAGGTACTTATATTTTTGAAATTATATTTTTTTTCTCACAACAAGTACCTACTTAATACCTATATATTATATTTATTGTTATGTCACAATTGAATACATACTTAAAATGTGCACTAAATTCAATAATATTAATAAATACTGTACTTTCGTACAATATGGCCATTCATATTTCTTATCTGACAAAATGTATTTTTCATACAATTATTTCTTGATAATCTTACCTATATGTAACAGTGCATTTTCAGGATGAAAAAAACAAACTAAACTGTAACTACTTCCGTCCAGAAATAATTACCTAATCTTAACATCGAGTTTTATTTTTAGAAAATAAATAACATTACCTAAAAATAAATGTGTAAAGTCTTAGGTGAAGTGACATAAAGGTGAGAACAAATGGTACCCCGTCTGGACACAGTCCAATACTTCTGTAGTTTTCGAAAGGAAATTCTATTTATAATTATTAAATTGAGACTTAAAACTCTAATTAAGGGTACAGACTACAAATACATCACTACATAGTATAAAACAGAGTCGCTTTTTCTGTCCCTATATCTCTATGTACGCTTAAATCTTTAAAACTACGCAACGGATTTCGATGCCGTTTTTTTAATAGATAGAGTGATTCAAGATGAAGGTTTATAGCACCCGTGTGAAGCCGGGGCGGGTCGCTAGTTAACACTAAATTAATATTATCACAGACATGCTTTTATGCTCTCATGTTTGTAATAATGACGAAATCAGGAGAGCTGATGATTACCAGGGGATGTCCCGAATGACAAATATTTGTATATAGTTCGGGCTCTTGCCTCCCTGCCGTCGCTCAAGATTGACTAGAAACTCTAATGTGGTATTAAGTAAAAAGCTTTTGATATGTTTAACATAATATAGGTACCTATAGATATTTAAAAGTAGCTGCCTTAATGACTGGCACATCAACGCAAAGCCTAAACTAAAAGGGTTACAAATTTGAAATTTTGCACAGGTCTTTTTTATAACGCAGGGGAGCACTAAGAATGGATTTGGGGGGTCTAAGATTGACCTCCCAAATCCATGTCACCTATGTTATAAAAGGAACCCTTGTGCAAAAATCTAGTTTTTAACCCATAATAGTTTAGTCCCTGCGTTGATAGATAGTCTGCTTTCGCTTATATAGATTTAGAATTTCGACTTCTACGGAGATGAAGATGAGAAGAGAAAGATGTTGATTTTACACTTTTTCAAGATGTTTTTAAAATTTCTCTACTTACAAACCTTCCCCGGACTTTCACGAATAATTCAAGACCAAAATTAGCCGAATCGGTAAAGGTGTTGTTGAGTTATAAAATTACAACGAAAAGTGGCATTGATTTTTATATATATAGATAAATAAATAACCAGATTTTTGTACTTTTAAACATATTAAAATTGAGTATCCCCTGACTAATAACATAAAGCTAGTTGTCATAACTAACATAATAATAGTATGTTCACATTACAAGGACTGTCATAATAAATTAACGTTTCCACTAAGAAAGTCATAAATTGTATTTCCTACAAATGTTATTTCTAATGAGTTACACGGAATGAAAATGTATCCAATTAAGGTAAATACACTGTAATGCCAAATTATTATAATAAAGTAAATTATTTATTATCATGAAGATTATTTTCATTTTAGTAAAATGCTGTAATTTATGTACTTACTAGCTTTTGACCGCGAATCCGTCCGCGCGGAATTTCATACACGTCATCCCCCCTTTTACCTCTTACAACCCTTTTTTTCACAATCAAAAGTATCGTAGTTCGCATTTATAATATTTCGTAGTAGCTAGGTAATTTTATCATCAAATGTTTTTATATGTAAGTTGACATACCGAAAACCAGTATAATTTTAATTAAAATTGTATTTACTTTGTCACCACAAAACTAAAATAAAAGGCATATTTCCTTGATCCAAAAGCGATAAATATAACCTTCAATAAAATTAGCATACGTTAATCCGCCAATAATTCAAATAGGTGCATTCGAAAATCGACATTATCTTGAGCGAATCTGTGTATTTTGAGGCGAAAATCGTATAAAGTCGGGGATGCAAAAATATGAAAATCATAAACAAATGGTCACAGCGTGAAATGTTCCTATGTCGTGTCTTAATTTGTACCAACGAGAGAAATATAAATATGTTTAAAACAATGAACACACAGCAAAATATATTGTGTGAAGAATATTTAAGAATTATAAATATTTCAGATGCGTCTTATTGTCTCATACGACAGTGTTAAGAATATGAAGACTAATATATAATTAAATCGATTTAAGGAATTGACGTCATTAAATAGGTATTTACGTACCTACGTAAAGAGAACATTTGTTTTCCTGGTCAAGACCATGTAGTGTATTTTTTTTTGTTTCCGTCATCTCAATACGATTATATAATAAAGAAATTTTAATTAATCTAAACGTTCCAATGAAACGTATATTATTATCATATTTCTAATTTTTTGTTTTATTGATAAAATAAAAAAAATAGCTCGCAGCTCTGAGTTCAATAAGTTGACTAGCATAATAGTTTCTGATGATTTTGTGGTTATTACATAAACTTTACAGTTCCCATATCCATAGCCGACTAAGCTGACTATCCTCAGCTCAGTAGTCTACAAATATGGGAACTGTAAAGTTTACGACACGTCAATAAATATAATAAAAACACGTGTTAAATCCATCATAGTCATTTCATTCCAAAGTAGACTAGCAATTGACGACGAGATTTCGAAAACCTGCTCCTATAGGTAACACTATCGTCAACTCAGTAGGCTACAAAGGGAATTAAAGTTTTCGAAACATCAACAAATAAAATAATTCCCTTACAGTTGTTTCATTCTTTAGACTAGCAATGACATGTCTACACATTACTTTGACTATGGAGACGTAGGCTTTGACGTTAACTATGGAATCTAAAATCGTAAAGCACGAGTGGTATCGGATTGCAATAGCTGCCTGCATGTTAATGCATTCACTACATTGCAACTGCAATATTTTGTTTCTGTTTATCTCTAGTTTGATACAATAGTTGTGATTGAATTTATTGTATTGGAATGAAACTATTAACGGATTTAATTTGCGTATTTTATTTTAATTTATTTGCTTAAGTTTCGGATTTTATATATTTAAGGCATCGGAAAATATTAATTTTATTAGACTTCTTTAAATTATATATTTTAGTTCAACTGTAAATATCACTACATAGCATAAAACAAAGTCGCTTTTTATGTCCCTATATCCCTATGTCTTTAAAACTACGCAACGGATTTTGATGCGGTTTTTTTATAGAGTGATTCAAGATGAAGGTTTATAGCAACCGTGTGAAGCCGGGGCGGTTCGCTACTATACTATAATATAAAGTTATTAATATTTCACAGATCCCCACTATTTTATTACATTTGTAAGCAAATCCCAATAAAGTGCCGCCAGTGCCGGTATATTCCTCGCTTGTATTAAAAAGGCGCATTATTCATATTATGCACATGACGCATATGACTTTTTGGAATATTTAATATTTGCGATATATGGCATTGACTCTGATTAAAGATAAGGTTATGACAGATTTGTGTGAATTCTGTTTTTACAATAATTTTGTTAAAGTGTCATAACTCGAGGTAGAATTGTTGTTAAATAAATAATTACTTTGTCAATCACATTACTTAAGTATTAAAAAGGATAATGGACAGTATGGACACATAATTTTCTTTTGTCCCTAAAACAAAAAAATACATAGATAGGTACTACGTGTGAAAGTTCCGAAGCGGTGGCTCGTGACGTCACTGTGCGGTGAGAATTGTGAAAATTTCTTTATCAGTACCTAATTGACGCGAAAAAAATACGTGTAGGTACTTACCTGAATAGTTTTTGATAATTTAACTTACGGACATATTGTTTTTTAATATGTACACAAGCCTGTTGTGATTTAAGTACAAACCTATATTTAAAAAGGTTAATTAATGAGTCCATCATTTATTTCATTTTAACGTCGCACTTTCTTAGATCTCATGAGAAATAATCTAATATGTACCTACCTAACCAAAGTAACTTATATATTTCTACAATCTTTTTCGATTTGTATGTTTATCATTCCTCTGTTTACCGCAAAAAAGATTTATCCTTTTTGTTCCCTTACACAGTACATCTAATACCTCTAACGATAAACGCAGTAAGTGCGCTTGATTTCCATATACACTTACAGCGTTTATTGACAGCCTGTTGGTCTAGTGGTCAGAGGCCCTGACTACGAAACCGGAGGTTGCGGGTTCGAATCCCGCTAGGGGCAGATGTCAATGTGATGAGCACTGGCATCTGTACCTGAGTCTTGGATGTCTTATATGTATTTATGTATATTTATCCGTTGTCTAGTACCCATAACACAAGCTTTGCTTAAAATGGGACTAGATAATTGGTGTGAATTGTCCAAAGATATTTATTTTTATTTTTATTTATTAGCCGACTTCTATACCTAATTAACTCTAACGATAAACGCAGTAAGTACGCATGAGTTTCATATACACTTACTACTTTTGTTAGTAGACTTCTATACCTAGTTCGGAATTACTTATGCTGCGTGTGCGCCGATTTCTATCTATATGAAAGGTGACCGTGGTTCGATGGAAATGTTATGAATTTTAACTAGTCTTGTTCTGTATTTTTGTTAAAGTATAGAATTACAGACGGTGCCGACTCTCGTTATAAGAGACTAGCTTTTGCCCGCGACTTCGTCCGCGTGGAACTCCTCCTTTTTTGCAGTCGGTTGAAAAATAGCCTATGTCCTTTCTCAGGCTCTAGACTTTCTTTGTACCAAATTTCTTTTAAATCGGTCCAGTAGTTTAAGCGTGAAAGCGTAACAGACAGACAGACAGACAGACAGAGTTACTTTCGCATTTATAATATTAGTAGGGATTTAAGACTTCATGTAAATAATTTTGATGTGCGGATCTACGAATATAATAAAGAGGAAAGATTTGTTTGTTTGGATTGAAGCTCCAAAACGGCTGGTCCGATTTGAAAAATTCTTTCACTGTGGAAAAGTTACACTATTCCCGAGTGACATGGGCTATAAAAAAAAGGGATCCGGGCGAAGCCGGGGTGGGCCACTAGTAATATAATAAAGAGAAAAGGTTTGTTTTTTTGTTTGGATTGAAGCTCCAAGACGGCTGGTCCGATTTGAAAAATTCTTTTACTGTTGGGAAGCTAGGTTCACCCTGAGTATTATAGGCTATAGAATATTTTGAAACAAAAATAGGGATCCTTACGAAGCCCGACTTAGAGTTATATTACTATGATCTTGGTAGTAATAAGACTCTTAAGGGAGAAAATTCTGATTGTTTGCTCCCGAATAGCGGCCATAGATAACCTAGGTACCATCCTTGAATGTTTTTATCTTATTAAATTGCAAATTGTGTACCCAGGACTTACTTGAATCTTAAGGTCGTAAGTCGATGCACAACATATCATACAGTTGTTATGAAAATTGATATTGCCTTTTACGACCTCACACAATTCAATTTTATTTAATTCCAATAAAACATTCTTATAAGTAAGTGTTACTGGGCTATATCTCAACACGTCTGTTTGTCCGTACAAACTCATAACTCGTATATTTATGTCTTACTTTAATACTACACAGCGAATAAAGTCTTAACCGCCATACAAAGTTTGTGAAAACACGCCTTTCTGCTTTGAAGGTGTTATTTATCCGAGCTTTTAGCTCGAGATGAAAGGTTGTATGTGTTGGTGGTTTTAATGCGACATACGTCTTTTTGAGTTAGTTTAGTCGACTTGGGCTCCCGGTTAAGGATTAAGTTACATAAAGTGTTTGTTTATGTGTTTGTTCGATTGGATTCGGTTGTTTAACCGACTGTGAAAATAGAGAGGTTCGAATCAGCCTGCTGGTCGAGTCAAGCTACGAAGCGTATAGTTGCAGTTCAAATCCCATTTGAGAAGAAATTAATTAATTTAATTTAATTATTTTCTAAATAACCACCTAGTTTACGTCAAAATTGGTATAAGTTAGGTACATATTTATTTATTATTGTATGTCCTCAAATTAAAAATAGACCATTTACAAAAAGTTAACGCATAATTTCTCTTGTTTCTACTCCCACGGGTAGCTCTAACTCTCGCGTGTCAAAACTCTGCTAATATGGAATGAGGTTCAGCTGTCATGAGGCTGGACACTTGTGTATCATCATAGATCAGTAACTTGTCTCTCATCACAGGCCAGTAGCTTGTCTCTCATCACAGGCCAGTAGCTTGTCTCTCATCACAGGCCAGTAGCTTGTCTCTCATCATAGGCCAGTAGCTTGTCTCTCATCACAGGCCAGTAACTGGGCTCTCATCTCAGGCCAGAAACTGGTCTCTCATCACAGGCCAGTAGCTTGTCTATCATCACAGGCCAATACCTTGTCCCCATACTAGGTTCTCTCTCAAGTCTCATGACGGGCCAGTTGCTTGTCTCCTTTTGTTTGATTTCAGCTAGACCTCATTTTAGGCCAACGCATGTTATGTAACGGATTTTTGATACCTACTTATAATACTTGTTTATGTCAACGTCTTATATAATTGTGTAATACCTTCAAAACAAACAAGAACTATTACAAAAAACGTAACACAATAAAATAACAGTAAAACAAAACGAAATCTTTTGTTTCAAGTTTTATAACCATAACTAAAGTATTGTGTTACATTTAAAAGTCACGATCACGTAATTCAAAGAAAACTTTATGCTACTTAATAATATTACGTTAAATGACCACAAGTTCTATGAAAAGATAAACTTTCAATTATGGACCGGGGAGCGTTTCCAAAAATCTCATACGGTTCGGGTACGGTTTTTTTTATCTACAATCAAATTGCTTTATTTGACGTGTTTCACGTTATCACTGTCATCTTACAACATTACCACGACTCCTGTTTAAAAAACAATACATCCTTATTACTACGACTTTAAAACTGAATTTAGCGTATCTTTATCTTAAGCATTGGTAAAAGATAACTTGTTATTCGGTAACATAGTCGGTCACGAATGAAATGGCCAGCCGTTTACTGTTTACAAGGTGATTTTATAAGTCCACACACAATTTTGATTTTGATGGCTTTTTGGATATCTTTCGGTTGTGGTTAAAGTCGAATTAGAGTTATCATAACGTGTATTTAAAAAAATATCGATAAGTCATACTCGTGAACGGGTGCTGTTTGTGGGATTCGGTCTGTTCAGGTCTCAAAGAGGGACTTTAGAGATAACCACATGCTTTTGCTTTCGGACTAAATTTGATTGGAGACATCATAGTGTCTTATGTTAGGTACATTACTTGTTTTGTTTGTATTGTATGCTTATTTAATTTAGTTCTTTATTATCTGGAGACCTTTTACATCGTCAATATTCTCGAATATTTATAAGGTACTTACTTATCGGTAAGGTAATACATTCAAGGTACGAAAAAAAAACACATTATTTTGAAATCCTGCACTTTCAAAGACCTCTAGCGAAATTAATATAACTGTAAAATATTCAAACAATACGAAAAGCATCAAATGTAAACGAAACAAAAAGTATGATTATGTACAAAATATCTCCAACCCGCCGTCCCGATCAAAGGCAAAATTATAAAATATTTAAAAACAAACAAATAATAAAAAAGTCCTGCATACTTCTTCCATTTGAAATTTTCCTCTTCAACATGGCAACCCTTTTTGTTTTAAGGGGAAACTGGACGAAACAATACATAGATTTTTTTTTAAACTCTGCTTGATAGACCGGGAGCCATCGTTGAATTTTTTTTACTACTTATTATCGTAACATATAAAAAACAGACTATGTAATTTTGAAATAATATCTAGAGCCACTGTGTTGAAGTGATTTGGTTTGTACTTATATATAGAAATCCTAATCCTAACTTCCTAACTAATATTATAAATGCGAAAGCAACTCTGTCTGTCTGTCTGTTACGCTTTCACGCTAAAACTACTGGACCGATTTAAATGAAATTTCGTACAAAGAAAGTCTGGAGCCCGAGAAAGAACATAGGCTACTTTTTAACCGACTTCAAAAAAGGAGTTCCACGCGGACGAGCTTCTTTAGTGGCCTATTTTGTCTTATTAAAAACTATGATAAAACAAATCATTACTGTTACTAATAAAGCTTCTTTGGTGGCCTATTTTGTCTTATAAAAAACTAAGATAAAAAAAGTCATTACTATGTAGGAACATTGGCTAATTGCCCGCAACATCGCAACTTTGTGCGCGTATTTTTAACCTGTCCGGTATAGGTACGTTAATCTAATTTAATAATATTGCTATATACTTACGCGAAAGTTGGTAAAAATGTATGGATGTATGTTTGTTAAAAACCACTGAAACTTTCCAATATATATAATATGATATTCTCATAAGCTATATTAGCTTATAGGTACATGAGAATATAATATTATAGGCTATAGGTACGGTACCTACATATGCATCGTGCGCAGACGAAGTCGCGGGCAGAGGTTAGTACATGTAAATATAGGATTAGTTGAGAAAACTGTCACCAGCTCCCGGCCTCCCACCGGCGTACCCCGTGTGTTAATTGTTTGTTCTTCATTATTTTCGCCTTCAATTGCCCTTTTGTTTCTATTATTCTTCACCATTATTCCGAAGGCTTTCTTCAACTGATTCCGTTCATTTTTCAGCTGGCCCGAATTGCTTCCTGCGCCATCATTAACTTGAGTTCCTTTTTCGGGCTTTTTTGCACTGTCGATGGGGAAATTTGGCTTTTTTTAATTGGTGGTGCTTCACTACATAGTATAAAACAAAGTCGCTTTTTCTGTCCCTATATCCCTATGTACGGTTAAATCTTTAAAACTACGCAACGGATTTTGATGCGGTTTTTTTAATAGATAGAGTAGCATATCTTGAATTTCGATTAATTACATGTTTTATGTAACGTGTAGTAGGTAGTACGCGTATTATGTCTAGTGAAATCATGAGAAATAATTTTTTTATATTATAAAATATTATTACCTAAAAATATTTTACTTAAAATATTTGTTAATAATTTTGGCCTAAGACACACAAATATTAAACGCCATTAAAACATATTAATATACTTAGTTATTTATGCTATACTTACCAAAATCCTTTTTTTATGATTAAAATATGTACCTATAACGACACTTGGCATTAAAAATACAAAAAAAAACAAATTATCGTTAGTAATACCTAATAAGTTGGCATTACCTTTGTTTTTAAAAGCGTTCCCAGTAAGTAGGTCCCTCGGGAGGAGGTATTTGGCATTTGGAAAAATTGCAAAAATAAAATGGAAAGAGGGCTAATCTAAATTAGTAGAGATAGCAGAGAAATAAGTATTGAAAAAGTGTAATAAAATATTTTTACTGCCGAATAAAATAATAACAAAACATTTTAAATTAACTCCTAAAGAAGTTTAGCTAATTTGGATATTCACATAATAATATATTACACATAATTAATTATACCTATTCATAAACCATATAAGTATTATTACATTTATTATTTATAAACAATTAATAGATTTATGCTTATCGATTATAGATGAACCTATAATTATATAAACATACAACGAATATAAATTAAAATACTTATTAATATTACTCTAAGTCGTATTATACCTAGTGTTGATAAATATATTTGATCTGTAACTATACTAATATAATACAAAGGAAAGGATTGTTTGTTTGTTTGGATTGTTTAGGCTCCATAACGGCTGGAGTCTGGACCAATTGGAAAAATTCATTAACTGTTGGGATGTCTCACCCTGAGTAACATAGACATAGAATATTTTGAAAAAAAAATAGGGATCCGTGCGAAGCCGGGGCGAACCGCTAGTATATAATATTATATAAAATTAAATTCCTATTTCCATTGGTGACTGAGCTCTTTTTTTTGTACGTATTCGCGAGACGCGAATTTTATGTAACATTTTAGATTTTATGTACTTAAAACCACTGAAATTATTTTGCTGACGTTACGGTAATCGGAACCAATACCTACTTCCACTTTTTAGTAATTAGTATTAGCACAGAAAAACCATTAAGATTTACATCGGTTTTGATGTTTCCTTGAAAAAAGACGCTTCTAAAGGATTTGATTGTTTGCAAGAACATAATACTTACGAGGAAATCATCTAATAGCTTTTTTAATGAGGGGAAGAAATCTTGACAGTTTTTTTTAAATATTCAGTTATTAGCTAGAGACGTATTAAGTATTACAGACATTAACAATTTCTGCTTTAGCGGTTATTACCGATTTTGAAGTATGTACTTATGTATATTAATTTGCTGACGTTTCACATTAGACCTGGGTTAAGATCATTAGACTATGGTACCTAATGGAACTGTAGTTCTCGAAACGTCAGCATAAAATTATTTTACGCGTATTCAATCTGTTTTAGTTTTATGCCAATACTAGCTTCTGCCCGCGACTTCGTCTGCGCACGATGAGTACTTTACGCGTCGTTACAAAACATAGCCTATATGTTATTCTGATGTATAAGCTATATTGTGGTAAAGTTTCATTCAAATCCATTCAGTAGTTTTTACGTGAAAGAGTAACAAACATCCAAACATCCATACATCCATACTTACAAACTTTCGCCTTTATAATAGGTAATTCTTATAAATTTAGCACCGTTTTTTGTATGTTAACAAATCGAAAGTGTAGGTCGTGTTCATTAAGTGGGTATATATTTTTCTTGGAATTATACTCCTATATAATATGTCTAAGAACATAAAACACTTTAAATCACAATAAAATAACAAATGAAATAAAAGATTTTGAAAACATCAAAACAGATTCCTATGTTCTTTGCTGTCAATCCATTTCCAACCTTACTGTGCACCCATAAGAGCTACAATCGATTGTGTTCTGGTAAGACAAAGTTACTATATTTGTAATGAAGAGTGCAAAGGGGCAACTTCTCGAAGGTTCTCGAAATTCTCGAATCGAGTGTCCTCTGTAAAATCTGTCCAAATGACAAGTGAAAAACAAACGGACGGGATTACGTTTTGAAACATAAATGAATCTCTATCATTATTACTATTGGATAATGGCCTTAGTATGAGGTAAATGTGACAACTGCGTTACTATTGACGTTACTTAGCGGTTATCTATTAGTCAATCTTAAGATTGTTTGTGTTACTAAAGTCATTAAGGCCCATGACCATCATATGATGATGACCTACATAAAAAAAATAAGATCAAAATTAAATAATTACGATAATGATATATTTTATAAGATAAGAGTATAAATTTCTTCAGTGAGATTTGAACCTACCTTATTACGGTACGTTTTGATTTTTAAGAAATAAATCTTTTCTTAAAAATCAAAACGTACAGACGTAGTTTCTCATTATATCTACAACACATCCAAAAATTATAAAAATCTAACTATATTTACTGGGTGTAAAACGTTATCGCCTTTTGTATGAAAATTAACAGGTTCACAATCCTCTTAAAGTATAGTGCTTTTTATTTGCATATGGACATCACTGATCGAGTCGACGCAATCTTCCAATATATTGGTGTTGCCACAAAAGGAAAATACAGATAGTTTATTTATTTCTACTCTACTCACTTTTTTTCTAAACAAAGCCCATGGCAATATCGACACACATTACCACCCTTTCTGCCAATACCATCCAACAAATGAACTGTTTGTGAAATTCGGAGATCCGCAACGCAAAGGGTTCCGCTTCGGAACCGTCAAGGACCCTCAACAGCTAAGAGTTTGAATTGTTACAGGATTGACGGCAAGCCTTGTTTTTAAATTATTGGATCGATAGATACTCTTTCGTTTTAATTATAGCGTTACTCCAAAAGTAACGTCAAAACTTTCAGTAGGTACTGTGTTAGTCTCACTAAAAATTTGCATATACACAAATTACATCAGTGACATTTCTTCTTTATTTTGTTTTTCCTCGTTCTGAAAATTAGGAAAAGTATAATATTTATTTTAAATAGGCATAAAAGGAGTATTTTGATAGAAAACATTACGATAACCCTACTACTACGTTACTAAGTGCGACAAATCAAAATGTGTCAACATGCTGCTGTTAATTATTATTTAATCTTATTGTTCTTTGTTTTTGTTTTTGACGATCTCAATATGAGTACATGTAATTTGACATACTAATGTAATTATATTGTATAAATTTTGGGAAATAAATGAATCTAATCTAATCTAATCATGAATTTGAATTTAAATGTGCAGACTTTTCTGGTAAAACGATAATTGACGTGACGTTGACAACTGTCAACGTCATACTAACTAGTATGGGGAATGAACATTTCAGTTTCTCGCCGCGAGAGGCGATGCTGATTGATAAACAAATTGTAACACTATGTAATTATTTAACACTATGTAATATGTCATTATTTAGTAACATTTTTATCACATTTAACTAATACTAAGGCCTCTTATAATTTTTCATTTGCTAAACTCATTGGAGACTGCTAGTAACCTAACACCAATTGATCTCAAAACGAAAGGGATTTATAATAAATGATTTGGGTAACAGCACGGTAGTACTTACGCATACAAATAAACATTTAAATAACCTCATGCTTAATTCGATCATTAATAACGCCTACAGATGGACAAATAAACAAACAAACATTAAACCTAAAATCAGGGCCAATTTTCTGTCATTTCGATTGGCGTTCGCCTGCCAAAATCAATTAACCCCAGTAATCAGAAATACCAACAGAACGAGCTAAAATTCAAAAACTCAAAACAAGCGAAAGTAAGTCTTAGCCTTATTATTTTAAGGAGGTCGTTGTGTTAGTGGTGAACGCAAAGTTAATTGTGTTCTTAGTAATCGTAGGATGTACAATTGAAAAAGTTTGGGATTACCAGAAATTGCTACCGAAACGAATACCGAGTTGTGATTACGAAATTTTTTCCCTTTAGGTTTCGATAAAAAAAAAAGCAAAATATCTTATGCGATGCAATGACCAGAGGCGGCGGGATCAAAGGACATTCGCGAGATCCGCTGTCCTGCTCTCACTCTCAATATACCTTAAGGTAGAAAGAGACAACTGTATGATGTGAAAGATAAAAAATTGCCTCCAAAGTCTTTATGGCCCTGCGTCGGCGCATTTGTTACGAGTTTTTAGTGTATCAAACACTTAAGTGTCATGTATGCAATTCGAATAAGAAAGGTTATGTTAAACAAATATAATTTTTGAAGGTTGTAGTGTAATTTTAGAGTCGTTATTTGGTCGCTATATTTTAATCGGTTCATTTTAATATGGACTGACGTGGATGTTATAATTATTGCTTTATAACACAAAAATCACTTTAGCATAATACTATTGTCAACTCAGTATTATGAAATCTGTAAGGGCTCCGAAACGTCAGCCAATAAAAATAAAATACTTACGCAAGTTAAATCCGTTAATAGTTGTTTCATTCCAATGTGTAATAACCGCGAAGGCATCAGAAATAATTACGGCTAGACATTTTTTTATGAAATTTTGTGGGCTACCTACCGTATACCTATCAGAGAATCGACCATCTATCGAATACGATTTTCGCTAAACACTTCAATGTAAAATGTGTTCTAGCTGTCACGTTCCACCAATGAGAAACAAGCTGCCGGCCTGTGATTGAACATGACAGCTAGACCTCATTCTACGCTAACACGTATATCTTAAACTAGCTGTCCGCCCTGGCTTCTCTCGGATCCCTTTTTTTATATCCTATGTCACTCGGGAATATACCCAACAGTGAAAAAAATCCAAATCGGTCCAGTCGTTTTGGAGCCTATTCAATCTAGACACAATCAAACAAACAAACCTTATTAGTACCTATAGATAAGCGACCCTCATTGCTTCGTTGGTCAAATTACAAACATTCTAAAGTACTTAAAAAACTTTCTATACAAAGGGCCTTACAAGTAGTACAAATTAGAGCTAACAAAGCTTGGACATCGATGACAAAGTAAAGGGAACACGCCTTAGCCCTTTAGACATAAAAAGGTTTTACAGGGAAACTTTTAATCAGGCACCATCTGAGTTACCAAGGTTTTTCGACAGTAAAAGCTATTGTAACAAAATTTTATTTGCATAGATTAGATTCGTTTAATTTTGGAATGAAACAACTTTAACGGATTAACTCGCGTATTTTATTTTTATTGACTGATGTTTCGGAGCCTTCACAGATTCCATAATCGTAGCACGACTGAGCTGACAATAGTCTTATGCTAAAGTGATTAATACAGCTATGCAAAGTACCTTTATTATTTTGTTTATCATTATTTCGTACATTATCATTAGGTTAGTACATAATTTTATCGTCATTGTTAATAGATCGTCAAAAATATGAAAAACAAAGAACACAATATTAAAACTATTATTTCAAAATATGTAAATAAATATGGAGTCTTCTTTAATGATTGGATAGTTAGTGCAGATGTACCTACTTGAAATCATAATTATCTACTTACATAATTTATTATGTACTTAGATACATGTAATAAATTACACAATTATAAGCTAACGTATTATTTTGTTAGTTAGGCAAATTGAATGATTTAAATGATTTTCCCACAAAAAATTACACTACTTAATAATTTCTGATGCCTTCGCGGTTATTACACATTGGAATGAAACAACTATAAACGAATTTAACTCGCATATTTTATTTTATTGGCTGACGTTTCGGAACCATTACAGTTTCCATAATCGTAGCACGACTGAGCTAGCAATAGTCTTACGTTAAAGTGATTTATACAGTTATGCAAACTACCTTATATCTAAATTACAAATTATTGAAAAACTACCCTATTCTAAATTATGAAATATTAATGTTACATTTAACGCAAAAAAAATTAACTATTTTACATTTCACATAATTGACACTTTTACATAAAAAAGTGAGACTTCAATGACTTCAATGGCGAGAACTAAGTGACTTCCACACTCCAATAGTACCAACCTAGGGACATTTGGTTTAAAAAATGGAGGCATAAATCACGATCTTCGGTTCTAATTAATTCCTCAGGGTTCGTTAGGGTCCGGAGTTTTCCGGAAAAGTTTCAACTCGTCCTTTTATCTCTCCGTTCACCTGTGTGTTGTTTATGACCCTTTTCCCCTTTTTATAAGTTTAGGTCTGGTTCTGTTTGTGTTCAACGCCTTTTTTGCAACGCTATTTGATCACATTTTAACGATAGACATATTATTATTATCTATAGGTACCTACTAATATAATAGAGAAAGGTTTGTTTGTTTGGATTGAATAAGCTCCAAAACGACCGATCTGAAATTTTTTTTCGCTGTTGAAGAGCTACACTATTCCCAAGTGACAGGCTAGAAAAATAGGGACCCGTGCGAAGCCGGGGCGGACAGATAGTGTAAGTACATTTTGGTTTGTGTCACTATACTAGATATATGCAATATTGTGTTAAATGAATACTTAATGTTTTATGATAATTTCTGATGCCTTCGCGGTTATTACACATTGGAATGAAACAACTTAAGACGGATTTATCTCGCGTTATTTTATTTTATTGGCTGACGATAGTCTATCACTAAAGTGCTTTGTAAACAAACATTGCATGTTCAGTAGAATTAAGTAAATATCACTACATAGTCGCTTTTTCTACCCCTATATCCCTATGTACGCTTAAATCTTTAAAACTATGCAACGGATTTTGATGCGGTTTTTTTTAATAAATAGAGTGATTCAAGAGGAAGGTTTAAAGCGTGTGAATCCGGGTCGCTAGTATATTTATTTATTTATATTTATATAATAGATATTTATTTGATTCTCAGTACTATCTTTATAAATATAAATATCTTTGGACAATTCACACCAATTGATCTAGTCCCAAACTAAGCAAAGCTTGTGCTATAGGTACTGAACAACGGATAAACATACATAAGTTCATATAAGACATCTAAGACTCAGGTACAGATGCCAGTGCTCCTCACATTGAAATGTTCCCCTAGCAGGATTCGAACCTGCAACCTCCGGTTTCGTAGTGAGGGCACCACTAGAACAACAGGCCGTCAAATTATTATATTACTTTATATTTCATAAGTATAACTAACCGTCACGTGTCATCGTGTGAACGCCGGCGTCTTTGATATTAACTCAATACTCGATCCATTTCATTTGTACAAATCGAATAGATTACAACAAAAAGTTAATCCAAATCTCACACTCCAAGTACGGATTCGATACGAAACATCGATGGGAACCTCTCCATACAAAAAACTATCAACAATTGCTTTTTACAATCGAAATGTTTCTTTAAAAGTTTTTCTATACCTAATCCTACACTTTGAAAACTGTAAACCAGACGAATCGTAACCTTACCATCTTAGAATAAAATCCACGTTAAATTTGACGATTGCAAATGTAAATTTGTTTCTAACTTTTTTATAGGGATTGATTTTGAATTGTAGTTCCAGGGAATAAGGTTGAAATTCATTTGTTTTCATTCTAGTTTTTGAGAGAAATGATTATTTTTGACAACAAGTGATAAAGAATCGATGAGCAGCGTTTTGAAATTGATTTCAATCTACTGGACAGTAGGTGGCAACTGTGTTACGATATTGTGGGATTGGTGCTCCACTTGAGTTTTAAATTTTGATACCTTCGCGGTTATTACACATTGGAATGAAACAACTGTAACGGATTAGCTAGCGTAGGTAGGTATTGCATTTGTTGACGTTTCAAAATCATTTTAAAATATTCATAGCCAGCTGATGATAGGTTGAACTTAGGTTAATGTTCACTTGTAAGTCTTGTAAAGTTTTCGAAAAGTCTGAAAATCTCTATTCAGAATGTATAGGTAAGTCGAAACCGTTAATAGTATACTTTATGTAGGTACATAGTAGCAAAATTCGTCACCTTAAATGGTACCTATTTTACATTAAAAATTTCCAATTAAATTAAGTACCAACCTAAGTAGAGCATTGCTCAGTACAGCAGCTTTTTGTTAACAAATTAAAATCGATTTTGATTGAAACGACAATCAAATCGTAATAAAATTGTTTTTGCATCTCTAACGGGTTATAAAGTTTGTAAACAACAATATTCCTTCACGCCTTAGGTACCTTAAGAACATTAAATAAATTTATTTAAAAAACAATTTATAAATGATGCTTTCGCGGTTATTACACATTAAAAAAACTATAAGAGATTTAACTCGCGTATTTTATTTTATTTGCTGATGTTTCCAAAACTTTACAGTTGGTTCCTAATTCAGCTGGCTATGAATATGGGAACTGTTTAGTTTTCGAACAACTCTAAATATGTCACAACGTGAATTAATATTTAAATCTGAAATTGAGTACCTAGGTATGCAATTATTTTGGTTAGTGTCATTTTAGTAAAATAGCAAATAATTACCTATGTGTTAGGTACCTACTAACTAAATAATAAAATATTTTTCTTCCTTTTAACAATCTCAGTACGAGTGCATGTAATTTGACAAAATAATGCGATAATTATTGAGAAATAAATTGATGTATAGGTAATCTACTAGGAAGTTAATAAAACTTACACCAGTTAGTCATGGGAGTGGTATTCGTAAAACCTAGCAAATAGTAGCTAGATATAGACTAGGTTTCACGAATACCACCCCCATGTAATATGAACAGCTGTGAATTCTTACCTCGTTTATTAACGAGTATTAAGGTATTAACGATATTTAAGGGTAATAGCAGAAATCTCCAATTAGGGCCGGAAGCCACCGATCGGCGTTCGGTACAGGCAGACATTTCGGCCGAGGATATCCTATGGTATGTGGTGACGTTAGCTTATAGTGGATCTTATTAATATTATAAAGAAACGCGAGAGTTTCTAAGATTTTATGGATGTTTGTTAATGTTTCACGCAAAAACTATTGAACTGATTTTAATGAAACTTTTTAGTACCTAATATAGCTTATACCTACATTAAAATAACATGCAGGCTATATTTTACAAAGATATTTTGTAAAGTAATCTACCTACTCATCGCTCGTAAACGAAGTCGCTGGCAGAAGCTAGTGTTGTATAAAAATGACGTACTTACCTACGTACCTAAAATAAAGTGTTATTACACATCATAACGAAACAACTATACCTAACAGATTTAAATCGTGTAAGTACCTATTTTATTATTTTTACATTTCCCAAATATAAAAGTCTTATCCATACTAACCTCAACGGTGGTCATTCAAGTCGGGCTCACTTAACTCAATGGCAGGTGATCGGCATTATCCGTCAACTGCACCGCAAGCACGCGACACATACAAGCGCTAATTGTTAACGCACTTTAGAACTTATCGACATGTCCATATTAATTTATCACATGGCCTATGATTTACTAGCTTATTATAAAAAAAGATTTTAAAAAATCATCCAACATCTTATTTTTTTTTTAAAGTTAAGTTCTAGCTAAATTTCGGTGATTCTTATCAGAAATTACGCTCTTTGTAAGTTACTAGCGGCACGCCCCGGCTTCGCACGGATCATCTTTTTTTATAGCCTATGTCACTCGGTAACTGTAGCTTCCCAACAGTGAAAGAATTTTTGAAATCGTTCCATTTGTTTGGCTCCTAAACGACTGGACCGATTTGAAAATTTCTTAATTATTAAATTCTAAATTTACAATGCCATTAAATCCAAACAAACAGTCTTTTTCTCTTTCTAGTACTAGTATAGATAATAATTGACAATAATTCTGAATATTTTATTCTGAGCCGGCTCTTGTACTTTACCAAGTCTACATTCGTCATTCGGTACTGCTTCCTAATTGACGGCCCAATTAACAATTGACACAAAAAATATCGTATATATCCCATTTCCGGGATACAATGGCGGTAAAAATACCTCGCTTTTCATTCAAAATATAGGTTAAATGTCATTCATTTAGCTTTTAAGAAATTCTTTTTTTTTTTATAAATAAATAAATATCTTTGGACAATTCACACCAATTCGCACCTTCGGTGGTACAAGGGCACAATTGTCAAAAAAACCAAAAATGAGCCAAGTATACAGAAATGATCCAAAAAAAATTTGGAACATTTCTGTATACTTGGCTCATTTTTGGATTTTTTGACAATTGTGCCCTTGTACCACCGAAGGTGCGAATTATCTAATCCCATTTTAAGCACAGCTTTTTGCTTGTGTTATGGGTACTAGACAACGGATAAATATACATAAATACATACAAGACATCCAAGACTCAGGTACAGATGCCAGTGCTCATCACATTGACATCTGCCCCTAGCAGGATTCGAACCCGCAACCTCCGGTTTCGTAGTCAGGGCCTCTAACCACTAGACCAACAGGCCGGTTTTTGCATCATATCAACCGCAGGACGTCGACTGTTGGGCGGTGGTCTGCAAGGACCTAAATAGTGACCGGTCCCACTCACATCCACACGCCTGCATCTACACTCAGCAACCTTTACCAGGTCATCGGTCCACCTGACTATAAATAAATAATGCAATAATCTATACTAATATTATAAAGCTGAAGAGTTTGTTTGTTTGAATGCGCTAATCTCAGGAACTACTGGTTCGAATTCAAAAATTATTTTTTTGTTGGATAGACCATTTATCGAGGAAGGCTTTAGGCTATATAACCGCTGCGACCAATAGGAGCGAAGAAACAGTGGAAAATGTGTAAAAAACGGGGAAAATATGAAGCCTTATGAAGAAGTGACAGAAGACTGACAGATCTTTGACGAAACAATCGGACGGGCAGGACGACGTCTGCCGGGGCCGCTAGTAAATAATAATTTCTGATGCCTTCGCGGTTATTATATAAGAAATTATCATTAGAATGAAACAACTTTAAACGAATTTAACTCGCGTAGGTACCTATTTTATTGAATTGGCTGACGTTTCGGAGCCTTAGCATGAGACTATTGTCAGCTCAGTCGTGCTACGATTATGAAATGCGTAAAGGCTCCGAAAAGTCAGCCAATAAAATAAAATACACGCGAGTTAAATCCTTTTAAAGTTGTTTTATTCCAATTTACTTACTAGTTTTTGGAATGAAACAACTGTTAACGGATTTAACTCGCGTATTTTTATTTTATTTTATTAGCTGACGTTTCGGATTCTTTACAGTTTCCATAATCGTAGCACGACTGAGCTGACAATAGTCTAACGCTAAAGTGTAATAACCGCGAAGGCATCAGAAATTATTACTAGTTTTTGCTATTTCAAAATCAAGTCCCTATTTTTAAATACGGGAGGTCTTTCAACAATAATAAAAACAATATTGAAAAGTTATTATTTATTAATTAAACAGCCGATGTCCGAACTAGCCTCATAATTACGATTGTTAATTATAAGCGACAGACCTATTACTTACTTCGAACATTTCAATTAATCAGCTCAACTGGTTACAAGAATGTTTTATATTATTGAGAACTTTGGTATTTGGGGATAAATTGTGCTTTAATCTGATAAGACATAGGTACCTATATTAAGGAACCTACTTTTTTTCGTAGCAAATAGTTTAAACCGCGGTTCTTTAGGTAGATAGTTTATTATTGGAATGAAACAACTATTAACGGATTTAACTCGCGTATTTTTAATTTATTTTATTAGCTGACGTTTCGGATTCTTTACAGTTTCCATAATCGTAGCACGACTGAGCTGACAATAAAAATACGCGAGTTAAATCCGTTAATAGGTAGTTGTTTCATTCCAATGTGTAATAACCGCGAAGGCATCAGAAATTATTAGATAGTTTATTAGTTAAGTAGGTATATGGAACCGCGTTCTTTTAGGTACCTAGGTATTATTTTACATGGATGATTATTTGTATCTATTTTGGTTATTTTTTGTAAAAAAAAAAACATTATTACAGTTTGTAGGTTTACTTACACAATGCCTAGTTTAGTACCTACTTATCTAAAAAAAAAAATGTAGTAATTTATAAAAATAATTTTAACCAAAGTTCCTATAATATATTCATAATAATAACCGACTGAGCTAATGACCCTGATGAGTGTTCAGTGTTAGTCGGCTACGAATATGAAAACTGTAATGTTTTTAAAACATCAGCGAATAAAACAAAAAAAAGGGCGAGTTAAATCTACAAGTACATATAAAAGGAGAAGCTAAGCTTACTGAATGACATATCAACGTAGGGCCTAAATTATAAGGTTTAGAAACTTGAAATTTTGGGGAGAAAGGACTTTTGAAAATTAATCCCCTATGGAGATAAAATTATTATGCTTGTAGTGCATATATGAAGTCACGAGCAGAAGCTTGTTTAACTTTATAATAATTGTCATATTCCAATAAGTACTTTAATAATATTTTATTAAATTCACATTAACATAGTAATCAATTAAAACATTATCGTTGTTGATGTCGCAATAGTCGATATTCATAAATCGATCGGTGTCCGATTAGCATAGTCGAGTGATACACACCTGCCTTTACATATATTATAGCAGGCATAGAGCAGTTATTTAACAGATATGACAGTTTGGAACTTTTATACCCAACTAGCGGTCCCGGCAGACGTCATCCTGCCCGTTCGAAATTCAAATTAGGTACCTAACTTTAGTTAGACAACGTTTGTATGGGAAAAGAAAAGGGCTGTTTTTAGGGTTTTCCCGGCAATCATTCTATTTTTTCTCGCCGTAAGAACCATCCTTGGACTTTAAGGAACATTTAAAAAAAAAATTGCCCAAATTGGTCCAGGCGTTGTCGAGTTATGCGCTTACCAACACATTTTGCGATTCATTCTTATATATAAGAAGAAGATAGGTACTGTCTTGTGTCAACAAGACAGTATACTTTTTATCGCGTTTTTTGAGATTTTTATTAAAAAATAGAGGGTGATGGTAGAAGTTTCAAAATTTAAGGTTATTTCTTTCAATAAATCACGACAAAATAGAAACAAAAAAATATTTCAGGGTAAACCACACTTAACATTAAGGGGTAGGTATGAAAAATAGATGCTATCCGATATGCAAACATATTTTATAAAAATCGGTGCAGCCTTTTCTGAGGAGCATTATAGATATATATGTGTAGGTATGTACCTACCTACATAATTATCTAAAGATGGATCACATCGATACTTAAAATTCATCTAATTCTGTAACCCACGAATAAAAAAAATCTATTTGATTTGATTTTATTAAACATCACTTAATAATAATTTCGTTTTATATTAAGTACTTCGTTTATTTTATTTAATATAATTACATTTAATTTAATATGATTACATTTTTATTTAGCAATTTCATTTAAATAATGATACCTAATTTAATAATTTCTGATGCCTTCGCGGTTATTACACATTGGAATGAAACAACTATTAACGGATTTAGCTCGCGTATTTTTATTTTATTTTATTAGCTGACGTTCCGGATTATTTAGCGTTAGACTATTGTCAGCTCAGTCGTGCTACGATTATGGAAACTGTAAAGAATCCTAAACGTCAGGTAATAAAATAAAATAAAAATACGCGAGCTAAATCCGTTAATAGTTGTTTCATTCCAATGATAATTTAATTTAATATCAACTTTACCCAACAGTAACCATCTGTTATCCAGTTTATTCTTTAACCAAGGGCTTATCTAAAATCATTAGCCATTAAACGATGTCTCCGAATAAATCTAAACGGTTAATAATATCAATCACATTGACAGAGATCGTTTGTGATTAATTTATTATATGTTTCGTTAATTTACTTCGGTTGGAAGGCGTTCGCAGGTTTCTGTGGAACCGATATTTTTTTATTTCGTAAATTTCATCGTAGCACGTGTTTTACTTTTTGTACCATATTATGTTACTATAGGGATTGTGAATGGTAAATAAAACGAAATTCTGTTAAGTCGGTTACATTATTAAAATAATGGACAAATGTTTTTTTTAACTCAATCAAAGACACAATGACAGACAAAAGTTAGGTAGTAAGATGATTGGTTGAGAGAAGAAAAAATACCTGTCCAATATTTTCTGATAGGTACCTAAACTTTGATTATTTAATTAATAAAAAACACATCTAAGTAAGTACTTTACTCACCAAATACTTGATGGTTCAGTATGTAGGTGTATGGAATGAGGTCCAGCTATCATGTACCACCAATAGGAGTCAAGCTACTGGTCTTTAATAATATCTGATGCCTTCGCGGTTATTATACATAGGAATGAAACAACTTTAAACGGATTTTGAGCCAATAAAATGAAATACGCGAGTTAAATCCGTTTAAAGTTGTTTCATTCCAATCTGGTTTTTGTTCAGTGGAATGATAGATAGATCTACTGGACTCTCATTTAGCGGACTTTTGATACGCAACAGCCTCTAAAGTGTCACTGAGGCCTAGACAAGGGGGCATAGACAAGGTGCCAACGTTCAACGTTAACGTTAAACGATACGACCAAAATGTATGGGATTTGACATCCGCGAACGTTTGTGACGTGCGTGACAGTCGTTCGCAGCTGTCAAATCCCATACATTTTGGTGCCAACGTTCAGCATTAACGTTGAACGTTATCACCAAAATGCATGGGATTTGACAGCCGCGAACGACTGTCACGTGCGTCACAAAACCTTGTCTACGCCCCCTGCACATAAAAGCTTCTTGAACTAAAAAGCGTGCGAGAAAGTCCCTTAAACAAAATTCGGTCACAACAATCCTTTAACGAAAACACGCAGCTCCGGCCATATTTCACAGCGTCGCTTAATATATCAGGAACGCATAAATTTATGTGCAAAGTTCTCGCCTCGCAATCGGACAACATTTAGCTTTTTATCGACTGTTTGATTTAGTGCGCGCGGGCAAGCCAATCCCTCAAGTCGATATGTGACTCGGTGGCGTGGGTATTCTGGTGAAGGCTGCTATTGCTACTATATTTATATATTTACTAGCTTCTGCCCGCGACTTCGTCCGCGTGGAACTCCTCCTTTTTTGAAGTCGGTTAAAAAGTAGCCTATGTTCTTTCTCGGGCTCCAGACTTTCTTTGTACTAAATTTCATTCAAATCGGTCCAGTAGTTTTAGCGTGAAAGCGTAACAGACAGACAGACAGAGTTACTTTCGCATTTATAATATTAGTTAGGAAGTTAGGACTAGCGGTCCCGGCAGACGTCATCCTGCCCGTTCGAAATTCAAATTAGGTAACTTTAGTTAGACAACGTTTGTATAGGAAAAGAAAAGGGCTGTTTTTAGGGTTTTCCCGGCAATAATTCGATTTTTTCTCGCCATAAGAACCATCCTTGGACTTCAACGAACATTTAAAAAAAAAATTGGCCAAATTGGTCCAGGCGTTGTCGAGTTATGCGCTTACCAACACATTTTGCGGTTCATTTTTATATATAAGAAGATAAGAAGAAGATTTGGAGAACTAACACAAGTGGTACCAACTGCAGCGACCAACATTATGGCAAAGTGGTGAAGGTTTCCGGCAAAGTGAGTCAGCAGTGCTGGTGAATTGATTGTGATACGTCAAAGTGAAGACACTGTGTTGCACTAATTGGTTAGAAAAAATAAATATGACGTTATTGATTTCATTATCTTAACTATAATAATATGCTAACTGAACTAATATGTGAGCTGTAATAAAAAAATGCTGGGACTTTGCCTAACGTGGCCGACCGAGCCGGCAATTCTTTGAAGCATAGTTGTGAATATAAAATTTTGTACCATTATTGAAGGAGTTTAAGCTGGAACCTCGTTATCTTATAGGGATAATTCACAGCGTTCATAAGTTAAGTCAAGCATGTCCAACATGTCATTACTATCGAAACGAAATCGTTTCCACATCGCAGTGTCGCTTGCTCTTTTCAGAATAATCCCGGTTTCCTACGTAGGTGTAGCAGAAAATGGTAAAATTATTGCAAGCATATTGGAACTTCGTGTCGCGCGATCCGTTTATTTGTCTGTCTGTCTGTCCACCGACTGTGTTTGCTTTGTATTGGCAATTAATCTTGCCCTATGCTGGATAGTGGGGCTATTGAACTCTGTTAGGGTAGGTTATGTCTGTTTTGTCTTACAAACTTTCATTTATTTGGGACTAGCTTCTGCCCGCGACTTCGTCCGCGTGGAACTCCTCTTTTTTTGAAGTCGGTTAAAAAGTAGCCTATGTTCCTTTTCGGGCTCCAGACTTTCTTTGTACCAAATTTCATTTAAATCGGTCCAGTAGTTTTATCGTGAAAGCATAACAGACAGACAGACAGACAGACAGAGTTACTTTCGCATTTATAATATTAGTTAGGATTGTGTCTGTCCTGTTTTTTTGATAATTATATCATCATAAGATTTTTTTTTCTACTTATATCTAAGTCTTGAATGTCTTCAAAAGTACCTGTATAGATACCCACGAACCACATTTCTAAAAATTACGTAGGTAATTTTATCTACTTACAAGAAAATTACGAAATCCTGCATAATCAGTTCAATATGAAACGTCGTATTGTAGATATACTTTTATGTACCTATTTCAAATTACGTAATTTCCTACAGCATGAAACGACTAAACCAATGTTCATCAAATTTTGTATAACTATATTTAGTAGCTATGAAAATAAGTCGTTATTAATGTTTTGTTTATTCAGGACAAAACTAAAAGTAGTTTGGAAATTTAGAAAATATTAATAAAAAAATCTATGGTGGTATGAAGTTGGCTGGGTCAGCTAGTTGCTATATGTATACATAGTATACCTACTGTATAATCCTGACTAATATTATAAATGCGAAAGTAACTCTGTCTGTCTGTCTGTCTGTCTGTTACGCTTTCACGCTAAAACTACTGAACCGATTTAAATGAAATTTGGTACAAAGAAAGTCTGGAGCCTGAGAAAGAACATAGGCTACTTTTTAACCGGCTGCAAAAAAAGGAGGACCACGCGGACGAAGTCGCGGGCAGAAGCTAGTAGTATATATTTCTCGATAACATATAACTCTTACTCTTCTCGAGTTCTAATATATAACAATACTACAACCCGCAAACTGTTCTGTAAACGTTAGCAGTGACACGTCATTATAGGATTAGTGTAAATTATCATGTCTGCATACACTTGTGGGATAAATAACATATACAAAGATATGCCACATTTAAAGGGTAATGGATTGCCTCGATACACTGCACGCACCTGATTATGATAAATAGACAAAGTTAGATTTTGCTCGTGTTGGTTTACTATAAGAAATAAAAAAAAATGAAATAAATAGGATCTAAAGTTACTGATAATATTTACTAGCACTTAAAAACAATGGTTTTGCAAAACTCTCTTCAGTTATAAATCCGAATCTATACTAATATAATAAAGAAGGTTTGTTTGTTTGGATTGAATAGGCTCCAAAACAACTGGACTGATTTGAAAAATCCTTTCACTGTTGGGAAGCTACACTAATCGTGAGTGACATAGAAATTAAATAATAAAAAAAAATGGGGATCCGTACGAAGCCGACTGCTAGTCATAAATAGGGAAATTGCCAAGTGAACTATTTGTTAATAAGCTATGTAGAGTTAGTCAGAAGTTAGTCATGTTACAATTTGACACCAGACGCAGCTTCCGCTATCAATTCACATCATCACTCATTTGCGAGACTTTTTGGAGGTTATGTAACGTATTGTGTTCTTGGGGACAATTTTATTGGGACATTTTTAATATTTTTTTTTAATTAATATGTAATCCGAAAATAATCAACGAGGGATTTGTGTAGGTACTTACACTGTAAATACAACATCGAGTTAAACTGATTTTTTTCCGAATATTTTTTCATAAGATAATATTATCTACCTACTCAACTAATTTACTAATAAGTACTGTATTTCAACAATACCAGTGAGCGCGTGTTATTTAACATAATTAAGATTTAAGTGATATACTTAATCTCTACACCTAACTTGTAAATTTAGAAAATGGTGAATTACTAAGGTTAATACTAAAACATAAGTTGGTAATTGATTAAATAAAGGGTAGGTACCTAAAATATTTAGATAAATAAGGGTTCAAATTGAATTCAACAAATTGATTTAGTTTAAGTTTTGTCTTAAAACATGCACCTACAAAAATGTGCACCATGTATATAAAGATTTTTATACCAAGACAAAACTAGAAAAAGTCGAGCCCCCAGAGGGATTAGTGTCTTGGTAGAAATATCATTATAATTAAAAGCTGAGCTTGAACCAAAATATGGATCGAATTTTGATTGATACATCGTAGTTAATATTTGCATTAATAGTTATACAGTTTAATAACTATAGGTACCAATAAAATGTCCAGCAGTGTAGTAACACCGAATACCAGCAAGCTATAGAATTGATTGCAACAAACGACGCGTCCTGCGCCCACGCCGGTTTAGGTTAGAAATTATCCAATGTCACTGTACCGGGTTATTGGTACAAGTGGATACATAATCATAATTATAATATTGGACAATTCACACCAATTGATCTAGTCCCAAACTAAGCCAAGCTTGTAGAGTAAGCGTCTGAACCCGTCTACTTAATATCGTATTAACTCTTTTGGCCCAGGCGCGTGCATTGGGGGGAGCGTAAGCATGGCGCCAGGGTAGGCACTCCATACATTAGTGACACTGTGCCTATATGGAATGCACGCCCTTGTCTGATGCTTACTGTAGTATGGGTACTAGATAACGGATACCTAAATATACAAATAAACTATCTCTAATAGCTATCGTCAGCTCAGTCGAGCTGCGAATATGGGAAATGTAACGTTTTCTAAACATTAACAAAGTAAATAAAATCCGCGAGTCTATTATAGTTGTTTCATTCCAATGTGTAAAAACCGCGAAGGCATCAGAAATTATTAATACTAAAATGAAATCGGTTGGCAACAGTATGTGTATCGTTATAACGACATTTAAAACAGAAATTCTGTAAACAATATCAAAGAGAAACTTATTATAAAATACTTTTGAAGCTGCATTTCCTTTTAACTGTAAGTGAACGCTAGTTTATTGTTAAATGCTTAATAGTTTCCTTTTTTTCAACAAACGTCCAGCTGTCCTGTAGCTGTTCTAACTGACATTTAATTAACTTTACTTTAAATCCCTAAATGATATATAAATAACACAACACCGATATACTTAAGTCCTTTGTTTATTGCATTTATTTAGCGATAAACAAGGTACATTAGCATTCGATTTTTAAATGTAACCGCCATACCTAATTACGATTCGGTGAGACATTCGAATCATTAATTTTGTCCGAAAATGGGGTGCGAAATTATTCGGGGAATTGCTCGTATCGGTGAATCAAAGACAGTTGTCAGAAAGTGAGAAAAATACGTACAGCTACCGTAGCTTATCGCGATTGGGACGAAAAATTGGACGGAATCGGCACAGTACTTTCATTATACAGTTGAGCAACCTGCAACGGTCGTTTTAGGTGACGTTAATACTTGAAATATTAGATATTAAGATATAATATGTAGGAAGGTAATTAATGTTTGAAAAGGAAATTAAGGATAGAATGTAATGATAATTATTAAAGTCATATCATTTTTTCAAGTACAGGAAAATAACTCGGTGATTATTCCGTCACATTTTTTAGTTCGTTATACTATTATACTATCTTTTATAATTAACTAACAGACTAACCTATGTAAGTTCCTATCAAAACTGATAAATTGATAAACCATGAAAACTACACAATATCTTCTATTTTAAATGTACATGTTTTTGACTTGTTGTTGTTAAACTTGTTTTTAGAAATAAAATATAAAGAATTCTAGTACATCTAAGTTATTTTTTAACATACCTACCCACCTACTTTTCCGAATGGTTGCTACCATACTCATTCTTTATTCCTAAACCATGTACAGCCAATCCAAGACGCTTTAACATTGCAGGTAGTACTGTGTAAATAAACCGACTAACTGTAGATATCATAAGACTGTGGAATCGGTATTTGCGAGATCGTATCGTTGACGTGTAGAAAAGTCGCAAGTCGCAATCGCAATTCAACCAATTCGATTACCGCTTTAGTCGTTAATTATTCTCTAAGATAAACTGTTGAATTTTATTCTCTCTGATTGGTCAGATTGAATATTTAATGTACAGTCGCACTTTATTCGACTCATTGTATAAGGTACAAGTAGATTGATAGTTGCAGGCGCGTGCAGTGGTAGACTGAGGGTAGGCAGTTCATACATATTTAATATAATATTCGATTACAATTTTTTATCTCGTCTTGTCGAAATGTACCTAGTTTCGTTCTTCTTTAACTCAACTGGACAACTGACATGGAGTTTCTGTAAAAATATAAAGTAAATAGGTACCTAGATATATTACCCATTATTTATCTCAAAGTTTTACCAATAAACCTGGGTCCTAGAACCTATATCATAATATACTATGTACTTATTATGACATCAAGAGCGTGCATTGCCTACAGGCTACATCGAGTGCCTACCCTGTGTCTACCCGCAGTAAATGCGAATCTACTACTCAATACACATTTTATAAAGTCAACCTCTTTAAAGTAAAAACTCAAGTAGAAAAGAGCATGTTATGACGTCACAGATGATTTAAGCGTATACACGTCGATATTAATCGAAGTGGTATAATGGTGCATGTGACGTCACGGGTGATTTAAGGTGCGCACACGCCGCCCACAGTAGCGATCGCCTGGCTAGATCGGCCCGCCCGCGAGCTGGACTGATACGTTCGTGTGGAAATAGCTTTATTTTATAATTTCTGATGCCTTCGCGGTTATAACACATTGGAATGAAACAACTATTAACAACAATAGTCTAACGCTAAAGATTGTCAG
This sequence comes from Polylopha cassiicola, assembly GCA_038024825.1. Taxonomy (NCBI): domain Eukaryota; kingdom Metazoa; phylum Arthropoda; class Insecta; order Lepidoptera; family Tortricidae; genus Polylopha; species Polylopha cassiicola. The sequence goes on from CP149062.1 coordinate 4,732,297, forward strand.
CTCAGTCGTGCTACGATTATGGAAACTGTAAAGAATCCGAAACGTCAGCTAATAAAATAAAATAAAAATACGCGAGTTAAATCCGTTAATAGTTGTTTCATTCCAATAGCTTTATTTTTTCAATGTTGGCAGAAATGATTTGTCTATTAAGTTAGTTAGTTTTTGTAAGCTATCAGGCAGGCACCGAGTAAGCTAGCATTCAAGCGTCTGCTGCGTAAGCACTTTCTTAAACATTAGTTTTCATCATCCGTCATTGTGGTTATTTATGTATTTTTGTGTATCTATATATATTATTAAGTATATAAATTTATGTATTTATTTATGTAGTGTATTATCTTCCTATTTTATATTGTATTTATCATATTATGTGTATTATTTATTTGCGCCTACACATGCTCTCTGATCATTTCAAAGGTTGACTGGTAGAGAATGCCGTATGGCATTAAGTTCGCCTTTTGTACATAATTTAGTTTTTTTGTGCAATAAAGAATAAATAAATAAATAAATAGTTAGGTTAGGTTAGGTTAGTTTTTAATTTACATAAAGGAAACGAGTTATTACATATGTTGTTTTAATACCAGATGGTTTGTAATATTCTTATTATACTTGTTAGAAAAAAAAATAGTATTTTACTACCTGCTTAAATCAGTCATCAAAAAAAAATACGAGAGTTAAATCTATTATGATTTTTTAAGTATAAGTGTTAGAAACTTAAAATTTTGCAAAGCTTTTTAACGTAGAGGATCACTAAGAAAGACTTTTTGAAAATTCACCCCTTAAAGCAAAATGGGGGTGTTTACCGTGCGCAGACGAAGTATAATCCCTACTAATATTATAAATGCGAAAGTAACTCTGTCAGTCTGTCTGTCTGTTACGCTTTCACGCTTAAACTACTGGACCGATTTAAATGAAATTTGGTACAAAGAAAGTCTAGAGCCTGAGAAAGAACATAGGCTACTTTTTAACCGACTGCAAAAAGGAGGAGTTCCACGCGGACGAAGTAAAGCAAGCAGAAGCTAGTGTTAAATAATACAGACAAGCTTACTCCACGTTTACTTTACTCAAAGCGACATCGACGTAGAATAAGTAAAAGGCGAAGTAACAAATAACACAACATCCATTCATGCTTTGTACAGCGTTTTAAATAATAATAATTGAATCAATTTCTTACTAAACATCACTTAAAATTATATACGAAAAGGAATTTTAATCCGACGGAATAAGGTACAAGATACAATGACACTTTTAAGCACTAAAGATGTATGTCCGTTGATTAATTACTGTAAAGTTGTATTGTTATTTTAATTTTAATGTTTCCTTTGATTTGATACGGTTTATTTCAATAAATAAGTTATTGTTTGGTACTTAGAAATTGTTTGTGACAAAGAATAAAAAAATAAATTGGAAATTCGATGTGGTAATAATTTAATTAATAGTTACATTGACTTTTTGGTAAAAAATAATAAATTATCTTGATAATTTATATTACTTACCATTACATAGATAGGTACATCATTGTAAATATAACTACCTACAAAATTTTACATACTTGTAGAAACTGAAATTTTTAGGACCTAGGTAAGTATTAAGAATACAAAAAAATCCACTAAAAAGTGGCACTACCTACTGAACAATTTCTATTTCATACGGTCCTATTAAAAAAGTACATAAGTCCTTTACACAATCATAGGTTCAAAATACTTCAAAACTAAAAGTCTATGTAGGTACCTACTTACGTGTATACGAAAAAAAAGTTTTTTTTTAATTAATTAGTAATTAGTAAAACTACAAATACAGTAACCCGAATAAATCATCAAAATCAAAGTACAGACATGTTTACAAAAACATACAACACTAATTTGTAAAAAATAAACGCATAAATAACACACATTTAAATAAAACCGAAAAAAAAATAGGAAACGAACACGTTTTGACACAATAAATCTAATAGTATCGGGCATAATTTAATCGCTCCTCTCGATTTTGGTCCCATAAATAACAGATTTTTAAAAATACAAAAAAAAAACAAAACATTTAATATGGCGTATCGGGAATAAATCACTCGAAAGTGGCGTTTTCTTCTTTGGTGGTATCAAAACCTTATAAAAACCCAATTAAAAATCAACCTTAACTACCTTACAACAAAACTTAAAATCAATTAACAATGCTCAAACAAAACCTTCGCTAACCAACCAACCTAAACCCAACTTTAACCTTTTGTAATAGAGTCTAAAATACCTTTTTGTTAAAAGTAACGTTTCTCATATAAATCAATGGGTGAGATTTCCTGATCCTTGATAGTTGGTATCGATGCGTTATGTCGGAACGCTACGGTGTGTCAGACGAACGAATTTAGTAAAAAACAGTTAAAACATATTGCGTCACATTTTGATGAGGAATTTTTTAATGGAATTTCTTGAATATAAACTTGCTTTATAACCTCAGAAACTTAACTAAACTACGAGTAAGGGCGTGCATTCCATAAAGGCACAGTGTCACTATTGTGTGCCTACCCTGGCGCCATACTTACGCTTCCCCCACTGCACGCGCCTGACTACGTACTCAATCTATAGGAAAAAATATATATTTTAATGGCGAAATGGTTACGTTTATTATGGTGTGACAGAGTAGACTTTTTCAGCCGAGGCCCCTTGCGATTTATTTACGACATTCTATGAAAAAAAAATCTATGTACTTACATACAATAACATTCTAGTTCGGGAAAGGGAACGATTTCATAATATTATTAAATAATATATTTAAGCAATATATAAATAAATATCAATAAGTACACTAATGAGATCATTTAATAAGACGAAGGACGTTATTGTCGATAGAAAATAACTACCCACGTAAAGATCTTTGCACGTTTTGCATCTATCGATAATCGATATCGGATATCGATAGGACAACCCATTTATCGTAGTCACGTGATTTTGACACTTGCAAACACCAAGGGCGTGGGACCACTGTACATATCACCACTATGGTAAAACCGGGTGTTTTAACCAATCAAGAGCTCCAAGTACAATCAATTTAAATGTCCAAAGGGACATCGACACCAGTATCCTTATTACTAACACGCACTAATGCCGCGTCCGATATTAATTAAAAATAATTACGATTACGACCATATTCAATGACTCTGGTGTTACAGCTATTAACGCTTTAGGGATGGTGTGTCGGTATCGATAGATGCACGTGAACAAACTAATGAAAACTAGGATATGTTTAACAAGGGCAGTGTTCTTTTATTGGCAACGTTTTTTGACAAGTGTGTTTACACATGAAACATCATCTTAATTGAATACGTAAAAGATTATTACAGCCAAGTATTATATTCCAATACAAACGTCTAAAGATCTTTACATAAGTATTGTAATTTCTGATGCCTTAGCGGTTATACACATAATGAAACAACGATAGGTAACGGATTTGACTCGCGTAGGTAGGTACTTTATTTGCGTCTGTACGATTAGTACCTACCTAATGCGGTTTTTATCGATAGACAAAATGATTCAAAAAGTTTCAGATACAGGGAGAAGGTTTCGTTTTTTTTTATATTTATATGGTGCATAAGGTTAGATATAAAAAAAAAAAATTATAAGTTTCTGTGATCTAGTACCCATTGCACATTGAACCCGTGCAAAGCTGAGGTTGATTACTAATGTATTAAAAAAAATACAATACAGATTGTTTTGAATTATGTGAAGTGCAACTTTAAATTATTATATTATTGTATAAATCATACATAATGATGGCTGGTATAGCTTTTGAAATAATTCTAACATTTCTGTAAAGAAAAAATATTGTTACTTTATCGATATCGATTAATCCCATTCCTCCAGTTCTAATTAAGGCATCGACTGGCCGAATGTCCGTTTAATCAAGCAGCCACTTGTTTGCTTTGTAGTTGCGCGCGCGCTGACTGCCCGTTAATGATCGTTCTAATTTTAAATGTTTCAATATGCCATTGTTTTATATCCTGTCACAATTTTATCGAATAAAATGTGACATATTATAAACTGCAAGCTTATGATGATTTGTCACGTCGATATTTTGTCATGTCGATATCTACTTTCGACGGTTTTTTTTTTTAATTGCATGACAAAAGAGTTCATTATAGGCTTGCTAGTGACATAGTATATTAATGTTAATGAAACAAACCTTTTTTTATTTGGCGTTAATAATAAAATGCATTTTCGTATTAATTACGTAGGTATTAAAATTTTGTGATTACCTTTTTTCAATATTTCACTGTGCATAGTTAAGTTCTGAATTCTGTAACATGACGGATTAGTTATAAAAAATGAGGAATGAAACATTAATATTTAAATTATTATTTTTTTAGAATTTAATTGAATTCCGATTTTACCTGACACAAAAATTATGAATTAAGAAAAGAGATGGTACCTAGTCCATTTTTTTTTTTTCAATTAAATTATAACTAGTGCTTATTAAAACTTAATAATGTTCATTGTTTAATAGATACCGATTCAATAAATGATCCCTATTAAAAGTGCATAATTATTTTCAAAAGCTATAATTTAATACATACTCAATACCTTAATTGGAAATTACGACAACCGATTTGCGTAAACATAAAATGTTAAAATAAATTCTAATTTTAAAATGAAAAGATCTCAATTCGAATCGTGTGAGAGAGACGGAGCTATATGGATTTCGTGTTGCTGTCTCTTTTCCGCGCGGCGTTGACAGGTTAGTACAGAGCGGCGCGGGCGCAGGGTAAGCAATAAATACGATTAATGTTTGAAATTCTGTTCTTTCGATCGTTAATTTCGATATAACGACCAATAACCGATAACGATCCGATAGTGTATTGTGGATATCGTTATTAGAGACGATTTTATGTGTAACTTTAATATATAAAAATAGGTAGCGATATACGGTGGCTTTGTCGGTATTTGCAATTTTATTACTTATATGAAATGTTTGTTAAAATATTGATAACTAACTGTCCGCCCCAGCTTCGCACGGATTATCTTTTTTTATAGCCTGTGTCACTCGGGTATAGTGTAGCTTCCAAACAGTGAAAGAATTTTTAAAATCGGTCCAGCCGTTCTGGAGCCTATTCAATCCAATAAACAAACAAACCTTTCCACTTTATAATATAAGTATAGATTATGAATTGTTTTAATATTAAAACTTCATATTTTTTTAAATGATACGTAGGTAGGTATGTTTTTGTAAAATCGCGAATTTTTATTTGAATTACTAAGTGTTTTGATTTTGAAAGTATAAGATGATTTTCCAATTTGTCGATTCTAAAACTGTAATTTTCATAAAAACAAATATTTTACACATTCACTACAAATGACACCATCAATATTACAAAAAATCTATAAAATCAAATCAATATGTTATCATTTACGAAATTAATTCGTCGATAAATTTGAAAAAGTGCTTCTTTGATAATAAAAACGAATTTATATGAACTGTTGATGCCGTATTAAATATTTTATAATAAATAATATAACATATTTAAAAAAGAAACTTTGTTGTAGTAGTTTAAGGTTCTTTTTCTAAACTCCGAAATGTATCATTATTTAATTATCAAGCAATTCTAATCTTTATTCCACACATAATACAGTTGAAATTAGGAAAATTAAATTCACCGACAAAATGATTAGATTTCATCTGGATTTGACTGAATTTATTTTTATGGCTTTATTTTGGAATCGATTCTTGGATTATGGAAGATTTTTGTAATTAGGTTGTTTTGAGATAACATTTGTTTAGAATATTTTTATAAAATTGTTATAAGAAAATGAGGTAATTACCTACTTACCTACCTACCTAATAATCTCTAATTATTTCGTGGTTATTACACATAAGAATGAAACATCTATATATAACGGATTTTAATTCCCATATTCGCAGTTCTAGCGTTAGACTATCGTAAGCTCGGTCGTGCTACGAATATCGGAACTGTAAAGCTTTCGAAAAATCAGCAAATTAAATAAAACTCTCTCACTCTAATGTGTAACAACCGCGGAGGCATCAGCAATTATCTATAAGTACCTACTAATATCATAAAGAGGAAAGGTTTGTTTGTTTGTTTGGATTAAATAGGCTCCAGAACGGCTGAACCGATTTCAAAAATGCTTTCACTGTTGGGAAGCTACACTATTCCCGAGTGACACAGGCTATAAAAAAAGAGAATCCGTGCGAAGCCAGGGCGGACAGCTAGTCTATACTAAAGTTTGTTTGTTTGTTTGGCTTGAATAGACTCCTAAATGACTGGTCCGATTTGAAAAACCGATTTCAAAAATGCTTACACTGTTGGGAAGCTACACTATTCCCGAGTGACATAGGCTATAAAAAAAAGGAATCTGGGCGAAGCCGGGGCGGGCCGATAGTCATTTTACATTTTGAAATTTGAAATTTACCTACACAAAACAAACTCAAATTAAAGCTTAATGTTCGTGTTGTTTTAATTATTTCGACACCAGAAAATTTCCATAACGTTCTATAACGAGCGTATTGGCACGAAGAATCAGCCATAAAGGGGTAGCTAGTCTAAAGATTTACGACCTAGGGGGAGTCTACCGTCTTTAAAGTATAAACAGAATCGGAGATCGATAGATTACCTACAGAAAGCCTTGGGTGGTAAGAGTAGGTAATTAAACGAATAATTTTTGAATAAATGTGTTTCTGATGTTTTCGTGGTTATTACACATTAGAATGAAACAACAAACAAAATGTAGACAATAATGACACGCGAACTATGAAGTTAAAAAATATATATCGGTGATTACATTTTACTTTGATCTTCTTTAATAACCAAAGTTATTGAACAAGACCAAAGCATTGGAATGGAATATGCTAAACAGTAAACACTATTATAGCATAAGACTATTGTTAGCTCAGTCGTGCTACGATTATGGAATCTGTAAATGCTCCGAAACGTCAGCCAATAAAATAAAATACACGAGTTAAATCCGTTTAAAGTTGTTTAATTCCAATGTATAACAACCGCGAAGACACCAGAAATTAAGACCAAAGTAGATAATTAGAAGTATTTAGAAGTAATAAAAGTATCCAAAATATTATCAGGTTTTAGTCATGGTTAAAATTAAATTTAAAGATTCTGAATTCTCATAATGTTAACCAAATGACACCGGTCCCTAATTAAACCTTAAAACCCAAATACCGATACAAATAAGTTATCGAAAATCTTAATTCAAAAGTGCAAAAAGCCAATAAGCAGTGAATCATCGAACGTTAATGACCAATAAAGAGGTCCAGATGACAAAGTTGTTAATAAAATTAAAGATCTTAAGGTTTTAGTCATTTGACATGGAAATAAAAGTCATGGTTTTTAAATTTTGCCTCCGGCTACAGCAAAAGAGGCTGTAAGAATAAGTATATTAATATGCGTAATATTGAGGAACGATACTTTATTACAATAATAATTTCTGATGCCTTCGCGTTTATTACACATTGGAATGAAACAAAAGCTTTTATGCTAAATACTATTGTCAGCTCAGTCGTGCTACAATTATGGAATCTGTTTGGAAACGTCAGCCTATAAAATAAAATACGCTAATCCGTCTATAGTTGTTTCATTCCAATCCATCCAACATGTTGAAGGAACTGTAGCAAATAAGGCAACAATAAAATAAAGAGCCAAACAAAATAGCAAACACATACACATTAAAGCCATTAATGGAATCGGCCGCATAGAAATTAGTAAAAGCCATAAAACGACTAACACTCGAATATTACAGAGTAATTGCGCTACGCAGTAATTTAGTACCGAAAGGGTTCATATAATTACGCTAAGGAATTTGGTACTGATCAGAGACAATGGCTGTTTGGAAATGAAGTGCGTGCAAAATAAGGGTTACAGTGAATTATGGACAGTTCGGACGTAAAATTAAATGGTTAATTGTGAAGAAAGATACATGTGCTGAAGAGCGAGTTTGAATTTCTTGGCGGATGTTTTGTTAGAAGTAAACGATGATGACAAACACATAAACAAGGATCCATTAGAACATAATGAAGAATTTTTAACAATGATTGCAAGACAATATAGTGCAATATAAATTATAAAATACTAGTTAGGACATAAAATAACAAAACACATAAAAAACCCAAATAAGGTACAAAACTAAAATCTTTCAAATTTTGTTAATAATGCGTCAGCGATCCTTCTTACATTAAGTATTTTCTTTATAATTTGATTAAATTAAATACGTTATAGTTGTCTCATTCCAATTACTATACCAAGTATATCTTTAGGGCAAAAGAATGTCCTTAAATAATTTTCTAATAGTTAGCCAATCAAATAAGTTACGTAACATCTATTCTAATCTCCATTAGGTCTTTTTTCCATTGACGTACCTACATATTATTTACCTATACCTTTACCCTTTAACTAGTAAACAAACCATCAACTTCACCCAAATCCCGAAGAAAATTTACAAGTCTTGACCAGACAACCCCCCACTATAAATAAGAGGGGTTGATATTTATCACCAAGTGTTTATTACAACGAAAATTATTCCCTTAATGACTTCCCGAATACCCCGGGATCGCATCGCCTATTAACGGGAGGTGAAATATTGTCGTCTGTAGAACTTTCGGAACCTTATGCTAATATGGTGTTTAGGTTGTTATGGAAGTGATCTTTCGTATTTTAGTTTTGGGTTTTCTGGCGTTGTGAACTTGCGATTTGATCGTTGAATTTTCGGTAAAGAACAGTAACGTTCGTAACTTTTGATGCACCTGAAAAGTATTCGAAACGTTAGAAAATATAATAAAATACAGAAGTTAAATCCATGTTACGTTCCAATGAGAAATAATGGTTCAAGATTTCATCTGAAACCGACTAAGTGCGAATCGGACTGGTGCACAGAGGGTTCCGTATCATTATCTCCTTATAAAACAAATGGTTGTATGAGAACCGCTTTTTAGTATTTTTTTGTAGGTAACTGTGATAATATTGTAACCTAAACTGTTAAAAAAAACAAATTTCACTGGGCATAGTATCAGACAACTCGAAGATGTTAAGATTACCATCGATTACTTATTTACTAGCAATATAATAAAACCACTGGTTTTGAAATTCTTTCAACTAACGATTTCTGGGTATCTATCTTTATTCGATAATATCTCTATCAGAAATTCTAATGAGACATTCGATACGTTTTAACAGATTAGGTATCAGAAATTAGAAAAAATGCGACCACTTGAATTGAAAACTTTATTTATGTAGTTTAAAATAAATAACACTTTCGCATTTATTACCTACATTAAAATTTGCTACCACTATAATATAGGTAGTATAATATACGGCCTATTGGTCTAGTGGTCAGAGACCCTGATTACGAAACTGGAGGTTGCGGGTTCGAATCCCGCTAGGGGCAGATGTCAATATGATGAGCACTGGCATCTGTACCTGAGTCTTGGATGTCTTATATGTATTTATGTATATTTATCCGTTGTCTAGTACCCAAGCTTTGCTTAAAATGGGACTAGATAATTGGTGTGAATTGTCCAAAGATATTTATTTATTTATTTATTATTTAATATAGTGGTAGAAAATTTCGTCGACTAAATTAGTGACACCCATAGTGTAACTGGAAAAAGCACGGTGCCGCGCATAGGTATAGCAGTAGGTTCAAGTTCCACTGAGGTCACAATATTCTCCACTCTAGGTACAAATATCATTACTGTTTATTAACATTTAATAGTCACTGATAATCATTGTAAATTACAACCCGTTTAACAGTCCAGGCTTGAACAAAACTCATTACAAATACTACACAGCATTTTAAATCAATTATAAAACCAATAGCACATACAAATGTCCTTTTATATTCCTTACCGAGACACAACGCCTCCATTTCTAAGAAAGTCAACCTACTGGCTACGTGCATTGGTTCTATACCGATTTTTATCAAAATCGAAACGAGTTTTTGTTCGAAAACATTAAATATCTGGATTCGACGAACAATAAAATTTTATGTCTCTATTCGGATTTCAGATCGAACACGATAAAGTTCGGGTTTTTGTTGTTTGGCGTAAATTGCCGAATGTTTATTGATTAGGCATCGATGGGATTTTTTTATAGATCAATGTTTGTTTAAATTCGCCTAATGTTGTGTCCATTCATTCCTTTAGGTCTGAAGATTTAGGAATATCATGATTTTATAGTTTTTTATTAAACAATGAGTAATTAAGTAGATTGCTTTTGAAAAGAAAAATAGTATAGGTAAGTGCAGAATAAATAAAAAATACTTAGTTTAGTTAGGTATCATTGTAATTGTGAAATAAACAAACTTTACACTTCTTTAAAAATAACTATAATGTCAGTATTATAGTTACCTATATTTAGGGAGTAATTGCTTAAGATAGAATCAAAAGCTTGTTCCTTAAGACAGTATCCACTCATATAGATTTACCTAAAGAAGGTCATAATATGTCCAATTTTTATTAATTACAAATTTTTACGAATTTAATTTTTCTTTTGCTCATCTCGCGACAGATGTAACCTGTTAAATACAATCAAGCTTGACTTGTTCTATATCTGCACCATTAATTCTCTGACAGATTATAATGTTTCTGAATTGAAACAAGCTGACAGCAATTCTACTAAACAAACAAGTTTACATGACTCATAACCTCACACCTGCCGCCATTTTGTAAATTCGAAACGAGATCAAAATGGCCGCGGTGATCGGTCGAATGACAAGAAAATGGCCGACGGTTTTCATAAATCAGTGAGATATTCTTATATTTACGTATGAGTTGAAATATTATAAAAGTAATGTTTGTTTCTCGGAATAATGTAGTGGCAAGTTGTTGTGTACAGGTAAGTAAAAAAGTGCAATATGTAGGTAAAATAAAATTTATGTTTATACGTATTTAAAATGATTTTAAAACGAACTCTAATGCGTTATGAAGATATTTTGCACGTAAGTAAAAAAACCACAGAAATAGAAAGTAACTACTACTTACTAATATTTCCATGAAAATATTTTCTATCTTATTTCAAAACACCCGTGTTTAGGTGAAATTGTTAAATAAAGTACTTACATCAGTACCATGAATTAATTAATGATTAAAAAGCTTTGACGCCTTTGCGGTTAATAGACATTGGAATGAAACAACTATAAACGGATATTCGCATTTCTTACATTACATTGATTAGGTACAGTTCTTTCAATCCAATGTGTAATAACCGCGAAGGTATCAGAATATATTTCGTTATAGTTCATTTCAAAATGATTATTTATACAAAATACTCGGCTAACACTTCTGTCACTGCGCACACGTGACGCATCGACACGTCTGCGCGCGCGCTTTTAAGATGCCGCATCTGATACCGTCATGAGCTTATGCCGTCCGAGGCAGGAGATAGCGATGAAGAACACTATAAGATACCTACTTATAGCCTTCTTCACTCTTCAGTCTTATTGTTCAAATCAAAATGAAATCTGCAGTCTTCTGCTGCTGATGAGATGCCATAAAGGTTCAAAGGAAATAAAGAAAATGGAAAATTCTAGAATGTGTATGTAGGGATTGGTTGATTCTAGAATTTTCTATATTTGTGTTCTAACTGGATATTTGGACGTCTGTACTATAATGCAATCAATTAGTACCTAGCCTTTACTTGATTTTAGAGTACCTACCTACCTACTTACTCATTAAATTTCAGTAATTTGTCTTGTAATGAACGAAAGCCCTTACATGTGTAAAAATTAAATAAGACCTCATTACATATTAGAAACAAATATAAACTAAAATACACTAACGATGCTTTCAACTTCTAACTGTCTAACATAAAATCGACAACATTTGACGTTATTTTAACTTTCCTCAATTTGACATTGATAAGTAACTATTTTACTAATTGCATTACCTAATTGATTTATAGATTAACTTTACCCCAAACTTTTGTATGCACTTATGCACAACATATTAATAACTAGCTTCTGCACGCGACTTCGTCTGCGTGGAACTCCTCCTTTTGTGCAGTCGGTTAAAAAATAGCCTATGTTCTTTCTCAGGCTCCAGGCTGTCTTTGTACCAAATTTAGCTTGAAAGCGTAACAGACAGACAGAGTTACTTTCGCATTTATAATACTAGCTTCTGCCCGCGACTTCGTCTGCGTATGATTAGTATTTTACACTATATCGTTATAAAATATAGCCTATATGTTATTCTGATGTATAAGCTATATTGTGGTAAAGTTTCATTCAAATCCATTAATTTTTTTTAAATCGGTCCAGCCGCTTTGGAGTCTATTCAATCCAAACAAACAAACCTTTCCTCTTTATAATATTAGTATAGAAGTATAGATAGGTAGTGTAAATATAGAAAATCATTTATTTGCGAAATAGTATAAGGGTCTTTATGTAGGAACAGTGTATCACTAAATATTAACCACGGTTTATCAATCTAAATTCGATCGATATTTTATATTTGGTTCAAAAAGATGATCCGTGCGAAGCCGGGGCGAACAGCTAGTGCTTTATAATTTTAACCGCTATAGTGTCTTAACTTGGTCCATAACTTTATAAGTTTTACGAGCACCGTTTACTGTAAAATTGGTAACTGGACGGTGCCTTACCGTTGAATTAGAATGTTGTGCGCGACCTTTGAACGTGGTTTCGCTTGTTTTCTAATAGATCAAGAAGTAGTCACCCTAGACTTACCTACGTGGTTTTCTTTCTAAAACTATGATGAAATACCTATTGAAATACAAACTTTTCCACTTTATTTTATTAATATTATATTTATACTAAGTACCTACTTAGTATAAAATATAATATTATAAAGACGAAAGGTTTGTTTGTTTGGATTGAATAGGCTGATTTGAAATATTCGCTGTTGGGAAGGTACACTATCATATGCCCAAGTGACATAGGCTATAAAAAAAGAGAAGCCGGGGCGGAGATACAAAATAAATGTAGAAAGAAATGGATACTCACTAAGCTGAAATCAGTTTTATAGGTAGAAGATAACAAAGGTGGAAAAAAAACATGCTTTTTTTGCGGGAAATGGGACAAAAAGTATCCTTTATTCTTCTCCTGGTTTTAAACTATCTCCCTATCAATTTTCAACCAAATCGGTATATCCTAGGGCCTAGATTCTTAACCTGGGGGTTATTACCCCAGCAGGTATTTCGTGGGGGTATCCATCAGCTGATAGTTGACTCGAAAACCGAATGTCAAAGTGCCAAGTCTGAGCACAGCGTAGCGCCGACTAGTGTGTGACCCTAGTTAGGTCATAAGGATAACGGACTAAAACACTGCCCTAGAGTGGCTAAGGAAATAAAAGTTATTAGTTTTAGTTACGTATTTATTTTAACTTTACGATGACATAATTATTTAACTACCGATTTTCATCAAGCATAGCTCAAAAAAAGGTGACCTTAAGTCACCTTTCAAACAAAAAAAAACAGAATTAAAATCGGTTCATGCGTTAGGGAGCTATGATGCCACAGACAGACACACACACACACACATACACAGACAGACAGACACGTTAAACTTTGACACGTCGTTGGGGTAAAAAACAAGCATACTTCTAAAAATCAAAGTCTTATAAAAATCATCGAGCACGCGTAATTTAATATGTCATTGTCACGTCACATGTCAGTAGACACAAATTGTGTCATTTTCCCGCGTTTGTACCTGTCTCTCAATCGTTCACAATTATCGGCACTCGGCGGAGCGTGTCTAATCACTGCCTGCCGCTGGATTTGATGATGACGTGACTTATGTAGACTGGTCAGTGTTTTGCATGTTACTTATGAGCGAGCACAGGCGTGCATTCCGTGTAAGCACAATTGAATGCCTACCTTGGCGAGGTACAAGTGTTCTATTCATCGCATTGCAATTGACTTCAACTTGATTCTAAGGAAAGCTGATTGGTTAAAAACTATTTTTTTAAATAATCTTTTGGATTCCTTTATGAAATGTAGCTTTGGAAAGCTAGTAGCTATTCTTATAATAATATGACCCACAAAAGTCTTACTCTTTTGATAGATGATACCGTAACCTACCGTTGGTAATTAAAAAATAATTTATAATATTATAACACATCAGATAAATGGGCGTGCCTTGCATAAAGGCATAAAGTCATATGTGCTTAAAGCATTACAACTCAAAGCACACTAAAGATTGTCTCATCTGCAAACGCTAGTGCTTACAACTCTTTGCCGTAGTCATGGTTCACGTGACAGCATTCAATGTGATCCTTTGTATCAGCTGATGACGGACCACATTGATTGATGCCCGGTGGGATTGTGGCCACTGGGTAATGAGGTGTTTAAGGATGTGAAATTATATTGAAATCATTTTTCATAATGGGGAATAATATATGGTTCCAGCAATGGTGCAATACAATTCAGAAAAAATCATATGACTTTTAAAATATATTCATTAACGATGTATAAAATGTAAAGGTTTTACTTAGTTCGGTGTTGATAAATGTACAATATCTTTTTAGCCAATCAATTCATAAGAAACTTGCAACAAAAATACTTTGAATTATTTTGAATACATATTGTACACAGTACCTAATAACGGTTTTACAAACCATTAGTTTAGTTTGTGAACTTTATTGTCGAATGTCACTTTTCTAGGAAAAAGTCTTTCTTCTCCATCATGAGAACAGGTCGATGTTATTTTATAGTCATCAGATCTAAGGATTCTTGATGATTCTACAACTAGAAGTAAATTTGATGATGAAGTATTATAAATTGAACTGAAAAAAACTATTTCTTGCGTCATTAATAAGTATAATTTTTCTGTCAAAGAACATTTCACGAAACAATAAGGGCGACATATAACTACTTCTATTGTCAAAATACAATGGAAACTTGCGACATTTTGTGCAAAGTGTCATTGAAGGCAGCACTGCTTAAACTTGTGACACTTGTGATTATGTATGGCATCATACAGTATTTATTATGTAAAGATAATATATAATAAATATCATTATGTAATATAAATATTCTACGCTATGGCTGGCATGGCATGATGTAACTCAAATACTTTTTTAACTATTTGGATTTACAAAAGACTTTCTGTTGTCAGTGACGGTCTTTCTGATACCCTGTTTATAAGACTACCTAGTCTAAGTGTGAAAGAACTTTTTAGATATTTATTACTACCTAATTGAGAGTTATGTTTATCCATTGCTCAAAAAAACATTCTTGGACAATTCACACAAACGATCTAGTGATCTTTTCATCTTAAATCAATACCTGAGCTTCTATATTTAAACTGAAGAGTTAAGATGTAAGTCTACCAGGTTTTAGGCAACCTAGAATTCTTCTCAGTATTATCAACAGATGATATTTCTTGATTCGTTATGGATTTCTATCGTATTTAAAATTTATCTATCCTTTCACACTCTATGTAATATCATTAGATACTACCACATCAATATTCTCCTGTACATCTATTTTTCGAATGCTTCTAAAAATTTACTTATTAACATCATAAAAGACATCAAAAACACCGAAAACCGAATCCACCGCATTCTGTAGGCACCCTCTGTATCGGCAGCCGTCGATCGTATAAAGCTGTTCCCTTGTAAGATCTCTATCTACCCCATGAATGTATCTCCTTGAATATATTTAGATACGTCGCAAGCGGTGCGTAAACATACTCATTACGGACATGTGTCTTTATAGCAAGACAGTTCTGGTTGACAGGTTAGTCGTCTGCTACCAATAGTATAAAGTTTGAAGTCAGCATATTTGCGTAAATTGGTTTGTTTCAAGGTTAAGGTTATACCGTGAAGAATATTAAAAGTCAATATTATGAGTAATATTTGGCGCTAGCTAAAACTAGTATGAGATCTTATTATTTTCTTAATTACTCAAAAGGGACGGGAAATGAGAAAGGACTTCTACGTAAAAATCTTTAGGTTTTTGTTACTGATTTAGTAAAAGAACATTGACCATGTTGTCATAGTGAATGAAAAAAAATAAGGTTTTTTCTTATTGAAAACTATAATGGCCATAGTGTACAATATAAAAAGCTTATTTAAATTATTATTGATCTTTAACAATCCGTCAGTCCAAAACAACCTTCGATATTAACCTAATAAGCTAAGCTTAAAGTGTTGTAATGATTCTGATTATAACTTAATGAATATTTTCGACCACGACGCAGAAATAACGATTTTAATAATATTAAATCCAGCATACTATAATATTTACGCAACGCGATAATAAAACAAAGTAAATATAAAAAAACAATTGAAACGTCAATTTCCGTGCAAAGACAATGGCGACAGAGTTACGCAACCATCGGTCGCGTTGTTTAATATAATTTTTATTAAGGAATGCTCAGAGGAGCGAGTCTATCTCAAAAACTAATCGTCGCCTGTAATGGTAGAAGCCTTCCGTAATTATTTCGAGCGTCTGTCTCTACGTTGTTGTATAGATATACTGGAAGCGTTGTAAACACCATAAACTGTTTTTTTTTTCTCAAAACAAAATTACCTCTTTCTCTTGTTAGTATATTTAATCATAGTCTCTTTCTCTTGTAAGATCTCTTGTAGTGCCCGTAAGAGTATATAATATATGAAGTATAATCTTTTTTTTGACCTAGTATTTCGCACACCTAGATCTAAAGGGATCTAACTCAAAAATCGGAAGATTTGAGTTATGCACACCATCGGATTCCAGCAAAACTTTTCAGCTAATATAACTCTGCTAGCTTTATTATAAAAACTATAAATTTATACAGAAAACTCATGCGTGCATGTTAATCAGTTTCTCGCCTCTCCTGAAAAAGTACCTTTTTTGAGTTAGCTCTCTTTAGATCTAGGTGTGCGATTTGTTCAGACCCTTTTCTCGATACTATACCATAGCGTGCATATACTCACATACCGTCACGTGCACTGGAAGATGTGCACTAGGGCACAAGGACACAAATTTATCTATATATTGCCTGTGTTCACTGCACGCCCTTGCATACTATCTAATGCATCATGTAAAAATACTTGTCGAATACAATTCTTGGACCGTTAATTGTCATTTGGCGCCTTCTTTCTTATGTCTGCCACCACACGAGCGTGCATTGCATGCAGGGACATCAAAGTGCCTACCTGCTCCCCGCCTGGCCACATCTAGCCAAAGTTCATCCAGCCACTATTTCATTACGGTAATCGTAATTTTTACGTAATGACAGCCACCGAGCGTGATGTTATCGCCGTGATTGCGAACGGCGGTTGATTGCTAAACGCTGCGGCTTACCGTACCCACGCTAGATTGCGAATCATTAAACATATTAGTGGAAATATAACATTTAGGTGGGGAAGGTACGATTCAATTTGCTTAGTGTAAATATGGACACGTCGTGTCAGGTCAGTGACCTGGAATTGACAAAAGCTTATGTGAAGTATGAAATTTACGGTGAAAACCTCTGCTGAGTGTTCTTGCACCGTTTCTTCTCAGCAATGAATCCAATGATGGTCTTTCCGAAGCGCTCGTAGGCACGACACGTAAAAGTACTTTTTTAAATAAACTAGCTGACCCAAGGAACTCCGTACCATCATATACCTTCTAATTTTAATACCTAATAATAATTATATTTCTTTTAATTTTCTTCGACACAAATCTTGTCCTGACAATAACAAACACAACAAAATAAGAATTATCCAATTGGGTGGAGTCGAACAGAAGTTACGCGATACATTTTTGAATTATATGGGTGACAACATTTGCTTTTTACCCCTATAGTTTAGGCCCTGTGTTCATAATTATATCAATCAGTCAGCTTTCGCTTAGATATAGGTATAGATTTAGAATAATATTTAATATAACGGATTTTTACGACACATTCTAAGTCAGGTGCGTGCAGTGAGAGTCGCGTATGTACTGCGTCAGGGTAGACAATCCAAACTATTATACCATTGTGCCTATATGGAATGCACGCCCTTGATTCTATGATATATTTGACGCTCAGTATACCAAACCGATTCCATATTGCAACTCATTTCCAAGTCAAGAACTAGCCCAAGAAAATATAAGGGAAGTAAGGCATTTGAGTGACACCAGTACAAAGGGCGTAACGATTCGGTGTAACATTTTTTCTCAATAGAGAATTCAATAAGGTGCCTTTGTCATACAAAACCTTTGCGTAAGAAGGATACTGTCACACCGATATGATGTTTTGATTATATATTATGTAATGTATATTTTTTGATAATATAACATTAGGTATTGGGTTGGAATGAAATAACTTTAAACGGATTTAACTCGCTTTTATTTTATTGACTGACTTTAGCATAAGACTATTGTCAGCTCAATCGTGCTACGATTATGGAAACTGCAAAGAATCCGAAACGTCAGCAATTAAAATAAAATAAAATACGCAAGTTAAATCTGTTAACAGTCGTTTTTTTATCTTGCTTATGCTGACGCTAGATATCTTTAGAATTATGAATTGTGTTTGTTTGTACGTAAATTACAATAATACACAACTATTTTATAAAAATAATTAATCATAATAACATTAGGTACTATCTATATTTTTAATAAGGTAAGCTTGTTAAGTAAATGCGTTTAAAATTAATTAAGTAAGCTTTTGATTTTTTTTAAATAACTTAAGTTAACGTTAACGCTTAAGTTTATTATTCATTATTAATTGTATTTCAAAAAATACATTACTTACCTATAATTATATACTTACTACCTAATATTAGGCTCATAAAAAAAAAATAGACCAACAAGTACAATAAGTGTTTACAAAACTAACCGGTTAAGAACTAATAAATAAACTTTTTTTTTTAATCATTATTTATTTTTTCAAGTTATTGGAAAATTTATAACGGTGTGACAAACATCCGTACATTTAATAGCGATTCTATTGTAACACAAAATGCAAACGACAGGAAAGCAGACGTCTAATTTGACGTTTGACATAATTCCAGCCAGCTATTATACTTTAACAAATATATTTTTACATAAACTCGGAAACATATAATCTTTATCCCCAATGAAATAGGGCTTAAAGTCCCATAGTTTGCTTTAAAAGGCTGTACGAGGGCAAAGTAAAAAATGTCTTAGATAATGCCATCTATTGAAAAAAAATGAGACCGATCTCATTTACGTTTAATTTGTAATTGTAAACAAAATATTGTTTCATATATTTTATAATATATTGCTTTAAACTAAGATAATCTAGGGGTCTATGTTGAAGATCAATACAGCGGCATTTTTCAACCGAAAGAACTTACAAATTTTTAAAGTACCTACAAAGACTAAAGTAGTAAACTTAAGCGTTGAGACTATCGTCAGCTAAGTCGTGCTACGATTATGAAAACTGTAAAGGTTCAAAAATACGCGAAGTTTTCTTCTCTCAAAGAACCTAAATTGACTTAAGTGCTTTTAAAGATCAGGAGCGGGGGTTTGTGACGTCACGTTATGGTACAACTTACACCATATCGTGACGTCACTCCGGAACTTCTGAAGCGCTTGTCATAGTCATTTATTGTTCGATTAAGAAAATAAAAAATATGTGTCCAATAAATTTTGTTTGATAGTCTATACTAATATTATAAAGAGGAAAGGTTTGTTTGTTTGTTTGGATTGAATAGGCTCCAAAACGACTGGACGATTTGAAAAATTCTTTTACTGTTGGGAAGCTACACTATTCCCGAGTGACATAGGCTATAAAAAAAGGGATCCGGGCGAAGCCGCGACAGCTAGTTTTATAATAATTACCTATACCTATTAGTTAACTGTACTTTACTCGGACATTGTGAAACGGGTCCTAAGCATAATTATTAATTATAATCATGTATTGTTACATGACGCGATGACATAATGGCGGACAATGATGCATGTCTCTCTAAATCATGTCTTGACTATCACTCAAGATAATTTACAGTAAATAACATAATTTAAATTAAACAAAACCACTGAATTTCCAAGGTAAAAGTATATTATTATAAAAATATAAAAAATGACACCATAACCATATTAATTAATTAAAATATCAGCTCAAATGAAATTTGGCTCTGAAATTTTCCGAACGACAGCAAATAAAATAAAATACGTGAGTTAAATCTGTCACAGTTGTTTCATTCCTAATTCCTTCAAATCTATACTAATATTATAAAGCTGAAGAGTTTGTTTGTTTGTTTGTTGGTTTGAACGCGCTAATCTCAGGAACTACTGGTTCGAATTCAAAAATTTGTTTTGTTGGATAGACCATTTATCGAGGAAGGCTTTAGGCTATATAACATCACGCTGCGACCAATAGGAGCGAAGAAACAGTGGAAAATGTATAAAAAACGGGGAAAATATGAAGCATTATGAAGAAGTGACAGAAGACTTTGACAGATCTTTGACGAAACAATCGGACGGGCAGGACGACGTCTGCCGGGGTCGCTAGTTTATAATATGTAAGTACTTAACTGCTGACTCGAGCAATAGGTATGTGTTATGTCGCAGTAAACTAATTAGTTACGGTAAAACTATGAAGAAGGCATACACTACACAACCATTTATATATGTACATTATACTATTCATATTTATTTAAGTACATTGATTTGTATTACCTTGACCCATTTTTACCTAATACCTACTTACCTATTACCAACAAAATACACATGCGTCACATCAAATTATTAGTTATGTCCTCATATCAAATTGCCGTAATTTTCAAAAGGAACTATCAATTTTACACTATTCAAACTAGACCTAATGACTCACAGTTGATACTGTAAATTTTCTGCTCTTATTTTAAAGCTATTAAGGTTCATAATTGAATGAAATAAAATTTAGTTTTTAAACTCAATCGGGCTTAACTGATGATGACTTGAAAATACTAAAATGGCGTTTAATGGTCGTTACAAATAAGATTTCTTTATTGAATTATTCTATCGATTATCGCCTATTTCATCCAAACAAACAAACAAACCTTTCTTAATAATTTCTGATGCCTTCGCGGTTGATCAGGAACGCCCATGGTGTAGATGAATGCACGATGCCTTGTGTCAAGGCAAAGGTGTAGGTTCAAGTGCCACTCGCGTATTTTATTTTTATTGGCTTCGGAGCCTTTACAGATTCCATAATCGTAGCTGACAATATAATATTGGAATGAAACAGAAATAACTCGCGTATTTTATTTGGTTTGAAGACTATTGTCAGCTCAGTCGTACTAAGATTATGGAATCTGTAACAGCTCCGAAACGTGAGCCAATAAAATAAAATACGCGAGTTAAATCCGTTTAAAGTTGTTTCATTTCAATGTATAATAACCGCGAAGGCATCAGAAATTATTATTAAAATAATTTATACCAAGAAATCAGTTATTACATCAAGTGTCATTAAACTTTAGCTTTGAAGCGTAACTTTTTTCTGTTCTAATAAATAAAACCATTAAAGATTTAATTAGTGTAAATAATTATAATAATTCATGTTAAATACTTTATTTAGAGAAATCACATTATCTTTAGAAGCCATAAAACTAACGATTTAAAATAACCGGTAGTTACTGCATTATACCAGTACTAGCTTCTGCCCGTGACTTCGTCTGCGTATGATTAGTATTTTACACTATATCGTTATAAAATATAGCCTATATGTTATTCTGATGTATAAGCTATATTGTGGTAAAGTTTCATTCAAATCCATTCAGTAGTTTTTACGTGAAAGAGTAACAAACATCCATACATCCATACATCCATACTTACAAACTTTCGCCTTTATAATAGTAGTAGGATCTGCCGGTTATTTTTAATCGTTTGTTCGTTTGTCTAAGTAAAAATCACATATACTGCCTGTGGAAAAATAACTAATACTTACATATTATGTAAGAAATTGATAATATGTTGTTAAATAATAAAGCCTTCTTAGACAATTAACACCAATTGATCGTATTACAATTTAAACAAAATTCTTTTAAAAGTAGTTTAATTAGAATGAAACAATTGTAACGGATTTAACTCGGGTATTTTATTTTATTTCTCGAAGTTACGAAATCTTTACAGTTCCTATATTCGTTCGTTCAAGCTAAGTACTTGTTTAATTTCAAAGCATATTTATAAAATAATTTCTGATGCATTCGCGGTTATTACCTAATATTGGAATGAAACAACTAGCTCTATTTTATTGGCTGACATTTTGGAAGCTTTACAGATCCCATAATCGTAGCACGACTGCTCAGTCGTACCTAAATACGCGAGTTTAGTCCGTCTACAGTTGTTACATTCTAATATTTATAAAATTTAAGTAATAAAAAATATTTTTAGTGGCCTAATCCGATGCGTAACAAATTCGGGGAAACAATCAAAAATCGTGAGAACTATGAAAAAGGTGTTTTTATGTTGATTTTTATAGTTTTAATCAGGTGTTAACGTTGTCACTTAACAACTGGTTGTAATACCAATTACGACAATTATTTTCTTCCAAAAAACTAAAACACTAAACGAATTTAGACTTTACGACCACGATACAAGAGTCATGTGTGTTTTTATTGATTGCATGTGAATTGTGCTGGGTTTAGTAGAAATATGATAAGATTTGGTACACTGATAACAGATCTCAAGTTCAAGGTGTATTTTGCCGAAATGGCCGCCATTAAAAATGATAAGTTTTTAATTAATATTTAGTCGAAATGATTTATACCAAGGTCACTAGGTCAATCATCCTGGTTTGTTTACTTAGCGTTTTAAAATATTTGTTAGGTACCTACCACTTGAGAATTTGGTATAAAAATATAATTCTTGGATATATTTTTTAATAGATATAAACCCCAAAACTGTAATAAATTTATGTTAGGTATTACCTACAAAAGATTTTTTTTTCTGCCCGTGACTTCTGTTGCATAAAATTGATATTTTATGTAGGTAGACTTTGTTCTCGTGGAACTCCTCCTTTTTTTGCAGTCGGTTAAAAAGTACCCTATGTCCTTTCTCAGGCTCCAGATTTTCTTTGTACTTACCAAATTTTATTTAAATCGGTCCAGTAGTTTTAGCGTGAAAGCGTAACAGACAGACAGACAGACAGACAGAGTTACTTTCGCATTTATAATATTAGTAGGGATTAGGATTCTATACTTATGTATTATAGATAGACAGGGACAGTGACGTTTATATTTGTTATTCAGTTTTTATTGAATCTCATTATAAAAGATTTAATTTATGTATAATAAAATGTTGATACAATCTTATCAAACATACAAGCACCGTTCAACAAGCGTGGCAGGACCAGAACGAATCATTTTGACTTCAAATTATTATTTCTTAGAATAAAATTGATACATTTTTTTTCCGTCTCCTGGTTCTAAGCTATCTCTCCAATTTTCAGCCAGAAAATTGTTATAATGTCACTAAAACGACTTTAGGTATATAAAGAAAGTCTGTTTAGTTATACTTTTAAAACACAACTACTTTTTAAGTTTATTTTACACTAATGCGACTGTGCAGAACGCATCTTGTTCTTAGTTTCTATAAGTACTTTTTATTTATGTTTTTTTTTATATGTATTTGTATTTTATTTTATATTCCAAAATGTAGCAAAAGTTGGTAAATGTCTCAAGGAACCACACGCATTTCAAGTATGAAACCGATTTGAAAATGTCCTGTCAATGATGTTTTGTTTTTGCGTCATTTTTAATAGTGACAGTATTAAAAACAGTCGACATATCGACATCGATTCACACCATACGAAACAATACAGTGTCCATGTGAACTTCCCTTATTTGCATGTCGCTTTGTAACTAAAACACCAACATACATTTACTGTTGACCAAATTACTATTCGATCCATTTTCAACCTTAATTCAATAATACAAGGTTATATAGGCAGAATTTTAAACATTCACAATGGCATATTGAAATTTGTGAACAAATATATGTTGTGCGTTTTGATTTGGAAGTTGTTATAGAAATTTGAATTTTATATCGTTTGTTTTAAAGATGGGGTATTTTATTTCGATGTCATAGTATTGTGGTATTGTAATGGTGTATTGCAAAATATGTCTATGCCATTAGATCGCTATTTTCGCCGTTCAATGTTCATTAACGGTGTTTTAGTGACAATGTTTTTGTCGATCTGTCTATTGTTAGTCGCGTTCTGTTTACATAAATTCCTATTTAACGGTTTATCGTTAGTTTATATCATCATGACTCGACTTGTATTTTCTATCTAAAATATATATATATATATATAGTTACTTATATGCTAATTCTAGCTTTAGCGTTAGACTGTCGTCGGCTCAGACGTGCTACGATTATGGAAACCGTAAAGGTTCGAAATTTCAGCTAATAAAATAAAACACGTGAGTTAAATCCGTTTATAGTTGTTTCATTCTAATGTGTGATAACCGCGAAGGCATCAGAAATTATCTATGCGACCTTGGGGTAGATACGTGATAGTACTTTAGCGTTAGCTTAGTCGTGCTATGAATATGGGAACTGTAAAGCTTCGACCCGCAGCCAAAAAAATAAAATATGCGAGTTAAATCCGTTTATAGTTGTCTCATTCCAATCAATACTTCATTAAATATACGTCGTCACATTTAAAAAAATCAAGTAGTGACAGGGCTACTGTCATGTATATGACAGTATAATATATACTTATATTTAAAACTAGTGGTTCGCCCCGGCTTCGCACGGATCCCTAATTTTTTCTAAATTATATTATGTCAGGGTGAACGTAGCTTCCCAACAGTAAAAGAATTTTTAAAATCCGTCCAGCCGTTTTGGAGCCTATTCAATCCAAACAAACAAACCTTTCCTCTTTGTAATATTAGTATAGATATAGATATTCGTTCTTTAGTATACTTGGCCCTGGAAACTGATGGCTGTTTCCTCGTGGTTCTGGCTGGTTGGTCTCCGTAATGACCCTCGACACCTTTGTCCAGAAACAACCAAACCGAAGACTTTTCAAGGTTTTAACCTTCGAATCTTTATCTTGTCTTTAACCGAGTTTAACCAAAATGTTCTTGAGTTTTTTTAATAATTTCTATGGACTTCGCGGTTATTACAACTATGAATGGCTACAAATATGAGCTGTAAAGTTTTTGAAACGTCAGCATATAAAATGAAATACGATTAAATCCTTTATAATTGTTTCATTCAAATTATAGTTGATTAAAATACTACCTACCTACGTGTAACGGATTAAACTCGAGTTTTAATTTTTATGCGTTTCGTAATAAATATGGGAACTGTAATACCTACTTTCGGAAGTCAGCATAAAATAGCCCAATGTGTAACTGAGGATATCATCGGAAGTTTTTAACATTATATTAAAAAAAAATGTTTTATATTAATGCGAAGGCATCAAAAATGTGCAAGACGATTATATTTTTTTTCTTCACCCAGTCGTCATCCCTATCAATAGATTTTAAATTGTTAGCAAACTTTTTGAGCTAATCAGATGAGACTATAGCTCAGATTAAGTATATACCAAGCTGGGTTTGATGTACTATCAACTGTGCTGGCGATGTTACACCTTTAAGGCAATAATCGCTTGAACGACCCTGGTACCTGGCGGCTGTGTGTGAAGCAACAAGTGCAAGCAATTTTTTTCTAAAATGGCATACCCCGAAAGCATCCGATAGTACAATCCCGGCATCAAACCTCTTCCTCATAAATAGTTCTGGTCGCTTGGCTGCAGTAATTGCAGTCGACACCTTTGTTCAGGGTCTGTGAGGGGAACTTATGGTTCGAAGTGCAGTATCGTTGAACCCACAGCGATGATTTGTTAATCATTGTTCTATTTTATAAATGCTTTTCCTGAGATAACTTGATTTTTAGGTTCCTTCCTATCATTTGTAGGTTTCTAATATTCATATGTACCTATATAGAAATCGATTATTTGGTAGACTTCATCCTACTTTTTTTATGTTGAAATATGCAGGACTAAAATTTTTAATTTTCTTTAAACTGAAATTTCAAACACTTATAATGAAATTAAACTCGCCTAACACTAAACTTTATCATCACAGACGTGCTACGAATATGGTAACTGTAAAGTTCTCGTCTGAAATTCATTTTTTTTTTATTTATTTATTTAACAAGGGAATAAAACATTAATCAGAATCACCGTGTTGAAATTCCAATTCCGTCACATTCCACAGACACGGACAAAAATTTGCATGTCCCACATAATTATGATATCCATCGGAAACCCCTCAAACATTGGGTTATAAAACACATTCGATACGTCTTGGGGTGTTCCAGCTGGCTGCCCTCGACCCAGCGTGATGATATAATGACGTTTGTCGCCATTGTCTAGTGCATAAAAGTGAGAATGCACAACTCATTGAGTCAGGCAGTTCTTCTCAAGAGAAGTGTTATCTAAACCTGATGAGGGTACAACGACGTGAGGTCTTGTTGCACTAAGTACTATTAGCGCAGCGCCCAGGCCCAAAGTAGGGTGCCCCACTAACTGGACACCCTAAACTTTTTTTTCGAACTGAATATCGAAGCGCAGGGCCTTTACTGCAAAACCGGACGGGTAGCTAGCCTTATGAGAGGAGTCTTTCAAACCTTTATGTAGGGTTTAGAGTTTTTAGCCCTGACCGACCCGAGGGCCCCCTAAGTGGGGGTCGCACCTCGGCTCGGGCCCGACCCAAGGGCCTCCCAAAGGGGGGATCGCACCTCAGGGTCAGGAGGTGTGATAACACGATTATTATGTTGCAGGGACACCCAAAACGTCTGATAGCCGAAAAAAGAAGACTTTCCGTCGAGTCACTACAGTCGAATGCGCAAGTTATCCTGTGGTATCTCAAAACGACGGTGAGGGTAGACGCTGGTTTTTAGGGGGTAGCCTGGGCATCTGCTCAGTAGTCCCACATAACCACACATCACATTTAAATATTCCTACAATACACCTGGTCTATGTCGTTGAATTTGCACAGAAAGCCTGTAAACAGACCGTCATCCAAAACTGCAGCCAGATTTAATAACTTAACATCTATTCTCACGGGCCGTTGCATCAATAAAGACAATCCGTCGATATCAATCAAACTCTCACCTCAACAACGAACGCGTGGCCTAATGGTCTGTAACGCATTCGTTATAGTTTTGGTTAGTTTAACATACAATCCACATGACAAAAAGATCCCAAGTGCCGTTAAAGCATAAATCGATTTAGACCAATTGGGTATAAAATTGGCCACAATATCACATGGACTCTTTTTTAGAGGCGATGGTTCAACGGACCGCGAAGTACAAACGGTCTTAATCAATAAATACGGGAAGTTTAAAATAAATTATGGTGTTTTTGGTGGTCATGGACCAGTGGTTTTGAGGGGAAACGGCGATACAAATCTCGTATGTGTAGTCCAATTTTAGAATGATGACTTTGGCGCTTCAGTAATATAACATTCCTACACCTTTGTGATAAAATTCTGATGGTTTATTAAACACTGGTTGAACGCGTCAGTTAGGTATTTGATACTAATTTTTGATATTCGCGTTTACACGTAGGAATGAAACAACTATAGCGGAATCAACTCTAGTTTTTTATTTCATTTGCCGCATTTTGAAAAGTACTTACAGCTCTAATATTCGTAACCGATAGAAATGACGTTAGTTGAATACTAAGAATCTAATATGGGAACGAAAGTTAGGAAAAGTCAACAAATAGAATAAAATACGCAAGTTAAATCCGCTATACTCGATTCATTCCAATACTTAATTGTTTTTGCAGATGGTCTTTTAAAGTCCAAATAAAAAAATCTAATTAAACAAAAATTGGAATTTAAATATTTTTGTATCTTGAAAAAATATCAAATTGTTACTCTAGATTTCGTTGCATGTGCTTTTGTAATGCCTCTGCATAGATTTATGGTTCGATATAGAAACTTTACGAAATGCACATTTCCTTATTTAAATATTACCCAACGTTCACCCAAGCGACGAAACAAGCATAATGACTGATAACAAAACTAATTTAAAAATAGTAGTAAGAAAAAAACTCATTAAAAACAATAGCCGGCATGACAATAAACCAGATGCAATTAAAGACATAGATCGTGACAAACAAAGGGAAATAGTAAATTACTTACTATTACGCCGCTATTAGGTAAATCGGTCGAGTGTGATAGGTGAAGCGACTGATCACAAAACTAAGATAAGCGCCGTTGATAAGAGCACTGAGGATAGACTGGCCACTCGGTAGTTGTACGAAGAGTTGGGAATTAAAGTTTCGGCAAATATTTTTACCTCAAGTCTCACTGAGGACTTTCTAGAAAGAAATGCATAATGATCATCAGTACGCTAAACTAGCAAGAAACCTTAAATATATAATCGCCCTAAACCCAATATAAATATTAAACCACATAATTTTTTAGGATATCCTTAAATTTGTTATTAAGGTGCTAGGTTTTTGATGCCATCGCGATTATTATACATTTCCGAAAACTTTTCAGTTTCCATATTCATAGCCGACTGAGCTAATAGTCCTAAAACATTAGTAAATTTTGTAAATCCGTTAAGGTATAGTTGTTTCATTTCAATACTTACTTTCTGTCATCATTAATTTAATTAATACTTTTAATATTTAATAATAAAATATATCAAACGGTTTTCGCTACGAATATAAGACCTAATCATTTTTTGAAATGTCATCACAATTGAATATAGGTTTGCAGGTACTTACGTTAATCAAATTCGTTACAGTTTGATTGTAGTAGGTACCTAACTGTTCAATCATTGGAAATTATTAATACACCATCATCCTATTTTAGTTCATGGGTATCTACAAACTCTAAGACTTCACTCTCTGCGATATTTCATCATTGGAATTAACTTCGCAGATCTCATATGTCGGGAGGCCGAGGTCGTAATTACGTTATTAAATTATTACATCGACGACAATTGAACTAGCTGAAAATTCCTCTTGCAGTAGAAATTGTTTCTCAGCGTTACTTGTACCCTTATCTTTATCAAACTTGTGTTTGATATGAAACCTCTTTGCTGGGTTTATAATTTCGTTAGTCTTTTGTTTAGAACATGTTAGTTTGTGGTTGATTAAAAGGGCGAGTGATATCGGGTGTTTTATAGATAAACTAGCTGACGCAGAAAATTTTGTACAGTAGTTTTTGAATTTTTAAAAATGGGGGTTAATGACAGAAATGGTGAACAAAAAAACAATTAAAGGTTGCAGTAGTTTTCAGTACGGAATCTTAATAAAAATATGAAATTTTGTTTCAATTTTTTTTTAAAAAAATGCACTGGATTAAATATTTGGAGGATGAAAAATAGATGTAGGCTGTCATTTTATCTACTAAAATCAAATGATAATCAATATGAGTTAACAGGGTCAAGCAATTGAACTTTGGTCGATTTTCTTTTGACAGTAATGGTCAGAAAATATAATAATTTATAATGATATTTTGTACCAAGACAAGAGTAAAAAAATTTAAACCTCCAGTGGGATTCGAACCCACGCTCATGCCTTTAAGTACTAGCCAAAAATATCGATCGAATTTCGATTGATAGATCGTAGTTAATCTAATACAGTCATTTGTGTTGAAGCAACTTGTTTTTAAACCGCCTCGGATGTCGTCTGTAAATGTTAACAGCTTTATCGAACATTCTGAATTAGCGGAGCGGCGCCGGCGCAGGGAAGTGCGTATCTTGCCGTAATCATCTGCATTCCCTACCATGTGTCATCAAAACAACTAGAAATCAACGTAGAACTCATTCTCATTTATTAAATACTAGCTGTCCGCCCCGGCTTTGCACGGATCATCTTTTTTTATAGCCTTTGTCATTTGGGAATAGTGTAGCTTCCCAACAGAGAAAGAATTTTTGAAATCAGTACAGCCGTTCTGGAGCCTATTCAATCCAAACAAACAAACTTTTCCTCTTTATTATACCTATTAGTATGTAATTGAATCATCGAAATGTATGTACGCACGTAACTTCCGAACGGCTTCAGCAAATTAAATAATTATTTTTGTTTTGTGTTTGTTATTGTCATAGCAGACTAAATAATTGACTAGATAAAGATTATAATACTTATTTAGTACGTTCGTCATACATTGACTATACCTACCTATTTATATATTATATAGATGTAGTTACGCTATTGTATTGGGCACTGTCCTGTAAAAATAGTTGTAAGTGTAGAAAATAAATAAATAAATAAAAAATAAATAAATATTTCTGTATCATCAAGGACTTAACCAACCCTACGCTCAACTGAATCTATTACATCTAGAATCTTAAAATTTTACAACCAAACAAAAGAAACCCAACTATAGACCGGGCTAATGAAATGACTCAAAATGTGCTTATTTTTCGTTCGACGTCAACGTTGAACGTTCGCACAAAAATGTATGGGATTTGACATCCGCAAACGATTGTCACGTGCGTCATAATCGTTCGCGGATGTCAAAATCCATACATTTTGGTCGTTTCGCTTAACGTTAACGTTGAACGTTGGCACATTGTCTACGCCCCTTGTCTAGACCCCCATGTTTCTTTTGTTTTTCATGAATTCTTTTACCAAGTCGATTCTAGGTTCTTGAAGCCCCTAGTAGGGGCCACATTACCTATCGTCATCGCTTCCTAGCCATCAACAATAGCTTTAACCATGTCTAATCAGGAACCGATGTTATCACCGATTGTTCTGTTACATTTGTATACATTGTATTGTATAGCTTCGATGAAATTATGGTTTCAACGATACAATTGTTTTTTGAAGGTGATGCCCTTGAAGCGAGTGTTGCATTGCGATTTCCGTCACATTTAACATGTTGGTTGGAAGTCTTGTGAAATTAAAATGGATTAAGTTATAAATGGTTTTAAGGCGATGAACTAAAGAATCATAATAATTTCTGATGCCTTCGCGGTTATTACACTATAACCGCGAAGGCATCAGAAATTATACAATATATATAACTCGCGTATTTTTATTTTATTTTATTAGCTGACGTTTCGAATTCTTTACAGTTTCCATAATCGTAGCACGACTGAGCTGACAATAGTCTAACGCTAAATCATAATTTAAATATGTTTGTTGCGTACTCCTTGCGTTTGTATATAGTTTTTATAGTTTTACTTTTAATTGGCTATTGCCCTTTTTATATATCGATTGTTTTTGGAATTGTCAGTCTGTTAGTTGATTTGGTTGAGTTGTGTTGTGATTTGTGTTCGTTTGTAAAGTTACCTTATTAAATCCCAATATTCTTCATAAACCTATTGCTTTAATTACAGTCTATTACTCACCAACATTGTTTAAAAGATTAAACTGCATATATACTTCTATGATAATATATTCAACTCTCATATTTATCAAAATTTCCTCAGTATATATATATATATATATATATACTATATACTTCCCTGGTCTTCTACGACTACTTCGGGCGAGCTGTTCTTGAATTTTAGTAAAACTAACTACCATTGATGTGGGAGAAAATACAAAGTGTAGTCAAAAAGTTTCTGACCTAAGAAGACAGTACCTACAATAATATTTACAAAACGCATCTACACTGGTATTTGTACTACATACCTAGCAAACACCAAAAAACTCTTTACCTACTGAAGACGTAAAAGACATAAAAAAAACACACAAGTAGGTAGGTATACAATACAAACAAATTAAAATGCATAACACACTATGATGTCTCCAGTCGAATTTCATTTCAAAGCAAAGTAGGTACCTACTAATATACAAAATCCTTACTAATATTATAAATGCGATAGTAACTCTGTCTGTCTGTCTGTTACGCTTTCACGCTAAAACTACTGGACCGATTTAAATGAAATTTGGTACATAGAAAGTCTGGAGCCTGAGTAAGGACATAGGCTATTTTTTAACCGACTGCAAAAAAGGAGGAGTTCCACGCGGACGAAGTCGCGGGCAGAAGCTAGTAATATATGAAGTGCAAAATTGTGGTAATTACATGACGTGTAATGTGTATATTAAAAAGGCATAAAACAAATTGATAACGGAACGGAACATATAATTTAAACATTACGATGCGGCGTTATACATAATGTCTATATCTATACTTAATATTATAAAGCTGAAGAGTTTGTTTGTTTGAACGCGCTAATCTCAGGAACTACTGCTTCGAATTCAAAATTTTTTTAGTTGGATAAACCATTTATCGAGGAAGGCTTTAGGACTAATATTATAAAGCTGAAGAGTTTGTTTGTTTGAACGCGCTAATCTCAGGAACTACTGGATCGAATTGATAAAATGTGTTGGATAAACTATTTATCGAGGAAGGCTTTAGGCTATAATAATATAACATCACGCTGCGACCAATAGGAGCGAAGAAACTGTGGAAAATGTGTAAAAAAATATGAAGCCTTATGAAGAATTAACCACGCGGACGAAGTCGCGGGCACATCTAGTTTTATAATAAGCGAGTGAAAACTAAAATCAAACAGAAAGTACTGAGAAAGCTGATATTACCAGATAATCGGCACAATGCGTGCGCGGGAGTGCGTGAGTAATTAAAATGGATTCAAAATGGCGACCGTCAGCTGTTTAGTATGAATGAGCACGGTGGGAGATGGGAGATAAGTGTAAAATAATGCGCCAGGCTAAATATAAAATTGTAGCAGACTCTAATGAACTGAAATGAGATGAAGAAAAAATAACTTGAAATGAAGAAAAAATAACTTGAAATGAAGAAAAAATAACTTTGAAAAAGAGCTTGAATATCAATCAACATCATTTGAGATAATCAAGCTATTTGCAGTCTTTTGTGGTATTTTGTGGTTTATGCTACACTTAAAGTGTCTGAAAACAGGTTTTTGGTAATCATGGCAGCAACACAATAAGTTGAAAAAAAAAATTATCCGTATTCCTATGATACAGGTCGGCTAAATTTGTTGACATTTTCAAAAATGCGCTCAGGCTATATGCTACGCGCAAAATGTCTGAAAACAAACTTTTTCGTAATACAATTATAAAATCTATGTACATTTTCACTATCAGACGTATTGCTATAATACCGACTGTCTTTTTTTTTGACACAGCAGAAATGGCCTCCCACCTAGTCGGGTTCAGAATCATACAATCTATCAATTTTATAGGGTTTTTGCCGTATTGCTATGAGACATGGTTTTGGTCGTGGGCTCTAGTACTAATTGTCTTTATATTATGAATTCTTATATAAGATTGTTTGAACTAAGTACGCACTTTTTAAGTTAGTTTTAATACCTATAAAGTACTTACCTACTTTCCATACAGAAAACAACAGACATTGTTTTTTAATTTATTTATACCAATGTAAGATAATTTAGACAATAATTTAATAAATATAAAAGCAGGGCAGTTTTGTTTTGTTTAAATTTAGAATGATAAACACAGTTCAAACATATTAGACAACATTAAGTTTATTATTGTAACAATTAATGCGCGCGCGCGCACTACGTTTCTGAATGAGATCTATCTCAGTCCTCGCAAATAGTTAGGACATGTTAATCGCGATAGGACCGAGTGACGTGCTTAGGTATACTACACACGGGACTTAGGAAAATCTATATTCATCTAAATATATATATATAAAGTAGCGGTTCGCCGCGGCTTCGCACCGATCCCTATTTTTTTCAAAATATTATATAGCCTTTGTCACTAGAAGAAAATGAAAGAGCCACATAATATGACGGTACGAAGTTCGCCGGTTCAGTTTGTATATTATATACTAGCTTCTGCCAGCGACTTTGTCCGCGTGAAATAGTTTTTTCCCGTTTTTTACACATTTTCCACTGTTTCTTCGCTCCTATTGGTCGCAGCGTGATGTTATATAGCCTAAAGCCTTCCTCGATAAATGATCTATCCAACAAAAATATTTTTTCAATTCGAACCAGTAGTTCCTGAGATTAGCGCGTTCAAACAAACAAACAAACTCTTCAGCTTTATAATATTAGTATAGATTTAGTATTAGGTATATAAAAAATTATGCCTACGTCCCTTGATTACTTATTAACATGTTATATGATACCAGAATAATTGATCTTATAACCTAAATCCTCGTTTCAAGCACGTTACAAGATGCGTCTTACAAGGAAAAAAATTAAAAATAAAAGTTTTGAGAATGCTTTAAGTAGGTATCGATTTTGCTTGTTGGGCTATAACCAAATGGATCGTATTTACAAAAAAATTATAAGGTAATTTCAGTCCAATAGTGACGTATTTAAGATACATAATCGTACAATCGCGCAAGTTTCACCAGCCTACACTCAAATCTTAATTAAACGCGGATGAGAGTATCCTACTTGCGCGTGCGCCGAATGATTTAGGGTTCCACAAAAACTGGGAATTTATACCCCCTTCCTGGTAGCAAGAATGATGGCCACGGAACACATTCTTAGTGAAACAGCGGCCATTTTGTTTTTTAATGCTAGTTGTAATTTATTAGTAGGTATTTTTAAACCATTTTTAGTGACCATTTTATAAATTGGTAGTATCTAACTACTTTGGAAAATAATAAAACATATTTTCTTTATTAAGTAATAAAAATGTTAATAGGATACAAATACCTATGTGTATTTATGTATATTTGTCCGTTGTTAAGTACCCATAAGTACCTAAACAAGCTTTTCTTAAGAAAACCATATCGGATTTTACTTGCGTATTTTATTTTATGTGCTGAAGTTTCGAAAACAGTACCTACCTAGAGAAGATGCCAACGTTCAACGTTAACGTTAAACGAAACGACCAAAATGTATGGGATTTGACATCATTTGTCAACGTCAGCAAATAAAATAAAATGTGCGAGTTAAAATAAAAAAAAAAGTTATAGTGGTTTTATTCCAATGAGTACTAGCCGCGAAGGCTTCGCTTAATTTAAGACTAGCTAAATGTTATTAATAATAAAATCTTCTCCAGGTCTGCTGCATAACTAGGCCTCGTACAAGATGGTGGTGGTGGTGGTGGTGGTGGTGGTGGTGGTGGAACTGGCTCTGGTCTTGGTGTGGATGCGGGCGGCGCAGGACCAGCCTCCATGGGGTCCTCGGGAGACCGTCGCCCAGCAGTGGACGTCTTGAGGACAGAGGTTGGTATGATGATAATTATAATTCCTAAAAAAATACTTAGGTAATATACTCTACTAGCTTTTGCCCGCGACTTCGTCCGCGTGGAACTTCTCCTTTTTTGCAGTCGGTTAAAAAGTAGCCTTAGTCATAATTTCTGATGCCTTCGCGGTTATTACACATTGGAATGAAACAACTATTAACGGATTTAACTCGCGTATTTTTATTTTATTTTATTTTATTTGCTGACGTTTCGGATTCTTTACAGTTTCCGTAATCGTAGCACGACTCAAAGACTCGACTCGAGTCGTGCTACTTGTTTCATTTCAATGAGTAGCCTATGTCCTTTCTCAGGCTCCAGACTTTCTTTGTACCAAATTTGATTTAAATCGGTCTAGTAGTTTCAGCGTGAAAGCGTAACAGACACACAGAGTTACTTTCGCATTTATAATATTAGTAGGGATATAATACTCTTAGGGAATATTTATATAATATAGGAAACAGCAAGCCTATCATGATTTAACGAGTCAATATCTTGTGTGTTGTCTTATTTTCGCGGTGATCTGTCAAAAATCGGGAACGTTGCCGAGAAAGAGGAATCTGGTCATGTCGACGTCTGTATTTCTTCAAATCGACAACTCGACAATATCGACACGGCAAACCTTCTTGTCTACAACGTTTTCAATATCATGTGGACAAAATGACGATTCGATAGTTCATAATAGGCTAGAAAAGTTCTTTTAACTATTATCGTATTTAGGTACCATACTATTTGAGTTTTCTGAAATCAGGCCAATCTTAAACATTTGTCTGTAAACACACTATTAACTATTACTGCATCTAGGCAATAACTCTAAAAGCTTGACATTATAGCATTAAACGATATTTGCTTGGTCGAGTCAAATAAATCTGCCTACCACACATCCTTGTGGTTATTTAGTGGTTCAAACTCTATGATGTTAAGCAAAATCCTACTACTATTATAAAGGCGAAAGTTTGTATGTATGGATGTATGGATGTATGGATGTATGGATGTTTGTTACTCTTTCACGTAAAAACTACTGAATGGATTTGAATGAAACTTTACCACAATATAGCTTTTACATCAGAATAACATATAGGCTATATTTTATAACGATATAGTGTAAAATACTAATCATACGCAGACGAAGTCGCGGGCAGAAGCTAGTTTATAATATTTTGTTAGATAATAACATTATTTTGCATATTTCCTATTTTTTTATTTACAAAATAAAATCCGTTGAAATTTCGCGTAATGTTACACCTCGCCACCCTTTTTACCATACAGTGACGTCACGAGCACCCACTCCTGAAGTTTATATTAAGAAAAATGTGTTTATATTTTTTCGTCTATACTATAATAATAAAATAATAAAGAGGAAAAGTTTGTTTGGATTAAATAGGCTCATAAACGACTGGACCAATTTGAAAAATTCTTTCACTGTTGGAAAGCTACGCTATTCCCGAGTAACATATTATAGGCTATAAAAAAAAAGGAATCATGGCGAATTCGTTTGTTATTTATATAACAAACTAATTATATTTGTAACTTAGCATCAATCCTATTATGCATCACTTTACCATTGTGTGAGTGCCGTTTTACGCTGTAACTGTGTTAGTGTGCGTAGACTCCAACAATGCTAGGAAACGCACAGTCGGGTGCGCATGCGGCGATCTATTGGCGATCTACGATCCACGCGCATCTAGATCCTTAGATTAATCGTTGCGCTTAACAATGCTTGTGTGGGATAGAATTTAAATTTGGAATAATTAGAATTAGTTTACTTTAAATAAGGAAATTTTCTTGTAATTTCGAATATTTTTACTGGATAATTTCTAGAACTTTAATTTTAAACAAATAATAATTTCTGATGCCTTCGCGGTTTATTATAACATTGGAATGAAACAACTATTAACGGATTTAACTCGCGTATTTTTATTTTATGGAAACTGTAAAGAATCCGAAACGTCAGCTAATAAAATAAAATAAAAATACGCGAGTTAAATCCGTTAATAGTTGTTTCATTTAAACAAATAGTTTTTGCTCACAGCTTATTTAGTAGGTTACTTTTGAAAATCCACTTTTTATTTAAATCGGTGTAGTAATTTATAATTATGAAGAAATAACAGACATAGGAACTTTCGCATTACTATAAAAAAGATTTA
Organism: Polylopha cassiicola; assembly: GCA_038024825.1. Classification (NCBI taxonomy): domain Eukaryota; kingdom Metazoa; phylum Arthropoda; class Insecta; order Lepidoptera; family Tortricidae; genus Polylopha; species Polylopha cassiicola. The sequence continues at coordinate 4,769,444 of CP149062.1, forward strand.
TCTACCTAACTATCATAAAGAAATTATCGCCTATATTTCTAAGTCCATTTCATCCAAGCCTTTTAAGACGTTTTTCATTTTGACTGCTCCCATTGTGATGAAAATAAACGTCCAAATTATAAACCGATTGTAACAGCCGTTTACAAAAATCATTTTGATCTGAATGATTATAAAGAAAATCAGAAATCGTTTAAAATCACATCAAAATCACACCTCCGTTTCACCGTAAGCTACTCGAAATGAACGTTTAGAAAAAAATGTATTGTCACCTACTTGTAGACAATCGGGCGATTTTTATAAATTACAAAGTTATACGTGAATCATCTAAAATCAGAAAACATTCCACAATCAACCTTAAAAGCTTACATTCAAAGCACTACGTTAGATAAATCGATTGTAAGATGACTTGTGGTATTTTTCTTAAAACAGATACAAACAAATTTTCATTTTTATTTCCAAACGGCCAGCGTTGAGTTTTCTATGTCAATCTTGTTTTGTTTCTTCTCAGTAAACCAAGCGTATTTGCCACGGCTTCCAAAAGCTGGCATTCTATTTTGAACTTTAAACCTTCTAGTTAAGGTAAGGTAGGTTGTTATATAAATAGTCAATTAACTTTGTAAAACGTGGTGATGATAATGACGTCACGGGGTATGATTGTGGATGTATTAAAATCTCATTACATACGACAGTTATGCGTGTATGTATATTCACGCGGTTGAATATTTATCGTGATTTGGCTGTTAGAAAGCTTAGTGTTTTTTATAGAAAATAGACACGAGTCTCGACACGCCACGGTCAATGATGTGTCGAAGTGTCGAAGTGTCGATATTCGGCATCGACACAACACGACGTAATTTCAATAAGAAGTGAATATCAAACTTAAACAAAGTAGATACTTACCCACAAATTAAAATGAAACAACTATAACGGATTTGACTCGCGCATTTTATTTGCTGACGTTTGGAAAACTGTCCAGTTCCCATATTCATAGTAGGTGAGAAATCCGGAGGAATTACTGCTCAATAAATACACATGCAGCTAATTTTCAGTTTATTGCCGGAATGACGGTTGCTAGTGTAACAACCGTTACCATGCATACATTACACCTCCACACTAAATTATAAATAATATCTTTCAAAAAAATACACAAAACAATAAATACAAATAAAAGCTTAACAAAATAAATACAGTATAACATAACAATTGAAAAGGATAATACAAAACAAAACATTACAAAATAAAATATTACAATAAAATGTTACAAAACTATATTATGTACATTTGCACTACCATTTGCCTCGCGCTTTAAGATTCCTTGCACCACAACACCACCACCGTCCTATACCTATTTCCCCCGTAAATCCGATCTTGCGAAACAGCTCGGAGCAGCTCAGCCGAGCTGGCTCCGGCACCGTCGCGTCTCATCCGCCGCATTCATCGCACACACTGGCACCATTAGCATCGCACACATTAGCACCTGCGAAACAGCGTACTTGCCCGGCGCCCTCCCGGAGCAGCTCAGCCGAGCTAGCTCCGACACCGTGGCCTCCCGTCCGCCGCGTTCATCGCAGTCGCTAACAGCATGATTCAGCGAAACGGCGCCCCCGCACCCGGTTCTCAGGACGTGTACGGCGTCCTCCCGGAGCAGCTCGGCCGAGCTTGCTCCGACGCCGTCGCGTGCGCTGCCTTCATCGCACACGGTATTCTTCCCGGCTTAATAGGTTGGTGTGTCAGGCACTTCCAATCCATCCTTCCACGTAGACAAATCCCATTATTCCTGTGTAGTGTATGTCAGGCACTCCCAAACCATCCTTCCACGTGGACAAATCCCATCCTCGTCGCCACTGAGAAATCCGGAGGAATTACTGCTCAATAAATACACATGCAGCTAATTTTCAGTTTATTGCCGGAATGACGGTTGCTAGTGTAACAACCGTTACCATGCATACATTACAGTAGGTACGACTGAGCTGACGATAGTCTAACGCTAAAGCTTTTTTTTAACTGTCATCAGCATTTTCGAATGTGACATATCTAATAAAAATACGCGAGTTAAATCCGTTATAGTTATTTCATTCCCATTCAAAAACATTGTAAAATATTTTTCTCTAAGTCATCAAGTTATAACAGAGAATCACTACATAGTATAAAACAAAGTCGCCTTTTCTGTCCCTATATCCCTATGTAAGTTTAAATCTTTAAAATTACGCAACGGATTTTGATGCGGTTTCTCTTAATAGATAGAGTAATACAAGAGGAAGGTTTATAGCAACGCGTGAAGCCAGGGCGGGTCGCTAGTTAAAAATAAATACCAATGTATACTTAGTACCGATATACCAATCAATACTTCAATCCAATGCATCTAATAGATCTAGATGCATTGGATTGAAGTATTGATTTATCGGTACCAAGTATCAAGATAAATTTACCAAGCAATACTTCAATACTCGATACTAGGTATTTCCGGGTGCGCACACGCATCGACACAGCTGCGCCGACTTAATCATTCCTTGACGCGCCATTGATTTGCTATTTTAATATCGCAAGCGTTATGACTTCGAAAATAAATAAATGTCACGCTTAGCTTATGCTGGGATCATCTGGAAATTTGTGTATACTACATACAGGTTCATGTATAATGTCAGTACATTAAATAAATGTAAGGTTAAATTGTATAATATGGATAAGGATAAGGGGGCGTAGACAAAGTGCCAACGTTCAACGTTAACGTTAAACGAAACGACCAAAATGTATGGGTTTTGACGCGAACGTTTGTGACGTACGTGACAGTCAAATCGGATGTCAAATCCCATACATTTTGGTGCCAACGTTCAGCGTTAACGTTGAAGATTGGCACCTTGTCTAGGCCCCTAGGTGTCAATTTTGGACACCAATTCTCTCTTTCCTCAAACAAACAAGAAATTACAAACATAAGTGCTTATAAAGTTCAGGCTCGTGACGTCACGTTATAGTACAATTTATACCAAACGGTGACGTCACGAGCCTACACTCCTAAACTTCTAAAGCACTTATCTTTGTCATTGAACCATAAATTGAGAAAATAAATTATACGTACTCAATAGTTTCTTGTGGCGTTTTTTCTCAGCAATCATGGTCCGAAGAGTTTATAGACTCTTTTTTTAAAGTCTATTTACTGTAAGTATAGTGGGTTCAAGTCCCACTGGGGTCTCGATTCTACTCTTGTCTTGGTACAAATATCATTATCATTTAGATAACTGAGATAGCATTCGAAATTAATAGTTACATCATCATCATCATCAGTCTATCGCAGTCCACTGCTGGACATAGGCCTCTCCAATTGCACGCCACTGTGCTCGATCTTCGGCTGCTCGCATCCAGCTCCTGCCAGCCATCTTACGCAAATCGTCACTCCACCTTGCCTGAGAACGTCCTATACTACGCTTGCCGAGACGCGGTCTCCACCCCAGAACATGTTTACTCCAACTTAGTTAATAGTTACATAGGTATAATCCGGTCATTTAAGCTTATATTAGATAAGAATCTCGGAATGCGAGATACCCGGCTGTAATTTTGTAAATAGTTGTATATTGACATCCTTAAAGTTGTCTCAAAACCTACATATGGTAGGGTGTGAGCAACTATTAAATTTCAAGGTCAAAGGTCACAAAAATCGTTATATATCTACAAATTTTATTTAAAAACAGTATGAAAAAAAAATTTAAACAAAATTTGTAGAGAATTTTATATTCTACAATATTGCCAACAAAGGCAAAAAGCTAAAACCCATAGGAAATGAGAAATTTACAAAAATAACGATTTTTGTGACTATTGACCTTGAAATTTAATAGTTGCTCACACCCTACCATATTATTATGTAGGTTTTGAGACAACTTTAAGTATGTCAATATACAACTATTTACAAAATTACAGCCGGGTATCTCGCATTCCGAGGTGAATTCCTAATTTGACCGGTCTAGTAGTCCTATGTTTTACGGCACATCTTTCTAATAACACATCTATTTTACAACGAATCTTCAAATATATTACAAGTTATATTGGAATGACATGTTGGTACGTGTCGGGAATCGAACCTATATATACGATCGATGCGCTGCGATGATTTGCATCGCGACAGCTGCAGTGCCGATTCGGTTCACGATCTCAATTGGCACTTCCTAACGTTTCTCAAACTTACATACATTGTAAGAAACATTCTACTATTTTATTTTATTTTTCTTTATTAAGGGAAAAAAACAGCTTACATCTAACTTATGAATAAAAACTAAGAACATTACATTAACCAACAAAGTTTCCACTAATAAATTTTACTTATTAAAAACTATATTTAACAAAGTTAGCCAAAAGTAGTCAGTATGAAATTACATGAAACATAAATAAAAGAGATATCATATATTCAAGATATTAAGAGATATTAGATATTCTATTTGTCCCCTGCAACATAATAATCGTGTTAACACCCTGACGGCCCGAGCCGTGGTGCGACCCCCACTCTGGGGGGCTCTCAGGTCGGTCAGGGCTAAAAACCCTAACCCAACCTAAATGCTTTAACGTCTCCTCTCAGGAGGCTCGCCACCCCGGTTTTGCAGTAAAGGCCCATTGGCTGGCCAACCGCGCTTCAGTATTCAGTTCGAAAAAAAAATCTACTATGGACTAATTGCAAAGATTGGCATTTAATACCTACCTGTCTATTGTTGTTTATTTTTTATGTTTAATACCTGTCTATCTGTGTTTTTTTTTATAATTATGTATATTTAATTGTAGGTAGGCATATCTAATATAGTCACAGTGTCTGTTCTGCTCACAAAATAAAATTCATCATTTACAAGTGCTTATTCGTATACTGTCGTACCTAATTAACACGTAATCTATACTAATATTAAAAAGCTGAAGAGTTTGTTTGTTTGTTTGTTTGAACGCGATAATCTCAGGAACTACTGGTTCGAATTCAACAATTCTTTTTTTGTTGGATAGACCATTTATCGTGGAAGGCTTTAGGCTATATAACATCACGCTGCTACCAATAGGAGCGAAGAAACAGTGGAAAATGTGTAAAAAACGGGGAAAATATGAAGCCTTATGAAGAAGTGACAGAAGACTTTGACAGATCTTTGACGAAACAATCGGACGGGCAGGACGACGTCTGCCGCGGCCGCCAGTTAATAACATTTTAAGGTATTATTAATAACGACAGGTGTATTTAAAGTTTGAGTACCAACAGTCATAAGTCCGTTCCGTCGATAAATCTATGAAAATGAACGCGGTGTGACGTCACCGGAATGCTTTCATGATCGTGCGCAGGAGTGGATTGCAACGTAAACTAATAATTAATAAGAGTATTTATACATTGAAACAACAATTTTATTTTTATTGGCTGACGTTTCGGAGCCTTTACTGTTTAATGAAATAAACTACTTCACTTTTGCATAAGACTATTGTCAGCTCAGTCGTGCTACGATTATGGAAACTGTAAAGGTTCCAAAACGTCAGCCAATAAGATAAAATACGCGAGTTAAATCCGTCTATAGTTTTTTCATTCCGTCTACAGTTTAAAGTTGTTTCATTCCAATGTAATAACCGCGAAGGCATCCGAAATTGAAATAAACTATTTAATATTGGAATGTAACAACTGTTAACGGATTTAACTCGCGTATTTTTATTTTATTAACTATTTAATATTTTCCAGGCCCAAGTCCAGCCTAGCACAGTCATAACTAACTAGCAGGCGACACCTCGGATCGAAGGGCTAAATATAAGTGTTCCAAGAACAGCAATGTAAGACGGATTAATACGATTGCACACATTGTTAGCGCCAATTACACGCTATTTCGAAAATAACTCAATGTCTCTGAACTTTAAATCAATCCGTGAAATAATTTAACTTCTGATCCTTTCGCGGTTAGACTTTATAAAACGACCATAACGGTATTGACTCGCTTATTTTATTTGCTGACGTTTCGGAAACTTTACAGTCCCCATATTTGAAAATGTCTGAGCTGGTGATAATCGAACGCTAAAGTGTGTATCAGAAATTATTAATCATATTTATCTTAAACTAGCGGTCCCGGCAGACGTCATCCTGCCCGTTCGAAATTCAAATTAGGTAACTTTAGTTGGACAACGTTTGTATGGGAAAAGAAAAGGGCTGTTTTTAGGGTTTTCCCGGCAATTATTCGATTTTTTCAACGAACATTTAAAAAAAAAATTGGCCAAATTGGTCCAGGCGTTGTCGAGTTATGCGCTTACCAACACATTTTGCGATTCATTTTTATATATAAGAAGATTACGTGCACGCATAGAAATATCGTCAATCGCAACATACATTTAATTTACTGAAATAACCTACTATAATACATAAACTAGGTACTCAATTATCAAGGAAAATAAACTATCCTCTTAGTTGTCAATATACGACTTTATTCTTGAAGACGATTACCAAAAAATATTGTCATTTTCTGAAACAAAAAAAATACAAAAATAAATGCTTCTAAATTTGGTTCGTAACCTCACGTTACAATTTATACCATACCGTGACGTCATGAGCCACCACTCCCAAACTCTCGAAGTGATCATTGACATTTATTCATTGATCGATAAATTAAAAATACGTATCCAATATTGTTTTAATAATCGAACTGCCGAACGAAACGGAATTTCGTTTTCTTTACACAGTCATCCCTAGTGCATTAAAAAATATCCAAATCCCTACTAATATTATAAATGCGAAAGTAACTCTGTCTGTCTGTCTGTCTGTCTGTTACGCTTTCACGCTAAAACTACTGGACCGATTTAAATGAAACTTGGTAAAAAGAAAGTCTGGAGCCTGAGAAAGGACATAGGCTACTTTTTAACCGACTGCAAAAAGGAGGAGTTCCACGCGGACGAAGTCGCGGGCAGAAGCTAGTAATAATATAAATTTTATTAGGTACTATATAAATCTTAATACAAGTAAATATATAACACGGGCGAAGTCGTGGCACGTAAAAAGCAATCTTCTTAATGGAATTTCAATTTCCCGTGGAGTTAACTAGAGACACGACTAGGTGCGATGCAATATCGTCGACGGTTTATATATTCAAAAAATCTGTATGTCTTTTTGTACATTTTTTATTATTTTAATTTCTGATCCCTTCGCGGTTATTGCACATTTGAATGAAACAACTATAACGGATTTAACTAGCGTATTTTAATTTGTTGACGTTTCTAAAACTTAGTAAGTCCAGACTAACGCTCAGTCGTGCTACGAATATGGGAGCTTAAGTTTTTGAAACGTATCTTCTACTTATTAGGTAAGTTCTAGGTCATAAAGCTTATGATGAATTGTCAAGATGACATTTGTCATATCGATATCGTTTTATTGTCGCGGAGATCTGTCAAATATCGGTATAAATGTATTATAGGTAACTAGCTTGTGCCCGCGACTTCGTCCACGTGGAACTCCTATTTTGCAGTCAGTGGAAAAGTAGCCTATGTCCTTTCTCAAGCTCCAGACTTTCTTTGTACCAAATTTCATTGAAATCGGTCCAGTAGTTTTGGCGTGAAAGCGTAACAGACAGAGTTACTTTCGCATTTATAATATTACTAGCTTCTGCCCGCGACTTCGTCCGCGTGGAACTACTCCTTTTTGCAGTCGGTTAAAAAGTAGCCTATGTCCTTTCTCAGGCTCCAGACTTTATTTGAACCAAATTTCATTTAAATCGGTCCAGTAGTTTTAGCGTGAAAGCGTAACAGACAGAGTTACTTTCGCATTTATAATATTACTAGCTTCTGCCCGCGACTTCGTCCGCGTGGAACTACTCCTTTTTGCAGTCGGTTAAAAAGTAGCCTATGTCCTTTCTCAGGCTCCAGACTTTCTTTGTACCAAATTTCATTTAATTCGGTCCAGTACTTTTAGCGTGAAAGCGTAACAGACAGACAGACAGACAGACAGACAGACAGAGTTACTTTCGCATTTATAATATTAGTAGGGATTAGTAGGGATAAAGGAACAATGTTTAACTATAAAAGTGTCGCCAACGTAAACATTTGAAGATTCTAAGCTAAATTTATATCAATGACACATTTCGATTTATATCACTACATATTTTAATAAAACTCTAATAATTTCACATAAAACTATATTCAGGGTAGACTCGGGTGAAAACGACTACCTTTTAATATTGGTGCGCTTCGCCCGGCAAAAAAGAAAAATCTATAGGAAGGCGACAGAGGGTGGGGGGTCACCCCCCTTGCATCTTGAGTCTAGAATTTAGCTAGGTATGAAGCCCCGCTTGACATAAATTGAAATAGTATCGGGGAAGAAATGGCTTCTTTTCTGAATATAGGAATTTCTTTAAAGTGTATGATATTTTGCACTCGATTTTCTTGGATTCTGTTTTAGATGCGTTTCATGTATATTTGGATTGACGTTGATTCATTTTATTATTGACTAGGCCTGCCCTGGCTTTCCACGGATCCTTTATTTTTCTCAAATATTTATAATGTACCTAGTCTACTTATGTCACTTGGGAATAGTGTAGCTTCCCAACAATAAAATATTTTTTCAAATCGGACTAGTCGTTTTGGAGCCTAATCAATACAAACAAACAAATCATTCTTCCTTATTATAATAGTGTACCTAGACTATCGAAACTAGTCATTGAATATAGGAACGTACTCGTCCTCATTTAACTAACACTTGTCTCCAGAAGGTTCAAATCTACGTCTTTTAGCTCAGACCTCTTTGGCGGTAAAAGGACTTATAGCAATACAATTTCTATGAAATACTCATTATTACTCAGTACGACTTACGTCATAGATCAATTAACCCCATTAAAAGCTTTCCAAAGAAAAACGTCATACATAAACTAACATAAAGGCAATGCACACATACGCACATATCGTCCAATCGCCGGCCACACCGTAGAGCGTACGCGAAAAAACACGGAAAATCTACGTGACGTAAAACGCACCCAATAGCCAATGGCAGATCGAAACCTTTAGCTTTCAACACCAGTTTTGAAAGACCTCCCGCGCTCCCCCGATCACGTTCCGACTGCACCGCTTAAGAGAAACGACGTGCGACTCGAAAGACCTATTTATATTGGACGTTTGGTATTGAGAACGCTTCAAGGCCTGTGATTGGTTGATCGGTTCCGTGTGATTGGATAGCTTGGCGCACACTCGAACCGATATTTACGATGTTCGACGTCTGAGTGTGCCGCCTTCGTATCGATAGGTATTTTATAAGCGATTGACGTCAGATTTCGTTGGTGTTGGCTTTGGTTTGAGGTTTAGTTCGTGTGGTGATCGGTCGATGTTGAAGAACTTGATTTTGAAATTGGAATTTGAGCGTGTAATAGGGATGTGGTATTGATTATTAATTCTATCGATTATTTTAGTGCTGCGATAAATAATGTTCTATGCTTGAATAAAAAAATGATTGCATAAACATGGCGAGAAAAATTCGTACATTTTTTAAACAAGGATAAAATAAATCCTTATCCGATGCTTTTCATTTCCATTAAAAGCGGCTGAATCAAGCGAACATTCTCATTAAAGCTGGACTATTAATAAAAAAGTTCGCTACCCGCCGTTCAGTACTAATATTTAACGAACTCCAGATAACGTGAATATATGCTTTTCCTACCTACTTATTTAAAATGGAAAAATATTTTTCCTACGTTGCGACGAGCTCGCTGCAGAGAGGCGGTAGTGAGATTTTTATGGAATTATTTCAACAGTTCTAACAGACAGGTATTGTTTTAGAATTTCTTGTTAATTATCTTTGTACATTGCCGCTCAAGATATAAACTTTTTTTTTGAGTTGGTATTATTGCACGGTGATAATTTAAAGGTCTATTATCACTATCCACACCATCTTTCATCCACAAAAAAAGATATCATTGCTGCGACACTGACAAACCTCTTTTGTTTAATGATTTCTGAACCTTTTGACCTCTTGCCAGATTTTCTCATTTTGTATTTACCAGCGGCGTGCATTGGGAACTGCCAAAACGGTAGGCGCTATAAGTACATTTTTCATATTGTACAACCTCAGGTAGGTTGCACGCCCAATATAACTCTGTACTCTGTAAATTGTATTTTTGATTCAAATTATTGAATACTCGATGTCCGTCCCGGCTTCGTACGGATCATCTTTTTTTTATAGCCTATGTCACTCAGGAATAATGTAGCTTCCCAACAGTGAAAGAATTTTTGAAATCGGTCCAATCGTTCTGGAGCCTATTCAATCCAAACAAACCTTTCCTCTTTATAATATTAGTATAGATTTTCCGTATAAAGCCTGTTTTTAATATAATATAACGTGGAATAGTCAGCTGCTAGCTTGGATCGGAGTATCGCAGGTTCAGGATATTCGCTATTCGCCGTCGAGCCATCGCGTCCTGCCGCGACACACTGGGAGCCAAATATACCAGGTTTCAAAGACAAAGACAAATGCAATTGGTTTGAGAAAACAATTGAATTGGTTTGCCCTTTTATAGATAACAGCTTCACATCATATACCGAAACGATAGTCTTCAAATCAAAACGAATAATTATATTAGACTAGCTTCTGCCCGCGACTTCGTCCGCGTGGAACTTCTCCTTTTTTGCAGTCGGTTAAAAAGTAGCCTATGTCCTTTCTCAGGCTCCAGACTTTCTTTGTACCAAATTTCATTTAAATCGGTCCAGTAGTTTTAGCGTGAAAGTGTAACAGACAGACAGAGTTACTTTCGCATTTATAATATTAGTAAGGACTAGTAAGGATTAGTAATTTCTGATGCCTTCGCGATTATTACACATTGGAATGAAATAACTTTAAATTGATTTCACTCGCGTATTATATTTTATTGGCAGACGTTTCGGAGCCTCTACAGATTCCATAATCGTAGCACGACTGAGCTGACAATAGTCTTATGTTAAAGTGATTAAATCTTCCTAATAGAAGTATGAGATACTAATATTGCTTATTATGATGAATTATCAAGATGACATTTGTCACATCGATATCCTTTAATTTTTGCGGGCTATCATCAGTTTAGTTTAGTTATATTTTTCCGTTATATCTCAATCATACTACAGTTTTAACTATAAGTGTTGTGCTAACCTGTAAGTTAAATGTATATAAGCAATAGGTTTAACAATTAGTATATAAGATAAATGATTATGTATACATTTAGTTGGTTTGCCTAACAAATAAAAAAAAAAAAAAAAATTTATCGATAAAGTTGTAGACTAGATCTGTTTATTAGTTAGCTGGTGCTTAAAAACGCTTCGGTTCTATGTGTGCCTTTTACGTTTAAGTCGAACATATATTTTATAAATTCTAGCGATATCGTTTATAATATAAATATATCCAATTCTCCCATTGCATCTCCTGCACCCGGTACAGTCCCGATGCGCCGTCGGCTGCACTCGATCCTACGAGCCGCACCCGCGTCGATCTCATGTAAAATATATTGTATTATAGTACCGCTTATAACAGTGCATAGTTGTAAATTTATGTTAACTCTGTAATATATTACACGTACTATTTTAACGTGAAATCCTTTGAGAGTTTCGGGTTGTATTTTGTAAAGTTTTAAAACAGATTCTAGGTTAGTATTCTTCTTGTTATCCTCCTATTGCTGGGCATAGGCTTATCTTGAAATATCTAGGTGATCAGACTTAATCCATTGTTCTCATATCTATAATAAATTGTCCCACTGCTGGGCACAGACATATTTAGAAATATCTATTAGACCTAATCCATCATCAGTATTTTTCTTGAAGACTAAATCTCTCATTTCAGAAAAATCTGCACAACGAAGTTTTCTCACCGACAAAATTACCTAAAGATCACTCATAATAAAATTATTATTATTATTCTTATCGATAACTTCACAGCCCACCACTACGAAGTTTCGATATAATATTTTACATTTAATAGTGATGCCCCACTAAAGCTCGCAGATGGCGCTGTTTCGACCGGCTCCTTTTTACGCCATTTCCACGCTCGTATTGGCTAAATTTTATGAGTTGGTATTTGAGTTAGGACATATATCACACAGTTTCACGGAATGCTTTAGTAATTTATTTTATATATTCTAGAATGTGTTCTTGAATAAAATGGCACGGTGTATAGTACACCTGTTATTTAAATGTTTTCAGTCATTCGATATATTTTTATGAGTGTATATGTTTGAACGATCGTTAGTATCGAACGTGTGGAAGAGGTTTATTATAGCTACAAAAAGAAGTGTTCTAGAAGAAGCAAGTAGGTATTTATGTATTAGAATATATATTATTATGTTAGAATGCATTCAATGCAAGTAGATTTGTATTACCTATTTGATTTGATATTATTCTATGATTTTACGTTCTACCACAATCGTGAAACCACAATATCGTCAATATAAACTTAAAATTTCAATCGATACAACAACAAAATCATCAACATAAACAAAATTTCAATCGATCCGACAGCAAAATCATCAACATAAACCAACTTAAAATTTCAATTGATCCAACAACAAAATCATCAACATAAACAAAATTTCAAGCGATTCAAAAACAAAATCATCAACATAAACTCAAAATATCAATCGATCCAACAACAAAATCGTCAACATAAACTCAAAATATCAATCGATACAACAACAAAATCGTCAATATAAACTTAAAATTTAAAATTCTTAACGTCCAACATAGAAAACTTTAACTTAATAAACACACATTTTAGACTTATATTGAAAGAGCCGGGAACCCGGACGGGGATTTTATGAACAACATAAAGAAAAGCGAACAGGAAACTTGCTTTGATTTTATTTAAAGCGGGAATAACTAACAGTTAGCGGGAATATTGAAAATTTTTAAAGCAGTGAAGTTCGAGTTGGGAATGGTAAAATGTTTTTAGTTGAATAAATTTTGATTTAGGGAATTTCAAGAAAGCTTTAAACATATTGAAGATAGGAACAGCCCATAACTACGCAACCGCAGATTACACGTTCGAATCCTGTTAACAGACAATTGAGCAGAGTGAGAATTGTTTTTGGGTATTATTCAAATTTCAAAACATGATTACCGTAATTATCAAGAGAAAAGAGAGTTCTTCCCTTATAATGAAGATATAGTTTGCGGTTAATTCTCTTTTCTTGAAGGTATTTTTTATATTTAGCTTATTATTATTTATGAAAATAGTGACATTGCTAATGGCATTAGTTTTAATTAAATCCAACTTCGCAGTACAGACCAAAACAACTTCCAACTCGTCATCGAGGCTGAATACCTTAACACCTTACAAAGGCAAAGAAAATCCACTAAATAACCTCCTTTGATAACGCAAGAGTTCCCGTGGAACACGTTGCATTTTAACAAGTTTAAAATACTTTATGCATAGACATTACCGGGCTTTCGGTACGAAATTTCATCCAATGTAAAATACCAGCGCGGCAGCCAATAGCGACAGCCAATTTGAATATAGAACGCCCGAGCAAAATTTATAACGGACACACAGAGCTTAAATGTTCCAAACGTTCAAATTCGAAATTTTTGAGCGGAAATTTTCGGAGAGATTCGGAACATCTGCGGTTTTGGAAACGCAGTAGCGCGAGTGAATTTATTTTAACGGTATAGTTCTGGAATATGGTAATGGATGCGAGAGAATGGAACCGAATATTAGGATGTGTGTGAGTTACTGGGAACATTTGTTACTTGAGATTCTTATTCAGCTTTCTGTGGTGCGATTCCTGCTTGAAGTATGAATGTATTCCGACATTGAAAATTTTAAAGGTAACTTTGTCGTATTTCATATCTTGTGAACGTTGACTACATGAATACCGGAATCAGTAATAGCAATATCCATCGAAAATATTATTAACAGTTTTGTTGTATTCCTTTTTGAATAACGGCACTTTTCTTTTACGTAATCATATTGTCATGAAAACAGACTTAGATATAAAGGCACTTTTCAAATTTCACGAAAAGTCAAATTCAGCATTTTAATAAGTTAAGAAATCAAGTGATTAACTATAAACTTGCCGTGATTTCGTCACAATTCCAAACTAAAACTCTACAAAGATTCCCAACTTCCAGGACTAAAAATCCGATCCCAAAACTAGAGACATATACAAAAACTTAACGTTGTATAGAGCAAATTGCACCAATACACTGCACCTGGGCAGCCGGTCGGTAGTTCTTGTCACCCTGGGGGGCACTCCCCCCTCCTAAAGGGTGGGCAGATCAAGTACCATGGTACGTGTTAAACGATTTTAAGAATATATTTTATAGTGGATTAAAGTGTGGAGTTTTAGTTTGGAATGGAATCTGTCTGGTGAGAAATTATTGTATGTCGATGATCTTGAAAAGTTTATGTAGAAATCGATGATGAGATAAGTTATTTGGATCGATAATCGATATTGAATGTACCTATAGTCGAAAACATGTTTAGCTAAAGATAAATTTTAAGTTGATAAGAACTTAATATCATATCCCATATCACATCTACTTAATTGATTGTAACTCTCTTTGTTTGAAATTGTCATATAACCTGTTTAAACAGGATCTGGTTGCTAAGACTTCAAGATCGACCCAGTAAATTCTTAAAAGGCTAAAAATTTAAATTCTAACATTTATTAGAATTCTGCAAAGTAAAGATCAGAAATATATTTCAAGCGCGGTCATACTTTAGCGAAATGCACTGCACTCGTGTGACGTATAAAGATGGCGGCTCTTACTTTGGAAAGCAAGTACAAATCGGGGCATCTTCTCGAAAAACATCTAGAAATGTTTGGCATTAATCTTATATTCAAACAACTTTAAAACTTTACCAAACCGTTTTTTAGAGAAACATTTAATTGCACGTCCAAAAGACACATTTCGAAGGAAAATTCTTAATTTATAAGCTTGAGATTCTCACACAAAACAGAATACATAAACCTCCTTGAAGCAATAATGCCAATGTAAAAAGTCTTCGTACACTGAACGTGGCATACAAAATTCAACACAGCGAACGTTCAAAAGTTCGTAAAATCCCAAATTACTATTTTTCCATTCGAAGACAAACATTGTTCGTGGAACTTAAAACCCGGCGGATGGCCGGGCAGCTGACGGTAGTGGGATCATAAGGCATTTTTCCGAACACACACGTAGTGGGGAACACACCCAACCCCCCTTTGATCTGGGCGCCCGATTGCGCAGAGTAAGGTGTATGTACAATTTTTAGAGACTGCTGAATAATTAAGGTTACCAGTTGCTCAATAGTGAATGAGCGGACAAGTGATCGTGAGGTGGCGAGTTGTTGTCCTAGCGGTAATCGTGAAAATGGATATGCGACTGATTTATAAATACGATGGTGTCAGCTAAAATCTATCTATTATTCAATAGTCAAGAAATAACTCATTCACTTATTAAACCTTAGTTTGGTTACAAAGTTATGAAATTCAAAATTAATTCTAAAGAAACCTACGTAATTTAAATCGGAATAGGAAATCAGTAGGTAAAAGAAGCGTACGAATTAAGAAACCAATTTCATAGTACTTAAATATTTTTTGAGAAATAGTATAACCTTACGACTAAGACCGTTAAGTAAACCTAACACTCAAAACACTCAAATCTAGTCACATCACAATTACAACAACCAAAATACTTTCAAATAGAAACTATATCCGATTTCAGAGAGTTGAAATGCGATTAGATTTCCGCGACAATGTTGGAAACCCGACCCGCAGATCCTGTCCTCACAGTACTCTGCCCCACTCTTTGCTTCTTCGTCTCGCCGATAGTCGATGTGTGCAGCTTCGGAACGCTGAAAGACGGAGCCTTCCTGAAATGTATGCCCCCCTCCTCCACCCACACAGCGACCCGAGAAAAAACCCCACAAGTGTTCGCGATCGGTACTGAAAATACGACGCTGCATCTGTGTGCGTCCGTGAAAGATTACTCCTATGTAGACGACATACATATTTCTCTAGCGAAAGATTTCGTATATGTGTTGGTGTAGCGTCAAAGTGTGCGTCGAACGTGCCTCTGTTTTGTATTTTTCCGCAAAGCTGTTGAGCTTGTGTGCGGCATATTGACATTTTTCTACATGAATTTTATGTGGTTGATTTAGATTTGTATATAAGCGGGGATGTGTGTATGTTTGTTTGTGAGCGTGAATTATTTGCGGTGGCTTTCGATGTTCGCGGAATACTGAATTGGTGTAATTAATTCGTTTCAGATGGAGCCGAGTTCAGTTCTCCTTTTTAGAACTTGGGTTTTACGTATAAATTCTAGGATCTCGTTTTGTGCTAGATCTCGCTTCGCTAGTCCCTGGAGATTTCAGTGCTTGGCTCTTAGTTACTGGGTCAGATTTTTCTTGGGCATTAATAAGATTTTAACTTTCTCACGGCTATAAATAATCACAAAAACTTGTCTTGGGACCCGTTTTAAATTTTTCAAGACTCAAATAATCTTATTGCAAGTTTTTGGCAGATAAAAACGATGTTTAAACCACTGAAAGTATTATGAATCTGTCAAAATCTGTGTCAAACATTGAGTCATGTAGACCTATATTCGTTGGCACACTTATCTGCATATATCGCACACCTAGATCTAAAGGGAGCTAACTCAAAAAAGTTACTTTTTCAGGAGAGGTGAAAAACCGATTAATATGTCCATATGCACGCATGTGTTTTATGTATAGATTTATGTTTTTATAATGAAGTTGGCAGAGTTATATTAGCTTAAATCTGTTTTAGTGGTAGGTGGGTTTTACTGGAATCCGATGGTGTGCATAACTAAAATCTTCAGGTTTTTGAGTTAGCTCCCTTTAGATCTAGGTGTGCGAATATGTAGTAAGCTAACACATCTAAATATTTTCTTTTATTTTCATTATCTAAGTGATGATTAAAACTCAAACTTAAGACTTAAGTTTTTTTAGAAAGACATAGTGAAACAGAATCAAGTACCTAGTTTTTCTTTAGAAAAAAAAAACACCCATCAAAAACATGTCACAATCAATTTCTTGAAACACGCGCCAAGTTCAAAATCTATACTAATATAATAATTTTTTGTCCAAAACGACTGGTCCGATTTGAAAAATTCTTTCACTATTGGCAACCAACACTATTCCCAAGTAACATAGGCTATGAAAAAAGGACTCCGGGCGAAGCCGGGGCGGGTCGCTAGTCCTAACTAATATTATAAATGCGAAAGTAACTCTGTCTGTCTGTTACGCTTTCACGCTAAAACTACTAGACCGATTTAAATGAAATTTGGCACAAAGAAAGTCTGAAACCTGAGAAAGAACATAGGCTACTTT
Source organism: Polylopha cassiicola (assembly GCA_038024825.1). Taxonomy (NCBI): domain Eukaryota; kingdom Metazoa; phylum Arthropoda; class Insecta; order Lepidoptera; family Tortricidae; genus Polylopha; species Polylopha cassiicola. The sequence goes on from CP149062.1 coordinate 4,786,707, forward strand.
TAAACCGACTGCAAAAAAGGAAGTGTTCCACGCGGACGAAGTCGCGGGCAGAAGCTAGTAGGCTATAAAAAAAGGACTCCGGGCGAAGCCGGGGCGGGTAGCTAGTATAAAATAAATTTCGAACGAGCTCAACTTCGTACAATATTACCGGATCTGACGTTTTCAATTGAGTTACAAAGTCATAAACCTTTATCCTCGACTCGGACCATCGCATCGCTCAAACTAGCGAAACTACTTTTGGATAGTTTGGACCTTAATGGACACACCGCCTCAGACTATGTACCTACTCGTACATGCTGGTCTTATATGTAACTAGCTTCTGCCCGCGACTTCGTCCGCGTAGAACTCTTCCTTTTTTGAAGTCGGTTAAAAAATATGTTCTATGTTCTTTCTCGGGCTCCAGACTTTCTTTGTACCAAATTTCATTTAAATCAGTCCAGTAGTTTTAGCGTGAAAGCGTAACAGACAGACAGACAGACAGAGTTACTTTCGTATTTATAATATTAGTTAGGATACCTTTATGTTTTATAATAATAGTATTTTACTTTGAAAACTACCTAATTTTTTATAATAAACTGACTGTATTTATTAATAACTTGTGACCTGCCCCGGCTTCGCACGGATCCCTAATTTTTTTCAAAATTGAATATAGCCTATTTCACTCACTAATAGTGTGACTTTCCAACAGTGAAAGGATTCTTAAAATCGGTCCAGTCGTTTCGGAGCTTATTCAATCCAAAAAAACAAACAACCTTTCCTCTTAATTATTTTAGTATAGATTAGTATAGATAAAAAGGATATTTAAAAAACGCCGTAGGAGGCATATATATTACAAAAAACTTTATTCACAATGATGTAGTTTAACTGAAAAAGGATATAAGTGTGTATCGTGTACCTTTTTTCACTAGGACCCCATAAATATTAAGACTTCCTACCCCAGTACAAACACTATCGTCCTGTATATACTAAATATATATACTTATGAACTGCTTTTCGTCCGTCCGTGTAACATTTGCATAATGCGAATTGGCACACATGCTCGGTTTAATTTTCATCTGTGATTTTAAACCTGTGGTGTGAAGTGACGTCACTTTGTCGTTATGCCTTTGACCCCCTCCCCACTAATTGCAATTCGATAATAGCGAATATATGAAATTAATGAAAAATGTATGGAATTGACATAAATGAACGAAAACTGATAACATGACTTGTCGTTGACTTGCTCCTAATTTCCATAGGTACAATTAACTTGCTTATGATAATATTTTTGCAGACGTTTCGAAACCTTTACATTTACCATATTAGCCGACTGTCATTTTGATTGGCTTAATTTATCAAAAAGATGTTAAGGTATCTCTCTTTTTTAAAAAAAATATGATACGATATTATATTATTATTAAATACAATAATATGCGTTATTTCATCACAAGGTAGTAAGTGGAATACATTCTTAATAATATAATCCTAATCAAACGATTTTCAACTCTACTCCTGCAGCAATAACAAAATAGAAGAAAGCAACGTTATTTTGTATTTTCTGGATTAGTTTCACAGACTACTTACTAATTGAATAACATTAAGTACTACTAAGCAGGTGCGTGCAGTGTGAGTTAAGCATGTACCCCGCCAGGGTAGGCACCTAGCATTCAATTTAAATTATAGTGACCAAGCGATCTCCTATATTTAAAATTGTATGAAACTGACAAAAACGATCGGAACGTGTCAACTTGACTTTTCGTTTACTTCCATACAATTTCTACTTCATTCCGTTCCTTCGCTATTTATTGATTGTCACTTGTGTAAGGGTAGCCATCTCCTAAATTTCTATTCCCATCTATTTTCCCGGCATACCTAACTCGCTGCACTTCGTTGCATTGCCTTTGCATCCTTGCAAGTGTCAGCTGTCGCGGTGACTGCATCTCGATGGTACTTCAGGCTGCGAGACGTTTTTATACCATGTTACGGATTCTGATGAAACTGCAGTATACCTAAGATGAATTAGTTAAGTACATGTAATTTCTGATGCCTTCCCGGGTGCATATAAATGAAACAAATATAACAGATTTAACAGGCGTATTTTATTTTTGATGATGTTTCGAAAATGAAAGTTCCCATATTCGTAGCAGCGTAGAAAGAGGGGTTAAAAATTACGCGGTCAAAATCGTAAGCAGCTTTTACTTCACTCTGAAAAACGATTCAATAAAACACTCCAAATTTTCAACGAAGAAAAAACATGAGACGTATAATACATAAATTATTAAAAACATGAGATGTATGTTTAGGTACCTGTATATTATGTCAAACATGGGCGTATACTGCACAATATGCGGTCATTTAATTGACATTATAATTACTTCTCAAATGTCCCTTTATAAGGTGCATATAGTTACATGTTGAAAAAAAATCACTAACCTTATATTAAAGTGCTTATAAATAAATATTGTAAAAAAAAGTAATCCATCATTCGACCAAGGCGTATCTATATTCACTTAATACCTCGTATTATACGTCCGCCATTACATTATTAGGTCGGATAAATGGGTCGATCCGCCCCCCACCCGGGGTGGGGGTGTCATACATCCGATCCTTTGCTAGGTTCACGTGGGGGGTACACCTCGCAGTGGAAGGTTCTCAAGTATTTTTTTTAATTTATGGCTCTGATACTTTATTGGCGTATAAACAGTATTGATGTTAAATTTATTATAAATCTTTAAACAAATAAGTATGTAGGTATTGGCTTGTCTATTAGTATTATAGCGTTATTATATATGTGGTAAAATATACATAATATATGATATAACTTCTGCTCACGACTTCATCCGCGTGGGATAGTTAGTCAGATCCGCTTGGTAACTTCAAAAAACGCCTAAGTTTCATACTAATTTTATACACCTGTTTTACCTCCTTTTAGATTTTGTAGCTCTCGAAGATTTAAACAAGTTATATCAAAAGTCCATCCAATTTATTTATATTGCTACTTATTTTAAATTTATTCTATTATAGCATATAAAATACTAGTATTACAATAATATTAATCAGCTTTTAATTGATACCTCTGATGTTGTTGTTAAATACAATTAAAAACTAACATTGAATTGTGAAAACTTTAAAACAAATTCCAAATAAAAAAGTTTACAAAATAAAGTCTTGAAAAACGAAACCTTCAGCGCAGCTTATCATGAAACAGAAAAAAAAAATCAAAATAAATAACAAAACTAAACTAGCATAATTTGAAAAATCCTCATCGCGCTAAAATTCCCGCCTTTATCACATAACAATACACGTTCGCATGAAAACAGAACAAAACATCTACCTAGGACACTCCTAACAAAACCTAGGTAGTGCTCAAAGCGTGCGAAAGTAGAGCCCCCTTTATCTAAGAGTGGGGGGGGAGCTCAAGTGCATCTCAAAGAAATGCAGATTTTACACGTCGCTACTCTTCGGGCGAGGATGTATCGCGCTGAGTTGAAAGAATGGTACGCAAAACAAGTTTTTTTTCAACTATCTTTTTTCATGAAAAAGGCACTTTTTTTAATGTACCTAATAACTACTTAAGCTAAAAATCAAGAATAAGTATACATGCGCGTGCAGTGAGGGTCATGCATGGGTACATCAGGGTAGGCACCCCATACATTAGTGATACTGTGCCTATATGGAATGCACGCCCTTGGGCACAATGGTATAAATGTATGGAGTGCCTACCCTGACGTAGTGCGTGACCCTCACTGCACGCGCCTGATGTACTTATTCTTGATATTTGATGCATTTGCGGTTATTGCACATTGGAATGATAGAATGAGTGACTATAGTCAGCTCAGTCAGTTATAAATATTGGAACTGTAAAGTTTTCTGCGAGTTAAATCCATACTAATATTATAAAGGCTGTCTGTCTGTCTGTCTGTTACGCTTTCACGCTAAAACTACTGGACCGATTTAAATGAAATTTGGTACAAAGAAAGTCTGGAGCCTGAGAAAGGACATAGGCTACTTTTTAACCGACTGCAAAAAAGGAGGAGTTCCACGCGGACGAAGTCGCGGGCAGAAGCTAGTGCTTTATAATTGTCCTATTCAAGTGTACTTGAATAAGTACACTAATAAGAATTGATTTTATTCTTTACTAGCTTTTACCCAACACTTCGTCTGCGCACGATAGCCCGCACGGGTTACCCTATTTACGAATACAAATTTTGGCGCCCAACGTGGGGCGGAACAAATTGTAGTATGTTCCAAAAACATTATATTTTACGATATTGATCAATTTGGTAATCGACGTCCTTATTCTTACGAAATTTTCATTTGTTTTATTAATCTGTAAAAACATTTTCACGTATAAAACTTAAACAATACAACAATATGTTTTGTTTTTTTTTTTACGTTTCTCGTTTGTTCTGCTGTCGGTGCTGCAAACATGACACTCATTACAGTGAGACGGAAGGATTTCTCTAAAATATGTCAAACGACGCGTCCCGATCCTCCTTAACGGTCTTTGTTTAATAATTAAATTTCACTGATACATTTTAATGGGAAAGATAAAATCGTACTAAATATTTCCTCGGTTAATATGAGAAGTGTAAAATGCGAAGGATTCCAGGGCCCGTAGACAAGGTGCCAACGTTCAACGTTAACTTTAAACGAAACGTCCAAAATGTATGGGATTTGACATCCGCGAACGGTTATGACGTACGTGACATTCGTTCGCGGATGTCAAATTCCATACATTTTGGTACCAACGTTTACGTTGAACGTTGGCACCTTGTCTAGGCCCACATATATGTCTAAATATCAAAAAAATCTAGAGTGGGGGCTCGTGACGTCACGGTATGGTATAAATTGTAGCATAACATGACGTCATGCCCACTCCGCTTATATCATTGTCATTTTTTATTTTGTTTGCGAAAATAAATTCAATACGTCAACCCTAATTTATTGTTTTGTTTTAATATTTTTTTGTTTTATTGTAAAATAAAGTTCTATAGCTTATCGTATTATTGAGTCGTGTTTTTTTTTAAATTTAATCCATAATGACGGCCTGCTGGTCTAGTGGTCAGAGCCCCTGACTACGAAACCGGAGGTTGCGGGTTCGAATCCTGCTAGGGGCAGATGTCAGTGTGATGAACACTGGCATCTGTACCTGAGTCTTGGATGTCTTATATGTATTTATGTATGTTTATCCGTTGTCTAGTACCCATAGTACAAGCCTTGCTTAGTTTGGGACTAGATCAATTGGTGTGAATTGTCCAAAGATATTATTATTATTATTTTATTAGATATTTATAAGTATAAAAGTATAACTGAGATTCAAGATATATTATGTTTTAACTAGGTACAACTCTCCCATCTATCCTCTGTAAAACGTAAATAATCCGAGTCTATTTTTCGTAGAACCCATTTTCAGCGGTTCATTTCCGGTTGCTAATGCACTTCCAGGGACTGACGTTGCACAACAAAGGTCATAAAAAACTTGAAGGTCACTTGCACTTCCTGTTAAGAATCAGGTCGTAAACACAAAAAAAAAAGGTATTTTTGTTCAGTTCCATTATAGTAATTAGTTATTTAAGTAAAGCTTATTTTATGTGATTCTGAAATATAATACAGGTTGGATTGAATTCAGGCGCGTGCAGTGAGGTGAGCGTTAGTATGGCACCAGGGTAGGCAGTCTATACATTAGTGACACTGTGCCTGTATGGAATGCACGCCCTTGGATTGAAACTACTATATACAGTTCCAATCCCGACTAATATTATAAATGCGAAAGTAACTCTGTCTGTCTGTCTGTCTGTCTGTTACGCTTTCACGCTAAAACTACTGGACCGATTTAAATGAAATTTGGTACAAAGATAGTCTGGAACCTGAGAAAGGACATAGGCTACTTTTTAACCGACTGCAAAAAAGGAGGAGTTCCATGTGGACGAAGTCGCGGGCAGAAGCTAGTATTATATAATTTATAGCTAAAGTATTCATGTAGTAATTTGTTGAAACACATTAACATAAATTAAACCTGAAACCAAATACGAAATAAGATAAACAAGTTAACAATTGAAACAAAATAACATATTTCCAAAACCGAAAACGCAAATTATAATTCGAAACCGCGTAATAAATTGCAAATAATTAAGCAAATATCAATTAAGCTCGATATTCGTTAGGGCGGGATGCCAGTATTGGAACACTTTCAATAACAATAAGTGGGAAAGTTCACGATCGTAATGTAAAACGATTAAAAGGAAAGTTTTTCAGTAAGGGCGTGGCTGGTATTGCTCCGTTACGGGGATCCTGGGAGCTGGTAATACCGCTTAAAGATATTTTTTTTTCGTATTGGAAAGTACAACTTGATAGTTAAAAAGGAATGGTGTTTTATTGGGGTATGAGTACTGAAATTTGTATGATTTGGCATTAGAAATTGACTAATACAAAACCGTTAAAAAAAACAGATAGACATTCTATCTGTTTTTTTTTATTTAACTAGGTAATCCAGCGAACTTGTCTGAGTTTCTTGAGAAATCTCTCAAGATTTTTCCAATTTTCCTCAAGGTCATTTTTCTCAAAAAAAAAATATTAAACATCTTTGATACTGTTTCATAAGAAACATCCACTTGTTTGTTGTAGTTATTTGTGTTATTAACAGTCACTAAGGTGTTTTTAAAAAAAGAGATACCTATGTTTAACAATTTTTTTCTTATTTGCTGATTTGACAAAAAAATTAGTCCCCCCATTTTCATATTCATCGCTTACTAAACTGATGTTAATATGAATTTTAAAATACGCAAGCAAACAGTAAAGTTGTTAAATTTGAAGAGTAACTTTGTGTTAAGGTACCTATTCTTACTTAACAAATATATTTGTCACACTACTCTGACGAAGTAACACAGTAGTCATCCTATCGTACTTACACAATTAGACAATCGGAGCATCGGTGGACCGTCAGCCATTAGGGTTTTAATTGAAAATAGCGTAAAGGCTGTAAATTGTCGAGTGCAACGGAACCCATTGCAGTCCTTTGACAATTTTATTATACTGGAACTATCGATCTGTCTCGAGACTTGGTAGAGCGTTCAGCGAAGAGATGGAAGATTTTATTGCAAACTAGCTTTCTGCCCACGACTTCGTCCGCGTGGAACTCCTCCTTTTTTGCTTTCGGTTAAAAAGTAACCTATGTCCTTTTGTAACAAATTTCATTTAAATTGGTCCAGTAGTTTGAGCGTGAAAGTGTAACAGACAGACAGACAGAGTTACTTTCGCATTTATAATATTAGTAGAGAGTTGGGATAACTCGTGGACTAGCGGAGATGTATAGGTACCTACTTAGTAGCTGGCGTGTGCAGTGGAAGCGTAAGTATAGCGCAAGGTAGGCACTCCACACATTAGTGCCTATATGAAGTGCACGCCCTTGCTTAGTAGAATAGGACATTTTTATACAAATACTAGCTGACTATCAACCTCTATTAAACACGGTGTTTGGAATTGTATTTTGTAATGCTAAGTCAAATGAAAAGTTTAAAAAAAATGACCAAAATTAAAAAAAAACTTAAGGGTAGGTAAACCATAACACCTTGACCATTTAAGGGTATGAAAAGTATGTTGGCTGATTCTCAGACCTACTATGCATACAAAATTTCATAAAAATTGGCCCTGTTTTAGAGGAGTTTGGCAAAAAATACCGCGACACGGGAATTTACTATGGTGTAGTATGATGTTATAATAATATTCGAGATTCGAATATTCGAGGCAGTGCAACGATGTGGCTAGTAATGACGAGATTGATATTTTTGACCCGCGTCCTGCACATTTCAGGAGATGCGTGATCAATGTCCTCAACCAAAATACCTAACTTAATGTTTTAATACTAAAAAGAAAAGTGTATATTTTAAGTTTTATCATTATTTTTATACTTATTAATCAAAATGTATGTACTTCCCTTGGATCTCATACTAGTCAGAAACTGTTCGACACCTATTTTATTACATTGTATATTACCGTACGTTATCTGTTTAGTACTTATGCCAAATAAATAAATTAAATAAAATTCAATTTTCGCAAAAGAGCCTATGGTTCCCTATGCGTGCTATGTCTTACACCCTTTTGTCGTGGTGGTATTATAGTTATACTTCAGTACCTTAACTAGTAAAGTCCTTGAGTGTTTTATCAATTGAAAGTAGGTTAGATCGTTGCAGAGAGAAGTGCTAAACCAAATGGGCTTAAGATATCTATGCAGTATTATACACATACGTCCATTTGGCTTATCGTCAATGATAGAGTTGTATTTTTAGTATATCCTACTACTATTATAAAGGCGAAAGTTTGTAAGTATGGATGTATGGATGTATGGATGTATGGATGTTTGTTACTCTTTCACGTAAAAACTACTGAATGGATTTGAATGAAACTTTACCACAATATAGCTTATACATCAGAATAACACATAGGCTATAATTTTTGACACTATACTAGACGGGACGAACCTGAAGTCCACGCGAACGAAGTCGCGGGCAAAAGCTAGTTTGTTATAATGTTATAAAAAATGTTGTTAAGAAAAGTGGTTACAATCGTAGAATAAATTTAACCTAAGAAACTTTTAGAATATATTTGAGAAGATTAAAAATTCAAAAATTGTTGGTCATTCAGTACCTTTAATTATAAATATTACGCAACTCTATATATAAAATGATCGATATTCGTCTGTCTATAACAGGGGCCGGTACGTTAAAAGAAATTATGTATATTAAATTCCCAACTGACTTTCTTATCGCCATCAAAATGTATCGGTTATATGACGAACGAGATGTTTTGATACTTGAGTAAATTATTGAAATTTTGCAAACTTTGTTGAAATAATACTGACTGATATTATAAGAACTTTGTAATAATTTCTGATGCTCTCGCGGTTATCACACATTCGAAGGAAACTGATTTTATTTAGCCTGATGTTCCTAAAATGTTACACTTTCCATAAGTATTTGTTGCTTACTGAGCTGACGATAGACTAACACTAAAGTCAAAAGTAAGAAACTTCTGAAAATAAAATAGGTACGCGAGTTAAATCCGTTATATTATGAGGTTGTCTCTTTGGAAAATTATTTTTTTGTTACAAGTTTCGATTGCTTTTGGAATGAAACAACTACCTATACCTAACGAATTTAACTCGCGTATTTTTTTTTATCTGCTGACGAATACTTTACAGTTCCCATATTTGTAGCACGACTGAGCTGACGATAGTTTAACGCTAAATTTAAATCCGTTATAGTTGTTTCATTCCAATGTGTTATAACCGCAAAGGCATCAAATGTTATTGAGAGATATTTTTGATAAGTATCATACCTCACTGATCATACATCACAATTAAAAATAATATATTATGTTTGAATGAAAATTATCATTTTATAAAAACAAAAAGAAAGAAAATTAACATTTTATAAAAATAAAAGCTGACCTCGTTTAAATATGGCCGCCCAAATAAAAAAAAACCACCAAGACTAGCCAGTTGTATTACATGACACATTGGTATCGCATGCGACTAACAATCTAATTACACCGCCAGGGAATCGAACCCCGATCCAGTGCGATAGTGCCGATTACCAGCGATTGACCCTCCTGCTGAGGGGGGGTTGACTTTTCACCTTTTATTTACCTGTTTGAAAGTAATAGGAAAATATTAGAGTACAAAACGAGGTAAGTCGCCTAAATAATAATCCTAACTAATATTATAAATGCGAAAGTAACTCTGTCTGTCTGTTACGCTTTCACGCTAAAACTACTGGACCGATTTAAATGAAATTTGGTACAAAGAAAGTCTGGAGCCTGAGAAAGAACATAGATAGGCTACTTTTTAACCGACTGCAAAAAAGGAGGAGTTCCACGCGGACGAAGTCGCGGGCGGCCGCTAGTTATGTATATAATGAGATGTCATGATTACATTTTTCTGTTGTAAGTAAGCTAGGTAGGTTTTCTAATTGCACATTTCGTCGTACCTATCGTATCGGTCATACCGTTAAGTATCTGAACATAATATCTATACTAATATTATAAAGAGGAAAGGTTTGTTTATTTGTTTGAATTGAATAGGCTCTAAAACGACTGGTCTGATTTGTAAAATTCTTTCGCTGTCGGAATGCTACACTAGTGACAGGCTATAAAAAAAGGGATCCGGGCGAAGCCGGAGCGGACAGCTAGTTTGTTTTAAGAAGCTAGGAAAGTATTCAAGTCGTACCTTTCGTATCGGTCGTACCTTTAAACATCTGTATGTAGGTAGGTAATATAAATAAAATAAAGAATTATTTTTTTAACTACGACTACATTTGAAGTTAAATTAGTAAGGTACCTACAGAATATCAACTACATAATCATCTACTTAGTATAAAACATAGTCGCTGTCGCTGTCTGTCCATCCCTATGCAAAATCTTTAAAACTACGCAACGGATTTTGAAGAGTTTTGAATATATAAATGCTGCTAAGGAGCTGAAATTTGGGAAATAATTTACTGTTTTCAATTAAATCAATTACTTTAACACGCCTGAATGGACTAGCACTTCGGAAATACCATATCTGCTGAGTCTAAGCACAAAAACTAAGCAGAATGTTATTTTTCTGTTCTCCGGCCAGAAAGTGCCCGCTGCGCTAAATGAAATTGCCGCTATCTGGCTTCGTCGAACAGAAAAATAGTATACTGACCTCGGCCAGTAAATAAAAAAGCCTCAGATCACATTTTTGTCAACCTCGGCTTCGCCTCGGACGACAATTACATGTGATCTGAGACATTTTTTATTTTACTGGCCTTGGTGCGTAATGTACTATTTTAATCCTTACTAATATTATAAATGCGAAAGTAACTCTGTCTGCCTGTCTGTCTGTCTGTTACGCTTTCACGCTAAAACTACTGGACCGATTTAAATGAAATTTGGTACAAAGAAACTCTGGAGCCCTAGAAAGAACATAGGCTACTTTTTAACCGACTTAAAAAAAGGAGGAGTTCCACGCGGATGAAGCCGCTGGCAGAAGCTAGTTCGTTATAATTAAGGCTTTGGCTCAGTATCGGGCCAGTTCCAAATGCCAGCCAAACTGATAAGTTCAATTGCCTTGCCCATCAGTGGGACAGTTGAGGTCTCCACAATAAGGGAGATAAGATCGAGTGCGATCACCGTGACGACCCCCTGTTTATTAAGCCAAGTAATTTATTTCACTTTGTTGACGCCAGTAATGTTAATGAATATGAAAGTGTCATTGGGGTTTTTTAGTTGAAGTTCTGAATATTGGTAGACTTTGGTAGACTTTAGAAATCGACACAAGTTAAGTACCTAAGGGGGCCTAGACAAGGTGCCAACGTTCAACGTTAGTAAAATTGCTTATATAATGTGTTCCTTACAATCAGTTCCCATGATCGTAGCTCGGCTGAGCTAAAGACGCGTTAGACTATCGTCAACTTAGTAAAATAATGAAATACGCAAGTTAAATCGGTTATAGTTGTTACATTCCAATGTGTAACAATAATTATTATCCTAACTAATATTATAAATGCGAAAGTAACTCTGTCTGTCTGTCTGTTACGCTTTCATGCTAAAACCACTGAATGAAACACCAATTTAAATGAAATTTGGTACACAGATAGTCTAGAGCTTGAGAAAGGATAGGCTACTTTTGATTGTCAATTCACGCGTACGTAGTCGCGTGCAATAGTTAGTTACAGTTGTTTCATTCCAATTTGTAATAACCGCGAAGGCATCAGAAATTATAGCTTATATAGAACTTTTGAGAGGCTTGAGCTACAGTTGTATTTGTAGTTAATGTATTTTTTATACAAACTTTTTAATTTTGTTATCTAAAATGATTACTGAGCTACTGAGAGGATGGTTAGTACCATCCTCATTATTTCTCTCTTTATTTTAGTAAATAAAGTTATATCCATCTTAGGTCATTTCTAATACGACTTATTTTTTTGAAAACAAAAATCAACCATGTGTAAATCCACTTGCAATAAGTTTGTTATTACTTATGAATATGTACCTACTTACTTATGTTAATTAAATATTATAAAACTAAACCCTGAGTAAGTTTTAAACCAACATGTGGTAGGTTAAAAACCCTAATTAACCATATCCTCTATTAAAACCGAATTACCATCGAACCTACAAAAAACCTTCAATCCAAAAATCATTAAAAATTTTATTTGGTCATCAAAAGTCAAAAAAATCGTTTGTCCGAAGTAATTAACGAAACCGAATTCGCCCATGCTATTGACCTTTCAAATAGGGAAACAAGTGACTGTCATTGTTCTACGAAAACTTCGAAACACAAACGATAATCAACCCTATCGTGTGTATAATAAAAACTATTTATCGATTGACGATCGCTTGTGCATCCTTGAAATTATTCTAAGGGAATTTGAGTCTAAGTAGTTAGAAGACAAGGTTCTTTTCAGTTTGTAGTTCCGCTTGACTGATTCCCGTTATGCTTCGCTGTACACCTGCTAAGGTGGTCACCCACCAATATGAACGTAATTAGAGGGTTACACATGTAGCCTTAAAAACCAGGGGTCAATGGGACTTGATATTTGTATGTGTTACAGAGCTCTGGTTTTTGCATTTTGTTGAAGAAAGACTGCGGTCAGGTTTGTTAAGGAAGTCTTTTGAAAAGTGTTTGGTATCTATTCAAATGTATCGGGAATAATAGGAATCGAATGTTCCTTTGAACGGAAACGTGTTTTCTGTTAGTGATACAAAAAAAATAAAAAAAATGTTTTCGTGATAATGTTCTGGATGGCTTCGAAAAGCGATAAAGCGTTTCCTTTAGGTACCTATATGCGAAACTTTGCAATCGTCTTTAATACCCTTGCCTATACATACAGTTTTTAAAAGGTCGGCATAAAATCTGACTTTTTAAAAGTTTGTTTAATATTTGAATTCTGCCAAATGTTTCAAATGTTCAAAACCGCTGATACATCTTGATTGTTGACACAGAGATCGATACGACTTTACTTAAGAGCGTAAGGACATTTTAATTCTAATCTCGTGAAATAGATTTCTATATAAAGTGCTATAATCTTATAGTAATTAAAATATTATAGTATTAAATACGGGAATTTTTTTACGAATGTATGCATGTATAGGTATATATTTGTTCCTCTTTCAACCAAAAACACCTGAATGGATTGTGATGAAACTTTGCCAATAATATAATTTTCTGTCCTCCGGCCAGGAAGCGCCAACTTTGTGGCCGCTGTGCTGAATGAAATTTTTTCTGGCTTCGTCGAACAGAAAAATAGTATACTGACCTCGGCCAGTAAAATAAAAAAGCCTCAGATCACATTTTTGTCAACCTCGGCTTCGCCTCGGACAACAATTACATGTGATCTGAGACATTTTTTATTTTACTGGCCTTGGTGCGTAATGTACTATTATACATCAGAATAACATAAATAGGCTCTAATTTATGTTCTCTCTCTAATGATAATATTATTATGAGTGCACAGTGCAAATAAATAGGAAAAAATCATCTGTCAGCTCTGCTATTCTTGCGGCAAAAATCATTCATATATTCATTAAAGTACCTACTAATTCTAGCTCATAAATAAGACGACAAAAAGGTGATTTAATGACTACATCGCAATGATCATTAAGTAATTAGTATTAATGATAATCGAGCGATACAAAATGGCTTCAATAACGCCTCGTAATGGGTTATTACTGACTCAAATGATTCGTAACGAGAAACAAAGGACGTTTAGTAAGCAATTGATTACATTAGAATATTTCAATTTCAATGTGTAAGAAATTGTATTGACTGCGGTATGAGTTTTATTATTACCATACTTTCGGGTTATTTTACCCCTTTGATCCGATTTGAAATGTCTTATTTTGGAATGAAACGGACTAGCTTTTGGCTGCGACTCAGTCCGCGTAGAATTAGTAAAATGTCAATTTTCATACAATATTTCATCCCCCGTTTTAACCCGTTACAACCCTCGCAATTAAAAGTAGCCTGTGTCCTTTCTCAAGCTCTAGACTATCTATGTTGTACCAAATTGTATTTAAGTACCTAAATCGTTTCAGCGTGTTTTAAGTAGTGTGAAATCGAAACAGACAGACAGACAGAGTTACTATCGCATTTATAATATTAGTTAGGATTAGGATCGGGATTTAACTCGCGTATTTTAATTGCTGACTTTTCGAAAACTTTACAATTCTCATATTCGTAGCACGACTATGTTAAGGGTGAGAATACCGTTAGCGTCTTTTAAAGATAATTTATGGGAATGAAGAAAAGATACGAGGTATTTTGATAATAAAAGGTAGACACATTATACCTAACCTTATTATTAATTCACTTGTCTACAAGACAATTATCGGTGCCAAGAAGTAAATCTGCAATTTGAGTTCCCACTAGTCTTAACTTGTCAATATGGAGTCAACGGGTGTACATTTTTATCAACTTTGTTTATATAATTTTCACTTGTCAGTGACAATTGTCATATAGGTAAAATAGGTAAATGGAGGTCATGACATTTAGTAACCATCTAATAAATAGCTGATCCTAGGGTTATAGGGCAAACCGTTTGCGATGTCAAAGCATGGCTTCCAAAACACCTGCCAATCGTTACCAAAATATAACGATAACATAATTGTTTCTCTAAAGAAACCGTTATTCTTAAACCAACAAGCCATCCGATACATCGAACAATCGATAACATCGATTCGTTAAAAAAAACGGAAATTCATAATTAACCGACCCCACATGTCATTTAGACAAAAGCTCCTACATGACTAACTAATTACGACCATAGGGAAGAGTGAAACGGATATATACAGCTAGTGTAAGTGTGAAAGAGATGGATAAAGATCGGAAACTGATTGGTACGCACCACTGCTCATTTTTTCTAATTAAAAATTCTGTTTGATAAATTGTATCGCGGTCGATTTATTAGTTTTTGAGGTCGCTTGCGTGTGCGCAGCTTTTGTGACGTCACGTCCTATTGAGCTATTTTGGGTTTTGTGTGAAATAGGACATTATTCGGGTGTTATGAAAGGAAATGACCAATGATTGGCAATTAGTTTTGGAATTGAATTTGTTTGCAAATTAAAAGAGGACTGAATTAAATTACAGTTGCCACAGCTTACTTAATTAAATTTATATTTACCATATTCGTAGCCAACCGAGCTGACGATAGTCTAACACTCATAGTTGTCTGCTGAGAAAACTATGAATATGGGAACTGTTAAGTTTTCAAAACGTCAGCAAAAAATGTGCGAGTTACGTCCGTTAAATTGTTTAATCTTAAATTTAAATAGTTTTGTGACCAAGTATTTTTTTAAAACATTAACAGACATACAAATATTACGAAGGTGGGAAAAATATCAACAACAATACGAATTTCGTTCCGGCTGTCTGATATAGAGTGAAATCTGAGCCGATGTTTTTTTTTTTAAATCTCGCATCTGTCATCGCATATTGAATCAACCCTTAATATCTCAGATCCTTGCACGCGTTTTCTATTGACGAATTTGCATATGACATTTAAGGGTTAAAAAAATTATCATATGATTACTATGGTGACAACCCCATTTGAATTTGGACCTTACTCTTCTAACTTTAGAGTTCAAATTGAATATGGGTTAATAGATAGATGAAAGATGATGCAAATTCTAGGATGCTCTTTTGAAACTTTTATAGGTGAACGTTTGTTGTAATTTTAACTTTATTAATACTATGTTAAAGTTCATTTTGAGTATAATTCTCAAAGACATCATGGGAAAGACAGATAAACCCTCAAATGGTTTATGTTAATTTTTCAAAAGCGAATTATTTTTCCTATCATTTTTCAATAGCTCATTAGACGGGACCTATCGGGGCGTAAGTGGCATAGGTTTTAAGCCGGCATTGGCAGTGTTATTGTGCTCTTACCGATTTTATGGCCATCGTTTCCATTCCGGTGACATTTGAAGGGTTATTTGCATGATTGTGATTTAGTACTTATATTTGGATTTGTTTTGGATTTTATGGTTTATTTAAATGTTGTATTGATCGGTGGAGCGAATTGAAGTGTCGCACGGTTTGCATGGACATATTTTTTTTGTTTAGTATTATTTATTGTTTTTCTTATAGATAATATAGGTTGATATTTAAATTAAACGTAAAGAAATACCTACTTAAAGACTTGTGTAATTAGGTACTAAAATATTAGTTACGAGCTATGCTCACAACAATATCTCCTAGTTATGTAAGATTTGAAAATTACAATTCCAGAAAACATGTATTGTTCATTGCAATTTGCAAATAATAATAATATACTAAGTATACTATACTACACTATACTATACTACTATACTACAAAACCAAACGGTAGACGAGCTTTCAGATGAGAAGCTTCAAAGCTTATATTTTACAAAAAATGGATAAGTAAAAACAATAGACTGTCTTACCCCACATAATAATGTTGTAGGCGATCTTACCTCAAGTGACCCTCACTCAAGTTAGCCCACATGATAATAATGTAGCCGATCTTACCTCAAGTGACCCTTAGGTGCATTTCTTTGCACCCTAGACCTTGTAACCTCGTTCCGAAATACAAATGCATTATTAATGATGCAGTGAGTATCGATCGGAACGATCTAGTGCAATTACTAACGGGCTTTCCTTGCACTTGGCTAACAAAATATAGAGGCAGACTGTTTTATTTTAAAACTAGCTGTCCGTCCCACGGATCATCTTTTTTTATAGCCTACTAGCTTCTGCCCGCGACTTCGTCCGCGTGGAACTCCTCCTTTTTTGCAGTCGGTTAAAAAGTAGCCTATGTCCTTTCTCAGGCTCCAGACTTTCTTTGTACCAAATTTCATTTAAATCGGTCCGGTAGTTTTAGCGTGAAAGCGTAATAGACAGACAGACAGACAGAGTTACTTTCGCATTTATAATATTAGTAGGGATGTCACTCGGGAGTAGTGTAGCTTTCCAACAGTGAAAGAATTTTTCAAATCGGCCCAGTCGTTTTGGAGCCTATTCAATCCAAACAAACAAACCTTTCCTCTTTATAATATTACTAGCTGTCCGCCCCGGCTTCGCACGCATCCTTTTTTATAGCCTATGTCACTCGGGAATAGTGTAGCTTCCCAACAGTGAAATCATTTTTCAAATGGGTCCAGTAGTTTAGGAACCTATTCAATCCAAACCAACAAACCTTTCCTCTTTATAATATTACTAGCTGTCCGCCCCGGCTTCGCATGGATCCTTTTTTTTAGCCTATGTCACTTGGGAATAGTGTAGCTTCCCAACAGTGAAATAATTTTTCAAATCGGTCCAGTCGTTTAGGAAAAGGCTTAAGAGTCTCCTTTTAGGAGGCTCGCCACCCGTCCGGTTTTGCAGTGAAGGCCCATTAGCTGGCCAACTGCGCTTCAGTATTCAGTTCGAAAAAAAAAAAGTCGTTTAGGAGCCTATTCAATCCAAAGAAACAAACAAACCTTTCCTCTTTATTATATTAGTACTAGCTTCAGCCCGCGTCTTCGTCCGCGTGGAACTCCTTTTTTGCAGTCGGTTAAAAAGTAGCCTATGTCCTTTCTCGGGCTCCAGACTTTCTGTGTACCAAATTTCATTTAAATCGCTCCAGTAGCTTTAGCGTGAAAGCGTAACAGACAGACAGACAGACAGAGTTACTTTCGCATTTATAATATTAGTAGGGATAGACAGAAGCCCTTTCCTTCCCTGGCTACAGGCCGGCAGGTGTCTCGGTTGATCGGCGCATTGTGTCCACATGTCTTGCGGTCGCCAGTAGGGATGCAAACGATACATCGATGTTTTAAAACATCGATGTATCGTTCATAAACATCGATGTTAAAACATCGATGTTGAACTACAAGAAAACATCGATACATCGTTCATTAACAACGATGTTTTATGAACGATGTTTGATTGCAGCGCCTTCTCTTTGTATTGTACGTAACTATCATTGCGTGTGTGTGTGTCGCGCGTGTGGTGTGATACGTGATCCTGGGACGATATGAAAACTGTATTTCCATATTTATATAAACTGGCTATGAAACATTTGCCAATAATCGCAACTTCTGTCCCCAGTGAAAGGTTATTTTCTGGAGCTATAATTACCCAAGAATGAAACCGGATGCTCGGCAGTAGATTATCGAAATTATTATTTTTGAATTCTGTAATGAGAAAAAATAGTAAATAACTCTATTTTCTCATTACAGAATTCAATAATAATAGTAAATAACTTTAATAATAAAATTGATTATCTTTGACTTTCTGATATTTGTTTAATTTGTCGTTCTACTACTTTTTATATCTTAATACGTTATAGATTTATCATTTAAAGTAACTAATTGTTTGACATTGTCAGTAATTATAATTACCAAAATGAATCTAAATTGATTATCAATATTTTTTATAAGGAAAATCCTTTTCTCTGTAATTAAAGAAAACATCGAAAAAACATCGATGTATCGTTCTTAAACGTCGATGTTTTCAACATCGATGTTGGACTTTAAAAAACATCGATGTTTCAGTATCGATGTTTTTTATGAACGATGTTGCATCCCTAGTCGCCAGTTCAAAGGTCTCACTTTCAACGCACTGTAGAAAGTTCTATTTATCCAACTATGGAGAATAGGGTTATGTGCTTAGCACAATAGTAATTCACTAATCACAACACACAACATTTTGTGTCGTAAGATATTGGGTACTTTTGTCTTTGGAAGCCGTTTATTTTTATCTTATCCTTGCTAATCCTTACTCCTTACTAATATTATAAATGCGAAAGTAACTCTGTCTGTCTGTCTGTTACGCTTTCACGCTAAAACTACTGGACCGATTTAAATGAAATTTGGTACAAAGAATGTCTGGAGCCTGAGAAAGAACATAGGCTACTTTTAACCGACTGCAAAAAAGGAGGAGTTCCACGCGGACGAAGTCGCGGGCAGAAGCTAGTTTTAAATATATTTAGTAGGAAACACTCCTAATTATTTAATAAACACCTAGGAAATACTGTTAAATGCTAATTTGAATTAAAAAATATTGTTGCTTTCACAATTATTATTTGGAATGAAGCATTTTAGTGTAATGGATTTAAACCGCGTATTTAAGTTTAACGCTGTTTCGAAAACTTTACAGTTTCCATGTTCATAACGGAATGCTGACGATAGTCTAACACTGAAATGACACATTATGAAATCAGTTTTTTTTTGGAAATCATAAAACGAAAGCTCAGTAGGTAAGTATTTATAAAGTTATACCTTACATTTATCAAAAAAAAAATAGCAGCGTTGGTATAAATTAATTGGTTAATTAAGAAAGCGTTATACTATTAAACGACAGATAAAATTCAATTAATTTATTGCAATTTTATAATTTATGACTTTGGATAACTTGAAATACGTATTTATAATATTATTAGGTACCGATAAATATTGTTTTATGATTTGAAGGTTGACTAGTAAAGAATGCCTCGAAGCATTAAGTCGACCTTTTGTATAAGTACTTACTTACAGTTGTTAAGTTTTGTGCAATCCCTACTAATATTATAAATAATAATATGAATATAGGGAAAAAACTTTAAAAAACAAAATCATTTACGGATTCGAAAAGAAAAAAACGGGGTGTGTTATGGACACGGCCGATTGTTGTACGTGAATACGTCTCGTAACGGGTAATAGTTTTTGAATAAAATATTATTATTTATTATCCTTACTTAGCGTAATAAATTCTTTGATTCTTTAGCTATCCAGTGGTGTAACTGAAATTTGGACTGAGATGATAGATATAACTGTAGCTACAACACTAAACTGTATCCCCCGATTTTGTTATCATTCGTTTTTTTGGATTGCCACGTAATTTTAAAGACGTATCCACGTCAAAACCACAATAGATATATTGAACACCGTAAAATTAAATTAATTACTTATAAGAAACTACCGTCTTACAAATATATTTTTGAAAACACGATCATTAGTTAACCGATTTCGCAAAAAAGGGTTCGAATGTAGATTAATGATTCCATATCGGAACTAATCTATACAAAATCATTAATTCGAATTACTCGGTACAGTTGATATGAAATGTATTTATCGAAATGATTTATAGACAGATTGACAGGAGTCTAATCTGTTTGTGACATCTGTCAAAGTTGCCATTTAGAAGAAATTTTTGGAGCATAGAATATTTGACGATACTGACAAAATCTGTATTCAATGAATAAGACAAAAAAAAATGATTTTGCAATAATTTTCTATAGGTACCTACTTACCTATACTAATATTATAAAGAGTAAAGGTTTGTTTGTTTGTTTGGATTGAATAGGCCAGAACGGCTGGACCGATTTCAAAAATTCTTTCACTGTTGGGAAGCTACACTATTCCCGAGTGACATAGGCTATAAAAAAAGATGATCCGCGCGAAGCCGGGGCGGACAGCTAGTCATCAATAAAAAAGTTAACAGCCAGATAGACAAATAGCATTCTTTCGCATTTATGATACTAAGGTAGGTACTTTAAGAATTTTTAGATAGTCGTCCGTCAAGGGGGTGAAATAGGGGTGCAAACTATTTATGTATCTTTTTGGTTAAGTAGGTATTCAATGAATATGTGTAAAACCTTGTTCAATGAGAGTTCAACCCGTTATAGTAAGCATATTCTGTAAGTAATAATAGTATAGTTCGATTTAACTCGCGTATTTAAATTTTACGCTGTTTCGTAAACTTTACAGTTCCCATGTTTATAACCTTTTTTTGAGTTTTTATTTTTTTTAGTTTTTCAATGAAAAAAAAATTTTTTAACCCAAGTTAAATCCGTAATAGTCACTTTATTAAAATATGTAAGTAACAGAATAAAAAACGTTGCACCACAGACAAGATATCCAATAATTTCGAACACAAAAAGATATTCAAAAATAATATTTTGAAAAGCGAACGCTCTATTCGAGCACCCATCAATTAGAGTAACTCAATACGGTGTCACATTAAAATGACGAGCCGTACTAATGGATTTCCAAATTTGAATTACAAATGGTTTTGAAATTCGAATGGATCGGAACTGGCCGGTTGGTTTCCGCCGAGTTTGGAATTGGAATACTTTTGAATCCAATCGATCGATAGTGTTGCCAGTGTTTGGTATGAAGTTGGTTGTGGGAATTTTTTTTTTAGAATAAAACAAATATAAATTACTTTACTCGCGTAGGTACATTAATTTAATATGATATTTTATAATACGTACCTACCTTGGCAATAACCGCTAAGGCATCAGAAATGTTTTATGTATTAGGCTAATAAAATATAATAATAGGTAGGTAAGTAATTAAATTGAATGATTTGATCAAGATCAAAGGAAAATATTGGTCCTATAGGTATTAATAAAATTTTAGGTGAAGTATAAAACCTGCCTGTTTCTTGTCTAGAAATTACAATAGGTAAATTAGAATTATATTATAATTACGTTATTTGCTTTTTAAAAAAAGATCTGCATTATGCGACGTAAACGTAATAAGATAATATTAGTTTATCCCAACTCATTATTTTTTAATCTGCACCTATCTTCACGTCACAACGTACGGTCCGAATCGTCCATTAGTCCACCGCGCGTGACGTAAACACGCGCGAACGCAATACGGACCCAATTAACACCTAGACCTGCTTTTAATTTATGTTGTTTACATAATAACTAGCTAATAAGTAATTTGAACAATGATCTATGAAAAAACATTAAGTATGACTGACAGTTAAGAACAAGACAAGTCACTTGAATACTGACGTTTAATTAAAAAAAACGCTGTCTGAATTACATGGTATCTGTCAAATGTTAAACTGTATATTATTATGTCTACTTTAGCGTTAGACTATTGTCAGCTCAGTCGGGCTACGATTATGGAAAGTGTAAAAGTTCCGAAGCGTTAGCCAATAAAATAAAATAAGCGAGTTAAATCCGTTTATAATTGTTTCATTCCAATGTGTATAGGTCTATATTTGAAGGTAAACTTTAATGTATTTTGTAACATATCTGCTTGTTCTATCATTGTTAAGACTAGATAACCCTATCATTGCGATTTGGTATGAAGATCATTAGTTTTGAAAAATGATCTCGGAGCGTGTCGGCGTATGCGCAACATGGGTAGGGTTAAATCAGTATTTACTGGATTACCATATCTATATAATATTAATATTATAAAGAGGAAAAGTTTGTTTAATTGTAATGAATAAAAACTACTGGACCGATTTGAAAAATTCTTTCACTGTTAGGAAGCTACACTATTCGTGAGTGACATAGGCTATATTAAATTTTGAAAAAAAAATAGGGATCCGTGCGAAGCCGGGGCGGACCGCTAAGTATTATTTATAAAATCATAATTATCAAACATTTTTTTAAGTTGATATGAACTAACCATACTCAAGCAAACCACAGATAATGACGAAGACAAGAGTAATGTAAAGTAGTAAGTAATTAATGGACAAAGAAAAAAACAGTTGTCATGCCTATTTTGACGGCCTGTTGGTCTAGTGGTCAGAGGCCCTGACTACGAAACCGGAGGTTGCGGCTTCGAATCCCGCTAGGGGCAGATGTCAATGTGATGAGCACTGGCATCTGTATTTGAGTCTTGGATGTCTTATATGTATTTATGTATATTTATCCATTGTCTAGTACCCATAACACAAGCTTTGCTTAAAATGGGACTAGATAATTGGTGTGAATTGTCCAAAGATATTTATTTATTATTATTTACTATTACCTAGGTACCTACTTAAAGCCTTTTCCACTAGCACCTCAGTATGATAAACCGCATTAGAAAGATTCATTAACTCATGCATAAAAAGTACAATCATAAAAAAAAACGTCGCTCACTATGTAAGGGCGAGCGCACACTTGCGTCCACCCACACGCCGCAGACAAACCGATCTCGTTACTAACAATACGCCATACATTACTCGGTTTCCGGTGAGAAATCACATCTTCCGTCTCACTCTAATTTACACTTTGACGTCTCCCTGTCTCTCTCTACAATCATTCTGAAACATCAAGATCATTACCAGGTGATACTGTGATTTGTATTATTCCTTGTTTTTTTAATTCGTTACTTTAATGCTTGTTTTAAAGGTGTTTGTGACGTTTGTGTTTTTTATGCGTAAGTAAATTATGCCAAAATTAGAATAAAGAAATAAGTTTGCATTGGTGGAAATTTATTCAGCTGCAAATTTAGTAACAAGATTCATACAAATTCTTGTGTTTAAAATGCTGACTAGCTTGTAACTTGTTTTAATCAAATAATTATACAAAACTAGCTTATGCACGCGACTTCGTCCGCGCGGAACTCCTCCTTTTTTTGAAGTCGGTTAAAAAGTAGCCTTTGTCCTTTCTCAGGCTCCAGACTTTCTTTGTACCAAATTTCATTTAAATCGGTCCAGTAGTTGTCGTGAAGCGGCAGTTGAATAAAGGAATGAATGATAATAACCAAAATATGCAGCCAAAGGGTTTATTACAATAGGAATATAAGTATGTACAAGGTTGATATAAAAATATTAACAATTAAATTATAAGAATATTTACAATGAAGATGTTGGTGTATGTGTGTGCAGTGGGTAGATGAAGGTATGAGTGAATGAGAGGGATGAGCGTTGAAGAAGTGGCTCGGCGTAGTCAGCAGGAGGCAGGGCTCGGGTCGTCGGCGTTCCAGGCCCGCCGCCTCGGCAGTTAGGATAGCCGGGCGGACTGGAAGGGCCCGGGTCGAGCTCCGCTGCAGCCGCAGGTAGAGGAAGCGCAGTGCAGCAGATGGGTGCAGCAGGTAGGTGCAGCCCCTCAGGTAGTGACGGTTGAAGGTTGACGATAGTGAAGATGAAGATGTGCGCGGTGACTTTGAAGACTTTAGTTTTTTAGATTAAGGTTTTAGATATAGCTTCTTCTTGTAGGTCTTCAGAGATAGGTCACACGCGAGGTCTAAACGTTGTCAACTTTGACTTTGGACCTGTAGAGTCCGGGGCGAGCTGGCCCCGGACAAGGCCTTTAATTTCGGGTGCTGAACTAGGCTCAGCTGCCGTCGAAATGAATCAGGTGAACGGTGATGGTGAATGGAGATGTAGTCGGGCTCTCGAAGTTAGCCCGCTACATAGTTTTAGCGTGAAAGCGTAACAGACAGACAGACAGACAGACAGAGTTACTTTCGCATTTATAATATTAGTTAGGATTAAAGTATGGAAGATTTTTTGAATGAACGAACGCAACACACACAATGCCTACTCAATAAACAAACAGCAAAACGAGAAATACAAAAGCTATTGACTCTAGCCAAACCACCGGCTGCCCTAATAATTTCACAAAAAATAACTGACAGAAAACCAAACACCCAAACAATAACCCCGTTCATATGCAAAACAGTATATTTTTGACATAACCATAAAAGATGGGTCTCAAACAAAATGGCCCATTCAAACATGAGACAATACCTCGATCCGAATATGCGTTCGATTTTTAAGCCAATAATGGTTTCCGTATGATAAAAATATTTGACATAATTTCAGTTGACATAAATTTGTCTTTAGCGTTAGACTATAGTCAGCTCAGTCATGCTACGATTATGGAAACTGTAAAGAATCCGAAACGTCAGGAAATAAAATAAAATAAAAATACGCGAGATAACTCCGTTAATAGTTGTTCCATTCCAATAAGTTTGTGAATTTGAATTTATGCAATGAGCGTATATATATCTTCTTTTGTTTAATGTTAATAGTACAATCGCTTCTCCTTCATTAATTGCAAGAAGCAAAAGCTCTTGATCTTCTTTACCGTATGTTCCTAAGTCTTAAAGCCAATGATGTTATCTCAACAAGGACAAATTTTGTCATATTGATATCGTTTGATAGCTACGACAAACTTTCGTCTTTTGTCGGATAAAGCAACTGCTCTTAACGTTTATTTAAATACCCGACATTTTGTCTCATTTTAACGTCAAAATGGACTCTTGATAATTACACATTTTGTCAATGGACAAGCTTTGTCGCGCAACAAAAGTGACATCTAGAGCTTATAGAATGGATGTAAATTTTTAACGTTTTCAAAATTGACGAATGTTTCTTTTTTCCTATAAATCATTATGCACTGATCGCTCATCACACCGTGGCGACAATAGCGCCAGTCATTAGGCGATTTGAATAAAAAATATAGGGGAGATACCGACCCGCTGTTGCATAAGTAATTATAACAATTATTTTTTGATAGATAATAAATTATTTTTGACGTCGCATCACTGTTTTGTTCGATCGCTTTTTTAAATTTGCATATCGTTTTCGAAAGTTTTGTTACAATTTTGCGTTGAAAAAAATACATCCAACTTTGAGATAATTTTAAGATCACTAATAACTTACACATACTTTACCTACTAGTTTGTATAGATAGATGTTTATTACTGTTTCATATAAAACTAAGTACCTAATTTTAAAGAAATTTACATTAATATAACTTAGCATCTGAATGAAATCTCATAATTAATAAATATAATAATATTCTGTGAATTACTTGGTAATCCTGCACACGCAAAGCCGCGGGCAGAAGTTGGCTTACTAAATGAAAACTTATGGTACCTATATTTACTCTTTCATATAAAACTGAGTGAATTCTAATAAATCTTTAAAAACAGCTCATACATCAAAGTAACTTATATTACTAATTCTACGCAGACGAAGTCGCATACAGAAGTTAGTTAACAATATGAAACTTAATAATGCAATAAAGTTAATCAATAATCTAAACACGGGAACAAACATGACGTAAACTTTCGATTTAAAAAAAAACGTTACAAGAAGGTGTTTTAAAAGGGCAAGGTGCGTGTGCGCAGGATATATGTAAATTCGATATCTGAATGTTTTTATTATAGATCATTACAAGCTGCGGGAACGGTGACTGCTTTCGATTTTAACAACCCTTTTTTATTGCTTTATTTTTAAACATAGAAAGTGTTCTTGTATACTTTTTTCAACAAGTTGGTTTTTGTCGTATAAGGCATCATTGCTTATTGAATACACGACATTTTGTCTCATAACATCATTACCCAGTAGTTAGTCGTCGAGCAAAAATATTGACGTAAGCTATCGTAAAATCACGTGGTCAGTTTTCGTTCGCTTAAATATTATGTAAATTCGTACAATTTTCGAAATTATCTATTGGCCCTTATAGGTGTAGGAAGATAATAGGTACTAGTAGTACCACGTGATTTAACGATAATGGCGTGCATTCCATATAGGCACAGTGTCACTAATGTATGGAGTGCCTACCCCGGTGCCATACTCACGTTCCCTTCACTGCACGCGCATGATATTATCGTCATAGCTTCTTAGCAACGAAACGCCGCAAGAAACTCTGCAATCCTTAAGTCTTATTTTGAAATCTTATTTTGATTTTCCATAAACTTACATACCTACTAAAAATCCTAACTAATATTATAAATGCGAAAGTAACTCTGTCTGTCTGTCTGTCTGTTACGCTTTCACGCTTAAACTACTGGACCGATTTAAATGAAATTTGGTAAAAAGAAAGTCTGGAGCCCGAGAAAGAACATAGGCTACTTTTTAACCGACTTCAAAAAAGAAGGAGTTCTACGCGGACGAAGTCGCGAGCAGAAGCTAGTAAACTTATATTTCAAATACCTATACAAAGCTTTATGCAAATTAAAAGTT
This sequence comes from Polylopha cassiicola, assembly GCA_038024825.1. Taxonomy (NCBI): domain Eukaryota; kingdom Metazoa; phylum Arthropoda; class Insecta; order Lepidoptera; family Tortricidae; genus Polylopha; species Polylopha cassiicola. The sequence continues at coordinate 4,813,342 of CP149062.1, forward strand.
AGCAAACCAAAGAAAAAATATAAAAAATATGTCTACAGTCAGATTGTAATGTGTTGAGCCGTACAAGCCTATATTTTGTATATCCAGTAACACCTCTAAGTTTTATTATACCAACTATATCTACATGGCAAGTTCCTATACCTACACAAACTATAAAAACTAGATTCAATGTGTTTAAGAGGGTGACATCTGTCAGGAAGTGAGACAATGTGAGTTTTAATTTGGCCCCTCTTTGTGTAATCTGTATCGAAGCTTCTTTGATTATGAACTATTGTTGTAAGATGGAGAATGGAGAATATCTTTGGATAGGTTATAACTTTGTCACATTTTATAAATTGTCACACACTGAGTAGGGTGTTACTTTGAGCGTTTGAGACACTGTCATTGCCCGCTCTAGCTATATCTAATATATTGGAATGAAACAACTATTAACGGATTTAACTCGCGTATTTTTATTTTATTTGCTGACGTTTCGGATTCTTTACAGTTTCCATAATAAAATAAAATAAAAATACGCGAGTTAAATCCGTTAATAGTTGTTTCATTCCAATGTGTAATAACCGCGAAGGCATCAGAAATTATTATATCTAATATAATTAAGCTAGTTTTTTCCTGCGACTTCGTCCGCGTGGAATTATTAATAACGGGAACCTATTTTTCCTAATCTGCTTACTTTTTACTTCTGATACTTTCATACAACATCCCCCCTTTAAACCCTTACAACTATTTTTTTTAAAAGTAGCCTATATGACCTTTCTCAGGCTCTAGACTATTTGTGCACTAAATTTCAATTAAATCGTTTTTTTTTTATTTTAGCGCTAAAACGAGACAGACAGAGTTACTTTCGCATTTATAATATTAGTTACAATCAATTGAAATATTATTAGTACCAGTAACAAGTTTCCCGGGACAAATTCGAAATAATACTAACGTACCCATGCATTATAATTTCTGAAGCCTTCGCGGTTATTACACATTGGAATGAAACAACTTTAGCGTTAGACTATTGTCAGCTCAGTCGTGCTACAATTATGGAAACAAATAAAATAAAATAAAATAGAAATACGCGAGTTAAATCCGTTAATAGTTGTTTCATTCCAAAAAGTACAAATGCATTGTTTCAATGCATTTCGTTCGGTATCGAGTGCATCGCTGCAACTGCAGTCACAGTGCGCCCGCATCATCATATTTTAATTGTTGCAACGACATTAAAATTATATTTATTGAAGACTTATGAAAGTGTAGAATAGACAAAGAAGTACTACACCCTTTTTTAATATAACTCTACATACCTAATCAACGTCAGCCAAAAAAAAAATACGCGAGTTAAATCCGTTAAAGTTGTTTCATTCCAATTTATAATAACCGCGAAGGCATCAGAAATTATTCTACAAATCCAATGTTCATTTTTTTTTAATTCATTAAATGTACTTACCCACCTACTTATATGTTTTTTATTTTCAATGATACTTCCACTTTAATGATTAGGATAGGACAGACAGATCTACTTACCTATCTACATATTTATCCTACTACTATTAAAAGGCGAAAGTTTGTAAGTATGGATGTATGGATGTTTGTTACTCTTTCACGTAAAAACTACTGAATGGATTTGAATGAAACTTTACCACAATATAGCTTATACATCAGAATAACACATAGGCTACAATTTTTGACACTAGACTAGACGGGACGAACCTGAAGTCCACGCGAACGAAGTCGCGGGCAAAAGCTAGTATTCTTATATTTTTACATTGTTATATTTTTAGGAAATTCACTCTAACCTGGTCTCAAATAGGTACGCATTTTTTTACATTTAAATGAAACAACTATAAGTAAAGGATTCAATTTGCGCATTTTTTGTTGTTTCGAAAACTTTACAGTTCCCATAATCGTAGCCGAGCGTCTGAAGCGAACGACTGAATTTCAAGTAAAGTTGAATAAGAATTAGAATGATACCTACCTACTATATTTAAATAATGTCATGTCTATAGCCTCATAAGTTTGTATGAAACTCATTTCACATGACGGTTTGGGTGTTTTTTAAGAGTTTAATGACGTTGATTAACTAATGATGGTGATTGTGGTGAAACAATGACGAGAATGACTCGACATGGGGGCTCGGTGCGTTTGATTGGTTTTATATAATATCTGGACGGATCTTCGAGTTTCAAACGCAAATTTAAGAACAGAAACATACAAACAAACATACAAAAATACAAAAATACAAATCTTTCCTCTTTATAATATTATATTACTAGCGGCCCGTCCCGGCTTCGCACGGGGGGACTTAAGATTTTTTTAAGGCCTCAGAAACGATACTTTTCCCCCGTTTTTGAAACATTTTCGGTTACTGCTCCGCAACTATAAGACCTAGCGTGATATTATATAGCCTATGTTACTCGGGGATAATGTAGCTTTCCAAAGGTGAAAGAATTTTTGAAATCGGTCCAGTAGTTTCGGAGCCTATTCATTACAAACATACAAAAATACAAAAATACAAAAATACAAATCTTTCCTCTTTATAATATTAGTATAGATTACGCACCAAGGCCAGTAAAATAAAAAATGTCTCAGATCACATGTAATTGTCGTCCGAGGCGAAGCCGAGGTTGACAAAAATGTGATCTGAGGCTTTTTTATTTTACTGACCGAGGTCAGTATACTATTTTTCTGTTCGACTAAGCCAGAAAGCGGCAATTTCATTTAGCGCAGCGGCCACAAAGTTGGCGCTTTCTGGCCGGAGGACAGAAAAGTTATTTGTTATAGATATAGGTACCTAGTTAGACACGGCAATAACAGCATCTCAAATGCTGAAAGGTCCGCCCTATTATATGTACTTTTCAAAACGATTTTATAAATTCAAGACTTTCAAACATTGGGTAACTTTATTTAGTAAAAGCAAACATTGGTCTACTTAGTGGCCCCTGACTACTAAATTGCGGGTTCGAATCCTACTAAGGGCAGATTTCAGTGTGACGTGCATGATCGCCTGTATTGATTATTTTAAGTCTTATGTATGTTTATCAGTTGTCTAGTACCCATAGTACAAGCTTTAGTTTAGGACCAGATCAATTGGTGCGTTTTTTTTTTAATTAGGTACCTAGGTACGTACAGAAACAAAAGTAACGTAAATATCTAGATAGTTTCAATACTTCACAGAAATACCTTAAGACACCCCTTTCATTACGAAACACTTCAAATACCTATACAAAAATAACTGTACTTACAAAAGTACAATTGTACAAATGTACAATTTCGGTAATGCAAATCGCTAAGGCATCATAAATATCGAACGGCAAAGTTATAAAGTCTCTCGGTTTTACTATTTTGGATTCTATTGGTTGGTAATAGGGGTGTTTAAGGGTGGTAGGATATTGTGGTAGGCTTAGTACAATGTTCAACCCTTACGAAACCACGATGTGCATTTCGATAATAGCTCCCAGAGTAGGGTTTGGTTCAGAGAGTTAAAGTAATGGGGTATAGTTAAGAAATTAAGTGATTGGTAGTAGTAAGTACATAATTTAGATACGTGGGTACAATTTTAACAATTACTGTCTTGTAAGTGGTGTGTGTCTACGTCATACCTATTTTTTTCTACTAGGTAAGATTTTTTTATTATCGTCAGCGCAGTCGTGATATGAATATGGGAATTGTAAAATTTTCCAAACGTCAGCAAATAAAATAAAATACTCGTCTTAAATCGTTATAAGTAATTGTTTTATTACAAAATTCATAATAATATGTATTTGTTACAATTATATTTTTGTACCAAGACGAGGTACTTAGGTACCTACTATTAATTTAGATATTTATACCTACTTATTTACCAATTTATAATAGTGTATTTTATCAGAATGTACCTATCTAGAATTTACACCAACATTGGCATTATCTCCCAACCATAATAATATTCGTATAATAATATAGGTAGTCTCTGTCCGTCACTACCCTGTGAGTATCGCAAGTATCAAAGATTCAAGATGTTACTCGCTGTGGATTATTGAACCGCGGTACTTTCGCGCATTTTTAGGGGTCCGCGGGTACATTTGCATGTCTGTACCTACATAACAACTGATAGAAACATCGACTCTTGCTTATACAAATATACTTACATATCGTATACTAGCGGCCCTCCCCGGCTTCGCAGGGATCTCTATTTCTTTTTTTTTTCAAAATATTCTACTTATATCCCATGTCATTCAGGGTGAATGTGGAATTCCAATGGTGAAAGAATTTTTGAAATCGAAACATTAGTTTTTGTGTTTATTGATTCCAAACACACTCACACCAATATACCTACAAGTCTTTCCTCTTTAAAAAGCAATTTTAGGTTATGAGACATTAAATAGTAAACTATACAAGATCATTAAAATTTGATTATAATGAATCAAAAATCTCAAACTCATCTTCCTTCAAACTTTTTAAAAAACACCGTCTAACTAACAATGAGTAGGTAACCCTTGAACAATGCTACCACGTGCGCACGCGCAGACAGACAGACAGACAATGCACCCACAGTTGCTATAGTATTTGAATATTGGGGTTGAATGAGAGTGGCGAGCGATTCTTATTTGATCCCGCTTTAGAGTTACAATGTAAGAGAGACATTGTAGCTGTGTAAGATTATGGGTTCAAAATAATAAAAAAAAAAGGATAAAGAATAAAATCACTGACTGCTAGTTCGATTGATGTAAGTAGGTACTCGTAGGAGGTAGGTAACTATAAAAGAAATTTGAATATTTTACCCCCTAAGGAAGTAAGGTAGATCTATACTTGCAATTCATTTTGGAACATTTTTAGGAAATACTTAAAAAAAAACGATAACTGTAATTTAACTATTTTTAGTACCTACTCATCCCTACCTATGTATTTATCAGGGATTGAAATAAGGTGTCAAAGTTTAGCAACTTTTTACTCCATAATACATACATATAGGTATTATTACGCAACACTGCTTAAAATTGGCTTCATGGGATCAAAAAAGAAAAAGGGGATGAAAATGGGGTGAAAGGGGGTGAACGGGGTAAAAGTCTAAATAAAAGTATTATGGTAAGTAATCTATACTAATATTATAAGTCTGAAGAGTTTGTTTGTTTGTTTGAACGCGCTAATCTCAGGAACTACTGGTTCGAATTCAAAAATTCTTTTTTTGTTGGATAGACCATTTATCGGCTTTAGGCTATATAACATCACGCTGCGACCAATAGGAGCGAAGAAACAGTGGAAAATGTGTAAAAAACGGGGAAAATATGAAGCCTTATGAAGAAGTGACAGTTAGAAGACTGACAGATCTTTGACGAAACAATCGGACGGGCAGGACGACGTCTGCCGGGGCCGCTAGTATCTATATAATACGCAAAAGTCTTATTACTTAACAACTGTAACATCAAAGTGCGGCTGTCTTCAAGAAAACTACATAAATAATTAATGAACTATTTAACATGTCTACTTCATTAATTGAACATTTCAATTGAAGATATTCGTATATCTTCATTGAATAAATGCATTAATCAGGTTAGACGCGGTAGCAAAAAAATATAAAACAAATTGCTTAGGTATTATCATATGTAGGTAACGTTAGCAAGTGGGAACTGTAAAGTTTTAGAAACTTTAGCCTAAAAGTTATCAATATTGACGTGGAGGCTACCAAACGATGAATAATATGCTTAGTAAAAAAAAACTAATATAATAATTTCTGATGCCTTCGCAATTATTATACATTTGAATAAAACTATAGACAGTCAGTAAACTGTGGGAAGATAAGGTTAGAAGAATAAAAGGCTCTTTTATTTTATACTAGCTACCCGCCCCGGCTTCACACGGGTGCTATAAACCTTCCTCTTGAATCACTCTATCTATTAAAAAAAGCCGCATCAAAATCCGTTGCGTAATTTTAAAGATTTAAGCGTACATAGGGATATAGGGACAGAAAAAGCGACTTTGTCTTATACTATGCAGTGATTTCTGTTTTACAAATAAATTGGTATTTTTACGTTTTTTCTACTTGAAAGAAAGTCTATATCCACAAGTTCATAAATCTTGAAATACGTACAATACAATTAATCACAAGAAAACTCCGTTTCAAAGTCCGTTTTCTTGATTAATTCAATTGAAAAAAAAAAAGAAAATCAACCCTTCCAATGAATCCCACGTCGCGCTAATTAACTTTTATAGAATTTTTCATAAATCGGTCCGAAAAAGAATCGTAATAAATCATTCGAAAATTAATAATTAATGGCGTCAGTCGGCGACGGCGCGTTAAAATCAAACATAAATATTAAAAGGAATTTGCATAAGAAGGGATTTTTTAGCCCTTTCCCCAATTTTTTCTTTAATTTTTTTCACGTCTCTTATTTCACTTTCCGATTTGTAACAACGGTCGAGTAAGGTGGATACGCCCGCGCGTAAAATAAAAAAATAATACACAGTAATATAAATTGTACCTAAAACTAATCACGAGATCTTTAGCATAGGTAACACTATATTATTATTGTCAGCACACGATTATGGAATCTGTAAAGATTCCGAAACGTCAACCAGTAAAATACGCAAGTTAAATTTATCACGAGATTTACCTATAGGTACTTTTTATTTTGTCCAACGACAACTGATTTCTGTATCGACTTTTCGAACTATTGATGCTACGAGTACCATAAGTGGGGAATTCTGTAGGCAGGTAAGTACACGTACCTACCTAAAAATACATGAGCAAAACTACTCCAAAGTTGTATCGATATTTAATATTTACTTTTTCTGCTCTCCATAACAAGACCATTTTGATAAGTGCATCCAGAAAAAAGATTAAGGGATACGAAAAACAATACTTTTTTTTTACTCAAGTACATACTTATACTATTAATTTTTGTTATTTTTTTTTAATAGTGGTAAAATAAAGGTGACATTTTGATAACTAATATTTGCCCAAATCACGCAGTCTGCATTATATTAGAAAAAATAATTCCTAATAATAAAGTAAGTCATATCCACACTATTCCTTCCTCAACCCTTGCGTGGGCGCCCTCGCTCGGGGACGCGGGTTCGATTCTGAACATCTGTTCACTACCAAGATGTTTGCATTGCCATTGTTTTTATAATCCGATAACGAAAGTTTCTATAGATTATTTTTATTATACAAATGTAGGTATAATATTAGATTAGATTAGATTCATTTATTTCTCAATAATTACACAATATAGTAACATTGAAATGTCAAATTAAATACATGTAACCATACCAAGATCGTCAATACAAAAACAATAAGATTAAAAATCAAATAGGTACATAATTATTGAAAGTTTTATAAAATACTAGCTTCTGCCCGCGACTTCGTCCGCGTGGAACTCCTCCTTTTTGCAGTCGGTTAAAAAGTAGCCTATGTCCTTTCTTAGACTCCAGACTTTCTTTGTCCCAAATTTCATTTAAATCGGACCAGTAGTTTTAGCGTGAAAGCGTAACAGACAGACAGACAGAGTTACTTTCGCATTTATAATATTAGTAAGATTAGTAAGGATTAAATCTTCAAAATATTTTTTTCTTATTAGTCGTCAAAACAAAAATGCTAAATTTAACTCCCGTTCCTAAGTATATATTAAATTTTATTGCGACGTTTCGGGAAATTTGCAGTTCTCATATTACCTATTGACGGTGGGTTGATGATTTTAAAATGTAACTTGTCTTTTCTGACGCAAACAAAAGAAAAACAGAGATATTTTTTTTTTTTCGAACTGAATACTGAAGCGCAGTTGGCCAGCTAATGGGCCTTCACTGCAAAACCGGACGGGTGGCGAGACTCCTGAAAGGAGACTCTTAAGCCTTAGAAAAACAGAGATAGGTACATGCTAAACTTCGGGAGTGGGGGGTCGTGACGTCACGTTATGGCACATTTATTATAACACGACGTCACGACGCGACGCGACATATTTTATTGTTCGATTGGGGAAAGAAAAAATACGAATCCAAAAAAATTTAATCGTCTAACCGACGGACTAAATGGAATTTAGTTTTTTAAAGTAAGTAGGTAACTAATACAAAATCGTCCCGCCGGCGGGGTCGAAGACGTCCACATACACCCGGCGCGCGTCGGACTTATCCGCAGGGACCTTCTGTTCCCTTGCAACAAAATAGTCGTGTCAACACACCTCCTGACGGCCCGAGCCGAGGTGCGACCCCCGCCTTGGGGGGCCCTCGGGTCGGTCAGGGCTAAAAACCCTAAACCAACCCAAAAGGCTTAAGAGTCTCCTTTCAGGAGTCTCGCCACCCGTCCGGTTTTGCAGTAAAGGCCCATTAGCTGGCCAACTGCGCTTCAGTATTCAGTTCGAAATAAAAACAATTATACAAAATCGAATTCGGACTACACGATAGTCTTTGTTATATAATTACCGTTGTCGTAAGAAACTGTATTTATCTGCGTTGCCCAATATACAACAATTGCTATTCAAATATTAAAATTTGCCGACAGACTAGACCAATTATTTGGTGGTGCAAGTCACAAACTTCATAGAAAACGTATCTCAAAATGATAGGTATTAATAAAATTTAAATACGTAATTTAAGCTATACTTACTTACATACCTACTCAAAATTGCTTACGTTATAAAATAATATTTTCCGTCCTCCGGCCAGAAAGCGCCAACTTTGTGGCCGCTGCGCTAAATGAAATTTCCACTTTCTGGCTTCGTCGAACAGAAAAATAGTATACTGACCTCGGCCAGTAAAATAAAAAAGCCTCAGATCACATTTTTGTCAACCTCGGCTTCGCCTCGGACGACAATTACATGTGATCTGAGACATTTTTTATATCGCTGGCCTTGGTGCGTAATGTACTATTAAACAACTCCAAAATATTTTTACTATTACGAAACACTGATTAGGTAAAAGTATTCAAAATGTGTTATAATAAGCGGAAATTAACTTATTTTTTTTACTCTGGGGCTCCCATACTACTAACTATTAATGTTATAAGTTAAATAATCTTAATTTTATCAATGAACATTCTTAAGTAGTACTATAGTGATACTACCATATTTGAACCTATGGAATGAAATAAACAATTAAGTAGGTACCTACCTATTAAAAAAATAAAGTTATTTTTTGCTCGTTTTTGCTCGATATAGTGCTACGCGAGTCCAACTCGCAGTTGTCCGGTTTAGTACATTACAAGCTCACATCCAGTGCTCAGTGGTTCTTGTAACTTGTACCCAGTGTTCAGAGGTTCTTGTAACTCGTACCCAGTACTCAGTAGTTCTTGTAACTTGTACCCAGTACTCAGTAGTTCTTGTAACTTGTACCCAGTGCTCAGTGGTTCTTGTAACTTGTACCCAGTACTCAGTAGTTCTTGTAACTTGTACCCAGTGCTCAGTGGTTCTTGTAACTTGTACCCAGTGCTCAGTGGTTCTTGTAACTCATACCCAGTACTCAGTGGTTCTTGTAACTCGTACCCAGTACTCAGTGGTTCTTGTAACTTGTACCCAGTGCGTGCGTAATAGCAACTCGCACGATCGACTCCGGCGCACCCATTAGGTATTCTTGTAATCGTCTACTTTCGCTTGTTTCCGTTTGATTCCAATGTTACAAATGACAAGAAAAATGACGTTTGACTGTCGAAATTGTTGCCTAATTCTTCAAAAATGTAGTGGTAAATAAGTGGCTACCTAGGAACTTTTGTATGAAGAATCTACATAAGTAGTATATCTACTTAGTTAAATAGGTGATAATAATATAATCATATAATCATATAATCATATAAATAATATAATTCTCGTAATCCTTTCAAGAAGCAGTTTTTTGTGTTTGTATAGGTAATGTAAAAATTACTTCAGCGTTAGAATATTGTCATGTAAAGTATTCGAAACGTTAGCAAACAAAATAGAATCGAGTTAAATCCATTTATACATAAGTACCTAGTTGTTTCATTCCAATGTGTAATAATCGCGAAGGCATCAAAAATAAATATAAAAGAAATAGTTTAAAAAGCCTCTGTGACAAAAAAAATTCATCGTTAGTAAACTTCAATAATAAGTTACCTACTTATTCAAAACTTACCCACATTTATTCAACTGTAAAGGATGAATTAAACTGTCAGGCGCGTGCTGTGACAATCGCGTATGTACTGTATCAGGGTAGGCACTCCATACATTTATATCGTAGTGCCTATCATTTCATCATCATTCTCAGACAAGTGACATTTGACAATCGCTAACGCGAGCGAAATGAATGAAAATCATTTGTAGCTACTGATCACAAGCTAAGCCGAGTAAGCTAGCATTCAAGCGGTTGTTACGTACTCAAGCACTTTTTAAATCTTTAGTTTTCATCATCTGTCATTTTAGTTATTTATGTATTTTTGTATATCTATATATTTTAGTATATTAATGTATTGTATTTATGTAGTGTAATATCTTCCTGTTATAATTATATTGTATCTATTATTTTATACTTATGTATTATTTTTTTTGCGCCTACACATGCTCTCTGTTTGCTTTAAAGGTTGTCTGGTAGAGAGTGCCGTATGGCATTAAGTCCGCCTTTTGTACATTTGTTTTTTATTGTGCAATAAAGTGTAAATAAATAAAAGCTAGCAAAAAGTCGCGTAGTCAGTTTTCTAGATAATTTAACTAAATTGTGCCATTTACCTGGCACATTGCAAAACAGTTTTTTGACAATCTTAATTAATAATTTTTGATGCCTTTGCGGTTATTACACATTGGAATGAAACAATTATAACCTAGGCATACAGCTAATTATTAGCCCTACACTATAAAGAAATGTATAAGTACCTACCTAAATAAATAAAAAACAATCACGTAAGTACATTTCTCTTCCGATTCGATAGCGTTTGCGATAGACGAGAGTTACTTGTATAAAGGCATTCTAGTTCCCCTATTACAACGTAGAAATACACCCCACGACTTAGATACGAACCCCGAGTAGCGTTAAAAGCAGTACAATTCTATTTTTCCTAAGGAAAATGTGGGAAAAGCGGTGAAAAGCGACGCCTAGCGCCATCTAGCGGGGAGCGGCGCGAGACAGGGAATTTTCCTACTGAATATTATTTAGTCGAGCCGATTTCTTAGTTGTTTTAAGATTTATGAAATAATTTTTAGGTATGTAAGTGGGTTCTATTGCAGTATTGAAATTACAGAAAGCTCTTGTATGGTGATGTTAATTTTTTATTCATTTATTATTTTTTATTTATTGCTGAATAAGTGTTTTTTTTGTGTGTTTTTATGTCATCAAGTCACATTTCTGGTTTCCGGCTTCGTTAGCGGCAATCGTAGTTTTTTTTGTAAAAAAATTTTTTTTTTTCAAAGAAAAAATATCTTTAAAAAAAAACAAAAGTGCAATATCGAAAATATAATAACACAGTCAACAATTGTCACCATCGGCGAGTATCTCAGAGGACCCGGTAACCGAATTTCGGCATCGGCGCGAACAAAACCTGACCTACATCCGCGCCCTACCGAGTTCACCCACCCCAAGCCTTGCCCTTTGAAATGTTCATGCACTTTCGATACTTTTACAAACAAATACATACATTATTACAAATAAGGCTACATTATTTTTATTCTACTTTAAATCTAATTATTCATACTCAATACTAATGGAGGCTTCTTTGTTCAGTAAATAGCGACGATAAACGTACCAATAACGTACCACTTACACTTCCAAATAAGATTAAAAAAAAAGCATTTAAAGTGTGTAAAGTAATTAGCCAGTCCCATTTCCAAGTAAACATCCCGATACAATGTAAACTGCAGTCCAAGGAGCAGTCGATCGTCGCAAAAAAAGCGCATCCTATTATCGACTACAACAAAAGGATTCGTGCAGCGATACCTAAGTACACATCTCGATTCATCGTCTCGACTCGATCCGCCGAACCTATCCCATTGGCGCGCCCCACTGTCGCCTGGCCAGAGCGGGATGGGAGTAGAGGTTGAAATGGAGAGTGATAGAGAGGCAGACAGTCATCTTAGCTACCGAGTGGCGTCCCACTGGGCGGGGCCGCGTCAAGGAGTGAGCCTCAGATGCGCGTAGAGTTGGTGGGGCTCTGCCCGCACGAAGGATCGCACTGCAGTCGAGCCCGCGGCACCGACAGCGCTCGCTCGCGCCGCGCGACGCCTCTACCTTACGTAATAACTAATCGGATCGAACCCGGTATCCGATCAATCGATTAAACTATCAATTACGCACCGAAATTTGTAAAAAAAAATTTTTTTTTTTCGTATGCGCGAGTTTTGTGTACTTTGTGTTGTTGTTATGTTTCCACGCTTGAGACGTTGGGCGTAGCTGGACAGTGTTTTGCCTTTTTTTTCGGACTTGTGAGACGAACTTTGTGGACGTTTGGATTTTTGTGATTTTTAGACCTGAAAGTGAAGTGGACACGTTGGTTACAAGTGTTGTTCTGCTCCAGTTTTGATACAAATGTAAGTGTTTGATGTTTAATTGTTTGTGAATTTGCCGGGATGGTGGAAAAAATGAAATGTGATATTTTTCAAATTGTAATTAAAATAATCTCACTTCAAATATAAATTTACGAAAATGAGTTAGACATTTTGAAAAAATCTAATAAGACTGTTAATATATTTTGACTTATAAGTAGTAAGAATTCTAACTGAAAATAAAAAAAACAAACAATTTCTTTAATATTGATAAAAATCTAATCTTGGTATTTAATTATCCTTGATTTAGCATTCTTAACTATTCCGATTGACAAAATTGATAGTTGTAGTGAACAACAAAAAAATACTTTTTTAATTCAGTAAGTTTATTATAATATCAAAACAATGCTTCTAAAAGTTTTTTCTTAATTGTAGAATAAATTTAAAAATAAATAAATAGTGTATGCTACGATAAATTCGTATGAGTTCAACTAATAAAAATAAATACGAATAAATAAATAAAAACACAATACCAGCATAGTTCACATAAAATAAAAACAAAACAAATTTCGAAACAACATTACAAAAGAAACTTACACAAAACAAAATTTAAACGAACAAAAATCAGTGCATTACAAATCTTAAATTCTCACGCGATTCACGCGACGGCCGGAGTCATACAAGAATCATACAAACCATCCGATGTTAGAGTTGGCAACTGATTGATCGGTGTCGATCTGTCAATTAACGGTGCGTTTACCCTAATTCCCGGGGAATTTTTGGCATTCCGTAAATTCCCGGTAAATCTCGGTAATTGTATGAATCAATTCCGCGTGTAAGTCTCGTGAGAGAATGGGAATCATCTCGGATTTAATGACTGATTTATTGATAGTTGAAATGAATTTGATTGGTAATTGTTTTTGTTCCAGGCGTGAAGTAATGTTGTGCGAAAAATGTTCTGATCTAATGTTTTTGAACATGACAATATATGATTGAACGTTAGCAAATCATATTATTTAGTTTTGGAGTGAAACAACTATAACGGATTTAACTCGCGTATTTTGTTTTACTTGCTGACGTAAAAAAATATAAAAAAATACTATAACCTGTAATGATCTTTAGTTTTAGTAAAATTTTCTTTAAAAAATTGAACATTTTGGAGTAGTAGAATTAACATTTATTACCAAAACTATCATTAAAATATTTCTCCAGGTTTCGGAATTGTAAAATAGGTACAAACACCAACTACCAATAATCATTTATAGAAATAACATTTAGTACAGAATAATAACAATAGTTTAGGTATATTTATTAAAAAAAAAACTTTTATGACATTAATTTTCGTAAGATTGACAAATTTTGTTAACTTTATCGATTCTTAATTTCATAAAAGGTTCTTAATTTTGTACCTAATCGTAACAAAACACATTTTTTTAAAGCGCTGTGCATTTATATTTAACAAATATATTTGAAAAATATCACATTTTATTCACCTTCTTGATAAGAATTTCTAAAAAACTAATTTAATTATTAAATAAAGGATAGAAAATTAATTTTAGTTAGTATAAATGTTGCATTTGTTTACTAAATGCATATTAGTGCAATAGGCCTTACAGAGATGGCGCTAGAGTTACCCCCAAAATAACAAACAAGAAATCTTTACTTGAAATATTAACTTGTTATTTAGTGCTTAAAAAAATTTTATTACTTCCTTTTTTTATTAAATGATGTTTTATTACGCTTATTATCTAATTATGTGATTAAGCGTTAGAAACATTTTTATCTTAAATAAACTTTATATATTATAAACTAGCTTCTGCCCGCGACTTCGTCCGCGTGGAACTCCTCCTTTTTTGCAGTCGGTTAAAAAGTAGCCTATGTTCTTTCTCAGGCTCCAGACTTTCTTTGTACCAAATTTCATTTAAATCAATCCAGTAGTTTTAGCGTGAAAGCGTAACAGACAGACAGAGTTACATTCGCATTTATAATATTAGTAGGGATAAATGACTTTTTGATTAGAAATTCAACGAATATGCTTAAATGTACTTGGAGATTTTACAAAAAAAAAATCTTTGTACATGTTCAATTATTGACAATTTAATTTAATAGTAAAAAAGACAAGAATTAAATTAGTAAAAAATATCTACAACGGAATACACAGCTACAGTTGTAATAAAATACAATGTAGCGAAAAACACATTACGGCATGTTTACCCTACAATCGACCACCGTTACACCGATTATCGAATAATCGAATAATCGGTTCGTATCGAACTGTCGTGAGAATCGATTGTTCTAAAGTATTGTTGAATATTTAGCCTGAGATAGTATTCTAGTTATTTTGATGCAGATGCTATAAGGAATGTCTAGTGTGTGATAATTGTACGGATTGATACTTACTTACGTAGTGCGGTAGTTTACAATCACCTTTGTACTTATAAGTTTAATGTGATAGGAACTTAACTATTGACGTTTACGTTTTAGTTTGTGTAGACTAGCTTTTGCTTGTGACTTTGTCCGCGTAAAATTCGAAAATGATTGATTCGTGTGTTTTACTAAGTATTTTGTTACCTAAGGGTGATAAATTGAAATAATAGATATTTAATGAAATGTTTTAAAGAGGATCGATATCAAGTTTTATCAAAATCTTTGGAGATTTTTTTATTTAATTTTTCTAAGAACTGACTGAACTGTTTTCTGAGGAACTTTTTATTAGAAAATCCATTCTATTCTGTTGACGAAGTCGTTCAAAAATATAAATAAATTATTGATTTGTCTATTTAAAAGTATTAAATTGTATTAAATATAAATTATTCCGTATGACAAATTGTATTGACGACTAATGAGAAAAATCTATGATAGTTAATATACCTACCTATTTGACATTATAATATGTACTTATGACAAAATCTTATTGTAATTTTGATGTTAATTATTATTTAATCTTATTGTTCTTTGTTTTTGTTTTTGACGATCTCAATATGAGTACATGTAATTTGACATAATAATAAATGTAATTATATTGTATGAATTTTGGGAAATAAATAAATCTAATCTAATCTAAGAATAGTATTTCTTAAATTTATTAATACTGTGATGATCGAATTTAGAAGGTTTTTTGATGTATGTTTTAAGAGTCCAATAAGAACTAACTCCCTATTGGAATCTAAAATCGACTTGGAATTAAAAAAATCCTTTAAGTTTCCAATATCACTTGATAAATAGTACCTAACTATTTAATTTAAGTCTGTGTAAGTGTAAAAAAACCAAAGGGCCACGTTTTTATTTTCTACTAGCTGTTCGGTGTCACCTAAACCATTTACGTAGTACCTATTTTTTTAAGACGAATAAAATCGGTAAAGTCGTTCACAAGTCATAACGTAACACCATAGTACATATTTTTTAAACACAGAAAAACTCAGCTAAAACTGTCTTAAATTATAATATTATTAATACTACAAATTAATAACTTTTAATAATTAGCATAGTGTTCTAACATTTCTTGTAGTTTATCAAACCTGATGCTACGAATATAGTAACTGTAAAGTTTTCCAAATGTCAGCATAAAATAATAAGCTTAAAAACAACATGGCGGGTCGTGAGAGTCATCTTATGAATCGATGACGTCACTATTCTATCTACAGGCTGTTATAAAAAACTTATAATGCCTACCTATATTTAAATTCGAACTATGTTAAAACTACTACGTTAAGTTCCTCATAGAAAAGTAGTCTATAATATTCGTATTTTTATTTTTAGTTGTTAATCGACAAAATGGTTTGTTAATATTTATGACAACAAAATGGTTTGTTATTTTTTTAATATAGACAGACTGTTTAAATAAATAATAAACAAAACACATCTTATGCTATGGGTACTAGTTAAGGGATAAACATACATAAGACATCCAAGACTCGGGTACAAATTGTCGTGCTCATCACACTTACATTTGCCTCTAGCATGTTTTAAATGATTGATCATTGGTGATCAACATCTTTATGTGTTAATCACTTTTATTTAAAATATTTATCATCAAAAATATATATAATATAAAGTCATCAAAAATCACAAGCACTCTATATAAATTGTTTATATTGTCTCAAGGTATCGAGTCACAGGAAGTCTCGGATCATTATCACTGATAACGCTTATCATAACTACTTGTGGTCTTGATAAC
The DNA here is from genome assembly GCA_038024825.1 of Polylopha cassiicola. Taxonomy (NCBI): domain Eukaryota; kingdom Metazoa; phylum Arthropoda; class Insecta; order Lepidoptera; family Tortricidae; genus Polylopha; species Polylopha cassiicola. The sequence continues at coordinate 4,829,899 of CP149062.1, forward strand.
ACAATAATCAACCATACTGGGCCCCTAGCTTTAGCTTTTTAGGTCCGTTACCCTTATGACCTAACTAGGGTCACTGATTTTACCTCCCAACGACGAACTCGCGCGCTAGTCGGCCCTACGCTGTGCTCAGACTTGTCACTTTGAAATTCGTTCGAGACAACTACCAGCTGATGGTTACCGCGAAATACAAGTTTTAACTCCCGAAGTCATTACCCCCAGGTTAGGAACCTAGGTACTAGAGAAACCAAACGATAATAGCAACCGAACGAAACGAAAACGAAATAGATATGACATTTTTTTCTACGTCCATCAAGTAGGTAAATCAAAAATGGTTGAAGACGTATTTTGTCTTTTCTTAATAGAACGATAAATGACAAATAGAAAAAGCTTTAGATATGACGTATGTTTGATTCGATGAGCAAATTGAAAAAAAAATAACTTCATTTGGACAATTCATACCAAATAATCTAATCCCAAACTAAGCAAAGCTTGTACTGTACTATGGGTACGAGACAACGGATAAACATATAATAAATACATATATAACTATATAAGACATCCAAGACTCAGGTATAGATGCCAGTGCTCATCACACTGACGTCTGTCCCTAGCAGGATTCGAACCCGCAACCTCCGGTTTCGTAGTCAGGTCTGAAAACTAGACCAACAGGCCGTCAATTTTTTTAATTACCTATTAAATAAGGTAACTATGTAATTTTATAAATAAGACAGTTTACATAATGTAATAATCACTTTAGCGTTAGACTATCGTCAGCTCGGTCGTGCTACGAATATGGGAACTGTAGTTTTCGAAACATCAGCAAATAAAATAAAACCTAAATTCGTTATAGTTCTTTCATTCCAATGTGTAAAGGCAGAAATTATAAGTGCATAACTTAAAAACAAAAGGGACTTCTTCATTGAACTAAATATTTATTATAATAATAATAAATATTTATTTTCATATAAACAAAACTAATCTAAGGCTGCATTGTTAGACACGTGACGTATCTTGTGACCGCTATCAATTGATTTGATGTTTACGTTGGCAATATTGTGTCATACTACACTCGAGGTGCCATTGTTAAGAGGAGCGGCGAGCGGAGCGGAAAGCGATTTTTGTATGATTTTTTTTTCTGTTTTTATGGTTGACTGGTAGAGCTTTTAGAAAGTCCGCCAATTCAATGAATTTTGTAGGAGTATTTAGGGGTAGATTTAGTAAATAAATATGTAGAAATATGAAATATGGTTGATTCTTAGTCATTATTTAACCAAGTTATCTTGTATTAAGAATTATTGAAAATAAATTAATGTGTTGCCAGAAGCTTTCGTTATACATAATAAAGTCATAACTTTTGTAATGTTTTTTTTTAAAGTAAAGTGCATTTATAAATGTTTTATAAATTAACTACCCACTTAGTAAACTTACAAAATATCTTTACAAATTTATTGTAATGTATGAATTATATTTTTGTAAAATTTTATTACTGATATTTATTAGTTTCATTATTAAAATCGATACTGTACTTTTAGGATGAAAGAGTAACAAATACCCATACAGTCATTCATACAAACGTTGACGTTTATAACATTGATATTAGGTAATTATTATATAATACTGTATTTCCTTCTTAACTCGCTTTCCGCTTATATCTTAAACCCCAAATAGCATACCATGCTCGCTAATAAGATACAAAACATAATTTTAAACCTTAAATCTCGTGATAATAAGATGCAATATCGTCTGTATGCACCGTGAGAAAATATGCCCATAGTCTCAATTCTGTAATGTGATTCTATTTTTTCGCTCAGTGTTTTTAATTTTTTCTTAGAAAATGACCGGTATTTTTATACAAGCAAGTATCTTGTTCGTAGTCATAGTAAATTAATCCATTCAATGGATTAGACATGTTTAGAATTTATTAATAATCATTCATAAGATATTTAAAGTTATGCGGCTAGTGAATAATGGTAAGTGATTTAATAAGCATTATTAAACGAATTAAAAATGATAGAATCGACAATCATTAAACCTACGGACATCACTAACCACAAAAGAGTTCATATTTAAATTTAGAACAACTATAACATTATGAGCACTTACGAATTAGTGATGTACTCACTTCAAATTCGCATATCGATTATATCTTGATTACAACCATCATCGATAATAATAACAAATCGATTCTGGGTACTCTTAAACAGGACATAAAAAAACAATCAATTGATCTCAGAGGGAGCACATGTGTTTAGAGAGAGACGGCGCTATATCACAGATAAAGAGGTACGATTTTTTTTCACAACACCGATTTGGCCACATGTTTTGAACTCTATAAAATTGGTTCGGATGTTGAGCAAATAAACTTGTACTTTTTTGATCGGTTTTTTATTCTTCAATACGTTGCGACGGATATTCTTTCTACGCCAATGACGGTTAAATCCGTCAGATTTTGTAATGAAAATTAAATCTACGTGTCTGTACTTAAGATTTATATTGGCTTCTCATTATAAATATAACTAGGTAAGTATGTACTTTTTCAAAAAGACAAATTTATTAATTTATAAACGAGTTATTGGCGGTTTCGTTATAATATACCGAAGCATATTATTTTCAAGTATGTTTCTTCAATAATTAGTTACGTATATTTAGAATAATATATGAACTGCCGTGATTTCAGGTAATATTACCTATTTCATATTTTAATATATAAAATAAATGAGGTAAATTTGACACAAATATAATAAATTATTGCCTATATTAAAGCTAAAATGTAAGCAACCATTTAATTTCAATGTTATATTCGTGAATAGGAAATTCAAACGACATTCATTTTCATGATATAAATGACAGCTGACATATGACAGTACGTTATATTTTTCTATTAATATCGCTCAATAGTCCTCTTTACACTATCGGATTTTTAAGATATCAAAAGATACTCTACGTAACACAAGATCTAAAAAATTCAAAATTCTAATCTATCAATACTAATTATCTACTAAATGAAACATCAAATTTATTTGACACAAATATGTAGGTATATCACTTAATTTCCCTACTGACTTATATCTTTATTTTTAAGGACCTATGAACTTGATACATCGATATATCGATAAATCACTTAAGTACCTATTGGCATATTACCTAATCCAAAATGTATGAAGATAAATTTACACTAAACGAATCTAAAATCGTGTCGTACCCACATCGTGTCGATAGATCATCTATATTTAACACTCTTCATTATAACCCATCACCTGCTCCCCGGTACATCATACTGACGGCCATCTTCGCTTTATTCGATGTATCGATAATTTCATTCGATTTATTATTCGATTGTGTAACGTGGACGTGACTCGTGTAATGGTTAGTGGCGCTTTGTTGGTGTTCTATTTTCGATATTTGAATTTGAATTCAATGTTCTTTTTAATGGTTTATGAAGTTTTTTCAAGTTGGTGCACTTGTAATGTTTTGGCGTTCCATTTTTGAATATGAAATAGCACTGAGTTTATATACAGTGTGTTCTGTGATTTTAATAGTTAATTGTGAAATCCGTTTATAGTTGTTTCATTCCAATGTGTAATAACCGCGAAGGCATCAGAAATTATTAAGTTATTTGTTAATTATGAATGTTATTGTTATAAGACCTACCTATCTACCTTTCTGTACCCTACCTAGCCACCTGTACCTACTCTACCTACCTATCTGTACCAAGAAATCCATCTGTATCAAATCTCACAGTTGTAAATTATATTTATAAAGGGTATCAGTAGCCTTTATAAATAAACCCTTTAAAAACCAAAGTTAAACTTAAAAAAAGACCTTAAACTTAAAATTACCTATCTGTAGGTGAAGGGTAGGTTGCCTGTTACCTAGAGACCTACTAATTAAAATGCCACGAATTTTTTTTTATTAGGTAGTACCTAAGTTACTAATCAAAGGCCTTAAAAAGTAACAATAAGTAATTTAAACGGTTTTTTTGTTTGTCTACAAGTTTCTTTACATATAGCAGCTGCGCGTGTTAAATATGCCAATGGTCAATAGTTGATATTTTGCCAGCGAATTCATCTCCCGAAGCCAACTTACCATTTCTATATCGTATATAATACATACTTATATATTACTAGCTTCTGCCCGCGACTTCGTCCGCGTGGAACTCCTCCTTTTTTGCAGTCGGTTAAAAAGTAGCCTATGTCCTTTCTCAGGCTCCAGACTTTCTTTGTACCAAATTTCATTTAAATCGGTCCAGTAGTTTTAGCGTGAAAGCATAACAGACAGACAGACAGACAGACAGACAGAGTTACTTTCGCATTTATAATATTAGTAAGGATTTATTTGTATATAATATTTATATTATTATTGATTTGTCGAAACGTCAAACTAGTTTAATCCATTATTACAATCACACTAATATTATAAAGGCAAAGGTTTGTGAGGTTATTAGGTACTCTTTGACGCAAAAACTACTGAATGGATTTTGATAAAATTTTACGCAACTATTTTTTAACTAGCCCTGCCCGCGACTTCGTCTGCGCATGAGTATTTTACACAATATCGCTATAAAATATAGCCTGTTTGAGGTATATTCTTGTAAAGTTTCATCAAAATTAATTCAGTAGTTTTTGCATGAAAGTGGAACAAACATACATCCAGACATCCATCCTTACATCTAGGAATATATACACACATTCATACAAACTTTTTGTTTTTAATACATATCAGTAAGTTTTCAACAATGTGTGATACTTTCGCATTGTTACACATTGGAATGAAACAACTATAACGAATTTAACACTAACTGTTAGACTATCGATACGCTACGAATATGGGAACTGTAATTTTAGAAACATCAGCAAATAAAAAGTTAGATCCGTTATAGTTGTATCATTACAATTTCTTTTTCTAATATTACTTGATATTGTGATACGAATGATCTTAGACATCGGCACCCTTTGACAGCTTTACACATGTCAAAGTTATTTTGACACATCCGATTCTCGCGGGGACATTTATGATGCTAAATCATTTTTATGTGAAGGGGCCGAAGTTCATTCAACTACTGTATTGTTTATCGATATGTCTTTGAAGTGAAGTTGCCGACTCTAAATTTTAGAGGTGTCAATTGATTTAGGTATTTTTTAGTTGCTAGTTCTAATATCTTTAGTTGTATCTAACTAATTAATTTATGTACTGTACTGTTGTCTTTGAATATTTAATTTGAATTGTTTATTAAATATACTAGATAAAAGTATAATAACACTTAAATTCAGTTCAGTTGCTAACTCTAAAATATTTTCAGAGTTGTCAATTGAATACAATATAACTTGTAATATATTTTATTATTGATAAAGTAATGTAAAACACATCTTACGTCTAAAATATTTATCCCCTAGTTCACAGCCACCGACCCATAAACAAACTTTTTATCTCACCCTCACTTTTTAAAGACATAATTATGTCATCTGTGTTCTAAGCCGAAGATGATTATAAATCGTCTAATTATGATCCCCGAGGGAGTTCAAAAGTATTTATGTGTGTTTTTAACATATGTCACTTTTCACTACCGCGCCCATAAACACACGGGCGTGACTTACTCATGCGCGACAAAATAGCTTAAACTATTCTTAATACCCTAAAAGTAACTATTTGTCATAAAATGTCATTTCTCAGACATTTATTAATTACCACTTTTTTTCACTTCAGTCTCGACTAGGTGGCGCTAACGTTAACGAAAGTGCAAACTTTTTCTACGCATGCAACATAGTCTGCATAATACATTTGGTTAATTCAACATCAAACTAAATTGGACTTTATTACTTGTGTCCTAAAACTCACACCATCGTTTACCAAGAGCAACCAAAGCATCACGTACGCAGTAAAAAATATGGCTTAATACTGGCCACACCTGCCTTTTAATAAAGTAAAAACAAACACGCGATCGAATCGTATCGATAATCGGTTACAATCGGCCGTAATCGGTTAGTGTCGTGCGTTCGGGTGCCGTTCGAATATTGAAATCGTCAATTCAGTTAAGCCGACAGTTATTGCTTTTGTTCTTTAATCTACAGGGTTGTCAGTTCAAAAGGTCATCGCATCGGTTTGTTCGAGTATTAGAATTCAATTTTATATTTTTCCTATCGTCGAAAAGGACTATGACGGACGTTAATTACATTCCACGCCCAAATCCAGACTTAAAGCGATTATTTTTTATGAAAAAGTTTGGAAGGTACAAACACAAAGGGCATGTTGACGCGTCGCTTGTAAATCAATAGGACGTTCGACGAAAGGCACTTAGCACACGTTCAAAAACCACTCACGTAGCGCAACCGAACAAAACAATATCCATCAATTAAAGAACTCGCGTCGAACGCTCAAAGGGCACAAACGAAGAACCGCAACAGATTTCCCAAATCGCGAACAAAACGAACTGGGAAAAGTCGGGAATATGACTAATATCGGACACAAAGTGCAAAGTTCCGTGTCGATAACGCATCTATGGCAACAAAAGGAAGATACGAAAGGGGAAGTTCGAAAAAGGAACGCGCCGCCATTTGAATGGTATGAATTCCAATTTTTGATTTCGGAACGTTCCGTGCATTTCGCCGTCGATAATCTTGATTGTGGATAAATAATTAGTTTTGTTCGAGCCATAAAAAGAACTAAAAGGCATCGATTGAAAGGAAACTAGCGAAGTTTTCTGTCACGAACTGTTTCGATGCACGATAGATTTTACTGTTTGGTATCGGGGCAATATTAGATTGTTCGAGAATTACAATTCTTTTGGAAAATATTCTTTATAAGAGTGGAATAGGGTCGGGGCCGGAGCGAGGTTTGTGTTCATTTCTTGGTTGTTTAAAAAGTTTCGCCGTGTGAGGGTTTTCGTAAGGTTTGTTATATTTATGACGGTGATAAAATTGTTTGCGGCCGTGTTCCGATGGTTACAGTCGAGCACCTGTCTTTTAATTTTATTGTCAAATGTTTATCGATAAACATCGAATTGGAGCTTAGCAACCGATGAAGTTAGTCGAAATAATCGGTTCAAGTAATCGGTTCAAATAATCGGTTTTTATGTTAGAGTGGAGTTTGAAATTAATAGAACACAGTATCGAACCACTTAGCGTCACGACAAATTTACAATTCTAATTCACTTGTAATTTCGACAATGTATTTTTGACCGAATTCAACGTTTTCGGTATGTCGGAATAAAGTTGTTAACCCTTGTTGATCACGCGACCTCTTAGATTTTATCTTTGAAATACGGTTTTCGGATTCGGATTGACAAAGTTATAACAATAACATCTGGAATTCCATTGTTTTGGGGGTTTTTTAATTTATTCTGTGTACTTTACAGTAGCGGTTGAAAAAGCATTTAGTGCTATGCTAGTAGTAGTAGTTTTTCTTATGAGTTTTTTAGTTTTACGTTACTTAAATACAGACTGTTATTGTTTTACTTATCAGTTATCTTTTAAATTCCATGTGTTCTTTTTGTATATTTTTGACTATCTCACTATGACTGCATGTAATCTGAATATAGGTAGGTACATATTATATTATTATGAAAGGAGAAGCTGACTTAACTGACTGACATATTAATTATCAACACAGGGCCTAAACTATGAGGTTTAGAAACTTGAAATTTTGCACAAGGGTTCCTTTTATAATGTAAGGTAAAAGGTAGTACTAAAAAAAAGTTTTTTTAAAAAAATTCGCATTTTAAATCATACGCAGATTTTTTTTTTTTTTTTTTTTTTTTTTTTTTTTTTTTTTTCCGAACTGAATACTGAAGCGCAGTTGGCCAGCTAATGGGCCTTCACTGCAAAACCGGACGGGTGGCGAGACTCCTGAAAGGAGACTCTTAAGCCTTTTGGGTTTGGTTTAGGGTTTTTAGCCCTGACCGACCCGAGGGCCCCCCAAGGTGGGGGTCGCACCTCGGCTCGGGCCGTCAGGAGGTGTGTTGACACGACTATTATGTTGCAAGGGGACAGAAGGTCCCTGCGGATAAGTCCGACGCGCGCCGGGTGTATGTGGACGTCTTCGACCCCGCCGGCGGGGCCGCTGTAACACTATCGAGTATGCTAGGTGTGGGTGAGGCCGCATGCCGCGCGGCAGCTGCCTGTGTGTCGGTGTACGGTTTGTGTCCGTGGGAGGGGGCGCGGCGGCCGCTATGGCAGCCGTGATCGAATCGGGCGGGTCCAGGAGGACGTTCATACGCAGACGAAGTCACAGACAGAAGCAAGAACCTAAGAAAGAAATTTATAATAATTTTTTTTGTAAAACTTTGATAAAAATTAATTGAATTATTACCACAAAATACAAAATGCAGGGAAAAAGCAGGTAATCTAACGAATGCACCTAATAAGTCGCTATCTCGATCTACCCTAATGCATATTAACTAATGTCAAACGAGTGGGAGCTGTCTGTCTGTCTGTATGAGTCACGATACGAATTATCAATTATCAATGTATGAAGTTTATTCATTTATTGTATACTAGCTTCTGCCCGCGACTTCGTCCGCGTGGAACTCCTCCCTTTTCGCAGTCGGTTAAAAAGTAGCCTATGTCCTTTCTCAGACTTCAGACTTTCTTTGTACCTACTAAATTTCATTTAAATCGGTGCAGTAGTTTTGGCGTGAAAGCGTAACAGACAGACAGACAGAGTTACTTTCGCATTTATGATATTAGTAGGGATTTAATTATTTAATTACTTACTAATTTCTTAAGTTAAATATTAGTAGCTTTCTTAGGAATTTAGTCAAAATACCTTGTTTAAAAAAAACTGATACATAGGGATGTTGCCGATAGGTACTTTTAAGTTTATTTTGTACCTATATAATTTTGACTGGTCCTGTTCTTATATTTCTTTTTATGTTTTTAATACTTGTCAGTGTTAAAAATATTGATTTAATATACAGTCCAATTAAAACCAGTAGGTACCTACCTAAGTTTTTCATTGTTCACATGTGGTCATAATTATTCAACTTTAAAAGTAAAAAAAAATCGCTTCCATCATAACATGGACATGCCAAATCAGAGTACAAAAGACCTATATCATGCAACCGATTAATTAGTTCACAATCGATTCAAACGTGCATCGAGTCGAATCGATACCGTGTCGTGCGACTCGGCAATCCTGTTTGCATATCGGCGGGTTGAAAATCGAATTAGCTTTTTATCACACTTTTAAAAAAACAATGACATGCCACTGTAAAAGGGCTGAAACTGAATTTACGTTGTAGTTGGAACGTAAATAATATTAGAGTACATTAGGTACCTATATATAATACTAGCTGTCCGCCCCGGCTTCGCACGGATCCCTTTTATAGCCTATGTCACTCGGGAATAGTGTAGCTTCCCAACAGTGAAAGAATTTTTCAATCAGTAGTTTTGGACACATTTTTTCTAAAATTATAATTTCGTGAGTCTGGTGAATAGGATCTCACTCTATGAATTTAATTTAGTCTACAAAAACACGCACAATCCACAAAATCAATCATTTCACAACACTATTTTGAAATACGTCGTCAATAAACGACACTAACTTCGAAACCGCATCAAAAACACCGAAAATTAAAAACAAAACCGTTCCAAAACTAAAATCAGCGAATCCCAAATTCAAAACCTGGCAATTAAAAACAAAACGATTCCAAATTCGAAATGTAACTGGCCAGTGGCAATCGCAATCGTTTAACCCTTTAATATTTCACTAACTTTAAAAATGCGCCATCAATAAACAACACTAAATTAAAAACAAAAACAAAACAATACCAAAACTGAAATCACTCGCTGATTTCAGTTTTCCAAATTCAAAACCTTGCAATTAAAAACAAACCGATTCCAAATTCGAAACGTAACTGGCCAGTGGCAATCGATTGATCGGCCGCTGCCGTGCCTAGTGCCGCGCTGTTTGCATATCGCCGCACGAAACTCGCACTTATCATGTTTATTGATTGACACGCCAGTAATTCACGGCTCAACCCTAGTCCGCCTTCTTGACGCGGATTAAGTTAAAAGAGGTAGCGATTTTGTTATTTTTTATTACAGTAAATTGGGGTAATATTCAAATGAGAGAAATGTGATAATATATTAATTAAGTACATCTTGTAAGTCTTTATTGAATTAAAAATAGATGATTTATAAATAAAAAAATATAACAACATACCTAATGCTTATACAAAGGAGAATAGGTAAGTACCTAAGTAACCTAATAAACGAAATCCATTAGCCTTAATAAGAATTAATTTGAAATATCTTTGGCTTAGGAAGGTTTCCGACCCCGCTACCTCTCCCGACGTACGCCACGGCCCCAAATTTACAAGTCGCTACGGCTCTTTGTTAGACACCGACTAGTTTTTACTTCTGCAGTACCGTCATCCAATCTTATCGCGACACCAAACGTAAACTTAAAAAAAACGAAACGGCAAATTAGTTCAGACACGAAAGCAACCCTCACACTTATTTTTCTTTTGCAGAACAAAAGAAAACACGAAACGAGCAATCGATTCGGACATTAATCGGTTCACGAGCGATTCGAATCGGTTTGGATAGAATGTTCGATTTTGAAAATGGAACGTTGAGGGTAGTGTGGATTGTGGAGTCAGTGTGAGCCGGGGGTCTGGCCGCGGCGGACGTCCGGATGCACCCGACGGGCGCGGCGAGCCTGCCCGCACCGGAGGCCGAGGTGCAAGCTATGCACTCGATGGACTGGCTGTTTAAGAAGGAGAGGATATACCTACTTGCGCAGTTCTGGCAACAGGTAATACTTTGGGTTATTCAAACCGACTCAAGAGACTGCCAAACTCATTTAAGTAAAAATAATATGCTTTAGGTAGTAATAAAAAAAAAAAAAAAAAATTCGGCTCTTAAATGGTTGAAAGTGCAAAATATGGGCTAGAAGAATAAGGAACCTACTTGCGTAGTTATAGCAACAGGTTAATGATTATCGTTGAAAACAATTTAACTGGCAAAAGTCTAAATGAAAGTAAAAATCAACGCATTAAATATTCTTTAGGTAATTAACAAATAGCTAACTAAAGAACCGCAAAAGCACGTCTTAAAAAACAAAAGCATTAGGTAAAAACATAAACATAAAAATTACAAGCACGTCTTAATCCGAAATCAAAACCGATTAAATCGGAACCCGACCTCTCCGATTAAAGTTGATTAAACCAAAGTAATTGTATCGAAACTAGAAAATCAATTGAGTTGTTCACCTCGCTATTAGCCCTCACCTCCGATTCCCTTCGATAGTAATTATATCTATTGTTTAACTATTGTTCGTATGCTAATGTTAGAGACATGTCAACTTCAACGTGTACTTACATGAAATCAAAATTGATGTCGAGATAACTTTCAAACGTTATTAGTAAGTATTGTTGATGCGGTTTACACATTGAAATGAAACTATAACGGATTTAAGTCGTGTAATTTATTTGCTGTTTGTTTTACAGCTCCCATATTCGTAGCACTGATGAGTCGATGAAACGCTAAGATTTCGAAACGTCAGCAATTAATAGTTCGCGGGTTAAATCCCTAATAGTTGATTAATTCCTATAGGTAAGTATTAAGTTTAAAATAAAATTAACAACAGTACAGAATAGTCTATTGCCATTATTATATTAAGCTCTTTAATATTGACACTTGATTGATTGACTGATTCACTCATGCAGCAGTCATACTTTGTTTGGTTTAAGAAGTAATAGTGATGGGATAAGCAAATCCGATTTTTCGATTAAATCCGATTAATTATCTATAATTCTAAGAAATATATAAAGAAGCTACCTGTGGTAGGTTTATTCTATCACGGAGGTTCTATTATTTCCTTACACGTGGGAGTAAACATATAGCTATATGTATCTGTTTGTTCTTTGACTACAATTATCATCCGAGTTTGCCCGACTATTGTTCAGTATGTTAATATCAGATCGGTAATCGTTCGTTACGACATTATTCAATTCAGATGGTATCTGTTTATACAGATCTATAGCGTGGCAGGATATTACGAAATTGAAGGAAGCGGCGATTTCTATGAGATATTTTTTAATGATTAATTATGAGATTACATCGATGTGCGAATATTAATGAGTTATACTTTATGTATAAGGAATAGGATAGTTAACACTGCCTATAAGTATTCTTGATTGGGATATATCACTACATAGTATAAAACAAAGTCGGTTGTCGCTGTCTGTCCGTCCCTATGTATGCTTAAATCTTTAAAACTCGTTGCGTAGGTTTAAAGTAAGTTTTATATTGATTAGGTTTTTTTTAAAAGATAGGGTGATTCAAGAGTATAGCACCCGTGTGAAGCCGGGACGAGTCACTAGTACAAAAAAAACAATATTATAAAGATTCCATAGACGTAATAAAAAACATAAGTTCTCCACAATAAACAAAATCCAGAATCATTCAGTTGCCAACACAACTACAGAATTCTTTCAATCCAAAATGACAAAGGTGAAGGCTACAAAATCAATGATCATTAGTATCATACGGAACCATAGTCAAAGAGCGTCATAAACAACTTTTTGCGCCGGCGCAGACAATGCGTGATCTATGCCACGGGCGCGACACTGGATCTGTCAGTGCGCACGTTACATCGCTAATTGCCGTGGATTATCCAATCGACTATAATAGATAGTGCTTAGGTTGGCATTACAAAAGGCAATTGTTTTTTAGACGTGGCTTTCAATTGTTTTCTGAAACTGAACTGATTGATGATAGGGATCGATTTGAAAATAGTTATTTTAGTTCAGTTATTAAAACGAAAAGCTAGTAAAAATGTTTTTTCAATAAAATTTTAGTGTATTGCTTTTTTTAATTTACCACAAACCATATCGAAATACGTCTGTCTCATAAAAGTAAGAATTAGTACGACTTTCTTTTTAATGTAAGTACTCTGCGGTTATATATTTTCACTTCATTAAGTAAAAATCGATTTCTAGTCCAACATATTCTAATATAATTTGGCATTACTTGAAAAAAAAAGCACCTAAATGAATCAAAGACATACTTAGATTCACAACTAAAAGGAAAAATATAATAATTTCTGTTACCTTCGCGGTTATTACACATTGGAATAACGGACTTGACGCGTTAGACTATCATCGTCTTGTTACAAATATGGGAACTGTAAAACTAAAGCAAATAAAATACTCATTTCTATTCCAACAAAAACAAAAAAATTAAATTATCAATACAGAAGTCACATTCCACTATTCAATTCTGCCAACCCAACGAACCAAGCTCAGTCAAAGATACAAATCCTTTTGCAATTCAAAATTCAAATTCGAGAAATATGAACAATGAGTCATATTAAAATAGTACGGATAAATATTCATTCTGTTCCCGATACGTTCTCAGATACATGGCACATTTAAATTTGCGATAGTATTGTTGGGTCGCCTGTGGGTTTCGAATTGATTACACAGCATTTACATACTGCACTTATCGATGAAGTGCGGTTTTGTTAATTTTAATCGGTTTTGCTTTTTAATCGGATTCGGATTCTTGCGTTGTTTGGGACGAACCTGTTGAATGTGAACTGTATTTGTTTATGTTTATTTATTGGGATACATTTAGAAAATTATACGGCGGTATCTTGGAATAACTTTATAGTTGAGTATTTTAATAGTATTTTTTTAATGCAATAGTTATAGTACCATGTTTCCAGGCATTACATCTGTATAACTATTGCATTAAAAATAACACACACACACAAGCATAATTAGGGTAATGAAGCGTTACCTACATAGAAATGTTAGTGCCTTAATTTTACTTAAACAACTAGAATTAATCCATCCCATTCGGATTTAATCGTCAATCCGATTAAATATTAAAAACTTTTGCATACCCGCAAATTATATAGAGTAAAAGCACTTAACTTGCGCAGCTACGTCAACGCATACGAGTCAATTAACTTTTTCAATTACAATTTTCTATCATTCTAAGGATTTGCCGGCATTAAAACTTTATATCGTCTTTCTATCAAAACCAATAGCAATAAATGCACCATTAGCCACCCATCTCGGGTGGTTTAAGACCATATTTAACAACCGCACTGGCTTCTCAAAGCGGCCTCTTAATAAAACTAACAATTAACAACAGTAAAACGAGACTCGCTTTTATTGTAGCCGTAATCGAATCAACATCGACAGGTGATCGCGAATATCAATTCATATCTCGAATCATTCGGATCGTTTGTTTTTATTTGGACATTTCGAACACTGGCTGGACATAAAATCGCTCAACAATCACTTTAAATTTGGAACGACTATCTTTTTTATTAAGGATAAAAATTCAATTCATATTTGGAACGGCGATGGTCAATTCTGTAATAAAATCGATTTTCGAAATGCGATGCGATATTCGCTAATTAGGCTCGCGGAACGTTTGTATTTCGCGTTCGTAATGAATCGAGTCGATCGTCGCCGATCGTATCGGGTCGTAAAAAGCGCATTTCCCTACGGGAGGGAATGCGATCGGTTCCCATAGCCTTGATGCGAAAGAATGTCCAGGCAAAAACGCGCGCTTTCGTTTTCCCAGGCGATGTCAATGCCGGGTCGAAGGACAACAAGGTCGCAGACGACCCAAAAACTTATCACTTCTCTTCCCCTTTTTTCTCTTCTCCTGAGCTGTAGGTACGTCTTAGAATATTCCGCCCGTAATTATCTTATTAGCGAGCAAAAACCCCACATCGCCGTAAATGTGGAATCCTACCGCGCGGCCCCCGCAAAAACTCTTAACCCGTATTTAAAAATCGATTGCAACCAAAAAATTGTCACTGACAAATGATTCGAACGCCTTGCGGTTGAAATTACGAATTCAAATCTTCGAATTTCGAACAAAAACCGCCATTAGCCGGCGGTCGATTTTTTCGGCTGTCGATGATTTTCGGGGCTAATCGTGTTTTTTGCCGATCGGGCGTAATCGATTCATCGTAGAGATCATACTCACTAATTCGATTTGCGCTCCTCCTACCGGCTAGGGATGGGCGTAACCTATCGATCGTCTCGTAGATCGTTTCAACTTCCGCGCCGGTTTTGAAATTCGAATTCATGTTCGAGACATAAAAACCGCGTATCTCGGGTAGCGATTCGAGGCGAGCATTAAAGTCTCGATAATTTAAAAAATAAAAACGAAGAATAATAAAATCGATTGTGGCGGGCGCGGAACATTCAAATCATCTCTGATGGTTTTTTAATGATATTTTTCACAATCGGCCGATCATGGACGGTTATTAGGCTTATAGAAGTTGTGGGAATCGACTTAATCTAGTGAGCATTTAGCTTGTTCGTGCAAGGCTGCTGTCGTTTGTTTTTCAACTCGGTGACGTCATTCTGACTTTTTATCCGCGTATTGACAGATGAGACTAAGTGACTTTGACTCCCGAGTTTTTTGTGCTCAGTTCATTGATTTGTTAATATTATTTCTTTGTTACGAATGCGTCAGCAAAAGGCGTCAAACATAGAAATCCCATTGGTCGTTTAAGTTTATAAAAAACTAAATATCCTATAACATGCTTAACATTTTTTTATACAAATTGACCCATTAAGGAATTAACCGCATCTTAATACTTAAAGTTCAAGAATATTCGAACATTAGTACCTTTTACATCGAATACCGTATCGAAGTCATTAGCATCAGCTGAGACGCGTCGTCCATTTTAAATCGTGTGAGCGAGACAGCGCTATACGGGACATATGTCTGTCTCTCTCGAGCGGTATTACTGAAGATTAAAGTCATAGACTATAATCGAGGATAATTCACTAGGTTGTTAAAATGAATCGATTAAGTTTGTTTTTCTAGTCTATGCTCGTTGATCGCGATATAATCTGATCCGCCATTTTGATATTTTTACACTGTTGACAGGTGTCGAGTTATCGATGGTTAAAATAATCGATTATCGTGGATAAATTCCGGTTTATTTTCCTCAATCTATGAAATTTTCTTTAATTATTTTTTATTAGAAACGAGAAACCGTAACAGTGAAATCGTCACAGGTAATTAATTGGTAGATCGATATAAGACTCAATAAGTAATCGAAACATGAGGCTAATTATAGCGAGTAATTAATAATTATCGCTTGATCGATTTGTAGGTAATTAAAATTTATTGGTTATTTCTTTGCTTAGAGATCCGTTTTGCAATAATATATGAACATTCTTATTTTTTTACATTCTTTAAAGTCCATATAAAATTACTTTAAATTGATATCTTGAGTTTAGGTAATGTATTATTATATTACAAATGTATTACTTGTATATAATTATATGCATGCGTGTGCATTTTATTTAGGCACAATGTTAAAACTGAATGGGGTGCCTACTCTAAATGCAGTCAGCACTGCTCGCGCCTGCTTAAATGTATTTTATATATACCTAAGTTTAAAACATAATTCATTACACAATTTCATTCAGACTTTGGACTTATTTTTAAAAAGTTTTTGAAAAAAATATTTTCTCAGCTAAATAACAATTTTACAACAAGAATATGTTCCTACCTATAAAATATTTCAAATTAAACATTATGCTATAATTTTTATTAAGGAACCCGTATCTATACACGGCATTGATCTTAACTACTTGTTCCCGCGGCCACGCACGCGATGTATCGATCTTAATGATGATTGATCGAGACATTATATCGACTTATTAGTTCTTTTTATTCACTTGAAAATCATTATTTCATTCGTTTAAGGTCAATGTATCATTTACAAATGACATATTACAAATCAATAATTATTTATTATTTAATGTTTGAAAATTATATTTGATAGGTATCTATGCACGCAATGTCTATGCAATACCATGAAGTTAGTCGCTGTTATTAATCAAGTTCCAAATTCAAATTTATATTTTTTTATTTTAGCTATCATCATGTTAGTAGGTACCTACATAATAAAAATTGAGGTTCCGAATTTAAACAAATATAATATTATAATTCTTATTTTAGCGATCGTTATGACAATGTAAGTAAGTAGGTAACATTATAAAAGTTAAAGTTCCAAATTCAAATTGATAATTCTAATTTTAAAGATCATTATGAAAGTAGGTACAAAAGAACAATTAAAGTTCCAAATTCAAACTTACAATTCTTATTTTAAAATTAACGATTTAAAAATCGAACACAAACCGCCACCTGCCGATTTCAAATCCGATCAGTGTTCGATGGGCGTCCGATTCTCTAATCAATTCAGAGTCGACGTCGAGTATATCTCGATTGAGTGATATACGAGTGCATTAGTGTAAGCGATAGTAACGACGCGAGTTAATTCTGTTCTGGGGCCGTCGTTAAAATGAGAGTATTTTGAGTGAGTCGCGCTTGACTGTGGAGTGTTTATGAAGTGACGCTACCAATACTAGTTTTTTGTTTTAGTATAATTGCTTACCTACGGTATTAATAGCTAGGTAGGTCCTTTAAAAAAACTAAACAAAAGCAAATATGTTACTGACGAACGTAAGAATGATTAAAAAAAATGATTTGACTAATATTTACAAATAGTGAGTCTGTACTGACGTTAGTTTGAAATGTGTTTTGAAAACAGAATTATGCAAGTAGTCACTTGCCTATTGTAAAACTGAAAAGTTCAATAATTCATTCCCACAGAATTGCGAAAGTCGCGTGGGGCGTATTCTCAAATCCGCACAAAGTTCAACCAAAGAAACATGCATGTTTCGAACGGTGAGAGCGATCTAAACATTGTACGTGCGATACCAACATAGCAATACACTTGATTAACAAAGACGGCATCAAATTCAACTCTAACTGTATAGCACTAAAGTTTATAATTAGCTTTGGAAAGTTTCGGACCGCATTATAGTATGCAGGGGCAATTGTACAAGGAAAATGTCATTCAACATGTTGTTTGACTGATCGCAATCGGAACGGTACAGTCGGCAGAATCGTGACGGATCCGAATTGCGGCGATAAAGAAAATAGCTAACAAATACGAAAATAGAAAAATTGCAAGCCGGAGGGAGTTTTTTTTATAGATTAAATAGTTTTTTGCGAACGTTACAACGAGTATTGCTATTGTTTGAATGATACGTATCTGAGGAATCGCTCGCACGCTCGCAACGTAAATTAAATGTCAAGTAAATATTTGCTCATGAGTATTAGAGGTCAGAAAATTTCTTTATTATCTTTAATGATAAGGATTGTTGGTCTAGTGGTAAGAGACTACGAAACCAGAGGTTACGGGTTCGAATCCTGGTAAGGGCAGATGATAAACAACAAACAAGGGCTGGCACATTCAATCAGAAATGGTCAAAGTTTCACAATTTGGTCCACAACCTTAATAATAATAATACCTATTTAATAAGCTTGATAAGATGTCGTGACATTCTCTCGTAATTTTATTAATTACTAGCGGTTCGGCCCGGCTTCGCACGGATCTCTAATTTTTTTCAAAATTTAATATAGCCTATGTCACTTACGAATGTAGCTTCCTAACAGTGAAAGAATTTTTCAAATCGGTCCAGTACTTTTTGAACCTATTCTTTACAACCAAACAAAGTTTTCCTCTTTATAATATTAGTATATATAGACAAACAAGTACTTGCTTGTTTTGATACACTTACGGGGTCAATCCTCAAAACAACAAACCCACATTTCCGTGCAAGTGAAAAATGTCGCGCGATTTCATCATTGACGAGGCGGCGCAGCCGTTCGAAAATCGAAAACATTTCAAATTTAGAACGAACATTCGAACTCTTTCAAGATTCGAATCGAAACAGCGATTAGTTTTAAACGTCGTTCGAACTTTAAAAATGTGTCGCGTTCACTTTTAAGAATTTAAATTTAAATTCGAACTGGGCGCGTTCTATTTCCCGCTTTACGACGTTGATTTCTGTCTAACGCTTGCGTTGCAGTTTGTTCTGATGCTCATATAAATGGTGTCGGAAGTTATCGTAGACGACTTCAAAACGTAACTGATATTTTGTCTAACGCTTGCGTTGCAATTTGTTCTGATGCGCATATAAATGGTGTCAGAGGTGATCGTAGACGACTTCAAACCATGGACCGATATTTTGTCTAACGCTTGCGTTGCAGTTTGTTCTGATGCTCATATAAATGGTGTCGGAAGTTATCGTAGTCGGGTTGACTTCTATTGATATTTATGAGTGACTTTTGCCCGCGACTTTTTGGAATGCAAGAGTTTGAAGAAGTTTCTTTACATAACACTTTTATTAGCTTCTAATTTAATAAATTACTCTTTGGATCTATTAATATTTGAGAATGCATACATACTTATAGTTTTATGTTTAAATGTAGTGCATAAATATTTAAGTAATTTCAATTGAAATTAGCTGATTTGTCATTCCAATGTGTAATAACCGCGAAAGTATAAGAAATTATTTAGAATTATTTGTCTGACGCTCCAAAAATTGCAATAATATCCTGTAATATTTTACCTACTATAATTAGGTATTTATTTCGAAATAAGTACCTTTTATTAATCAAACAAATATAGGTAAAAAAATTGATGCTTTATGGATGCGGCTATTACACATTGGAATTGGAATATGGGAACTGTAAAGTTTTCGAAACGTCAGCAAATATTTTAAATTTATTTAAATAGAAATAATTACGATTAACTTTAATTGATTCCTTGAATAGGAAGTTGTCCAATTATCCCAGCTAAGTGAAGGGTTTATTCCAAACTCGATGACTTTGACGCGACCGGATTTGTATCGGTGACATTTCTACGATCGGACAAGATAAACCCCCGTTAATCCGTATTCAAACTATTAAGAGAATTTATTAATAGTTCTGATTTAATAATATTATTTTGTGTTTATAATAACTATTAAAATGCTGTGTTGTTCTAATTTTGTGTAATTTATAAAATAATATGTCAATTACCTTGGAATAAAACAATTATAACGGATTTAACACGCGTACCTATTTAATTTTATTTGATGAATTTTCGAAAACTTTATAGTTCCCATACTCATAGCACAATTCACAAGCACTTTAGCGTTAGACTACCGTCAGCTCAGTAGTACTGAATGTATTTATATATTTTCAAGTAGGTATGCCACTAATCCAGAACGTTTATTTAGTTTGAGGCTGTTAGTACATATAGTACATAGTGTAAGTATATAAATTTATCTTAAGATATTTTATTATATTTATTTATTAGGTAGGTTTTACCAATATTGCTTGTATACCTACTACGCAACTTCCAATAATAACACCAAAGAAATTCTCAAATATATAAATAACAAAAACAAATGAAGCAGAACGTGTCGAAAGTCATAAAATCATCGCAAAAATCCGGCCGCGACAAACAAACGACAAAACATATAAAACGACAAAACACATAATTCGATCAACGCTTCAATTTCGAACATAACGACAATTCGATAAAACTGCGCCAACTCGTAAAGTATTCGAAATATTTCGACATTTTATAAATACACGACAATGTCGAATTTGAAAATAGATGTTATTGGTGTTTCGAAACCGTTTTGTTTTATGTCGTTTCTCGTGTCACTTTGGGATTTTATGATAAGTGATTTCTCGTTGCGATAAATAGCTTGGAGAAAGTAAATAGGAGGGTGATATAAATACCTTTACGTATATAACAATGAGAATATAGTTCTTTACTAGACTTTAGCTGACCATCGTCAGCTCAGTCGTGCTACGATTATGGGAGCTGATTTTTTTAAACGACAGCAAATATAATAAAATACGCGAGTTACATCCGTTATACTTGTTTCATTCCAAGAATCTTTAGTTTTTATACTTAGGTACACTAGCTTTTGCCCGCGACTTCTTTTGCATAGAGTTACTATCGTACCTACTTAAGTAAGTATACTAAATTCAACTCTCTCCTTACTCCCATTAGGGATTTCCGGGATAAAAACTATCCCAACTTTTTAACCCGTTTAGGGGATGAATTTCAATAAAATACGAAACACATCTTCAAGCTATAATTACCTCCCTTACCACCCTTAGGGGTTTTTCGGAAAATCCTTTCCTATCAAATGCCTAGGTCATACAAAGAACACCCTCCAAGTTTCAGGTCTCTACGATCAGCTGTTTAGTCGTTTAGCGTATTCGATAGTCATTCAGAGAAACATAACGCACATTTATTAGAAAAGTGTGACATCTCACAATATTTTGTTACTCCATTTACGACTCTAAGTCTGCACATGTAAACTCAAATTCACGTGGCGACTCATTTCGTGTTGTCACACTTTTGCTAAGATGCCATTTGAACAATATTTGTCTCAACATCTACGTCACAAATATTAAGAAAATCTACTAAACGTTCCACTTTTGAATTCCAGTATTGTTCACGTTCAAAAATAGAACGTCACAAACAATCTTTCGATTTCGAAATGATCATTTCATAATCTAAATGTCACGTGTTTTTGTTACACGTATTAATTTTGTGACAGAGTGGCCCATTGACACTCACCTAGTTGGCACAGGTTTGTAAAAAAGACATCCGCGTAACGTCACTGTAAACAAGAGTTTGAAAGAAATAGTGGAAAATTGTTTTTACTACTTTCTGATGCTTTCGCGGTTATTTCAGCTTTCTTGTTCTTAGCTACTATAAGCGAGTTTAATTCGTTATCTTGTTGTTTTTGCTAATTTTATTTTTACAACTATGTAACGCCATTAGTGACGTCCATGGTGTAATTGGATGAATCATAATATCATATTATCGCCAAGGAGTGGGTTTGAGTCCCACTGGGGTACCTATTGACTTTTTCTACGCTTATTTTAGTACAAATAATAATATCACTATTAATTTTGTCATGTCAGCCATTAAAATGTTTACAGAAAATAATTGAAACTATTTTTCGCAAGTTTTTCATAATTGGTTACCAATGTGTACCTATAGACTATTCATTTCAAAATTTAAGAACCTAAATTGGTCCATAACAATGTCAAAAACAAAATGTCGGATACCAACATTCTAAAATCGAACACGTAACGACACTCTTCAACTTCACGCGACAGAATAAATAATACCAATCGCAGTTGCCAGTAATTTTTCCGAACGACAAAAAACATTCTAAATTTAAAATCCCCCTCGATGTTCGATGTTCGATTTTCGAACGTTCGAAATAGCGCGACAGCTGAGACGCGATCTTTATTACCTCCTTGTTGTTTATTGCCGGTTTATTACTTTTTATACGTTTTTATTTCTTTCCTCCTAACCAGTGTCACGCGGTGATCGCTATGTATCTCGGATTCGAAATGGATGTCGACTCGAAACGGTAGCTCATATTAAAATTTAACGAAAGTATTTATGCAATTTTATTAGCGTTTCTTTGGAAGATCGATCATAAATCTACCTATGTAGATTGCAAAGCAAATGCAGCAAGCAGACTCTTTTACAATTTGCCTTCTCCAATTAAGTATACCTTCGATAGAGTCTTCGTTTTATTTTGCCATTTCCTTTCTTACACCTCCCATTCCACATGGCCAAAGAAAAAATATAAATTGAAAAACGTACAATTGATACAAATTGCCTTTACCATCCATTGGAGCGTGATAAAAAATAAAAATAACCATAGACAACCCGTCCCCGGGGACAAATTAATAATTAATTTCACACGGCAAAGTTGGGGGCATTTGTTCGATCTCGTTTTGTTCTAAATTCAAAATTCGAACGGGGAAAGTTTAAAAAATTGTCTATGACTATTTTGTTTCTTTTTCTCGATGCATCGATTGTCTTTTTCTTTTTGTTGCCATATGCGAGAACACGTTTTGTTTTGTCATATTGTTATTTAATAAACAATATAATTTAACACCGTATCAAAAGCCGTAAAATCAATCCATATTCAATACAGTTAATTATTATAACTCCAACTGCACTAAAATTAAAGATTTATGCTCCTTAGAATAATTTCTAACGACACTATGACATGCGGGTATACTAAAACTTAATACGCTGACATTAATTTTGTTTAATAGTGTTTGAATTATTTTATCTGTAGTAAACTCTCATTGACTTCGTAGATTTAGAACATTCGTAATTATAATTTCAATTTCAAAAAGGGGAAAATGTATATCAATTCTTATTAAAACAACTCAAAAGAAAAGTCCCTAATAAAGACTCTATCAGTTTTCGTTAATGAGTATTAACCCTAAACTACTTACTAAAATCAGGGTAACTACCTATTAAAAGGCCTAACTTTTTCTTTTACAAACACCGTGTTGGCTAGGTATAAACGACGGTAGGTCCTTTCCAAGAAATAAATAACGTCTTAAATTTTTACGAGAATAATAAGAAGATTAGTTTATTGGGAATTCGATCGATAAATAAGCAATATCCTTTACTTTAAAGGTCACTTATCGAATGAATCTATAATCGAAATTTGAATCTCATTCAGTTCGAATTACGAATACGGACCGATCTTTTGTGTTCTTTATTCAAATTTCGATCGAAAAAAGAAGTCCTCTATTTGATTTGAGAACGGAAATCAACCGTCGCGGGCATTATGCGAAGTGTGAATGGATCGATTTGAAATGAGAACGCGTGTTCTTTTTCTTAAAGTTTTTTTTTAATTAAAAAAGTAAAAATCGTTTTGTCGCTGGTACATTGATTTAACACTGGATTAGTGAGGGGATGATATTTAACCGGTAACCAATAAAATATGTTTTTATTGTTTTTCGAGCACTTAATGAAGTCAAATTAGGCTTTTCGGCTTCCCATTACGGGATCGTAAAATGGCCGTTAAATATACTATTGATCACGGCCACGTAAACTATTTTATGTAGTTTTTATTGTTATTTATAGGGGAATAAAATCGGTTTCATTAATGTCATCGGTTCATAAGGATCGCGGTCGATTTTGTTAATAATTTTAACGATTTTAGAGTTCGGTAAATTTATAATTGGGACCATTTTTTAACTATTTTACTGACTACCTTAATACAGCTCAGTGTCATTGTGCCTTCATTAAAAGAGTTATAATTTAATAAGTTTTTTTTTATTATAAAATAAATAATATAATGGAACCCTTATTATAAAAGTATATATCGTTCTTGTTTATTTCTGATCGCCCAGGTAGAGCATAAAATATTTTTAATTTACTTCCAGAGCTAATAGTACAGTACTTTCATTACTAATTACTCGGTTATTTATGTAATAATAACTATTAAATAAAAATACTATAAGTACTTCTTTCTCATTAATTATTCATTTGTGCTGTTTTTCAATAAAATTATTTTGCTAAACGGTTGCTACAACTTGGCTGAAAAGTTTTTTTCGTCGTTTTTTAAACCGCTGTACGATTTTAACTTATTTTGAGCGTTTTTTACATTGTCTGATCAAGTTTCGAGTACTTTTACGTACTTACTTGCAACTTTTCTAGTAAATATAATTGTTGTTTTATATAGGTACCTTCTTACTTGAAGCTCCAGATAGTAATTTTTACCTATAAATTAATAAATTATTCACCAGTTTATTATAATTGTCATAATTATCTACAACTTAACAGATTGAAGCTCATACGGTTATTCAATCTGCTGGTGTATTAAGTACTTTTTCCGTCCTCCGGCCAGAAAGCGCCAACTTTGTGGCCGCTGCGCTAAATGAAATTGCCGCTTTCTGGCTTTATCGAACAGAAAAATAGTATACTGACCTCGGCCAGTAAAATATAAAAGCCTCAGATCACATTTTTGTCAACCTCGGCTTCGCCTCGGACGACAATTATATGTGATCTGAGACCTTTTTTATTTTACTGGCCTCGGTGCGTAATGTACTATTGATTCGAAAAAACAAATGACATTCTTAAAGTACATAATCATTTAAAAAGACATAAATGAAAATGATCCCGATCGCTTCAGAGACCCTTTAATTGCACGTTCCCTATCATTTCATAATAATCTTTAGATTCGTCGATAAATTTAATTGCCCATCTAAATACCCGGTATAAAATAAATACTTTAATTGCACTGCATTCTTCGCTTAAATCCGATTTGATACTGCAATCGGGAAATACATCTAAACTCACACAAACATACATACACTCACATATACATATATACATACAACATGACTCTTTCGCGTTCATTCCTTTTTCATTTTTCTCAACATCAAAGCGATATCAAATTGACGAATTGTGGCGTTGATTTCAAGTCAGTTTATAAATTGACAGTTGACATTTGTCTATATAATGGAAATGGCATTTTTTTTATTTGATATTTATCCATCATCTAATAAAAGACATTAGAATAAACCAGCTAACGTATTTGACTCGCGTAGATATAGGTATTGATTTTATTCCGTTTTAAAAACTTTACAGTTCACATATTCGTAGCAGATTGATATGACGACAGTCTACTCATTTTTTTTCCTTTTATATACTTAGTGTTCCTATGTTGTACTAGTTACCTATTGGTCTATTTTGTATAAGTGTATGAAATAATTTTTAAGTCAAAATTACTATTGTACTTAATGAAACAACTATAAACGGATTTAATTCGATATTTTTATTGGCTGACATTTCGAAAACTTGAAATATCCCAGGATAACAAAAGTAAGGTAAGTAAGGTAAGTTGGGGTAAGTCAAACTTATAGGTAACCAAATTGCAAATAAATAAATAATGAAAAGGTATTACTTTGTTTTAAAAGTTACCCCTCTGAGGAACGTGTTCACTTTACACTTACCTACCCTCAATGTTTACCCTCACGATGCGTCTTGTATTCTTGTGATATAAGAGGAACTGAGGTCTTTTATTTTTCTATACACTCAAATTTTGTTTTAGATTCAGAATTATTTATTTCTTATTATTTTATACTACTACTTATAGTGAGATCGTCAACAATGTAAAGACATTTTTTTTTTTCTTTTAGTGTCTTAGTAGGTATTTAAAATGTCAGATTGAACTGATTTTCAATGAAATTTATAAGTTATTAAACAAACCTTCGTACTAGAGAAAGGCAATCCCCTTAAGCAACTATATATTTAAAACTAATTTTACCACCATTTTATGTTCATAAAATATGTAAGAAGATGCTTGGAAGATTATTATCATTCTTTACATTTTACCCTTTCAAGTATGAATTACTTTAATCTCATGTGACAAATTTTAACAGTTAAAATGCAAAATGTATGTTAATCTGTCCGTCACTTTCCAAGTTTCACCAAAAACAAAACGCCGCCAAAAACAGAGTGAAATTGTTTTTGGACTCCCAAAAACAGGTTCCGGTATTTTGTAAAATTTCATCAAAAACCAAATTAAGGCATTTTAATACCGTCATTAAATACGCCTTTTTAAACCTGAAAAGTTTTTGAATTAATTACACACGCATTATAATAATGTGTTTAAAATGTCGTTTGAATTAAACGCGGCAGAATAAACAGAAGCGCGATCCGAGCCTCTAAAACATATTTAGAACACTTAAATTTAAATTTAAAAATCGTACACAATATGTCAACACGTTCGAAACACAAAACTCGGAATTCAAGCCGCAATCGCGATCAGAAATCACAAAACATTTCACAAAACAAAAGCGGGGAAAGTTCGTGACATCTTCAGCCGATGTTTACATGAAAGAAACGAAGGGGCGAGTTCCGAACGGCCCCGGAACAGGTAAAGAGGTGCTTAAAGTATTTTTTCGCAAACAGATCACGTTCGGTGTAAGTGAGACGTCCCCTCCGCGATTTACGAGAAAAATCCCATTGAACGCGCCTTATTGATTCTAACCGCACGGTTCGAATTTTAAAAGTTAACCCAATTACAGGGAAAGAAAATGCGTTCGAAATTTCAATTTTTACGGATGCTTTTGTTTCTTCAGTACCTACAAAGTTTGCGAGTGGGTTTTTAAAGCTTCCTACAGAAATTGCTGGATTCTGAACGGCAATTACTTAGTAGGTACTCTGTCACTTCAACTAAGTACCTTTTACAATTTACACCGAATTACGTGTTTCCAGCTATCAAACTGAAATACCATTCGATTAAGACGACTTGGCTCAAAGGCTACCGATTCAAATTTCGAACCCGAATTTCGGAATCAAACCGGCGAATCGTAATTAGACAGGTGATTCGCTAATTCGAACGAAGAATCCTCGCGGTGCGTTCGAGCCAGTGTGGGAACGTCACGTAGAATAATCGGTATCCGAGCAAAAACCGGACTCGGCGAACGCGGACTATTTTTAAATCGAATTCTTCGCTTCTAACTTGATTGACAGATGATTTTAAGCCTTTGCGGGTTGCAACAAGCGCGAACTTTGCATCGGATTAACATCGCTTGATTTAAATTACGGATATAAAATTTTCCTTGATATTAAAACTAGTTCGATTCGTTTTGCTTTTGTTCCGACATGCCGCGGTAGTGCTCAAGTGTAGTAGCATTTTTCGAGTTGCGTTTTTGTTTTAATCAGTTATGTACACTACGCGGACATGTTTTAGGATTAATCCTAACTAATATTATAAATGCGAAAGTAACTCTGTCTGTCTGTCTGTCTGTCTGTTACGCTTTCACGTTAAAACTACTGGACCGATTTAAATGAAATTTGGTACAAAGAAAGTCTGGAGTCTGAGAAAGGACATAGGCTACTTTTTAACCGACTGCAAAAAAGGAGGAGTTCCACGCGGACGAAGTCGCGGGCAGAAGCTAGTGTGATAAAAATTTATGCGAAGGTTTATCGTGATTCTTAGAAAGTAAATTAATACTGACCTCGAATCCTGCTATCACCGGCTACAAAGCATAGCTGCATATACGTAATATAAGTCCGTCGATCTGTCGGTTGCAAGTCGCCAAGAACCCCACTTCCTCCGCGGGGTCAGGGCCGCGCGCGCATGACGTTTGCACTCGCTTGATAGATCATTTATGATTGATATCATATCCGGATCAATATCACGATATCCCTACTAATATTATAAATGCGAAAGTAACTCTGTCTGTCTGTCTGTTACGCTTTCACGCTAAAACTACTGAACCGATTTAAATAAAATTTGGTACAAAGAAAGTATGGAGCCTGAGAAAGGACATAGGCTACTTTTTAACCGACTGCAAAAAAGGAGGAGTTCCACGCGGACGAAGTCGCGGGCAGAAGCTAGTAAGTGTATGAATTAACATACTCATGTAAAGAAAAGAGTAAATTTAAAAAGTAGAAAAATAAATAAAGGAATCCGTACATTTTTTACTTAATTAACCTTCGAATAATCGAAAGATCAATCGAAAATCGACGCCCCATTAACTGGCAAAAACAAACAAATCGAAGCTTATTACAATCCGGTCGAAACAACCGATTAAGATTAAAGGTGATTCGAGAAAAACCGATCGAACGTGAAAATCGAATCGTTCGGAATTCGAACGTCGTCCGCGGCGACTTCAAAGAGCAATTTTGACAATTAAAAGTATTAAAACTCTTTGCATCGCGCGCCGCCGTGTCCTTGCCAGGAATTTCAAATACAGAACGTTTTCTTTTTTCCGATTCGGAACCGGTTTGATTTGTGCCAGGACTTTTTCCGTGCATTGTTTGTTCCGTTTAATTTTTAATTTCGCCGCATTATGTGTACTCGTGCTTCTGATTACTAACAAAATATCTTGTAATTATAACCTCTCCGTCTGCCTGGCTGTCTGTTGGAAATACCTTGGTCTCTGTTTTTCTTTCGAATTTCGGGATTCTAATTTCGAAATGTTTATCGAATAAATCTTGGGGGCTAGACATGGTGCCAACGTTCAAAGTTAACGTTAAACGAAACTACCAAAATATATGGGATTTGACATCCGCGAACGACTGTCACGTACGTCACAAACGTTCACGAATGTCAAATCTCATACATTTTGGTAGTTTCGTTTAACGTTAACTTTGAACGTTGGCACCTTGTCTAGAGGCCCTTGTCCGCTTATAGTTCAGTGTCATAATTTAGAATAAAAATAAATGCATTAAAATGGAAGTTTCGATTAGAAATGTCGTTAAAATCGTAAAGTTAAATTCGTTAAATATGCTTTTTTATGTTTTAAATTTCTTCGATACGTGCCAAGTGGTATTATTCAGGGTATAAGTCACATTTTATTGGCCGTTAAATTTTAAGACCACATGGTAGGTGACTCTATTTTGTTCGATCGGTGCTTAATTTTTTATTGCTTCGGATCTAATTAAAAGGTAAAGATTAAAAGCATAATGTCTAGGTAAATTGTTGATTCTTAATACGATTGTAATAAAAGCTATTTCCGTTTGCAATTTTAAACTTTTAAAGGCAAGAAGTGAGGATATCTGAAACGATTTCTTTAGTAAATGTTACAGCGGTTTCATTCTGAATTGTAATAACCCAAAAAGCATTAGAAAATATTTTTTCAATTAAAAAAATATCTACAACGAATTGAAAAAAAAACTTGGTGACTTTTTAGAGAAATATATTTATGTGAACTTGTAAAATTTCTTTATAGTTAAAAGAGTAACACAAACCGAAACTAAATAAAAAAAAATATCTTACCTACCAAAGACTATACTAATACATATAATAAAGAGGAAAGGTTTGTTGTTTGTTTGGATTGAATAGGCTCCAAAACTACTAGACCGATTTAAAAAAATCTTTCACTGCTGGGAAGCTACACTATTCCCGAGTGACAGGCTATAAAAGGGATCCGTGCGAAGCCGGGGCAGACAGCTAGTATATATATATGTGAACTCGTTGATCCGCGTCCTCGATTGATCCAATTGCTCGTCATTGGCAGATAATGTCGATCAATCTGCTCTGATTGAATAATCAATCGTTAGTCAATTGAGCGCAAGCGCAGGAAAACGGTCTGTTTGTATGTAACGCTATAAATAGACAAATTATATATGTTGGAATTAAACAACTATTAACGGATTTAACTCGCGTATAATAATAATAATAATAATAATAATGACTTTATTAAGACACAGTGTTTAAAAAGCTATAATATTTTTTTATTTGCTGACGTTTCGGGCTTACAGTTTCCATAGTCGTAGCACAACAGAACTGATAATAGTCTAATGATAAAGTGATTTAAATGAAGGCATCAGAAATTATTATATATGTATTTGTAAACTTATATATGTACCTACTAAATTTTTTGTATGCAAAATCTTAATTACACAGAACAAAGGTACAAAGCAAGGGCGTGCATTCCATATAGGCACAATTTTATAAATGCATGGATGCCTACCCTGATACAGTACATACGCGGACTGTCACTGGTACAAAGACCTGTTTAAGGGATCTCTTCCAGTTAACGTTTGGACGATTCAATTATTTTAATAATTATCAAAAATCAAAATTCTCGTGATTTTAATGCACAGCGCTTCTAAAGCGCTTGGCCATTTTCCACTTATCCCTTAATTATTTAAAATATTATCTATACAGTAATACCTAAAAGACCCTAAAAATTTAAAACATCTACTTACCTAACACTTGTCTTTATTCCACCCCTCAAGTCAAAATCTCACAACTCACAAAGTCTCAAAAATAAGCATAACAAAAAAAAGTGACGAGCGCATTGACGCGACAAATTTACAAACGATCGGCGAAGAATGCTTTCGAATGCAAATTTGCCGGTTTTTTTCCGGTTTTCCCTTGTCCCTGTTTGCCGGTTCCATTGATACCACCCCCTATCGGTCATATTTCGAAGCCATTGTGTGTTTATTGGCTTGTATTTTGAACATCGATTTGTCAATTTTCATAATTCTTTCTTATATTGCAATTCTTTTTTATTGACTGTGATTTGACGTCTAAGGGTGCACGGAAATGTTTATTGTGTCGACGAGAGTAATTCGTTTTTCTGTAATTTTTTTAGTATAAATACAATTTCAGAACGCAGAAAACATTTCAGCGACTGGTAGAGATTTCTATAGGACAGTGAGCCTTTTGTGTATATTTATATCGTAATGCTTTAGCAGTTATAACACGTACTAAAACAATTAGCAATCACAACCCATAAGGGCGTAAGGTACTTATACGCAGACAAAGTCGCGGGCAAAATCTAGTTAACGTCAATTCCGACTTTAAAATCGATTTTATAAATATATAAGAATTAAAAAAGATTAAAAAAGTAGCCGGCAGAAGTTAGCTTACATAATTTCCTTTAAAACCAATACATTACGGTAAACAAAACAATACCCGCAAGGGGTCGTGGCAAAACCGCACAACTCCGACCCGCGCAAAACCGCACGATTGTCAGTTGCCATCGATGGTTAACTAAACGCCGATATCTGGTTAAACGGCTAATCTATGGTTACGGTGCTGGCATGTGAAGGGACTCAATTATATCGATTTTGATTTTTTGTAGGATTGTTTTCTAATTATAAATAAAAAATAAAATGAACGAAAATTGTTTATTTCGTTAAATGAAATAAGGTACATCATCAGCCCGTCGCAGTCCACTGCTGGACATAGGCCTCTCCAATTTCACGCCACTTTGCTCTATCTTGGGCTGCTTGCATCCAATGAAATAAGGTACAATATTGTTGAATTAAAAAGGAAATAAGTACCTAGTAAAAGTAATACGGCACTGTTATTAGGAGCAAAAAATATTACATATCTATACATTTTTTTAAATATTTTAAAGCAGTTATTAATTTGGAATAATCAAATGGTGAAAGAATTTTTGTGATTGTATAAGTAGATTTTCAGTATTCGTTACATATAACATTAGCATAGATTTATTTTAATACAGCTATTAGGTACAATAATAGCTCATACTTATTTAGTAACGTTCAACTACTTCACAGATTTTTTATATAGGTACCCATATTTTTATACTTTGAAATGAAACAACTAGGTATAACAAAAAAAAAAACTTATATCTGTACTTATTTATTATTTTATACAGAAGTAGAATATATAATGATCCTTACAGAAATAACTTATTGGCCGTCAACAGATGCGGCCCGTTACTGTCGGTCGCGGGTTTGATTCCGGACACCTGTTGTTTTCATACTTCAATCGCCCATTAGCGACACACGATATTTAATACTAATGTCGAGTTTCACAGTTTTTCCGATAATTTCTATTTGTGGGTTACGTGCTTTTGTGAGTATGCCAAAGGTCAAGTGGGTATAAATGAACTACGTATATATTATCACTGTCTTTTTTTGTCTTATTTAATATAATTATATATATGTAGGTATGTAAATGGAGAAGTTGACTTAATGACTGACATATTAATATAAACACAGAGCCTAAATAATAAGAGTTAAAAACTTTCAATTTTGCACAGGGGTTTCTTTTATAACTGTAAGAAACGATTTCAAAATTCCCCCCTAAGGAGGTAAAAACGAGGTGCTTATCGTATGTACTTCAGTATATCTAGATAGTGTAGTTGCAATTTTGTTTACGTGTCAGACTATAAAAGTTCAAAAGAAAAGATTAAAAATAACCGTTCATTTATCTATACATATCTAACCAAAATATCAAAAACCGATCAAACAGAGCAATATCAGACAATTAACACTGAACAGTATCTTAAATCCAATACAAATTCGACCTAAATAAATCCACATAGAGCTTAATTTCAACTGGCAATCGCGTAAGAAACAAAGGCGCTGTAGCAAAAGGGTCTAACTAAACAATAAAATACTTTCGACCGCTAATAAATACTTCATAGTATCGGTTTGACCGTCCACCCTCGATCTTCACCCTTGGCCCTTTGAATATATTCGACCTATTCCAATTGCGGTTGGGGCTGTTTTGTTAACTATAGTTTTAGATCTTGTGGGATTTCAGCTATTTTATTCAAAAATTATATCTATTAATAGCAGGTGCGTGCAGTGATGGATACACAGGGTAGGCACTGCATTTATTTTTTTGATTAATTTTATTTTTTATTGAATCGTTATTATTAACCCGTGTCTATAGACTAAAAAGGCGTTTAAGTGTAGTAGGTAGCTATGAGAGCTAATATTAGGTATTACTTACTTTTATTATTAGTTTCTTGTAATAATATAAAGATATTAATATTTGCACAAAGCATAGAAAAAAATGAGGCTCTAGTGGACTTAGAACCCAGATATCATGCTATCCAATGCACCATGGGTGTCACGGATCGGATGACAATGTCTTCCTCTATTTACAAAACATAACAAAAGTAGTACAAAAGGCGAACTTAATTAATACTGTCCCGTCTGTATTTATATGCGAAAGGTCGCAGCGCCATCTGTTATCGATTGATATATAATAAAAAAATTATATCTATTAATATACAGGAGCTTGTACAAAACAAGGTCATCGTAAAAATGAAACTTTTTAATTTTATCTATAAAATCTGTCAAAACATTCGACGTCAAGTCGAGTGAAGACGGGCCGTTAAACTTCTCAGACGCCGAGTAAACTCCTACTCAAACAAACAAGGCAAGTTTTTGCTCAAATAAATGACCTTGTATTTCAGTTGCAAAGGAAATCCATCCTTATTTACAGGGGGGAAAGTCCTTATTGGTATTGCTTACGTGGTAAGTAAATTAATAAGTAGGTACTGTATCTGTTTGTATACAAAAAAGAATTGCTTTCGTAAGTGAGGCTTGGTAGACGACGCATTATGTTGTATGTTTGTATTGTACAACATATATAGGTTCTGTTGTACAATACATATGCAGCAATATCAAAAACATACAGACGAACTTAACCTTTGAAATAATCTCTTCCAGTTAACCTTTCAGGTATTGAGTTGGTTTGTTATTGGGTATATACACCAAATTAGATACCTAGGTACTCTAACAAAGAACAATGAATCTTCGAAGACTGGTCTCGATTTTTTCTATTCTTGTCTTTGTACAAATATTATTAAAAAAATATATATATATTGGAATGAAACAACTATTAACGGATTTAACTCGCGTATTTTTATTTTATTTTATTTGCTGACGTTTCGGATTCTTTACAGTTTCCATAATCGTAGCACGACTGAGCTGACAATAGTCTAACGCTGAAGTAAAAAAAAATATATTATTAAGAAAAATATTACTTTTTAAATATAATCACATAACAATCTTTTTGAATTCAAATAAAGAACATATTCTCGAATTAGTTTATCCGGATTCTTAACGTCTGCGTGTAACAGTGTAACATCCTCTCCATCAATATCAGAACTTACAAATTAATCCACCCGGATGAGACCCGGTCAAGAGGTGTTTTATCCGGTGATCCCGGATTACGTCGCCCCTAATGAGGGTCAATAGTTTACAGTTTATGTTACCAACACTACAGTTGCCACTTCGATGGCGATTGTGGAAAAGTTTGGTCAACTTTGGTGATTTGGGGCGTTCGGTAGATGTTGCTTTGATGCCGACATTTTCACTTAAATTTAGAGTAGAATTTGAAAAAGAAACAATTTCCGTGAAATTATAAATGAATTGAAAAATTAAAATACTGTCTTTTGGTTGTTACTGTTTAAAGCACGTAGCCATTTTCTTCTAATGTAATCTACTATGTTTTATATTTTGTCCTATTTGAAATAGGCTCACGAATTTCTTGGTTGTTACTTTTGGCCGTGCCATTATTTTTTGCCCGAACCTCTAATAAATACCTACAGACGTGTAAAAGTTTCCCTAGATTTTACTTAACAAAGATTTTCATACAGAACCAATCTAAATATATACCTACATACTTACCTTAAAAGACAAACGAAAAACTTCAGTCAAGTAATTAACAATGTACTGTGTGTAATTGTATTCACAGACACTTGTGAATTCAAAATCGCATAAGCTAAACATTTAATAAAAACCGCATATTCTTATTCCGAGTCCGCTGAGTGCAATAATAGGTGTCTGCTATTAATATCTAATTACAGATGTTATCATTAATTCTTAGTATTCAGACTGCAGCTCATTGATAAGATATAGGTTTAATAGTACTTTATAAACTTAGGTATTATTAATGTACTGATATAGTAGGTATAGTAGGTAGCCGAAGAACCGATAACCGTTGGAGTAAACGTGTTCTAGAGTGGAGACCGCGTCTCGGCAAGCGTAGTGTAGGACGTCCTCAGGCAAGGTGGAGTGACGATTTGCGTAAGATGGCTGGCAGGAGCTGGATGCGAGCAGCCGAAGATAGAGCAAGGTGGCGTGCAATTGGAGAGGCCTATGTCCAGCAGTGGACTGCGATGGGCTGATGATGATGATGATGATGATAGTAGGTAAATGAATAAAAAGTATGTACATATTTGTCAATGAAGAGTTTTGCGTCTAGAAATATCTATGTGAACTTTTGCAGTTGAAAATGTCATGGTTGAATCAAATAGCTAGTAGTAGTACTTAGTCTTTTCGATTCATGGGCCCTAATGAATAGGACATACCTAAGTCCTTAACATGCAGCACTTGTTCCATTTTTCACTAAAGAAAGAAAGATAGAAAAATTTCATGTAAGTACAATGCAAAATTAATATAGTTAATATAACACAAACCATGTGTAGAAATAGGTGACCACTCAGCATTAAAAACACTTTTACATTTCAATGTTTTATACAAGTTAAAAAATATTTATAATTTTAAAAATACTTAACTAAAAAAAAATCCCAATGTTTGTTTGAAGTAAGAACCACTTCAACCATCTCCACCTAATTCAAAACTAGCAATAATAATAAAAACATCCAATAATCCGTGAGATAAATTCCTGCGCAGCTATTGATTTCATTCATCGATCGAAACAGAGGACAAACGCTAAATTCAATGTAACAACCACATTCCAATTCAAACCTTACACAAACACACTAAAGTCCATTTTAAATTGAAGGCAATTGATAAAACTTTGTAATGGAATTTGGATTTTAAGCTGCAGTGATAAGGTTTAAAATTGTATGTTTGTTTTGACACGTGCACGGTTATAAAAGGTTAGCGGATATCGCTTATTAATGTTACGACTGAATCTGCTATTGGCAATGATTGCTCGCCACTTGATATTATTTCGATTGACAATAATGATCGTACGATCGTTTTTGGTTTGTTCAAAATTTAAACACGACTTGATAGGTCAACATGTTACTATGTATATTGTACCGATATCAAGGGCGTGCATTCCATACAGGCACAGTGTCGCTAATGTAAAGAGTGCCTACCCTGGCGCCATACTTAAGCTCCCGCCACTGCGCCTGACGATATTATGTACTTTTAGTATTGGAATGACACAACTATTACTGATTTAGCTTGCGTAGGTATTTTATTTTATTTGCTTGTTAAGCATAATTGAACTGATGATAGTCTAAAGCTCAGCTCAGTCGTGCTGTGAATATGGGAATAGTTTTTAAAAATATTAGCAAATAAAATAAAATACAAGAGTTAAATCGTTTATAGTTGTTTCACTCCAATGTTTAATAACTGTGAAAGCATATAAAGTTATTCTTTTAGTATATTAGTTATTGTGAAATTTGACAGGTGTCTAGTTATGAGGTATCAGGGGCGTGCAGTGTGCATATAGGCACAGGGTGGGCACTCCTATACCTATCACATTGTATCTATTTAAATACACTTTTCTGTATATCTTAGGTAGATAGTTTTTAGAACTTTGTTTTAATTTTTTTTTTGGTAATCTATATCTTATAAATGCTACCTTAAAATTGTTTCCTAGTCAATTGTTAACTATCTTTATGATACTTTTTTGTATTTGTTTTGCTTTTAATTTTGATAATATCAAAAAAATGTTATAAATTATCACTTACTGACCGAACGAGTATCCCACACATGGTCTTTATTATAAAATCCATTTCACCGAACCATTCACAGCATCACAATTTAACGATCGTCGTAAAATAAACATAAATACAAATTATACCAAAACCCAGATTCCTATAATAAACAAACTTGCCTTAATACCGAATAACTAATTACCGTCAGGAACTCAGAATAATATAAATAAATCTTTATAGAAAAATAAAACAAAATGGCCGCCGATTGAGACGCCACATGTATCATATTTATGTTTTGAAAGGTTATTTCTGAACGTACGGGAATAACATTAACTCGCTTACACAAATATTCGTGTGTATAAGAAAACATAATAAAATTGTAACTGAACGGTTGACGTTTGTTTTATTATTTTTTTGAGTTATGTCGCTTCGCCTTGACTCCTTCGATTTTCACGCGCTTTGATATTGCTACGCTGAATATGTTATATTATGAAAATATATTATTACTAGCTACTGCCCTCGACTTCGTCCGCGTGGAACTCCTTTTTTGCAGTCGGTTAAAAAGTAGCCTATGTCCATTCTCAGACTCCAGACTTTCTTTGTACCAAATTTCATTTAAATCGGTCCAGTAGTTTTAGCGTGAAAGCGTAACAGACAGACAGACAGACAGAGTTACTACTTTCGCATTTATAATATTAGTAGGGATGATAATATGATGATTTGAAGTTGTATATTTTTTGTGTTACCTAAGCTATAACTTTTATAATCTCTCAATCGCCCAAAGGTTAACTAGAGATCCCTTGAAGGGATAAGTTTGCCTTTGTACATTTGTATTGTTATCGCTACAACCTCTGTATTTGTCTTTTGTATAATAAAGAGTTTACATAGGTACCTACACACTTACATACATATTTGTGTACGTAGGTTAACAAGAAAGAAAGTTTTTTTATGATATAAAAGAAACTGTGATCTCACTCTATAAGTTTCTATAAACAAATAGACTTTTCCGTCCTCCGGCCAGAAAGCGCCAACTTTGTGGCCGCTGCGCTAAATGAAATTTCCGCTTTCTGGCTTCGTCGAACAGAAAAATAGTATACTGACCTCGGCCAGTAAAATCAAAAGCCTCAGATCACATTTTTGTCAACCTCGGCTTCGCCTCGGACGACAATTACATGTGATCTGAGACATTTTTTATTTTACTGGCCTTGGTGCGTAATGTACTATTGATTTTTATTATTTTTTTCCATCTAGGTACAAAACCGAGACCCATAAAAATATAGTTTTCCTTAATTAATACGCAAGACTAAAATTCTAAATACCTTTTCAAGTATATTTTATTTGTATTTAATACGTCGTTACCTTTTATTATCGCGAGATAAGAAATAAGAAAATACGTAGACATTTCTCACAAAGAAGTACAAGATCTCGACAGCGAGTGCGAGCGAGACGAAAATATAGGAAAAACTCAGGAGGGAGCGGGACCAAAGCATCTCCGATAACGCGTCAATACATTCCATGCTCTCACCACATGCGAAATCCTACCTTATTTCGTGTATATTAAGACTGAACTTCGCTTGGGCGTTCTAATGGAAAACCGATAGCACATCAATATGTTTCGCCCCGCGTCCCTACAATCGAAAAGCGACTCTGTTTCTTAGGATTTTGGTTGAATTCAGTTTGGAAATGACTTTTAAGAAGGCGTTCGTATCTTAAGATAGTGAGGCGTTCGATCGAAAACTGATAATTTATTGGAAAATGAACCGTATTTGTAAGGAGAAAGGGTCTTAGGCGTTCCCTCGAAGGACACGCCCTAACATGTAGAAAAATTTCCCTCGTATATCAGAATTTTCGATATAAAATTGTGTGATTTTATCTTGTAATAGAATATTTCTTTTATCAAGTTTTTGATACTTTTTTACCTCTAGTTTTAAGAAAATTTGTGTTTTACTCTAAAAAGGACTTTTCTTTGTTACCAGGTACGTTAACGAGATTGAAGATGCTGTGTCTTTTTGAGGTAATTGTTATTTTTTTTAATCTTTTTCATCATTTAGATCAACTTTTTATCATTTTCATTACCTACAATATCTTATCAAGAATACAATACATAACTCAAAACTAAACTATCTCAATTTCATAAAAAAGATATTTGCAATCTAATTTAAACTAACTGTTAACTTATTGGCATCTTTACCCTAATTATAATCGCAATAAATTCTTAAAAAAAATATTCAAATTCTAATTAGAAATAGCACAATTCGAATAAAGAACACATTCAAAACGTTCCACAGAGAACCGAACAACCAAACCATATCAAATCGCGTTCCGTTAATTCATATTGAATTACCTAACAATTTAAAAACAATTGGATTTAAAAATCGAATCGTGGCACAATGCAAATTAAAAAAAAAAACGATCAGCAAATGAAGTGAAAGGAATTAACGATTTCGAAAAAGGAACGCATAATGAACGTTCGAATTTTAAAACAATACGCATTCAGAGGTTTGAATATGGAATGTGACGGTTGTGCGGGATTGGAATTGTTTATTTCCGTTCGATTTTACCTTTGACTCGTTTTAATTGTTAAAATGGAGTCGCTGTCAATGTGACGTTTTGACGTCGGTTCCAATTAAAAATGAAACGTTTGTTGTTTCCTAAGCAGATGCTAAAAATAATCATTACTAATCCCTACTAACATAAATGCGAATGTAACTCTGTCTGTCTGTTACGCTTTCACGCTAAAACTACAGGACCGATTTAAATTAAATTTGGTACGAAAGTCTGGACCCTGAGAAAAGACATAAGCTACTTTTTAACCGAATGCAAAAAAGGAGGAATTCCATGCGGACGAAGTCGCAGGCAAGACTAATATTATTATAAACGCCAAAGTTTGTAAGAATGTTTGTTACTCTTTCACGCAAAAACTACTGAATAGATTTTGATAAAACTTTACAACAATACAGCTTACACATCAGATCATAATCGACTATATTTTATAACGATGTTGTATACTACCTTACACATCTGAATAACACAGGCTATATTTTACAAGGATGTTATATACTAAGTTACCTACTAATCGTGCGCAGACAGGGCAAAAGCTAGTCTAAATAGAATGATCTTAAAATATCTTTTTAGTAAAAGAAACCTATCAGAAACATTGTTACCGTTTCCAATAAGCGTTGGGCAATTTAAAACAACAGTGATTGATTCGACTAATGTATCACGGTCTATGAAAAATGCCCATAATCGACTTAAAAACTCATTAGAGACAAAGACGCCGCCATCTTGATCGGCCATTTTGTGGTCACGGCTTTTTTTTAATTTCCATCCGTTATTGATGTTTGGGACAATCTGCCTAATGATTGTTAAAAAATTTTGAAGAAATTAATGATTTTTTTGCTATCATTTTTAGCTAAAGCTAGTAATTACAAAATTATCAAATCAATCCAGAATAGAAATTAATTATTTTTTTGCTATAGAAATTAATGCATTTTTAGCTAAAGCTAGTAATTACAAAATATTAAATCAATCCCATAAGCATAATAATAATATCTTTGGATAATTCACATCAATCGATCTAGTCCCAAACTAAGCAAAACTTGTACTATGGGTACTAAACAACAGATAAACACATAAATACCTATATACAAGACATCCAAGACTCAGATCTCATTACGCTGACATATACCCCTAGCAGGAATCGAACCCGCAACCTCGTAGCCAACAATACGTTACATATTTCAAGTCATTAAATATTAATAAATACTAAAACAATAGTTACACGTTTCAAACAATAAAATATGTATTTATTCTATAAAGAACACATGTCACATTCATTACATCTGACAGGAAGCGGTAATAAAACAATCATAAACAAAAATTAATAAATGATTCGGTACAAAAAAGCGTTCCAAATTTGAATACTCGAAGGGTAGCGTCATAGTTTGAAAAAAACGTTCGATGGTTTGAAAATAGAACGTGGAATTAATTTAATGTTGGCGTCGTGATCTTTAAATGTGATAATTAACTAACTTTTAATGATTTCGATAATTAGAACTTTCCTAAATAAAGACAGATATCATCGTGTTAATAATTTCTGATGCCTTCGCGGTTATTACACATTGGAATGAAACAACTATAACGGATTTAACTAGCGTATTTTAATTTTTAGCGTTAGACCATGGTCAATCCAGTCTTGTTACGAATATGGGAACTGTAAAGTCGAAACGCCATCAAATAAAATAAAATACGTGAATTAAATCCATTAGGTATAGTTGTTTCATTCCAATGCGTAATAACCGCGAAGGCATAAAAAATATTATGAAATGACATTGGTTCTTATTTTTCAAATTTAGAATTCAGATGACAGCTTTAAAATTAGAATCGACTAGTGATGTGCCACATTTCGGAACTGCATTCGTAATCTATCGACTGAGGAGGTCGGAAGGATCGCATTAACATACGTAATTCGTGGCTGACTGCGTGGGTGTCAAAGTACATTTACATTTGAAAAACAATAAATAAAACCTGTATTTAGCAATTCATGTTTAAGTTTTGGAGATGTTTTGCGATATCGACTAATTTTTTCAGTGAGATTTCATTTTACTTACTACAGCAAAATTATTTCAATTTTCATTAAGCAAAAAATGTATATTTTTGATATCATATTATTTTTTTGTTTTTGATCTAAATTTAATTTGAAATGTTGTATCGTATAATAATATGTAATCTTATCTAATAAATAAGATATTACGTAAGTTCAGTTATTTTTTTTTTAAATAAATGACATGCTTAAAAAGAAATTAATAGAATAACATAATGAAATTCCGGCTTTAAAAATCGCATACTAAACTCCATCACTCTCAATCTTTTTTAACATTTCGAAGGGTGTCATTGTGACTTAAGATTTAATACGGAAGTGTTTCGATTGTGATTTCAGATATTATTGTCATTTTAATTCAAATACACACGTGTGTTGGCGAAAGTAGGAGTATCGTATTAAAGCATCAAACATCTGCTGGTTTCACTGATCAAAGTTCAACTAAAGGGCTGATGTGAAATTAAATAATGAAAAAAAACTAATTAAAATTAATAATTTCTGTAACCTTCGCGGTTATTACACATTGCAATGAAACTATTAACGGATTTAACGCGTATTTTTATTTTATTATATTTGCTAACGTTTCGGATTCTTTACATTCCATAATCGTAGCATGAGCTGACAATACTCTAACAAAAAACTATTTTATCGACATTGTGTAACAACTCTATAACTATCCGTTTAAACAAATCAATACGTTCGATTCCGAAATCAAAAATTCAAATCCAGAGACAAAGCGTCTTCTCATTCTTAATGAGCCGATACAATGGCGCGTGGGCGTTCCAAATTCGAAATTCGAATTCGTCATAAGAATATTAACGACACTTATTCAAATACGACGTTCCATATTCGTGGGTTTAATTTGAATTATGTCGTAGTGTTCCATTTTTAAAGCATTGTTGCGTTTAGTTATTGAGAGTTGATTTTAAGATTCACGCTTAACATAAAGTTAAAATGAACTTAACATTAACTCGCGTATTTTATTTTATTTGCTGTTTCGTAAACTTTACAGTTGGCGAGTAAAATCCGTTGTTTCATTTTAAAGGTGAATTGATAGTTGTTTTCTATTAGATGTTCCATCGGATAGTTAAAAAAATCCCCATTGCTAGACTTTAGTCTACTCAGTCTGCAACAAACATGAGAACCATAAAGTTCTCAAAACATCAGCACAACACTTAACACGTGACAGTTACATTTCTCAATCACAGCATTATTACATTTTGCATATAAAATTTGGGTATTTTTTATTACAAATTCGAACCCCAATACCCGTCAACGCGAACACGTTAAAGTAATCACATTTTATGAGTTTCCCGCGATATGAGGCCGTTGTTGACACCCGCGAGGTAAATTGACAAATAACTGCCTTTTATTGGGGAGGAAATGGCGAATTTTTAAAGAAACATTCTTCAATATTCATATAGAAAACATGGGTTTTGATACCCTTGCGAGTGTCGAAAATTACCTTCAATATATTCATAGGTATTCTTAGTCTACGCTTGTCATTCCAATGTGTAACCGCAAAGGCATCAGAAATTATCACATTCTTTTTTTTACTAGCGGTAATATTCTATAGCCTACTCAGGTTGAACGTAGCTTCCCAACAGTGAAAGAATTAATAAAATCGGTCCAGTAGTTTTCGAGCCTATTCATTACAACCAAACTAAGTTTTCCTCTTAATAATATTAGTATAGATGAGCTAACTATTCTATACGTTCATTATTGACTGATTATCGTTGAAATTTTGCATAATAACGTTTTTATGTCAAATAGAGGACCGTTATAATCGCTATCGTAAATTTCCGTTCGATACAATGTAGCATTATCAATAGTTTCGTTCGAAATTCGAATCACAGCTTCCGCTTCCGCTCGATATTCGAACCGTTCGAATTAAGAACGCGGTCTGAAATTATTTTAATGACAGTCATTTCTAAATATAAACTATTTAGATTTAAATATTCAAATTTAGAACTAAACGCAGTAAGTTCTGGTCTATACATTTCAAAATGGCATACGAATTTGATATTGGAATCATTCGGTAAAAGAATTACTTTTGGTTAATAATAAATACCAAAACTTTTAAATATCGAACGACAAACCGTTGTCATTTCAAAATAGAACACGGATTCGATTTACGAATCATTCTATAAAAGAATTAGGTATTTACTTTCGGTTGGTAAACAGTACCGAATCTTTCAAATATCGAACGACAAACCGTGGCCTACATAGCTATAATATTATTATACTTAATAATATTTCAAAACAGAACACGGATTCGATTTACAAATCAAGTAAAAGAATTACTTTCGGTTGGTACTAAACATTGCCGAAGCTTTCAAATATCGAACGGTAAACCGTGGTCTAGAACACGGATTCGATTTACGAATCATTCGGTAAAAGAATTAAGAATTATTTTCTTTCGGTTGGTAAACCCTAAGCTTTTAAATATCGAGCCACAGTCTAAAAGAACTCCCATAAAAAGACGTCTCCATCGAGATTGCCCTCCGAACCTCATTTCTCTATTGTACGCCAATTTTTCTCCGTCGTAAATAATCGAACGACGCGCATATTTCAAAACAACGACTTATGCGCAAAATGTTTCCTTTGAGATTATTTTGTGTTTCCATTGTGCTGTCTTAATCAACGGGGTTTGACGTATCGGTCGTCGCTCGAAATAAAGTAATGATTTTAGATGCTTTCGCGCTTATTTAGTTTTGAAAATTTTGCAGTCCCCATACTCGTAGTTAGTATATTTGATTCATTAATTTGAAACTCGTATTTATTTATACTGTACGAAACGTACTTAATTGATTTAAGATTATATTATTAGACAAAAAAGGTTTCCTAATTCTGTTATTATTCCTTAATAATGTCTAATGACTGAATACATGAGCAAGCCATAATAATAAATTATGATGTACTAGGAATCAACTTCAGAAAAGAAAAACTAATTCTGCGCAAACGAAGTCGCGAACAGATA
This sequence comes from Polylopha cassiicola, assembly GCA_038024825.1. Classification (NCBI taxonomy): domain Eukaryota; kingdom Metazoa; phylum Arthropoda; class Insecta; order Lepidoptera; family Tortricidae; genus Polylopha; species Polylopha cassiicola. The sequence goes on from CP149062.1 coordinate 4,874,033, forward strand.
TGATATTTGCATAAAGACAAAAAAAATCTTATTAATTCCTATCCTAGTAAATATTTTATATAATATAATTAGCTATTTATTTCTCATCGTGTGCCAACGCAAACGCGCCCGATCGACGTAAGTTGTATGCAAATGATCGCAATTGGAATTACTTTTACGACGCCTCAGAGCATTCCCCCTCGTGCCGTGTCGTGTCGTGATAAACCGCCCAAACGTCAAACGAGCATGCGTTCTTTTTAAATTCTAAATTTAAAATTTAAATACATTTTGAAATTGGAAATATGTTACGACTCTATGCACTCTTGTCTATTCATTGTTATTTATAGACTAGATTTTGCCCGTGACTTCGTTCGCACGGAATGGGTAGGTAAGTATTTTACAATGTATTTTTACAGCGCACAGACTCGCAGACGGTAGATTTTTTTCCAACTTACTTCAAACTCATCGTTATATTTTGATAATTCAGACTATATCTTTATAAATTATAGCTTACGTTACTTTGTTAAATAAGCTAAATTATTGTAAAGTTTCATTAAAATTTGTTGAGTAGTTTTTGCCTGAAAGAGTAACAAACATACATCCATACAATGACATTATTACAAACCTTTGCATTCATAATATTTAATCGTTACAGTGTTCTAATTTTAAATATATTTTTTTACGAAAATGGCAATGGAAAGTTTTCATACGTCCAAAAGTCATTATTTCCACGAATTAAATAACTTAATTATCTAAACAATTTCCTCGAGCGATTCATTCATAAATAACATCAATAAAACACCAAATTCATATTTAATCCCACATAAATGTTAAAAAATCTGATTACCCTTATGATATATTATTATGTTGGATTCTTGCAGAATTTTGCCTCATTTAAATATCGGGCACGATATTGAAAAGAAAACTTCCCCGTTTAATGGTTATTGCTCTAAGGGGCTTTTAAAATATTACTCCGCTCAGGTGTTCCTGAACAGTTTTTTTTAAATTAAAATTGGTGCTAAAAAAAGGTCTTATTTTTCTATCTTTCTTACGTCTGAGTGGAATCTACTAGCATTTTTGGACAATCCCTACTAATATCCCTACTAATATTATAAATGCGAAAGTAACTCTGTCTGTCTGTCTGTTACGCTTTCACGCTAAAACTACTGGACCGATTTAAATGAAATTTGGTACAAAGAAAGTCAGGAGCCTGAGAAGGGACATAGGCTACTTTTTAACCGACTGCAAAAAAGGAGGAGTTCCACGCGGACGAAGTCGCGGGCAGAAGCTAGTATTTTATAAGCTAGTAATTTCTGATGCCTTCGCGGTTACACATTGGAATGAAACAACTTAACGGATTTCACTCAGGCAAATAAAATAAAAATACGCGAGTTAAATCCGTTAATAGTTGTTTCATTCCAATATTATGTATGAGCTATTTTTTATAAGTATCATAAGTGACAGGTCAATTGTCACAAATGACACTTGCAGTAATATGTGTGAATTTATCCTTAAAAAAAGTTTTTTAAATTGCCATAATATACATATTGATGATAGTCGTGTTACGATTATGGAAACTGTAAAGGTTCCAAAACGTCAGCCAATAAAATAAAATACGCGAGTGAATAGTACCTATACTTGTTTCATTACTAAAACAAAAAATATTTTTATACTGCCTTAAAAGTTTTATGTAGGTACCTATTTCACGAATCAACTTACGTTCTTATAATAAAGACTAGCTTCTGCCCGCGACTTCGTCCGAGTGGAACTCCTCCTTTTTTGAAGTCGGTTAAAAAGTAGCCTATGTTCTTTCTCAGGCTCCAGACTTTCTTTGTACCAAATTTCATTTAAATCGGACCAGTAGTTTTAGCGTGAAAGCGTAACAGACAGACAGACAGAGTCACTTTCGCATTTATAATATTAGTTAGGATAGGTATCAAATATGATTGTTATTTCCAAATAGCAAGTATAAAATCTAGTATATTTATAAATATATTATATTTAACAAGAATTATGTATTTTGATGATTTTGTAAGTTTATAAATAACAGGAAGCGGCTAGTTGATGTTTCCGTTGTGAAAATAAACAATTAATGGAACCGATGATTGCAGGAATTAACACATTAACGGGATACGCTTAATTAACTAATTGTATGGGACTCATACAAAATTTATGTATGGAAATGTATGAAGGTCTATATAGGTCGTTTACTATTATTAGAAATTTCATGGTTGTTACTCTTTCACGCAAAAATTAATGAATGGATTTTGATATACTTTACAACGATAATAATATTGTGTAAAGTACTCATCGTGCGCAGACGAAGTCGCGAGCGAAGCTAGTTGTATACTACGCGAGTAAAACTGTAGGGCGAAACTAGTCCGCTATAAAATCATAGAAACATAAAAGACTCATTATAAAAGTTGTTCTAGTACATTTTGAGGTTAATCAATTGTTTTTTTTTTACCCAAAATTCCCAAGAACATAAAAGTTACTATTTCTTATCTCCGTTTAATATCAAAGTTAATAACAATACGAATAATTATCGTATTAAAAACAAAATAATTGTAAACCCACGGTCACACGATACAGAAACGGTGACTTTGTAGGAATCCGGACAATGTGTACATGTCTTTATAATTAATTGTAATCGCTAATCATTTATGATTAAATTATTATAAACCTTATTTCGAATGTCTTAAAGTTTAAATTGAAATGAACTCGTCATGGGATATTTTTTGGGGAAATAATGGCGATCATCGTTCGAATTACGAATTTAAAATTGGAACAGATTTCCGTTTGAATTAATTATGAAATATTTATTCATGATTTTTTTTTTAAATAGAATAAATGACTTGGGTAAGTAAGTGTTTATGCTTTGCGTCAAAATTTTAATAAATATTTTTTAATAAGATAAGTAGATGATTTTTTTAAATTCATTTCTTATAAACTTTTATAATTAATATGAATGCAAAAAATACGTTATTATTAGTACTTACTTATATATTATATTATACTTAAGTAGGTATATAAATAGTTTTTAATTGCCTATACCGAAAACGGTATCCAAAACCGAGCGTCGACCTCGTCACGGTACACTTAGCTTCGTATTAATTAATATAAATAAATTACGAATAAAGCATTTTATGCTCATTATCAGTGCCCAAATCTAGCGATTCTACTGTACTTCAAAAAGCAAAGGAACACAATAGAAATTGAATTCTATTACCAATACACTAAAGTCCATATCAATTCTCATTTCTCTATACAAACGATAGCTTGTTTGTATCAAGTGAAAAGTGATACTGTGATTCCGCGCATGGGAATATCGACTTTATTTCTAAGAGTGTAGGGTTTAAATTATATTGGATTTTTTTTCGATAGTGTTGCCATGTGTACATAATTTTGGTGAATTTTTAAATTTTATCTACCGTGTCCGTTTTATTATTTTCCGCGGTCTGTTGGTTTTGTTTCGGATATGTTTAAGACTAAGTAATCGTGATGTGTAATCAATTAGACAGCGTCCGGGTGTCGGGACCGTAATAAAAAAAACTTAGTTTTTTTTTTTCGTTGATACCTAGGTACTGAGCTACTGCGTTAATAGCAAATTTAAGCAATTTTTTTTTTAACTTTCTTCCTAATGTTAAATTATACCTAGAAAAAAATATTTTTTCGGAAACTTAGGTAGGTACTAGGAAAGTAGGTAATTATTACGAAAATATTCAGTATTAATGCTCAATTGAAGAAGTGTTTATATTGAGATATTCTGTTTAAGTACATATAATTTAACATTAATTTGAAAAAAAAAAACTTAAGAAGTCATAGGTATTATAATATTATGTACCTAAGTAGATTAATTTCCAAAAGGCCCGGAGAAAGTTAAAAAAAGTTCCTTTATAATTTTTTTACAACACAATTAAAAAAAAATATTACAAAACAATATGTAAGTACATAATAATTAATTTTATACACCAATTAAAATTTCTCAAAATTCTCAAATATGTGTTAAAAAAATTCTAAGTCCAAACAATATCTTACTTAGGGCGCGCACCCATAGGTCGAGAGTCAATATCAAAATGCATTAAGGTCACGAACTATCACCTGGCCATCTCAAGAATATGCAAATACAAACACCCAAACCAATCACCCATAAGACATAAATCAGATCACCCCATCTTTCTCACACAATCTTATGCAAATCAACAAATCCATACCCTAAATAGGTCAATAAATAAAAAAAGTAAAAACGAAATCCATTAAAAAAAACCAGTTTACGATCCGATCGTATTGAACAACCCTTGTTCTATGATTTATACACGAATCTGCATATGGTAATGTGAAATGTTATTTTTTTAATAATTATTTAACATGAAAGTACTTAATATGCGAATAATAATTAGACGTTTCCTTATTCTCGAGTTTCTCACGAAGGGTTGATTGATCGGAACACCGTTTTAATTACCGGTTTTTCGGTTCTAGAATTCTCTACGAAAACAGGAATTTCCTATAATACCTAACAAAATCAAAATCACAAGTTTCCGAACGCAACCTAACCTAACTTTTTTCAGCATCATTTTTTACACATACTTAAAAACGCCGTTCTAAATATGAATAAGTTATTTAACATTCGCATCACAAACGCAACAATAACAACTTAGCCGTAATTCGAACAGTAAAGAGGTCTTAAAAAACTATTTCCGACCAAACAAAGCATTCTATCAATCCGTTGACATCTTGGTCCGTGGGGTTAAAAACCATAATCTTAAAAATAGAACTCGATTCAATAGCGCATCACATTCAAAACCTGTTTTACTTTTTATTGATCGAATTCGATTTTTGAGTACAAAAGATTGTAGATTTGCATATGTTTTCTTAAATGCAAATGGCCGGTAAGAAAGGGCTGGGAACTGTTGTATGTAAATGCGAGATAGCGAGGATGCGTTATCTGTGCCGAGTTAGTTGCTCGCGCGCTTTTGACGCGACAACGTCACGCGCATTCGAATTTTAAATTTGAAACTGTGTTCGGACGTGTTCCGTTTTTAAAGTGTTGAGAATTGTTTAGGATAATTGGGTTTGATTTTGGAATGACGTTAGATTTTTAATTTATCGGTTTATCTATGTTCTTTTTTTAAATGCTTGTTTCTTAGAATTAAAAAATATTATTAGATAATTTAAACATTTTTATGTTTTCTTTATTTAAAATATTTTTTCTTTGGCAGGTTTATGTGTGACCTTATAGACCTTTGAGTGTAATGAAAGTACTGACACCAAAATTAGTGAATTTCATAGAGATTATGAAAATACGGAATTACTATCTTGAGGTAAGTATTCTGTTTCTTCTTTATTTTTTTTTTATTTTCTTTTCTCTTATTTATTTGTTTATTTTTTATATCACGTTTAAGATATACAGGCACCTATTTACAAAAAAAATTCACGTCAGAAACACCCATCATCAGTCTAACGCTAAAGTGACTATTGTCAGCTCAGTTGTGCTACGATTATGGAAACTGTAAAGAACCCATCATCAGTGCCAAACTTTAATTATTCAGCCTGACGTCTTTATTAAATTTACAGAGAAAAAAAACAAAACGCCAAAATTCAAAAATCGAACACATCTCAAGCTTCGAATACATTACAAAGTAAATAGACATTAAAAAGGTCCGCTCCTTCTGTCGCCTGTAATTAAGAGAGCACAAATTAGCGACTCTGTTTTTCTTTTACACCTCATGCGGGCATTTCACACGCCGATTCAAATAAAACTCTTTCGATCTGTGTTGTAATTAGGTCTTCAAGTTTTTTCTTTTGATGTCATGATATTTTAATGTGTAAAAATTTTAGAAGATGAGCATAAAACTTTTTTATTCAATGTAGTTTTTTTTTCTACATTATGATAAAAGAAATATTATAACGGATTTAACTTTGAACGTTTCGAGTAGTACTAACTAACGTTTTTCTTAATCTTACGCTATTAAGTAAATAAAACTTATAATTGAGGAATAATATTCTCAATAATGGTTTTATAAAAAATAAAAAAAAATAAACTATTATCAGCTCAGTCGTGCTACAATTATGGAATCTGTAATGGCTCCGAAACGTCAGCCAACAAAATCAAATACGCGAGTTAAATCCGTTTAAAGTTTAATTCCAATGTATAATAACCGCGATGGTATCAGAAATTATTATTTAAAGTGTATACGAAAAACGAAACTATACTTATTACTATATACATAAAGTACAGAAATCCTACAGCTCATTGACACATAATTTACATACTGCACTGAGATCCAAAAACACCATCTTTTCGCCTGACTGTACACGCATTAAAATTGATCAACACATAACGACGTTATCCACATAATGCCGACCCTTCTCCGCGGTCACTTCGACAGCAACCTTTTCCAAACCCACCCCCTAATTTTCAACCCACTTTTTACGTCAATGTTTTTCTATAGCACCCCCTCTAGGAAAGTGAATGACGGGGATATCAAAATATCTCCCTTATCTGACCGTTAAAAAGGATTAGGTAAAACCTCTGATGTGCCCGCGGGGACAACTCACCCAGTACCTAGTGGAGTCAACCAATTTTTCTTATACATTGATTACGAAGTCATTTAGAATTTATTTTACTCTATACTAATATTATAAAGTGGAAAGGTTTGTTTAGATTGAATAGGCTCCTTAACGACCGATTTGTTTTTTTTTTACTGTTGAAAAGCTACACTATTCGCGAGTGACATAGGCTATAAAAAAAATCCGGGCGAAGCCGGGGCGAACAGCTAGTAATATAATAAAGAGGAAAAGTTAGTTTGTTTGGATTGAATAGGCTCCTAAACGACTGGACCGATTTCAAAAATTCTTTCACTGTTGGAAAGCTACAATATTCCCGAGTGACATAGGCAATAAAAAAATACAGGCGAAGCCGGGGCGGGCCGCTAGTATTCACGTAAACCTAATTAAAGCTGAAAATTATATATTCGTATTTAATTCAAACACTCGAAACTTTCTTTTTGCGCTCACATTAATTCGTTGATATTGGCGTGTGGGGTGAGGGTGAGGTGGGGTAAGGCGGGCACGGGGGAAGGAGAGACACGAGATCGCTAATTCATCATAAGTTAAAGGGGTTTTTATGTCGGGGCTCGCACGGCTTTGTAAGGTGCGCAAAAAAAAACCCGTCTGGACTTCTACAGTGACCCGTAAAAAACATAAAAACCTCTCAAAGGCTAAACGAGATATTAATTAACGGAAGGAAACGATAGCTATCAATTTTTAGCATCTAGATTTTTCGCTTCTTTGATATCCTTTTAGCGGGACGTGAAAATGAGGCGTTTCTCTTTCATGATAATGTTTCCCTTGATTTTTGCTTTTAAAATTAAAAATTTCGCTTTTACATCACGTTGGACGTTTGAAAGCTTTGGTTGTTGAAGTTTTATTTTATACTAGCTTCTGCCCGCGACTTCGTCCGCGTGGAACTCCTCCTTTTTTGCAGTCGGTTGAAAAGTAGCCTATGTCCTTTCTCAGGCTCCAGACTATCTTTGTACCAAATTTCATTTAAATCGGTCCAGTAGTTTTAGCGTGAAAGCGTAACAGACAGACAGACAGACAGAGTTACTTTCGCATTTATAATATTAGTAGGGATAGTAGGGATGAATTCAAAATCTGTTCGAGATTCTAAACAATATCTTAGTATAACAATTTCTGATGCCTTTGCGGTTATTACACATTGAAATGAAACAACTACTTAGGTATATCACGATCGTCACAATCGTCAGCTTAGTCGTGCTACGAATATGGGAACTGTAAAGTTGTCAAAACAAATAAAATAAAAGTTAAATCAGTTATGGTTATTTAATTCCAATATCTTAGTAGGAACCTAATACGATATGAAACAGTCAATAAAATTGTAGTAACCAAATCGTTTATAGGGCAATCGTTTACGACCAATGATTCCATTCACTCAATCATTCATTCACGCGATTACAATAACATTCGAATTTAGAACGATCTGCAGATTTCGAACGTTTAAAAACTCATGTTCCGAAACATTCCACATTTTGAAATAAGAACGTTCTAATTGGAAATTGGAACTTTTTTCAAATAATTAGTCCAATTTAATTCGTTTAATGAAGACGAATGAATTAGAACAATGTGTTTGATTAATTGATTAAACGAAAGGGGTCGTTCGTTAGAAGTTTTTCTCGCCCCTCGATCAAATTGATTTAACTCAGGGATGTGTGCTTAACTTCCAAAACCTTTCTCAATTTAAGGGACCTTTTTATACGTGACAAAGGTGATATACATACGGACATTTATATATACATTGTATATTATATACCTACATACATTGACTTCTAAATGAGGGCAAATAGTATATACAGTTCAAATATAATACGTTGCTTCTTAAGATATCTTACATTATTAGGTGCTACTGTTAATTGTGCTACGAAGCCTCTACGTGCTACGTTTTCGTAGCACCTCTACGCTGTTTCAATGCGCCTTACACTAGTTTACTAGTTCATCATGATTTTTAGTCTTCTTAGAGTTAGGGATGTGCTACCACAGGTGAATAGTGATGTGACAATTTATCGATAAATCGTAATTAAGATATTTTTTGTTGGTCTCTTAGGATTTTTAGTAGATGGTTAAAAATAATGTAACATTTTTTTATTACGATAAACCTATATGCTTAGAGCATAAATGGTGTTAAATTTAATTCGATTCAAGGATGAACTTTCTTAGAGCCTTCCCCGGAGCCGTTTCGAACAATTTGCAACAAAACAATGTAACTGAATCAATATACTTTAACGCGATTCCGTCAAAAGGGCAGGGGATTAATACAATTAATCGCATTAATCCGATTAATCGATCGATCGGATTAAAAGTTGTGAGGTTCGGCTAAATGGAATTTATACCGAATGGATTCTGATAAATAGGGCCTTAACTTTAAAACAGTTTGGGAAGTTTAAGAAATTGTAATACAAATAGGAGTTTAATATACCTTCTTAGCTTTATATACGATATAATTATAATTAAGTATACATTATTGAGACATCTATATAGGTCTCTGAATAAGTGATGAAGGATGAAGCCCTTATGAAATTCATATATAGGTAGTATGTATTTGATATTATCAATTTATAAAATATATCAAGCTTCTGCCCGCGACTTCGTCCGCGTGGAACTCCTCCTTTTTTGCAGTCGGTTAAAGAGTAGCCTATGTCCTTTCTCAGGCTCCAGACTTTCTTTGTACCAAATTTCATTTAAATCGGTCTAGTAGTTTTAGCGTGAAAGCGTAACAGACAGACAGACAGAGTTACTTTGGCATTTATAATATTAAGTTGGGATTAAAAAAAAATTGTAACCATTTTTAAATCTAACAAAAAACTATCGATAAAAAATCATTCATGCGTAGCAATCACTACCGTTTGGGGTCAATACCCTACCTGATTTCATATTCTGACCTCCAGTAGTTACAAAGTCACTAATTAGTCGTATAGAAGTAAATGAGATGCGAACTGATGACGTGTGAAACCTTTTGAAGCCATGACGCGATTAGTCGACGTCGATGCTCTAGTGATGTGCTTAATTAGACGACATCGATGCTCTAGTGATGTGTTTAATTAGACGACATCGATATATGCGTTCTATTTCTGCGTGTGTCTTTTTAATCTATTTGTATTGTTATTTTGATTCGAATATTTTGTTGCGTTGGTTATATGACCTTTATATAGCAACTAAATGACTTAGTTGGTAAATTTAAAATAAAGGACATGTTACAATAAATGGTTTATTTTCCTCAATGCCTCTTGAGGAAATGACATGGAATACCTTGGCATTAAGTACGCCTTTCATAGACTTTTAATTCAATACCTACTTATTTAGTTAAGTTAGTTTATGACCTTTATATAGTCACAAGATGGCTAAGTTAATATATTACATACTAAATAAAGGACATGTTACAAAAAATGTTCTATATATAAAATTACATTCTGTTAACTCTTCGAGATAAAGTCTATACAAATAGATAATAACCAATTAGCCGTAATTATAAATTAACGGAACGAACTAAAAGTCGGTCCGGGCAAATATTGGAGCGACAGACAAGTTCGTGGAACTTCGTGAAACTTCGGCAAAGTTCGGCAAAACTCGATGAGCTACAAATAGGCATCGGAATTAAGTTTCTTTGCCTTTTAATTATTTCTTCGGCAGGTGGGGACTTTGATCGGGCCCTTTCCCACTTTTGATTTTGCTCAAAATTCAACATAATTACGTTTACTCCGATTGCCCTTAAATGCAAGGATTGGGGAAATGACGACGTCTTCATTTAACTCTTTGTTTGAGTGACGAGGGACTGATTTGAAATGATATAGTTTAGTCATTTATATTTTTTTTAAATCTGTCGATGAAATACAAGATTTCATTTAATTTTGTTAACAATGCCAATGGTAAAAAATAAAAAAAAATGGCTCAGACCACATTAATATTTAAGGGTACGAAAAATAGATATTGGCCGATTCTCAGACCTACCCAATACGACATAAAATTTCATAAAAATCAGCCAATTCAGACAAGTTTAGCAACAAACACCGCTACACGACAATTTCATATTATTATTGACAATAAGAAAAACACAATTAAATAAATAACACTTAAACCCAATAACAAAAATCTGGCAGACAAGTGACGATCGAAACCCGATCGGCCATTTTAGACCCGATTTCGAATATGGAACAAAGATGGCACCGTGCCAAGCGCGAGCTGTCAGCGCTGAATGAACAAAACACGCTCGTTCATTCATTCGTTCGCAATCAATCGACGCGGATCATTTGACACATCTGCGGATTGTATCTTGGTCGGTTTGAGATCATTTATCTGAACTAAGAACTTCTATTCACAAATGAAGTATGTTTGTTTGTTTTTGATTAATTAAATCGCAATGGAGTATTAAGTATTATTTTTTTCATTTTTTTTCATTTTACTACCTATGAAGGATGCCACCTATACCCACTATGAAGGATAGATCTACTAGCATTTTAAGAACATTTCTCAATTTCCTGGCCACATTATCAATTATTTCCCTAAAGAGTCTGATAACCATTTTCAGTTATTTATTAAAACTCCAGGCATTCTAAAATATAAACCAAAAATTATAACAGTAAATTACAGGCAACAGTTTAATGATGAAAGCAGGAAAATGAGAATGATTGAAAAATTAGTTAAACTAATGAAGAGACTAGAATCATCAGTAAGAAAATCCCTACTAATATTATAAATGCGAAAGTAACTCTGTCTGTCTGTCTGTTACGCTTTCACGCTAGAACTACTGGACCGATTTATATGAAATTTGTTAAAAAGAGAGTCTGGAGCCTGAGAAAGGACATAGGCTACTTTTTAACCGACTGCAAAAAAGGAGGAGTTCCACGCGGACGAAGTCGCGGGAAGAAGCTAGTATAAGTATATACTGTTAAATTTCTCACGAATCATTAATGCTATTATGATACGTTTTGTCAGTATTTAAGTAACTTTGAAGTGCTCAGTTTAAAATTAAATTACTCTACAGCACTTAGGGGGGTTATTGGCAACTACCAATGCTTTTATCGCACCGCGCAACACAGACGGGACGATTTCTATCTGCTCTTAATAGAGTTTTAAGAGACCTTTATATGACTTGTGTTCTAATTGTATATTATAATAGTGCTTAAATGGAGGACTATCAGAATTAGGATTATTTTCTTACCGATATAAGAGCTTTACATGACTTTATTCAATTAGGTACGTTGTTGTATAAAGTTTTTAGAATTTCGCCTTTTTAGGTAATTTTTCGATTAAAATAGTATTTCAAAAAGTCAAGTTGTAGAATTGAAGGTTTTTATATCAATGACATTTTGCTTAAAAAGTGTACAGTTGACATTATCTAGTTGAGCTGTATAAAACCATCTGTTAGCACTCTTAAAACGTACAATTTATTTAGCGAAGTGTTAATCAATTTGGTAAATATTAAAATGATAATTCAATTGTAAATTTGAATAGTAATTGTCATTCATATTTTGAGTCTTTTTAAGCTATACGCCAGATAAAAGTGAGATTTTATAAAATACTAGCTTCTGCCCGCGACTTCGTCCGCGTGGAACTCCTCCTTTTTTCCAGTCGGTTAAAAAGTAGCCTATGTCCTTTCTCAGGCTCCAGACTTTCTCTGTACCAAATTTCATTTAAATCGGTCCAGTAGTTTTAGCGTGAAAGCGTAACAGACAGACAGACAGACAGACAGAGTTACTTTCGCATTTATAATATTAGTTAGGAGTGACAATTTAACTGTAAATTTGTATAGTAATCGGCTTCAATATTTTGAGTCTTTAAACGATGCCAGGTAAAAGAGACTTATAAAAGAGGATTCTTTTATTATCTTCACAAGTACATACAAGTATGAATGTGCGAAAAATACCCAAGCTTTATAAAGGTGTGAAAATATACCCAATCACTTAAAATCGAGGTTGACCGAATTTGCATTTTCTAAGCTCAACCGAGCCTATGATTATAGGCTAAGCTTGCGTTTAGACAATATTTAAAACGGCTCATTTAGATGTTTATCTTGTTCCCAGCATTGTTTTAAACTACAGTTAGTACACAGATGGACGGATCTACGCCTGTGTAAAGTAATTTGGATGTCGTACGCTTTAATATATTGTGGATAAAAGCGTAATGATAACGGACTTTCCTATTGAGATTAAAATGATAACGGAAATACTTTACAGTAATTGCTAAGTGTATTAACTAATTCATTTTAATATACTACTAAATTTCTGATGCCTGCGGTTATTACACATTGGAATGACACAAATAAGTGTTAGATTATCGGATGACGAATATGGATAGTGTAAAGTTTTCGAGACGTCAGCTAATAAAATAAAATATTGCAGGCAGAAGCTGGCACTATATAAATATGAAATACTATAGATAATTATACGCATTTTATTGAGTTTCAATATCAAATAAGTAAGCATAGACAAATATACCAAAAAAGCAGAAAGTTAATGAATACATTAATTAAAACGTTGAAAGTCTCATAAACATCGTGTAACAACAGTATACGACCCTTAAATAACCAAATACGATGGAACAAAAGTCAATAAACAATCGTATTCCGAGTTCGGTTGTGGAACAGTTCGGTGGAACAGTTCGCAACGAGTGGCGAGTGCTGAGCGCGATTGGAACGAAACTACGCGATTGAACTTTAGAGACTAGATTCAGATTGTTCGTGTAGACGCGACTTTATTTTTTCCGTGACGGTAATCATCGAAAAAAAAATGTGTTATGAATATAGGAGAAGCTTTCGAAACGTTATCAAATAAAATACCAAGTTAATTTCGTTATAGTTGTTTTGTTCCAATATGTAATAACCGTGAAAGCTGTACTTTTATAAAATCTAAGACGAATTCTTTATAAGTATTTCCTAATCTCATATACATACATATTATAAAAATAAGTTTTTTTTTGTCGTCAATCATGCTATAATATATAATGATAATAATATCATTATATATTATATAAAAGATTTTATAAAAGTACATTTTCCAAGTTCCATATTTTTTATAATACCTAAAATATACAACATAAATAAGTACGTCATTTTTCTTGATATATCCCCAGCCTCACTGAGGACGCGTTTCCACCTAAACCTATTTTCCCTTCTATTTTAAATCTCTTTCCGTGCAGGTGTGAGCATATTATATTGACTCGGAGTTGCTAACTCAATATTAGTTTATTAATGCACGACGAAGCCGATTTAGTTACAACTTTCCCCGCCTTTTACACCCTTTAGTCGTATAAAGGTCGTATAGTGGACTTATAGTTATATTGGAAATTTGTTAACGCGATTCTGTTGTTTAAACAGAGTATATGTCGGAAAGATTTAGTACAGAAAGTAAAATTTGTATTGTATACGTGTTCAAAGCTTGTTAGAAATTATACATTCTTACAAGTAAACTGTCTGTCTGTTAAGATAATGTATTTCTGTTAACTTGTTTATAAGTAAATAAATATCTTTGGACAATTCTCACCAATTATCTAGTCCCATTTTAAGCAAAGCTTGTGTTATGGGTACTAGACAACGGATAAATATACATAAATACATATAAGACATCCAAGACTCAGGTACAGATGCCAGTGCTCATTACATTGACATCTGCCCCTAGCGGCATTCGAACCCGCAACCTCCGGTTTCGTAGTCAGGGCCACTGACCACTAGACCAACAGGCCGTCATGGTTCCCGTTAACTTGAAACTTACTGAAGAATGCATCAAGCTAAAGCACTACGCAACTAGGTCAGTTAGGTCATCGATTTTCTGAAAACATAACTCTAAAAGTCATTAAACAACATCTCTATTCGAAACCAATTTCGCAAATTGAACGTCACTACGGAACGAAACCGAGCAAAGTCGAAAATTACCGAAAACACACGAGAATTCAAATGTGGAACGCCCGGATGGCCAATCGGATTATCATCCTACATGTATAAAAGACGAAAATTCCCGCTTCTTACCCCTTCCACCCGGCGCCCCCTAATGGCAACAGCACTTGGATTCATTAGCAAATTACAAACCGGATGAGTCCGAAGTTAGGAAAATTCAATATCTAATAATGATCCCGGTACCTGTCTATCGATGGAACTCCACAATTCGAATTTCCAACGCGTCCTATTTGAATTTGTCAATCCGAGTTTGAGTTCGTTCCGAATTTAACTGAATTGAATTATTTAGTTTTCGATTGGTGTCTGTTTGGGTTTTGTTTTGCTACCTGTGGTTGGGTTTTCTTTTCAAAACGTTTGATCAACGCGTATTCTAATTTCGTTCGTCAAGTGTTGAGTGTCGGTCGATTTTTCAAATATTTTAGCGCGAGATTAACTTTTTCTCTGTCGTAACGCGTTTCCTTCTTGTCTACGGGCTTCGTAAATAAAACTCTTGGAGGTAATTCGATGCGCGCGGCAAATTAAAACTGACATTGAGAGATTAAGAGCGTACCTTGAGTGTGTTCGTATCGACGGAGCGGAATAGAAAAACGTTTTTATCGCCTACGCAATTTGTGTTTCGGATAGTAATTAATTTAGTCTTGGAAATTTATGAAAAAAGTAAATTGATTTTGGAATGAAACTTTGACGGATTTAACTTTCGTATTTTATTTTTATTCGGAGCCTTTACAGATTCCATAATCGTAGCACGACTGAGCTGAAGTCTTAAGCTTTTTATTGATTTTGTTGCTGAAATTCTAAATTTTCTGTCCAGTGAAAGCCTTAAACCCCGATTTCATCGACAGACCCGTAACAAAGGCACCCTTATCATATTTATTTTATTTTATTTCAATTGAGTTAATCCTTTCCATTAATTAGTGACCGTCGGACCGCGGGTTCGACCCTCGGCGAGGTATCTTCGATGCATATACATATGCAAGTCTGGGGTATCTTTTTATTCAGCTATGAAATTATTTGCTTATTTGAGCATGAATATTGTGATTTTAAAGATGGCGGCTTTACCGTCTGACGTTGACAGTTGCACATAGACAAGACTTTTATTAAATAAAGCCAGCCATTCACGAACAGTTTTGACGTAAGTAACTGATACAAAAATGTCTTTGGATGTCCAATTAGGTTGACATGTCGCGTTGGAACGAAACTTCACAATTCAATGTCACATTAGATCTAGATGAGTATCTGAGATTTTTTTTTGAATTGTCATTTCTTAGATTTAACTGATATATTGTCTAGGTAAAAATTGTGTAATATCTAAAAAAAAATAGAAAAATCTTTTTTAAAAACTGATATGCGTACGAAAAGAATAAATATCTAAATAAATAAATATCTTTGGACAATTCACACCAATTATCTAGTCCCATTTTAAGCAAAGCTTGTGTTATGGGTACTAGACAACGGATAAATATACATAAATACATATAAGACATCCAAGACTCAGGTACAGATGCCAGTGCTCATCACATTGACATCTGCCCCTAGCGGGATTCGAACCCGCAACCTCCGGTTTCGTAGTCAGGGCCTCTGACCACTAGACCAACAGGCCGTCATCAGAATAACGCAGTTCCACAAAAATGACAGCATTATTCATTACGGTATAGTTTACGTAAAAACCCATATTTAGTAAAATACTTTTTATCTGATTTCATATATCATAATAATTGAACGAGTTGCTTTAATTATCTGATTTTTTATTCGGTGTTAAATTCCACGGTGCGTGGTAACCGTTGCTTTTATTTCGGCAAATTAACTAAAATCATTTTTTAATTTTAACGTGAGTATTTGTTTTAAAATACATTAACTTTATTTTAATGTCCTACGTAGCCTTGGATGTTCATTAATTGGTTTTATCAATTTTAACTAATTTATAAACACATTGGAATGAAACAACTATTAACGGATTTAACTCGCGTATTTTTTATTTTATTTTATTAGCTGACGTTTCGGATTCTTTACAGTTTCCATAATCGTAGCACGACTGAGCTGACAATAGTCTAACGCTAAAGTGATTTAATCAGTTTCATTCCAATGTGTAATAACCGCGAAGGCATCAGAAATTATTAATTTATAAACACTTTAAAAAATCATGTTTCTTGTATGGCCCCTTTAAATATTTATTTCATTTTGTTTTTTAGTATTTGTTCCTATAGTGGCAACAGAAATACATCATCTGTGAAAATTTCAACACGTTTCATGAGATACATGGTGATAGACAGACGGACAGAAAGTCTCGACAAGGTCCCGTTTTACCCTTAGCTTACGGAACCTTAAAAATTAATCCATACCTACTAATATTATAAATGCGAAAGTAACTCTGTCTGTCTGTCTGTCTATTACGCTTTCACGCTAAAACTACTCGACCGATTTAAATGAAATTTGGTACAAAGAAAGTCTGGAGCCTGAGAAAGGACATAGGCTACTTTTTAACCGACTGCAAAAAAGGAGGAGTTCCACGCGGACGAAGTTGCGGGCAGAAGCTAGTATAAGTATATATGTATACAGAAAGTCACACACAATCATGTAGATTTTCTTACTGTTATTACCTAACCCACTACTAGACACTTTTTATAACTGAATAGGTAATTGAACACCCTTTTATAACCGTTATACAGCTTATAAAACTTTGCTACTGATTAGATATTGGGTCAAATTTTTTTTTAATGATTAAGAGGGACGTTGTATTTATGTACTGATCATAGATACTGACATTACTGTCAGTGAGTCAGTAGGAACTTTGCCAAATCATCTGTCAGTTCAAAGTAAATCATTAATTTTTGTACCACTACAAATATGACATATTTAAGGTTAGTTTTTTCTATAATGACCACTGATTTGGTATTGACTCGTTAAAATAACACTTTTTTTAAATATATAATAGTATAGAATAGTAATAGTTATGTAAGTAAATGACTTTTTTAAACACAGCCATAAATTGGATTGATTGCCTTTAATATTTAATTATTAAAAAGCACTCATTTCCCTTATTATAAAATCACAGTAAGCAATTTTCAGTTTCACAAATTAACCTCAAACAAACGAACGTAAAATACCTGTCCTACTTTTACTGTCACCTATAAGTACCTAGAACAAATTTAAATTCAAGAAAATATACCAAATCTATTAAAACAATAGCATGGAACAATGCGATCGGGACCCAATCCCATTCATTGGGATTAATCAATCAATTGTTCCATCTGGAACACCAGAGACGAACCTTCAAACAAAACTTTCAAACAATGGAACTCATTTACAAATGAACTTATTGGCTGTTCGGACCGTTGATAATTCAGTGAATTTATTAACAAATCAAATATTGATGTTTGATCATCCCTGTTGTGATTTAAAACTTTTGGTATAGAATCACTACATAGTATACTAGCGGTTCGCCCCGGTTTCGCACGGATCCCTAATTTTTTTCAAAATATTCTATAGCCTATGTTACTCAGAGTGAACGTAGCTTCCTAACAGTGAAAGAAATATTAAAATCGGTCCAGTAGTTTTTGAGCCTATTCATTACAAACATACAAAAACATGTACAAATCTTTCCTCTTTATAATATTAGTATAGAAAACAAAGTCGCTTTTTCTGGCCCTAGGTATATCCCTATGTACGCTGAAATCTTTAAAACTACGAAATTTTTATGCGGTTTTTTTTAATAGAAGAGTGATTCAAGAGGAAAGTTTATAAACGTGTGAAGCCGGTGCGAATCGCTAGTTATTTATATAAACATTCTCGGTATTCGTGTGACATTTGTGACCAGTGGTAGCCATAATAATATGTTTTAATTCGAAACTTTTGTGCAAATATTATTTAATCTAACATTTGTGAACTATTCTCGTATCGTGTTATGTTTTGTTAATGAAATACGCGAGTCAAATCCGTTTATAATTGTTTTATTCCAACGTATCTTAACTGTCAATCCTGGACTGAACAAGTTATTAATTCATTCAAAATATGAAACAATCCATGTAGGTATAGTTGTTTCAAGCCAATGTATAATTTCTGTTAATCCTAAATCGGAAACTAAGTTATTAATTCACCCAAAATATGAAATTCCTTGGCAAACACACAATTACGATCACCAATTAAAATGCAAGATTTCTTAAACAAATCTTAATGAATTCGAAAGTCAGTAGTTAGTTGCGCTTCAAGTATTATTTGTGAATTAGGCAACAATTAAAGCATTAGTCGATTTATTCATTGTTCGAATTATCTATACTTACCATCAGTTTTAGATAACGTTTGTTTGTGCAATATATTAGACTGGGGGCGATTTTCAAAGCCTTCTCACGTGGCAATTATAACGGTGTTTCTGTGAATGTTTTAGAACATTTCAATGGTTAACGATTGCTAACGAGTGTTCAAAACAAGTAACAGATCTTATACGACTCTTATATGACGTCAAGTTGTATATAGGTGATATAAGAAAATGTAGATTTAAAACAGCTTATAATTGCGTACTAAGTTAAATATATTGAGATTGACTGAGCTGACAATAATCTAACGTTTAAGTACTAGTTCAGCGTTAGAATTTTGTCAGAACTGTAAAGTTTTCGAAACGTCTGCAAATAAAATAAAATATGCAAATAAATCCCGTTATAGTTCTTTCATTAAAAATTAGGTATAGTTTTGTTCAATCACACGAAACTCATTCCAAATATGGGTACCTAAATATTTAATACAAATTAATTAAACTTATTAAAATTAAACATTTTATAATATTTACCACATGAATCAATGTCGATGATATCTCTAGCCGAATTTCCATACTTTCTAGCGACAATGATACTTTCTCACATTATACGAATCGCTATAAACCGGAGATTATAATTTAAAAAACTATGTTTAGGCTTCGGTAATTTTTAATGATACAAATTATATTTTTATGTCTCGGTTCACACAGCGGTGATTTTAAGTGTAACAGAACTTTCGTGATTTCTTAATGAATCTTAATCATTTTCACTGTTTAAACTTTCTAGTTCGGAAATGACTTTGACCGTTAAAAGTTGCCTACAATAGTTGTCTTTTGGTGAGAAATGTTGTGTTTTTTCGCGTCATTTACTAGTCATGGAATAATTTCATAATATATAGTATATTATTATAATAATTTATGATGCCATCGCGGTTATTATACTATTACATTGGAATGAAATAACTGAAAAAAGTCTTCAGCATAAGACTATTGTCAGCTCAGTCGTACTACGAATATGGAATCTGTAAAGGCTCCGAAACGTGAGCCAATAAAATAAAATACGCGAGTTGAATCTGTTTAAAGTTGTTAAATTCCAAAGAAGTTACATTTTTAAACAACAAAAATAGACAGAAAGTTCGCATTAGTCACTTGTGTACCAAATGATAGGCTGAACTGTAGGCAAATAGTGATGTGCTCGTTACCTAATCGATGAGTCATCGACAAGAGCTGATCAATCTGCTCAATTGAGTCTCAACCGACACTTACGTAACTATGACAAATCTTAACTGCACCGGCCCACGGCTGTAATCATAGACGATATTTAGGACAGATTTTTTAGGAGTCCGTGGTCAAGAAGTTTTAGATAAGACTTTTTTTATCAAATATAGGTACCTAATGAGATTTATCGATAACTAGCTGTGCCCGCGACTTCGTCCTCGTGAAATAGTAATAGTAATTCTTCATAAGGCTTTATATTTTACCCGTTTTTTACACATTTTCCACTGTTTATTCGCTCCTATTGGTCGCAGCATGATGTTCTATAGCCTAAAGCCTTCCTCGATAAGTGGTCTATCCAACAAAAAAAGAATTTTTGAATTCGAACCAGTAGTTCCTGAGATTAGCGCGTTCAAACAAACAAACAACTCTTCAGCTTTATAATATTAAGTATAGATTTCTTTGCTGAAGTATTTATTTAGTTCATATGACATTAGCTTTTTGTTCACGTTCTAATTTTGGTGAGTATTGATAATTATTTAGCATTAACAGTCAAACAGAAGAAGAACCTACCTACCTACTTTGGTACTTATTTACAGTTGTATTTTTATAGCACAGCTAATAAGTATAAATAAAGATGTTATGTTTTTTTATTTACATATAAAATACAGATAAAATGATCAATAATTACTTCGTCTAATTTGAAATACCATACTAATCCAATTATCTTGGTTTTCATCGAGAAACGCGCTATAAAATGCGTGTGCGCAGTAAGGTTGTATTCACACGGCACGGCGTGCGTAAAGCGACTTAATTAATTTACCGTAATAACTATGATTTTGTTTTATTATATGTAAATTGGGCGAAATGTATTTGTCTTTAATTTTATTGTAACGGTTGTAAAATTTATTTCACGTTCTATTTGCGTTTTTACGTTTAACATAATTAACAAAAAAAATTTTTTTTTTATCAGACATTTTTTTTAAATCACAGATCGATAAAGATCGATAGATCATCGCTTATGCACTTCCCCTTACTACGATGCTATCAGTTGCGGAGCCGCGTTGCGTATCGCATTTTTTGCTTTCCACTAATTACTATTAAACTTGTAATGTATACTTTGTTACTAATAACATCATTTTTCTATCAATCCATGCGTAAAACGCAGTAAAGTCATCACTTTATCATTACATCGGCCTGGAAATGTTTTTTTTATGTACTTTGATACACATGACTTATCTCATTATTTAAAGTAACACTTGGGACTCAATTTAAGAATTGGGACAATCTTAAAACATACAGATTTTAGGAGAAAACGCCGTTTTTTGATTCTGCTGGAATTCGACATTTATCTTTTTCATAATTTACAAAGATAACGGCAAAGTAAATTATAAGTAAACAGAGACTATTTGAAATAGCACAGCTTTATATAGTCAATTTTGACTTTAACCATTCCGCTAAAAAGTCAATAAATTCCATCATAGGACCATTTTCCAAGCGCAAATAACAGTATCGATAAAAGTGACAATTTTTGTTGATCCCTTCACTAAAACACAACTATCTCACACTTCTAAGTTATACGTTAAAATCTCTGTACTACACAGTAGAGCGGTGATAAAACCTTTCAATTTTCAATTTTATCGACGACATAAAACAAAAAGTATAATTGTGCAAAACGTCATAAAAAGGTAGGTAACTAAAAAGCGACCTCGAACCAATGCAGCTTCCGCCGAGATCGAACCGATTACCCCTGAATAGGCAGGAAACCACACAAAGCACTGAACTATGGGAACTGATAATTAGATTAAAAACATGTTAATTAAACAATTATTTGTTGGAATGTTTCCGCTTGACGCTATTCATGGTTTATTTGGTGGAAAATTCATTCATTGGGAAAATTTATTGGTTTAATTCAATTATCTCATTTTTTGCTACCTAATAAATTAAAATTCAAAACTGACACCTCCTTTTAACTTCCTGCTTCTTTAACTACCAAAAATATCGACTATGGAAGTATCAATTAATGTAAAGGACATTTTGCCGAAAATGAGTTATTTATATGGTTGTATTCAGAATTTTCTGCTCTTTCGAATGGTATCATTGAAATTTTGATATCTTGAAAAAAATGTCGTTTACCTTACACTTTTTTACCTTTTCTAAAATGATTTTTCTCTCATTTCGTGATGTAAAAGACATATCCTTAATTTACATTCAAATTATTTCACGTATAGCACAATACACTAAAAACTTGGCTTATACATTAATGGTAATTTCGCATTTCTTAACTAAATGTAAATTACTTTAAAGAATAAGTGAATATGCGATTCGTGTTGGCCTTTACTTTAATATGATAATAACTGGAGAGTGTATATTGTTTTTTACATCAACAAATTATAACGATTATAATCGGACTCTCTCTTTCTAACATACGGTAATACTTAATAAGAGTGAATAGAACGAACTACCATCACGTGCGTTGGATTTTTTTAAAATAGCCACATCGTCATTGTGGTTATTTATGTATTTTTGTGTATCTATATATAATATTAAGTATATAAATTTATGTATTTATTTATGTAGTGTAATATCTTCCTATTTTATATCGTATTTATCATATTATGTGTATTATTTATTTGCGCCTACACATGCTCTCTGTTCATTTCAAAGGTTGACTGGTAGAGAATGCCGTATGGCATTAAGTTCGCCTTTTGTACATAATTTAGTTTGTGCAATAAAGAATAAATAAATAAAATAGCCGCTGCGTTTATGGTGGCCAACGTATTCCTATTAGTCGAGGTCAGTGGTTCCTAACTTTTTAAATATTGTCACCCGTGGGACTTAGTAGGAAAACTGATTTTACCCTGGCCTTAAAATACAAACAATACATGTATTTTTATGTTAAATTTACCTTTCCTTATTAAGTTCTTTGTACACTGTAGACATACCTCAATGGAATCAAAGGCTTAACGGCCTAATAACATTCCCACAAGGTAGCCATATCTGGTATACAGAGTGATCCAAAAAAGCAAGAGTCAGGGTGCGGTATTTATGGAGAAGGACCGAAACTCGGGATTAGTGCCAGCCTCAAAAATATAGCCTCAATCTTTCAAAAAGAAGTCTATTTTATTAACAATTCTGCAGAGATTAGCATTGAAAGGAAACTCCAAAACCAGCACAACTACATTAACTCTGACAATCAAGCAGGCCTACTAGCACTGGATTTACTTAAAATAAATGTAGCTCTAAACTAGTTCGACTCTGTCAGAATTACCTAAACGACCAAAAAAGTCATACTTAGATGAGTTCCAGGGCATTCCAACATAAAAAGGTGCCAATATTCCTCTAATAGGCTCTAAACCAGTCTGCGGTATCATCAAGCAACAAGTCTATGAAGTACTCAACGAGGAATATAAACAAAAAGTAATGGAACTGATATCTACGTATGAACAGAAACAATTAAGTAAACTCATAAAAGGCTATTGCAATAATTTATATAAAGAACTGCTAGAGCTCAAAAGGCAAAATTCCTGTGCAGTAACCACAATTATTACCGGTCACTACAAACTCAACAAACATGCGCCTGAGGGAAGACCATACATGTAGGTTCTGCGAAGAGTCTGAGAAGACAGCCCTGCACAAGTGCACATACTATGCTCCTGTGGACCACTCATGCGGAAAAGAAGTGTCCATCTCGGTAGAAACGTGCTGCTCCCAGAAGAGATACAAGTACTCACGTCCCAAAGAATCTGGAACTTTCTGGAGTCAACGGGCATAAATAGTGAACTATAGACAACAAAAAGGGCCGGTATAATAGATTAGGAATGGTCGAAGCGCCACAAATGGGCCCACAAACTCAATAATAATAAAAGTTCATTGCTTCCCCTTTTAGAATAGTTAATTTACTCCCAGGTTCAGAACCACTGGTCTAGGAGTATACAAAACCTAATTTTCGACACTCACATGTAAATCAAAACCTACAGAATACCTCCTGTGAATTCAGAATCATGAAATTGGTACGAAGCAACACTTTTAGTACAGATAAAAGAAAAACTGCGAAAACTACAAATTTCTCGCCACATCATATAAAATAAAGGTTCGTTTTTCCTTTTGAGGTACGGAACCATAAAAAGATATATTTAAACTTATATACTCAATTTTTGACACTCGCAAGATAATCAAAACCTACAGGGTACCTCTCGTAAACTCAGAATCTTAAAATGTGGTACAAAGTAACGTTTGCATAGATATAAAGGAAAAAAAATACAGAAATTGATGCAACTAATGACGGCCTGTTGGTCTAGTGGTCAGAGGCCCTGACTACGAAACCGGAGGTTGCGGGTTCGAATCCCGCTAGGGGCAGATGTCATTGTGATGAGCACTGGCATCTGTACCTGAGTCTTGGATGTCTTATATGTATTTATGTATATTTATCTGTTGTCTAGTACCCATAACACAAGCTTTGCTTAAAATGGGACTAGATAATTGGTGTGAATTGTCTAAAGATATTTATTTATTAACTAATAATAATATAGCTATATGTATTATTATTATTCTGGTTGTGTATTACTTTATATGTAGGTAGGTGGATACCTTCTCATCGCTCAATAAATTATGGTATTAACTACTAGTCGATTTGAGGAATGTTTACTCTAAATTATGTTCAAAGGTGTTTAGTTCTGATTATTAACTTCTTTAACTAAAGAAAAATATTTTAAACAAAAGTCATCCTTATTCTTCATTAATAGAGTAGTGAATTCAATGGTGCTTGATACATAAACTCCAAGAAAATTATACTACATAAGACCTTTACGTTAAAATGACTTTCATTGTTTTCCATACTCATGTTAGTTACATTAACGCGTAAAAACATAAAACCTAAGCTTTTATAAAGTAAATGCCAACTGTAACAAAAAAATTAAGGTAAAGGACATGTTAACTCCGAAACCATACGTTGTTAACTTGAGATGATGTCATAGGTTAAAAAACGATGAAATTTTAACCAATTTTGCTCTAGGTTGTGTTAAAATAGCACCAATAGAAAAAAAGTTATGACCAGATTAATTTTCACAAAAACTTCTTTTCGCTCTCCTGAAAAACTGGATTTTGTCCTTTACAGCAATTGATACTTCCATAGTCGATATTTCTTTTACTAATTTATTATTTTCATTTTATTAAAACAAAATATCACCTTATCTCAAAATATGTACAGCAATCTTCAAGCAATTTCTTATATAATTTTATAATCCAATACATGACTAAATTAAGTCAATATTTACTTCCTTTTCTTAAAATAACACAATATTCATATCACAATATTTCATGACGACAACAATCTCAAAAAACCACTATCCAATAAATCACTTATCTTAACAAAACGGCTACATCAAAATCCACTCTACTTATCCTACTAAACCCCAAAAAAAAACTTACTCTATTCCTAAACTCCGTTTCTCTTGTTCCAGCGAGCCACCCTGGCCGAGAAAGAAGTAACAACCCTCAAGGAACAGTTGGCGACGAACAGCCCAGTAATCCAAGCCACTGTACCCAAGACTAATGGGTCTTTGGAACCCGCCCGGGACCAATCCACCGAGACCGGACTAGACCGGGGACTAGACCGGGGCCTTGACCGGGGCCTTGACCGGGGCCTAGACCGGTACAGTCCGAAAGAGAAAAGACAGAGTCCTGACATTGATGAGGAGATAGAGAAGATGGAGGAACGAAGGAGTAGTTCCTCGAGGAGTAGCCCGGTACAGGGCTTAGAGGGGGAATTAGCTGCTAAGGAGAAAGAGGTAAGATGCTTTGCGATTATGAATACTTACTGCCTTTTGATATTTTACAAATGCGAACGGGATGAAGGAAAAATGTAGGACATTGATGTAAGAGAACGAAAATTGATTACGTAAGAGACGTGACTTAGTTATCTTGAATTTTAATTGATTTTGTTTATCGTTAACGCAAAGTCTAAGGTGACATCCTGTTATAGGTTTCTCTCTTAGGATAGGATTTTAAAGAAAAATCATTTATTTAGAAATATTTGCAATAAGTAAAGTTGTGTTGTTATGTAGGTATATATTTGTATGATGGTAGTCCAATTTTAAATACAAGTATGTATGTAATCTCAATTGCACATAAAAGAATAAACACAGTTACCTACAGCTGATAATAGAAGTAGAAATAGCACGGTTATACTATCATGCAAAAATAGCACTTATCAGTATTGACAGAAAGCATTTTTTATCATAAGATGACAATGCTTCTTATTGCTAAGCCGTTTCAAATCCTTTAGTATGAAGGTCAATCGGTCAAGTAGTTGAAAGGATGCAGCAGCCTCGTATAGCACGCCGATCGAACGTAACGATCAATAAATCAATTACGAGGGGCGGCGCAATTGGGTTTGACAGCTAGATCTAGTGAGGGGGTGCCTATAGATCATTGATCGAAGGAAGTCATCGATAAAAAAGGATTTAATAATTTGTTTTTTTTTTTATTTGTAGTTAGATGATACTTTTGAACTAATTAAGTACCTACCTATTACTATTTTTAAAATTTTAAGTTTAGGTACCGTTTTCTTAATACGTATTTTTTTTACTTTATTGTATCATACTTCAAATTTGAATCCATTACCTTTTTCATCTCCGATCGATTTCCGCCAAAAACAAACTACCTATTCTAAGTTCAAAAACGACAACTCAATCCAAAATCCCGATACTTAACAATCATTCATTCCACATTCAAAAAGTTCGAATACTATTCTAAATTCAAACCGCACCATCGACAATCACTAGTGATGGGCCGTGCCGTCACTAGTGAAGGGGAACAGGATACGTTCAATGGAATGATGGATCGCACTGATAATCCTTGCACCGAATAAATATCTTCACTAATAGCAGTTGCTTAACTCTTTATTTATGACGTGGATTGTCAATTGGATTCGGTTACAGTTCAGATTCGTTCATTGATTCGATTTATTGGTTAATACGATTGATATCTTTTTAACTGAATTAGTATTTTTTGATGAAATCACGCTTGACACAGATTTGACGGCGAACACGATTTTATTGTAACTGGCGTTTTATTAGGTACCTACTAATGGTAGTACCTACATGACCAAATTAATATACTGAAAATATCTAGATAGACTTAAATAGAATGCTACAATGACTCATATAAGTATGTATATCATATAAGTATGGATAAAACATTAGTAAATAATAACTGTTTCATAAACTTAAATTTATTACCACTTGATTCTCACTTAAAAGTAAATATATCAAAACGCCACCATGTGATCAATCAATCAATCAATATTATCGATCAATTAACGCTGGCAACCCAGTGACGCTGCGTTTCGTTCAATTTAGCTATCGCCTGGCAACATTACTGCCCACACAAATATCCGGCATTTCGTGACTCTATGGCCGAGGAATGTGTTTCATTGCTTAATCTGTGACAATTTTGTTATAAATTTAAAATGACGTTCGAAAATATGAACAGTGAATTTCTATTCATTTATCATTCCGAATTGAAACGTTTTTTCACTGTTAGGTATATACAGTGAAACCTGGTTAACTGGGTCTTCCAAGGGACCTGTAAATTAGTCTCACTTAAAGAGGTATTCCACTTACACAGTGTCCCAGATATCTAGGTATAAAAAAATACCTGTCTCATTTACAGAGGGTTTCATTAACAGAGGTAAGAAAAGAGGTAATCTCTGTTATAGAGGTGTATTCAATAAAGCAACGTATTTATTTTGTAAACAATTCACTATTTTCCATAAAAAATATCAAAAATGTGGTTTAAAGACAGTTCTCCTGAAACTAATAATTCATTGTTGACGTTTACAAAATTATTAAAAGTTGGAGGCAGATTATTTTACTGATTCGGGTACTGACGTTAATTTTAGTTTTTTTTCGTAATAATAAAGACTTTGTCCTCGTTTCGGTCTTTTTTAAATAAATACCCGATTAATAGAGAAACCGCATTAAAACTAAGTTATATAATGGCCGATTTAGAGAAGTTCGAGTAGGTAAAAGAGAGAGGAGACATCCGAGGTCCGAGGTAGCCTATGTGTACCTACTGACTTTATCCCAGTTACAGAGATAAATACACGCGACTTCTCAATTATAGAGGTAATTATGACAAGAAAATAGAAATAACTTATCCCAGATATAGAGGTTGCTTTTGTCTTACTAACAGAGGTAATTCATAGCCGTAGTGCCGGGACCTCATCATGTGTTCCAGATATGGAGGTTTTTCACTTATCCAGGTCCCTCTTAAACAAGTTTCACTGTACTTACAATATTAAGTTCTTTAATCAATGCTCTTACACTAAAAAGGCATTTCATCATTCACAAGAATCCAAGTTTTCACTAAAAACACGAACTAGCACAAAGGCGGTCTGAAAAAACAAAAAATAGCCCCCGTTTGAGAGCTCTCAGCGCCGAATGGCGCAAATTCGAAAGATAAAACCAGTAGCAAGTTCCATTCATTCACTCATTTATTTATTCATTCACTCATTACGCATTGAATCCCCAAAATTGAGATGAATGCTGCACCTTGTTATTTCTATTGAATCGCTCGAATGCTCTCGACTGACCGAGCGTGTTCCTCTTGTTGGATCTTGTAAGTGCTGAATTCGAAAATTTAAATTTGGAAAGGGTTTATGTTTTCGGTATTCGAAATTTGATTCAATATTAATGTTCACTCACTCGTTTAGAATATTTCCATTACCTACTTGTTATTTTTTTATATTGTCCCGTGGTAGTTAGGTACATTTTTTCTAAAACGTGAATTTATTTTTGTCTCCTAGTTATAAACTTCGAAGGCAGTTCTTAGTAATTGTGAAACCTATGAAATATCAATTTCGAATTTCTTGCCGACGTTTTACAGGTTTTAATAATCGACTCCATCGATCGGAAATCAAACGGAAGCCGCAAAAATCGAGATTCTATTCAAATTTCGAGTGAATGAAAAAGTTTTAAACGGCGGAAAGCAGAAACAATAGGGCCAACCTGTAGGTATTTATTTAAAAAAAAGAGTTCGTTCTCTATGGGATTGGCGAGTTCTCTATTAACAGTATTGAGGGGACAAAGTTACTTTTTCCTTTCACTTTGTTTTTTCAACATCTTACCCGTTTTAATTAAGTTCTGTAAAGGGGTACAAGTTCGCGTAATGTTATTTCTTTTTGATGACGTTCGATAAACGATTCAGTTTCGAAACAACTTTTTTGATTAGGCTCCCTCTGGATCGGTTTTGATCGCCGCACTGATTTGATTAAACTTTTCTTATAATCTGGTCTGAATCCATCCCGGGCGAGGACAAGACAGCTTTACGCACCTGACTCGTAAACAGTGGCGTAATAAAATATTAAAAACACACGTTTAGTATCGAAAGCATGGACTATTTAACTCGCGGAGGCAATAATAGCGGTTCATAAATCATAAACACCTTTATTTGGAGGCGATAAAATCTACTTTCATGTCTCATAGATGGCGCTGCGTTCTTTAATGCCACGCGGCACATGAAAGACAGATGACGCTATTTTTGTCTCCAAAACGAAAACACTCGAAATTAGTTTATGACGTCTGTCTGTCGTTCGATTTATTTTAATTTTGTTATTTTCGGTCGGAGCGCATTTCTCTTATTAAGCCTGGACGTCGTAAACCGGTGCGGTTCGACAGTGAATTATATTTAACTCGTTTGACTAATGATATGGAGGTGGGAAACACTATTTTAGATACATTGACACTTATCGATGGTCGGTACTCGTGGCGGCGGAGTGCGAGCGGCGCCGCGGCGCGGGTAGACGCTGCGTCGACGCAAATAGTCGAATGATGTCGGGATTGAGTCGTCCGCGGTCCGGAGAGGAAGCGGCGCGGCGTCGGACCGCGGCCCAGCGAGTCAATCAAAGAGAAAGCACCGAATCTCATACGAATGTCGACAAGAGAGGCAATCAACCGCCATCAAACGCAACCTATCATCTTGTCAGAATCGGCACGCACGATAATTTAATAACAAAAAAACCTAGTAGACCCCCATTACGGGGCGAAGGCAGAACAGTACCTTAAGTACAAGGCAGTAAGACGGCTAGAGGCGACCGTAATTACGGCCCCGACACGCGAGCAACATGAAAGCAAATGTCAAGCTCACATATTTATTTCCAAGTATTGAATGCGGCCGTTTCTCAGAAGATTCGACGTAAACATCATCGTGTCGATGATGAAAGCGATCTGCTTCTTTGTACTCGATGCTGATTAGTCTAATTTTAGGAGATAAAAAAATGTAATTCGTGTACCGTGACAACGCTCCGTGGCCGGCGACGCTATCCGGCCGCGGCCGCGCCGACTCTTTAATAATCTCATAATTAACTGAACGCGCCGGTGTATTTATACCGCGTCGATATTCAGAAGCCGACTCGATAGATTCATGGCAGGGAACATCAAAGACGCTACATTAATCATAACTCACATCAATCGCCGGTGCTGTTTTGTTTTTATTGTTAATCAGTATTAAAAAGCGACAGGGAGCATGAATCAAGCGCGCGCCTCGAGACGTCACCGCGCGCGATAAATTCGTGAAATGTAAACAAAAAAGGAGCGCCGCGATTAGACCACCCGGCGGCGCACCTGTTGCGTCTATTAGCGGCCGGTCCGGCGCCGGACCACGCCGGACCGCGCCGGACCACGCCGGACCGCGCCGGACACCGCCGGACGCGGCCCACCGATACCATCCGCCGTATATCAATTCCTGCGAAGCGTTAAGAAAAATCACAAGAGTAAAGCGAGACGAGATGCGATCAAACGGCCGCTCCGCGCAAATGATCCGTGGAATTTCATTTTTAATTTCGACGTAAGTGCGACTACGTGCTAATAAAAGTTATAATTCCTACGAAGTGATATTTACGCGCGTCTGGCTTCCATCGTTTACGATCGTCAACAGTTACATATTTAATGTTCGATGTTTATCAACAATTCTTTCTTATGCAGGTTTTAGTGGGGCGATAAATTATGTATCTTCAAAGAGTTGATTATTTTCGAACTTTTTTGTTTTCCGTTGTGATCCCGGCACGGCACGGGGTTATTAAGTACGAGTCGCGTATCGAGAGCGGTTAATATTCGTAGATAAGGTTAGGTACAGATAACGTTTTCGACAGCGATGCCAAGTCGATTAAATTATTTAATGACATCATTTTATGTACATTTAGTCACGCGTTAGTCAGTAACACACAACTGACTCAGTCGAAATCTCTGAAATAATGACACACCGTTTCACAAATCTTTTATTTTTCGATATTATATTCGACCTAACGTCGTTAAGCGACACATCTGTTTCTACTATATTTCGGGCGCCATCTTTGAGATGTCATATGGAAGAGACATATTCGATTACAGATATAATTGATTTAACATTGAACAACCCAGATTGTTTCAACAACGTTTCGTGACGGGTTTATGAAGTAAGAATAGTTTATGGACATTAACCTGTATGAGTGAATGAATACGAGGTACATCGTAAACAGTAATGCTATTACGAATCGATTAATATTAATAACAATCAACAGCTTGCCCGTTACTTATTGGGATCCCATTCAACTCTATAACCTCCTAATACGAAGCAAAAACAACCATTTATCATTCTGATAAGATTCCAATTTCAATACCTCGTGAACCTAAACATTCAATCTACACTTACGAATGTTAACCTTATATTAACACACTCAAAGTTCATAATTGGATGTAGGTACAAATTCCACCATATGCCGGTTTTAGTGGCGGGTGTAACGTGAAACGCCAATCAATCGATATTGTACTTCAATATGATAACATAGAGTCCCTTTTCAATTGAGGCTCTATCGCAGTGTACCACACGTGTTCAGAATATGTCAATTCATTACAAACTTTGCTACTTGGATGATTTGTGACGTCACGAATAATGGAATATCTGTTCGGAGCTATTAGTGGGTTATTGTTCGATACCCGGTTTCTAAGTAATTGACGAATTTCGACACAGAACCGGCTTTCTGTTTAATTAAACGTTGTACATTGTCGGTTATCGGTTTTGTTTTAGATGTGTCGTGGTTTTGTTTGTTTCGTTATCGTCAAGAGAGCGTTGTCTTCACTAATCATTACAGCGTTGTATAAATTCTAATCTTCTAAGAAAAGTGATGAATTGGGATTCTAACTTCGTGAGTCTAGTGTGAAAAATATAACGAAATCAGATATTGTTTTAGCATATTCAATTTGCATTTTTTTTATAATACACTAGCGGTTCGCGCCGGCTTTGCACGGATCCCTTTTTTCTTCAAAATATTCTATAGCCTATGTTACTTAGGGTGAACGTAGCTTCCCAACAGTGAAAGAATTATTAAAATCGGTCCAGTAGTTTTTGAGTATATTCATTATAAACATACAAACATACAAAATAAGTACAAATCTTTCCTCTTTATAATATTAGTAGGTATAGATAATACATTGTTGTCATCTGCATTGTGTCTAAAATTGATTTAAATTAGTCCTTAATAAATAAGACTTCATCAAAACTCTACCTGAAAGTTTAACCCTCAAATGCAACCCCGCCGCGTCCAGACCAGTACCATTGTTCTTATTAAAATTAATGCAAGAATCAATCAATTTCAACTTTTCCCCCACTTTTAATGGAATAACATTTTTCTCCCCCACCAAGACAATGGTGAAATATTAATATTAAAAAATCTAAACAATAGGTGTTGTTAATTTACTTATTAAGTATTCATGGCGCCCCCCTATTCGGTACCCGGGGGAAGGGAGGTTGTAGTTGAGATATTCGGAATATTAATATAGGAATCCTTTGATACATTTCACGGTATTGATGATTTTAATACAAATGACTTTATTAAAAGATGCCAAGGATTTTTTTTATCTTTATGTGTTGCCGACACGCGATTAACATCTTAATGGGCGTATTAATAGAATATAATTTGGAATAGATTTAAAGATACACGAGAGAGTGTAAAAATGAATACGTAATTTTTCGAGTAAATTAGTTATTATGAATTTGGGTAGATATTAAGTTAAACTATACCTAAGTAAGTATTTGAAGTTATTCACATTGATAAAAAATGTTACAGAATAAACACAATAAATTTCTGATGCTTAACGCTGATTAACGCTGAAGAACGTTAAGTACATAGGTACTTAACGTTCATGCTAACATCATGCTACGGAGAACAGTAAAGTTTTCGAAACGTCAGCAAATAATGCGCGAATTCAGTCCGTTATAATTATTCCATTCAAAAGTGTAATAAACCGCGAAGCATCAGAAGTTAAAAAAAATGAAATTTAAAACTAATAATAATTAAACTAAGTATTAAGACCGGTGCAGATGTGTATTATAAATCAGGGAAATTGTAATAAATCGAACACAAAGGAGATGGACAAAAAAAACCGATAATTTTAATAATATGAATGACAAAAGTGACCACGTGTCGGGGTCAGAACTGGTTTCAACCGGTTCTCAATAAAACACCATTCAATCGAATTTCATACGTCACGCGAAACAACGAAACTGTCACAAGCCAATACACACCTTAGTACCTAAATTTAAAGTCTATTTTTATGTGTGGTGACGTTTGTAAAAATGTTTTTTTAAAGTCTACGCCATTCAGGACCAGGGTTTATGTCCAGCTGCCCTTAATCGAACGATCTATTGATGTTTTTGTCTATGGCGAATCACTGGTCTTTTTTGTTATTAGAATATCTTTTTTTTTTTACGAATTTAGCTTATATTTGGCATTTTAAAATAAATGTTTGCCGACTGAGTTGACTATAGTCTAACACTAACATAGTTAGACTATTCTTTTTGAAGAATAAACATAAAATTAATACGCGTGGCTTAAATTAGTTATAGTTGTTTTATTCCAATGTGTTATAACAGAGAAGGAATCAAAAATTATTATTTACATCAAAAAAATCAAGTTGTTAAAATCCTATTAATATTATAAACGCAAAAGTTTGTTAAAATGTATAGATATGTTTGTGCCTCTTTCACGCAAAAACTACTGAATTGATTTTGATAAAATTTCACAACAATAGAGCTTTAACATCAAAATATCATATAGGCTATATTTTACAACGACATTGTGTAATTTACACATCGTGTGCAAAGTCGCGGGCGTAAGCTAGTGCAATAACCGCAGAATCAGAAATTATTTGAAATATCAAGAGGGTGTCAAAATATCGCCAACAAGTGCTAAATAGATGCAAGACTGAATTCCCAATTAAATATTCGAAACAAAGGCGTCAAAAGAAATCTGGAATAAATTATTTTTTTCACCACTTCATTGTTTCTGGACCATTCGTTAATATTAATTTTGGTAGACGGATCGTTTAATGTTTTTTTTAATTCCTTTGTTATTGTAATACGCCGATACCTCAAAGGGTGAGTTGGGAATGTAAAAAATATAAGTAAAAGTAAGTAAGTACTTATAAACTTTTGCAATAGTGTTTATGTTACTAAATAACAAAATACATATCTAAATAAATTATATACATACATAAAAGCGTGAGAACTCTGCATTTAAAGCTACTTCCATATAGGTATCAATAATATGTTTTCTATAGGTTCAAAGATTGGCTGGTAGAGAAAACCGGGTTGCATTAAGATCGCCTTTTATATACCCAGGTTAAGATTTATACAATGAAATAAAAAAATAAGAAGGTAGAGAATGCCGTATGGCATTAAGTCCACCTTTCGTAGATTTGGTTTTTTGTGCAATATAAATCCATAAATGATATA
This sequence comes from Polylopha cassiicola, assembly GCA_038024825.1. NCBI lineage: Eukaryota > Metazoa > Arthropoda > Insecta > Lepidoptera > Tortricidae > Polylopha > Polylopha cassiicola. The sequence continues at coordinate 4,908,709 of CP149062.1, forward strand.
CTTACAAAATTTAGGTAAAAACACTCTTGACAAGAATCGAACCTATAACCTCACAGATCAACATAAATAAAAACACTTGAATTTAACACTTACAATAATTTCTGATGCCTTCGCGGTTATTACACATTGGAATGAAACAACTGTTAACGGATTTAACTCGCGTATTTTTTATTTTATTTTATTAGCTGACGTTTCGGATTCTTTACAGTTTCTTTAGACTTTAGCGTTAGACTATTGTCAGCTCAGTCGTGATACGATTATGGAAACTGTAAAGAATCCGAAACGTCAGTTAATAAAATAAAATAAAAAATACGCGAGTTAAATCCATTAACAGTTGTTTCATTCCAATGTTAACACTTACAAGTCACGTATATAAGATTACAAGTGACGCAATATTAGCGCGTGTGCTGAAAAATCGATATACCTAAAGCATTAATTATAAAAATAATCAGAAATAAGTCAACGGCCGTTATCTCAGGTTAAAAGTTTATCTGTCAAACTACAGAGATGCTGTCAAAACTTTTACTGTGAAAAGTTTTTTTTTTCATTCGTCAAAGCTAGAATTTTTTTTTGTTCAACAAGTTAATTAACGAATTCTAGGTATCGTCATTAAGAATCTTCCATGGACTACTACAAATATTTCAAAATCAAAATCGGTCCAACCATTCTCGAGTTTCAGCGAGTAACAATCTGCCTAATATTCACAAAACTTAAATATACGTTAATCATAAAACGTACTATGTTTTTCAATTAATATTTCGTAAATCCAAGTATTTTTAAGAGTTAAAAAAAAATGTCGTACAATTATAATCTAAAAAAAAAAAAATACCTATCTATACTGGACTTTGGTACCGTCCAATCAAGCCGACGAAATTACATAAGTACAAAAGTTTGAGAAGACCGAACCATAAACAACCGATCGATTTTCGCCAACTAATTATAATAAACAATTTGTATTAGCACAGATAACAGACCGTAAAACTGCGTTATTTTGCCCATTGAACCTATCTTTGCCCAAGTCAGAACTTTTGATAAAAACTGAAATAAAACAAATATGGCCAAATGCACACTGTTTTTTTAATGTTTAGTAGAAAGTTGACTATATCTGCTGTCAATGTCGATAAATGACCTTGTCGTACCGTACTGTAGTTGCTAGTTAGCCGCAGTTAAAGATGAGGGTGTTTTTTGGCGGGCCAAAATACTTCCAAAAACTTCTGTCCTAAATCTTTGTACGATGTCTCTACTGGTATTGATTTTTGACAGTTACAACTTTATAGGTAATGATGGTGAAAGACAAAGACTCAGTACTTTATCTCTATTATATTCGGATTTATAGCGATGGGTAATGTCATATCCATATTTCAGGCTCACTTTTGACGACTTTGCCCAGTACAATTTTACCCCTAGGGTTGTCTCTTAAGATTTGTTATCAGAATTTAAAAAAAGATGAACAGTATACATGTCTGATTTTGAACCCGTTTTTATTGTATTGGTAATTGAAATATTCTCAATAAAATAATATAACAATAGACAGTACATTTTTATGAGTACTTTTGTTTTAATTTCAAGTTTTATTATCTTTGTCGCTGGAAAAAGTATCGTTTTGTATTTCTTTTGAGTTTTTTTATTGAGTATAATAGTAAAGAGTTGATTAATAATGAGCCTTTTTATATTTTAATGGCAGCGATAATGTTAAAATACATTACCCTCCTTTTTCTTCATCTAGTTAAGTGTTGACAACCCTAATTCGTTTACACTTTTGTATGGAGCGGCGCACAAAAAGGGTTTGGAATTTTGCCCACTAAAGTTTGGGATAGAAGGCCACGTCAAAAAATAATTATAATCTTATACAATGAGTTTATAGTTATTCTATATCTTAGGTTTTAAGGCTCATGGTAATACAGCTTAAAATGCCAAAGCTATTACCGTTTAGACGAAAGTGGGCAAACCAGGAGAAAAGACAATTTTTTGGCCCTGTTATTTTAATAGCTTATTTCACCCATAAATAACTGTATTATTAAAGTAATTTCTTCACACATACCAAGAACCATATGCAAAGATGTATTTGGTAAAGACTCCTCATTTAAAAGGCCACGATAAATATGAGAAAAAGATCAATCTAAATCAAAACCGGCAAAAAGCGGGCCAAAACGTGAAGTTTGACGGGATAGTTCCTATTTTGTTTAAATTTCGAACATATCACAAGTGACGGTTGCGGATATCGCTCGCATCCGCTCGGGCGCGATTATTTTCGAATATGGAACGATTGTGTATTGGAAACTAATTTAAATGAGATTCTTAATTTAAACAATTGGTGTCGAGATTTCGGCCATTTTTAAAAACACAGGGTGAGTCAAGAGTGAATCAATAATCGATACTTTCTTTGATTCAAAAAGTTGTGTCTTATTTTTTTATTTCGTTAACAAATAACGTTTGTTTTGTGAAACTAATAAATAAACCAATTACAGTACGAATTCAATTAACTCCATCGATAAACAGAAATAGAACAATACAACTAGAAACAAAACATTTCGATTCACCATCCCGTTTATAAGACATTAAGCAATTTACCTAATGTCTTTCTATTTCACACTATGCTCAAAATTGAACCCAGTTTCTTAATCAATAAGATTGACATTCAATCGAAGATTACGTTTGTCCTTGAGATATCTCTTCACAAGTATAACGTGATAAACATTTCCGAGTTTGTATCAATTTGAGCCGTAAGTTTGTAAGAATAGGGTTGTTTTCCGATTGTGTTTTCTTTGTTAGTTGTTTCATTAATTACAAAGGAGTTTGGAACCAATCTATCGGAATAGTTCCCTAAGGATAGTGCGAGTATCTAATGCGATGTCGTTAAATTAATGCTACGATTTATGACAGACGCGCGGGTTTCCTCGCGATGGATCACTTTAAGTTTATTGATGTATTACGATACAATGGTTTATGGTTCGGTACATTTAGAACGTGTTGATACGTTTAGATGTAAATTGTATCATTTGAATTTGAAATATGTGAAGTAAACTAGTTTTTACCCGCGGCTTCGTCTGTGTTTAGTATCTAACTAACTACTTTGGGTATATAAAAAGAAAGTGTTAGGTACCTATTTCCTACTTAAATAGGTACCAACCTAACCAAGTAGACATTGAAAAATTATGATCTTTGCCGTGAAATTAGGACATTATTATTTTATTATTACATCAAGCTTTTTCATTCAATTGCTTGAATTATATTTGTTAATATTTTTACTCCACAAAGTTACAAGTAAGAAAGTTGAACAAGAGGAGTACTTAATGCCTTGTATTCTCTATACCTAACGTATCTAACTAAAAATATCGGTGACATTATAAAAAACAAAATCCATATTTCCTGTAGATAAATATGTTTCACCATACATATGCGGTTGAGTGGTCTGTCACGGCGGGCGCGCGTAATGGGGTTCGGTTCCGCGGGAAGTCATTTTCCATCGTAATGTGCCGATTTTTATGATCGACTGGAAAATTGCGCGTTCCTATTCGATTTTATGATGCGTGGAAATAATTGTAGTTTTTTATCTTTTGTTTAAGAACCTCGTTAAAAACACGAGTCCAACTTAGAGAATCAAATCATGTTTGATCCAATATTTTGTCCCCCTGCAGTACTTAAGAAGGATTAATATAACTTTCGATTATTTATTTGAGACTTTTCCCACCTGAGCTACAGCAAAAAATGAGAATTATTTCAGATTTATCGTCCCCAGTCAAATTTGAGTCTTATGCTAGAAATGTTTAAGTTTAAAATGGTTGTTAGGTTTTCTAAAGGGTGCGGTTTTGGTTTTTCTTCGGAAGTATTTGCGGAAAGTAGCTTAATTTGTACTTTAAATATTGGTCGGCCATCGGTAATTGGAGGGTTCCGCGGTCAGACCTTTGAGAATTAAGCGATTAAGCAATTAAAAGTTTTATTTAATTTATTGATTGATGTTTCGAAATGAATCATCCTGTGTCAAGAGTTAAAGATAATCTGGGTACATAACGGAGTCATAATTCGCTTCAATACCTACTTACAGGTTGTTCCATATTTACTCGAATTAATAACTTCAATAACTACATAAAAAATAAACAAATGAAAATCTTTATTAAGAAAGTAAACAGAACTCAAGGAACACAAATAAACTTAAAACAGAAATCAATATTAAAAATATATTTTGATTCAATATTAACTGTATGACTAAAATAGGCACTTTTTTAGTCACACAGACAAATCAACACAGATAAATAGCATGTCTGCTATAGAAAAACGCAAAAATATAATTTACAAACAAACAGCGTAACATCTTAATTCCCCACGAATAACTTAAGACACTGCAGCCGGCAGTCGATACAATTAAAGAGAAACAGTAGTACTAACGCTAAGACGAACGTTGCGGAAAATCGAACCCCCACAGGGCTAGGGGGGTCGGGGGGGACCCCGCCGGCTGATTTACGACCCCAGATACAATATTTTGTATTTTGTTTTGTTTTAATATGCAATGTTGCAGCCAAGATAGTATGGATGATACTCTTGTAATAATAACAGCTTAGGTATTTTGGGGTCTTTTTAATTTGAGCGAGTGTAATAGTTATTTATAAGCATAAACATCACTTATAATATATCTAAGTAAGGAATAAATTAACTCACACAAACTTTCAGGTAGTCACAAATTACTTCTTTCCACTAAATTATATTAAAAAACGATGTTATACTTAGACGCTTTTAATCCCTTCACGTGAGTTCTGAAGAAATACATTCGTCTTCATTTGAAAGCCTGGTTTAATTCCTAATAAGCGTATTACCGCTGTTTTACCCCACGCGTCCCACCGCTGGGCGTTTTCTTTCTCTAATTGATAATTCCTCGATTCTCCTCAATAACACAATTAATTCCCTCGCTGCCTACTTACATTCTTTGGAACCCTAACTGGGGCGTTTGCACACGGCTTGCCTTGGGAAAATATTATTGTTAGAATATTACAATCAGACACATGTACCTATAGGGTTTAGTTTAAACGATTTCAAAATCTAGTAATCTAAGATTTTGAAATCGAAACATAAAAAAAATATTTTGTTTAATTAACAAATTAAATAAATTAAAATAAATCGTCAGACTCAAAACACCCTGTATTATAATATGCCTTCGTTGATATTCTATATTTCAAATATTAATGACAGTTCTCTTATTCGAAATTTAAAAGTTTCGAATTCCAACACGAGGTTCGCTATTCGAATTCCGAAATTTGATTTCTTTCCTTCTATATTGGACGTACAAATTGAATGTTGCCATCGTGAAACGGAACGTAAATTTTCTCAATTCAAAATAACTATCCGATGCAATACTGTTCTTGATGAAACAAAAGGCCGATAATTTGGTTTTCGAATTCCCTGCCAGACGGCGGGTCCGAATTGTATTTAAAACGATGTTTGATTCCTAATAGACGGAGAAAATACTTTGTTCCGTTTTGTACATATTTTAAAGATAAGTAAGTAACATTTGAAGTGAAAATAAATAAAGTAAGTACTTTACGTACTTTATGTATTTATTTATTACATAAGTATAACTTTATATAATAAATAAATACTTACTATAATTATAATCTAAAATGAACTAACTCTTAACTCGTGAGTAGGAAGTCAAATGTGTATTATTTCCAACGTGTCAACATTTAAACATTTGTCATTAAATTAAAACATTTTTATCTATTCCAGGTAAGCATCACAGAGGCGTCATTTAAAACGATCAATCAGTTAAGTAATACTCATCTACTAAGTTGACAGCCATTTTGTCGTAATCAGGTACGTTCAAAAACTAATACAAACACTTTAAAAGAATGACATTGGCGCCACTATCTACGTGAAAGGATTTTCGACCGCACTTTAATAAAAGCTCATTTGATTTGAATTTGAAAATCGAAGGTTGGAATGTTTTTTAAACTGTAGATAACTTCAGTGTAAAAGCATTTGATTCGACAATCGAGTGACGTAACTATTAATCTTTATATGCTTGATATTTGTCAATATTTTATTCGTTTGAAATGAAATGGTTGTAAGATTATAGATTTAAAAATAGTATCCACTTAAGAATTAAGTAATTAATTTAAAATAATTATATTGTAATATCAGGCATTTAAGGTAAGTATGTATATAAATAAACAGAAAAAATGTACTTACCAAAATATTGAATGAAATATTATGGCATTTCTTAAATGTAATATTATTACTGATCGTCTGCCACATTTCCCAAAACATCAGTGTAGTTAAAAAAATAAAATTAAATCAAACCACTTCCCCTTAAGCTAATGGCTGTAATCTCGAAACGTCAAACGCTCCAAATCGCGGCCATTTTTAAAAAGTTCACTTATCGGCTGTCACCGCCATAGACAATACCGAGCAATGCTGACAAATAAAAAAAGTTAATTAATTGCTCGGACGTTTCGACAATTGCTTTCTGAATTGGAAAATAAAAAATATTGTATAAACATCGAATGAGACCGAATTAAAAACAGATTCTAATTTTTTTTTTAATATGTAGGTACCTAAGCTAATTTTAATTGGTGTAGTAAGTGATAGAGCCACAATAATAAACTGTCATTTTTGGCACATCTTAAGACTGTTCTTGAATTGAGATTTGTCTATGGTTTCTTTTATTAACCTATAAAATATACTTATATAGGAAATTTTACGTAATTAGTCACATCTGCGAAATATTTTAATAAACGTCAACGTCCCTTCAAAAGTATTGAATATTTTCAAGTCATTTATTTACACTTTCCGTGTCATAAAAGTGACAATAAAAAATAAAAAAAATATACCAAACGACTCCATCTGCATATTTCTGCTATAAAGGAGAAAATAATTAATATTTAGCGATCCGGGGGAATTAATAACCCGTTCCCGGGTTTATGTTTTCTTTTGTCGAAAACATTGATTCTTTTGTCTTTGTTTTTCATAGACAAGTGTCTTGCTTTTTGGCCCGCGATTTATAGTCTATGGTCATTTTTCTTATTGTCTTTGAATAGGTACGTCCTTTTGGACAGCCTATTGGAGTCAATGACTACGGAAACGTGAGTTGCGGGTTCGAATCTTGCTAGAGGCAGATGGCAGTTTGATAAGCGACAAGTAGGTATTTGTACCTACTTAAGTCTTGGGTGTTTTGTATATTTATGTCTGTTGTCTACTACCCATAGCACAAACTTTGCTTAGTTTGGGACTAGATAAATTGGTGTAAATAGTCCTAAGATATATATTTATTTTTTCTCCACCTTTAAATTTAATAATGATCCTTAGCTAAAGAAACAAAAAAAAATGCCTAAGCAATTTTATGTAATTTTTGCAAGCAATTCACTTCACTTATCACCTGTAATTTCTTATTATATATCTATATTACGTTTATACATAGGCAAGTTTAATTTATCTTCTAATACGTAATTACCTTTCTAACAAAAATCTCCCTAAAAATCATCAAAACAAAAAACTCATTATTACCCCAACCTTAACCCTCCCGCTGCTGAAATTAATATTAATCTTCGATTTTCCGTTAAGCTGTTAATTTCAATTAATCACAGATATTGTTTGTATGGAGATGTATGAAGATGATTTATGCCTCCAACGGCTCATTGATTTTTGATGACTACGACTATTTCCATAATGACATGTATGTGTGTTATCTCTTGTTTATTGTATGTATTTTAATGAAAGAGGTTAACTACATTATGTAAATGTATGAGATTGTATGGGACTATGGAAATATTTCTATGGAATTAACGAAAAAGACTATATAGGATTAAAAAAAAATGTCATTAAGTTCGCTTTTTATATATTACTAGCTTCTGCCCGCGACTTCGTCCGCGTGGAACTCCTCCTTTTTTGCAGTCGGTTAAAAAGTAGCCTATGTCCTTTCTCAGGCTCCAGACTTTCTTTGTACCAAATTTCATTTAAATCGGTCCAGTAGTTTTAGCGTGAAAGCGTAACAGACAGACAGAGTTACTTTCGCATTTATAATATTAGTAAGGATTTTGAGTGGTGTATTAAAGTGTAACTGAATAAGTAAGGTTTTGATTATTTAAAGTCTAATTTAAACTTGAAACATATGGCGAAATTAATTAAAAAACATTATTTGTAACCTTTACAATATTTTATTGTAACCAAAACACCTCGTTTTTGCCGATCTGCCTGCACCCACATTGTATGATTAATTATACTCATTTATTAGTAAAATTTCCTCCGATATGTATGGGGCGCAAGAAAAGGGTTAGATCGTGTGTGTGTGCGTGTGTCATTAATATTTATTTCTTCGTCATTTTAGGGTTAACTGATGATGAAAGACTTTAGATCGAATATTTGAATATTTAAAAAGTTATTAAAAACTAGATGGTTTTGCACGGGTGTCATTATACAAACATTCCTAATATAGGCGAACACAACAAAAAGGAATTATTTTAATTCAGTCTAGTTGTTAAGATATGCACGTACATACATTTTTGTGATTATTTTTTATTTATTCTTGAAAAAAGTTCTAGCTAAAATTGATATACAATTAAAAAAATATTTGCATAATCAAGATTCGAACCCGCCACCTTAAAATTCGTTGGTAAAGCGTAACTTTGGCCAAAACAATTTGGTTGCGTGCGCGAGGTGCCGGTTCGAATCCGGCGCGGGCACTCGCGAACAATCGCAAGTGATGCTTATCACACTAAATTTACGATAAATCTATTTTACTAGTCTATTTAGGATTACGTATATACACAAATATGATTTAAAAAATATTAATTTTATGTGTGTTTATGTGTCTTACACACACACTTGTCACACAGGAATAGATATCCATTTTACAGTAGGTACTTCACTTACACAAAATACTTACTTAAATAATCTACCAATTTTTATTATTCTAATGATTACATTATTACCTATTGCATATTATAGGTACCTACTTAATACAAAAGTAACTCCGCCTGTTACGTCTTAACAATTAAACCGCTGAACCGATTTTGATTAGTCTAGGTTAGTCTTTATCCCCGAAATAGGGATTTAGTCCTTTTGTTAGATTAGGTATTGAAAATTATTGGATACGCATTTTTTCTTTTCTTAATCGAGCAATAAATGACAAAGATAAGTGTTTCCAAAGTTTAGGCGTGATAGGTCGTGACGTCATTTGTACCATAACGTGACGTCACAAGCCTCCACTCTATCTATTAGTATCTTTTGAAGCGCTCTTCTTTGCGTCTATTATCCAAGAGAGAATTCACTACTGAAGACCGATAAGAAATAAACTATTACGTAAAGTTGCGGACAGTAAAAAAAAAGATATTAATATTTCACAATTGCAAAATTCCGCTGGTGAAACAGCAAAAACAAAGCTACCCAATTAATAGTGAAAGTTTAGGAACACGTTGTTTTATCAGGCGGCCATTTTGAATTTGCTAAATCAGAATCGCATGTCACGCTGTAATAAAACTGCAATGAGCCTACAAAAGCGTATTTTGAGCTTTTTTTTTAGTTGTTAATATCGTAAATTAACTTTATTTAGAGAAGATTTAAGTTTGTTAGTTTTGAGGCAGTTTTAGTTGGTGTTTATAATTTCGTAATAAGGATTCCGACATGACATGACGAAAGTCAAGAACTTACATTGGAATGAATCATTGTAACGGATTTAAGTCATGTATTTAATTTAATTTGCTAATGTTTCGAAAGCTTTACAGTTCCCATATTCGTAGCCGAGAAAACGATAGTCCGCAAAACCGAAAAGACATTAGAAACTTTTTTATACTTACCTTAAACTGTAAAAGTTTTCAATAAAAAAAAAATTACAAAGATTTAAATTAAAATTGCGAAATACTCACGTAAGTATGTCTATCTGTAAATATAAAATAACCCTCCAACGGTGACGTCACAGGATTTAAAACTTATATAAGTAACAGTAACCCGTTTAACCCTTGCGATGCTCCCCTCCCGATCAATCGATGCCCACCCTATTATTTACTAATACGGCGTGACATCTATGTGTTATTTATAAAATGTCTGCCCATATTTAATAATAATCAAAAATATATTTACTTACTTTTGGTTCAGTGTAAGTACATATACCTACTTTGTGCTTAGTTAAAAAAAAAACTTTTTTTTTCATATCGAATCTTTAGTTTTTATTTTAAATATGAAGATACACATTACGCATGTAAACATAAAAAATATAATTATTTCATTTAGGCTTTTAAAAGCTCTTATGAAGGTCAGAAGATACCACCATTTCTGAAAAAAACTTACTTGAGAAGAAACGACAAGAAACTCAATGTAATAACATTTTTGTAAAATACATAATGAGGTACAATTTATTTAAAACATTATTTTATTGGCTTTCTACTATATATATAATCTTATTCCTACTATAATATAATAGGTAAAGACAAATTCTTAGAAGACAGCGAAAACACACGCAAAACTTGAAAAACAATTTAAAAACTCAAACTCATCAGCAAACAAATTCAAAATTAAAAAACTACCTAAACGCATCCCCTAAAATCATCAAAAGATGCCAATCAATACATACATACGGCTTATCTAAAAATATTGACCCCTGATATGTCACCCTTACACACACATACACACACCCTTTTACACACAAGAAAACATTTTAGGGTTCGATTGGATCTGATTTTTGAGTCCCCGGTCCCTTGAGCATACACCCTTAACTTTATAATTATCTGTATGTACAGAAATACATTACATTTGAATTATATATAAGGCAAATCGAACTGGAGAGATAGAATTTTAAATTTTTCTACACGCGATCTTACGTTTTAATTTGCTATTTTTTAGCGATTTGTGAACTTTTTTGAAAATACGTCTTAGCGATTTAGCGTACCTAAATCTCTAGAGTTTTTTTCTTAATTTGGGTAGAGATTTTGTCAACTCCCATAAAAAGCTTATAATAAGTACCTATTTTCATTTATCGAATTACAAAATTATAATAATTAATAGGAATGAAATTTTTTTTCACGTAGGTAAGTACCTATTTTATCATTGGCAACAAATATAGGTGTGTAAAGTTTTCGAAACGTCAACAAGTAAAATAAAATACGCGAGTTAAAATGTGTAACAGCCAAAGCATCAGAAATTATAATCAGGTAGGTATTTAGTTACGAAAAGTTGCTCAATTTTACCGTTCACACTTTCTAAAAGTCTACGATCCAAGTTCATTTTAAAATTCACTATAAATCTGCCAATTTTAATAAAAACCATGGAACGATTTAATCAACCTCGTAATCCCAAAATACAGTCACCGTAATACTCAATAAAAACCGTAAAAAGTAATAAACAAGTGAAAAACCCAAAACAGAGCAAAAACAGTGGAATCCAAATAAATCGAACGTCTATGATAACCCTTCGCTTTAACCCTTCCGATGCAAGAACTGCCCGAAAAGGGTACCTTGATTTTAAGTTGGAAATGACAGCGGTTAACTGGTTAAGCGTTTTGTCATAATTCTTTGGGCTAATTTGGTATTCTTGATTAGAAAAAGATTTTGTGCTAACTTCATTGTTGTAACGAATAGGTACTTTTACGTTTGACGATTTGTTGGTTTAGTGGTTAGAGCCTACGAAACCAGAGGTTGCGAGTTGGAATTCCGCTAGGGGCACATGTCAGTATGAACCATTACCCGAGTCTTAGATGACTTATATGTATTTATGTATGTTTATTCGGTGTCTAATTCCCATTGTTTTTTTTTTGTTTTTTCTTAGTTTGAGACTAGGAGCTCTATGAATCTATTATTATTTATTTCAAAAGTAACAATGTTTCTAATACTAGACTCTAGTCTAGATTTGTAATCGTTAATCATATTTTATAGTGACATATTTTT